>JASSRZ010000055.1:15873747-15897807 GCA_032164315.1 Malacoctenus gilli | reverse complement strand
CCCCCCCCCCCCCCCCCCCCCCCCCCCCCCCCCCCCCCCCCCCCCCCCCCCGCTTCGTGAGAAACAAAAAGGAAGCCGTACTTGGGGTGAAAGTCGTGGCTCGGGGCCGGGGAAGGCGTCGGGTTGGAACTGTTGATGATGATGCGAGAAGCACGGAACAGGAAGTCGTCCAACAGCTGCTGGATGAGAGACGGACCTGCGGGGAGAGCGTCACGCGTCGTCAGCGGTCCGCCGAGAACACCAGGTGGGTGAGACGATGTGCGGACGGCTCACCGAGATGTTCTTTCTCGTTGCCGCAGAGCGAGAGCAACGTCTTGATGAGCCGGAGGTGTCCCGCCAGGAGGATGTTATCCGCCTCGCTGGTCTCCATCTCGGAGCTCCAGCTGGGTTCAAAGTTGTCCAGCCAAGAGATTTCATCCTCCAGCATGGTGGCCGCGCTCACTTTTAACACCTCCATCTCCGACGCTGGCGGGAGGTCACGCAAAGCGGAGAGAGACACGGAATCAAAGTGAGGAGGAGGGGTGTCTGAGCCAGCGGGAGGCGGCGGCGGCGGGCGGCTTTTGCGTTCGGGAACGGCACTTAAAAAGTCCCCACAGCGACACGGGAGACTCACTCGTCAGGTCATCCAGGAGCTGACACCTCAGGTCGAAGTACTCGGTGCACTGAGACAGCAGCCTGACAGCGAAACAAAGCCCGGATTAGACGTCGGAGGAGGTTTTGGTGTTTGTTTGGCGTGTCGTCTTTGTTTCCTACCTCTGGTTGACCCCTCTCATGACAGACGTGGGACTCCACAGTGGCAGCTGGGCAGTGAGGACGACGGAGAGGAGGAACAAGTTGGGCTTCTGGACGTCGGGGAAGGCCGAGGTGTCCGACTGACTCAGCGTGTACAGCTGATCGCAAGCGACGCGGCGGATCTGGCAGAGAGGCGAGAGGAGTGAGCGCGCGGCTGGATTAGAGCTAAAACTTCCTCTATCTCTTTAAAGGAGGCGTTTACCTCTCCGCTGGGAGAACCCAGCAGAACGTCGATAATAAAATCACTGACGGAGGGAAGGTTGTAAAAAGAGCCTGTCGAGAGAGAGAGAGAGAGAGAGAGAGAACCGGATTAAGATCTGAGGCATCTGCAGAGAGCAGCGATCGCAATCTGCCCGACGACGAAGGAACAGGCGGAGTCCGCTCGTGCACTCACACAGCTGCTGGCAGCGCAGCTGCAGGCAGGTAACCAGCAGCGACAAAGCCTCCCGGGCGATGATGGCGTCTTTGATGGAGACGCTCTGCTGTCTGACGCAAATCCCAGCATGCAGTGCTGTTGGCGTGGTCTCGCCCTCGCTGCTGGAGCTGCAGTTGCTGCCTGCAAATCAACGCGGTACATCTTTCGTTTGTCCGACGTTGCTCCACCTGGTCCCAATTCAGGAACGAACCGCGTCGCTTCGCCTCACCAGTACTGCTGACTCGGGTGCGAACGCCGTGCTGCATGACGGAGCTGTGGCTCTCTCTGATTGGCTGCGGGCTGCCGACCAGATCCAACCGGCCCGCGGCGGCGGCCCACGTCAGACGCATGAAACAGGCCACCGTGGACGTGAAGTCGCCCACTTCCATCGTCTGGGAAAGCAACGAGACGCAACGTGACGCAGCGGCGCCTTCGTCTCGGCGAGCGGCTGGACCCTTCCGGGCGTTCGTACCTGGATCGCGACGCGAGCGGCCGGTATGATCTCCTCCACGCGTATGGACGAGCGCTCGGACAGAGACATCTGCCTGTACGACGACTTCTCCGGCGTGCCGCACAGCGACAGCTGCCGGCCGGCCCGTGCGGCGTTGCGGAACGGACGGGACGACAGCGCCTCGCCGTCCCTGATGACGTCGTCATCCAGCGCCGCGGGCATGCTCTGGCCGACCAGGAGGAACCTGCGGGACAACGTCGGCGTGAATCCGGCAGTCCGTCCCGGCGACCGTTTCCGTGCGAGTTGGCGGACGATTTCTCTGACCTGGCCAGCTGCAGACAGATGGAGTACACGCCTTGTCTGGTCTCATAGTCCACCTCCGAGGGGATGGAGTCTCTCTGCATCACGTTCACCACCAGGCTGCGAAGAAAAAAAAAAAACGCAGCTATTAAATTCAAAAAATTACCACCCTGCAGGGCGATTTGGACCGAAACAGACGACGTGACATATGTGACACATGTCTGCTTATGGATAATGTAGAACGTGGAGACCTTCCGAAGACGAACCGTAAAGGCGGCTTCGTGTGCAGGTTTGCTCGTTGCGCTCTCACCTGAGGCCTCCTGCTTTCAGGAAGTTCTCGCAGAAAGACTTGCTGCTGGTTTTGGCCATCTCGTCGTCGGACGTGGGCATGAGCTTGGAACTCAACACCTGACGAAACGGTAAGAGAGACAAACGAGACCGTGTCGACGATCACTTTGAGGGTAGAAGAGAAGTTAGAGACAAAAACCCCGCCGCAAATTTGTGCGTAACGTACCTCCAGGTTGTAGAGCACTCTGAACGTAGACATGCCAGGCGCAGAGGATCTGAACAGCGACTCCAAGATGGACGCGGCACTCGGCTGATGCTGCTGCTTGGAGGATAAAGATGGCGACCGCGAGCCAGCACCCTGGCCGAGGGTGAACAGTGTCTTCTGCGGGAAGAGTCGCGAGGAGGAAGATGAACGAGAGAATCCGTGATTTCTCGCCAACTTTGGAAAACTCTTTCAAGACGGCGGTCGACATTCTCACTGTTCGAGTTACCTGGTGGCTCCAGACGCTGGATTCTTTGGGAACAAAATTGTCAAGAGCGTCCTGCACCTCGGGATCGGTCGGAATCAGCAGCAGCAGCTTCCTCACGCGAAGAGTGATCCTGCAGAACGCGAAGTCAGAGTTGGGACGAGACGTGACCAGCACCTTCATCCTCGTCGCTACGTGTGTGACAGAAAGCCTCTCGACGTATTTACAGGACAGTTCGCGTCTCACCTGGACTCGTCGAGGTTCGCCAGCTGGTAAAGCATCTCAAACACGTTACACACCAAAGCCATCACCACCCCCGGCAGCGACTTCTCCTGTGGACATAAAAACGGTGCGTTTAAACACATCGAAACGCCGGTAGGCGCCCAAACCGCGACTTTCAGGGACGCTACCTGCTCCAAGGCGTAGGCCGAGTTGAAGACGGCTGAGCTGGAGCTGCTGGAGGCCGAGGCGGAGGACTCGGAGCTGCCCGAGGGAGTGCCGGTGCCCGAGCTCTTCACGGTCAGGCTCTGCTCGTCGTTGAAGCCCAGCTGGGACAGCAGCTTCTGGTCCCGGTTCATGGTCAGCTGAAGCCCGGCGGGGAGGAAACAAAGGTGCAGTGAGCTCACGAAGAAGCGGCGCCATCTCGCTCAGGAGGATTCGGGAGATGCTGGCACTCACCACACTATCATTGGCAAAGATCTGAACGTTGTCCACCGGACAGCTCAAGTGCTCGGATATCTTCCACCGGATGCTCCCTATCGTCTCATTACTGTGGGTCTGCGGGACAAAAAACACTCGCGTTCAGCGGAGACGGCGACTCCGCAGGAAGTCCAAGAGTGCGAGGGTTCGCTGGACACGTACCTCTAAAGTGAAAGTGTCTTTGGTTGACTCGTAGGTGATGTGGAGGGTGACCGGGTGTCCGTTGAACGAGGCCCCGTGAGGTAGAATAGTGCGAGGGACTGAGTACATGTCCTGCGTGAGCAGAGAAGAGCCAGCGGCCGTCAAAAGTCAGTGCTTTTCTCTTCTACCTGACAAACGGCGTCGCGTGACGGGCCGCACCTCTATCGTGATGACATATCGTTCAGCCAATAGCAGCAGTCTTTCGATGATCACCAGCTTTGTGGATCTGGAAGTCGACACGCAAACGGGAACGTTTCACACACACACACACAAACACACAAAACGGATCCCACTTCCTGCTTCACTCTGACTTCTTCTCGCGTTAGAGGTTTAGTAGCCATGCTCTTACCCAAACCCCCCTCTGTACCTGGATGGAGATTGTACAGACGTGGCAACCGTCGGCATGGCCGTGGCCGTCAGCATCTTGGTTGCCCTAGTAACAGCATGCGTTAAAGTTGGCCCACCCAGGGCCGAGCTGGCTGCCTGAGAAAGGGAGCGGCAGAAAAGCACCGTTGGGGGTTGATTTTCCTCCAAAACGCTGCGTTAAAACGGGGATAATGTTCGCCCACTTACCTCTAATCGCTTGTAGCAATCAGCAATGAACTTCTTGTGCAAAGACACGGAGTCCTGTGAGGATCAAACAACACGCAGTGTGTCACTTCATTATCATCGCGCTGCCAGTTTCCAAGTCGGCTTCTGGGATCGTGCGCGTCGCTCTCTGACCTTCTTCATCTTGGGATTGAGGTTGGTGTAGCTGTATGTGATAATGAGTTGAATGGCTTCATTTGCTATCTCTTCATCCGGGGTTTCCATGGCGATGCGCCAAATGAAATCCATGCCTGCCAGGTCCAGGCGCTCCACGCACTACAAATCAGACGGCGGAGACGCTTGGAATCTCAAAGGGTCGTCCACGACGCGAGCTGCGCGACGTGCGAGTTTTCAGAAGAAGATGAAGAAGAAGAAACTGACCAGCTGGGTTCCCTGGCGCTTCAGCCGATGGTCGCAGAGGTTAACGTTCTCAAAGAAAGTCTTAAACAGATTGAAACCTGACACACACACACAGGAAAAAAAAAGGGCAGAGAAAGAAACGTGAGCCGTCGGATCGATTTCTTGCTCCGGAAACCGTCGGCGAGGACGCCGCGGGGTCGATGCTGCGTCTCGTGGCGGCCGCTCACCGTTCATGGTGATCTCGTACGGCTCCAGTTTTAGGATCTTCTCTTTGAAAAGCTGCTGCTGAACGTCGCTCTCGAGATCGTGCTGTCCTTTGGTGAACCACTCGAAACACATCTGCGCACGACAGGACACCGCGTTTTGATCAAGTTACTTTATCCGGGTGCAGAACTTGGCAGAAGTTTGATGTTTGACTTCTATTGAGTGTCGGGGATTTAAGTTCGGCAGGTCAAAAGATTAGAAAGTTGTTCAAGTTGCTCAAAAACACTAATTTTAATCCTCAACCTTAACCCTCAATCTTTACCCTCAAAACCAAGTGTTAACTACTCGAAACGGGACACTCCTTAAATGCAGATACTTCCTCAGTCGATAGGGGGCAGCGTTACGCCAAAGCGGCGTTGAGTCAGAAGAGAAGAAGCCGTAGCCGTAGCAACAATAGCAACAGTACCGCTGCAGGCCGCTATTGACAAAATATTGTTAAATAACAATAAAATTTGAGCAATAAACTAATATTTTTCGTAATATTTATATCTCTATGAACAAAGAAAACACATTTGCTGCTCGCCGTTTCGTTTTAACTGTAAATACCGCAATGCATTCTGGGTAAACCTTACTTTTAAGGTAGGTACTTGACACTCCTCGTCCGTTTCGTTCCTTAAACTCGTTCCTCAACTTAACTTCCTCATAATCGGGACAGTACTTCCACCTTGTGGGAGCGCTCGTTTTGAGGAACGAGGGTCAAGGTTGAGGATTGAGGAAAGGAATTGGAACGCACCCTCAAACTACAAATTAAGATCTTTTTTTCGTGTCTTGTTTTGAATCCCGTTTGCGCACGCGGCTCAACCGCAGGACGAAACAGAAGTCGCTGGCCAATCATTGTTTCGCGATCCTCTGAATCAGTCATCCGGAGAAAGTTCCACAATGACAAACGAGGACGTCTCTCTCTCGCGCGTCTCCTGCCGTCGTACCTCGCAGTCCAGCTCGCACACGTCGGGCCCGGACACCAGGCACTCCCAGAGCTCCTTGGCTCTGTTCCAGGCCAGGTAGAGGCTGGCCTCTTGGAGGAAGAAGGCCAGGAAGCGCAGGTGGCTGTCCAGATACTGAGCACAAGACACGAGACAGACGGCGGGTCAAGAAAACAAACCCAAAACAGAACAGCTCGGGGAAAATTCAACACCGCCGACGTCTCTGGAGTCATAAAACAGCCCAAAAGAACAATAAAGCTGATGAATCAATGAGAACTACCTCCTGGTAGGTGTAGCGTCCGTCCACCAGCGTCGACCCCGAGAGGCTGTTGTTGCCCGCTGCCGTCACGGCGAGCCGGTGGCAGCACACGAGGGACCCCGTGATCAGCTTGACGATCTCAAAGTTCTTCTTCAGGTCCTGGATGATGCTCTGGGACGGAAACAAAAATGCTGCTTCAGCCACAGTTTGCGCGCAGCAGGTCGCCGAGGCGATGCGTTCGGGGTGCCGGCCGGCGATACCTTGTCCTGCTTCTGGTACGTCTGCTTGATGAACGAGCGGGTGATCTCGTGCAGCTGGCGGAGGGCAGGGACCACCCAGACCGCCTGAGGACTGCTCTGCTGAGAGGCCTGTGGAGACACACGCAACTTATTGGAACGACAACCACATTAACGACTGCAATCTTAATAATTTGGGCCGTATCAAAGAAATGAAGAGAACTTAATCAGAGCCAGAGATTTGAAGTCGTCACGTCCAATTTTGTCTTTTCGTTCAGTCAAACGTCGAATCTGGAGCTCTCGGAGGATCCGTGGTTCTGACTAGGTTCTTCCTCGCGTGAATAAACGTGCTCGCGCTTCCACCAAAGCGGACCGCTCATCATCCAGCGTCCAAATCACCCTCTCTGGATCGAGCCAGCTTTCACCCAGGACAAGATCGACACCGCTGTGTAATCATTAGTCGGAGCCAAAACCCGCTCGGCGAGCGGAAGATCAACACACACCTGGTTAAACGACCTGGCGTGGACCAAATCGTTAACCTGTGACCACTGAAAGCCCCGTCCGCGGGTGAACCCTTCCTCCACGATTGGACGGCAAGGCGCCAAGCAGCGAGATTGCGGAGAGCCCGGCGAGTGGCGAGTGCGAATTACACGGGAGGCTTCTCTTACTTTGGCCACAGAGTTTGACTTCTTCTTGCCCCAAGTGCCAATATGAAAAGGGCTTTGCGTGTCGCTGCCTTTACTGTCCTCCTGAATCTAGAGACATACATTTCATTGGCACACACGCTGAACACACCTGGGGACAAGCGAGGACTTTGCGACCGTTATAGCTGCAAGCAAAATCCGTTCTCTGCAGTCAGACAGCTGGTTCGGGTTAGTGAGGCTGTGAGAATGTCGCAAGAAAACATGCAGGATCGAGACACAGTGACCTCGTGAAATAATCTTTGAGTAAATGACACATTTGAAGTCCGGTGAGTGAGAAAGTGCAACACAAAGCTTTGTTTTTTGAAGAAAACACGTGATCCTCCAAGTTGGTTCCACCTGTTAGGAGTCCGTTTTTTTCCACAGCTTCAACAGTGATGATAAAACTAAAGAAAAGCGCAGAATCAGCTCCAAATTCCCCCAAATTGTAATAGATTATCGAATTTATGAGTCAGTGCACCACAAGATTCGATTAGTTCAGAGAATTCCGTTCACGAATTTGTTTTTGTGACAGAAGGAAGCAGCCGACGCAAACATACAGTTTCAGTTTCGAGAGAAACTCCCGTACGTTTTTGTCACCTTTTTGTTTTCTTAAAGTGATGAAACGAACCAGGAAAAAAACTTCAATTGCTGAATGGTTGGAAAAAAATTTAACTTATGGTTTGATCGTCATCCAACAACTCAGAAGCCCGCTGCGCCCCAACGGCAGCAGGTCGCCGAGACGCGCTGAAGCACCGACAACGACGTGCGAACTTTCGAACAAAACTGTCACAGTGGGCTTAAAATGTGGAGGAGAAGTGTCGTTCTGTTGAAAGCTCTTCGTTTACGCTCCCAGTTTTTAACGCAAATGTCTGGCGAAGCGTCAAAAGAGCGCTCGCGCTTCCACTTCGCGTCAGCCTCACCTTCTTAATGTCCTCGATGCACTTGATGATGTAACTGCGCTTCACCGTCTCCTTGACGGCGTAGGCGTCGCTCAGGATCCCCAGGTGCTCCTCCAGCGCCTGCTGAACCAGACTGGTAGGCAGGGTGGGAAGGTGCGCCAGCTCCCACAGCACCTCCAGCACCTGAAGAGACACCGCAGCACGGGGGGCGCTGAAGAGACTGAAGGCCGCCGCGGCTCCGTAATCGGGGCCAAATGCGGGGTTTTTCGTTCACTCGGCCTTGCGGGGAGACGTACCTTCCCCGTCGTCGCTTCGGAGCGCGCCTCTCTGCCTATCCTCCCGATCAGACTCAGCAGTTTCTGCCGAACGCGGTCGCTCTCCACCTCCCAGCTCTAAACAACCCAAAAAAAAACGCCTTTTTAACCGACAAATCGGTGCGATTCGGGGACGACACGGAGACGGCGCTGACCTTTTGGATGAGGACGAAGAGGTGGGTGAGCTGATCGAAGCTGAACTTCACGGCAGCGGCAGCGATGATGGTGTGAATGTTTTCTATTACGGTTGATGATTGGCCTGCCTGCAAGGGCCAGACAAGGAAGCAGACGGCTTCAATGTGGAGCGACACGTTCGGGACGAGGACGATTAGAGACGACTCCGTAAAACGGGATCCATCGGCCAATCGGAGAAGCTTTCGCGGTCTCGATCCGGCTTCTTACTTGTATTTTCCAGATCTTGGAGAGTTCGTCCAGCGACAGTTTGCTCCCCAGCAGTTCAATGATTCCCTTAATCCTCTCACAGTACTGAGCCTGGTCAATGTTCCCTGGAAGAGAGGACGTTTGATGCATCAGACGTTCACGTCCGCGCTGCAGTCGCTAGAGGGAATTACTGCTCGATTTCTCCGGTGGCTTTTCTCAAGAAACACAGCGGCGCGCTTGCTGGTCGTTCTTACCTTCCAGTGCTATTGATAGGACCGAGTTCTCCACGAGCCAGTCTAGCAGTTTATCGGTGTCGATGGCGTTTTTCACAGTCTTGGACACGGTGCTCTCCTCTATCAACTTTGTCACCTGAGGGACGAACAAGAAGTGAGCGAAACAACCGAGAAGAAAGACAGCAAACACGGCAAATCTGCGCTCGACTCGGGCGCTGACCTCTTTGAGGGAGTTCATCTTGGTGGAGAAGTGGGGAGTTTTGAGCATCCGAAGCAGCGTGTCCAGTCGCAGGTCGTCCACCACGGTGACCAGCTCCCTCTGGAACCTCATGCACAACAGCTTGATGGCCGACAGCAGGTCCGGGATGCTGACGAGACGCTGCGGTGGAGAAGCAACCAATGAGGAACCAGCGAAGGCCTGTCTAAATTATAAGCCATCGGAAAACTTTTATTTTGAAACAAACAGGAAATACGCGATGCAGCAAACTTCAGAGAAGTTTCGACGTCGTTTCGACGAACTAACCTCTCTCTGAATATAGTTTCCGGGTTTGGAAAGAAAAACGTCAGCTCATCGTTTGTCTGTTTTCGCTGTCGTCGTCTGCGACGCACAATCTCGAGGCCGTATATATTTTTGAACACTGCGTTTTGTCGATAATAATCCCTGTAAATGTTCTTGTACATCAGCAGATAGGACACAAATATGGTTCAGAGAAGTTTGCTGTGAGTAAATTTAAGTTTTCGGGACCAAAATCATCTTGAACGACCAAGATGACGCAGTAACTCTTCAATCTGAGCGGTTTTTGCCTCATTCATGATTGTATCTGTGGATACGAGTGTTTTTCCATCAAAATTATGAATAAACTGCAATGTGTGACACTGCTCATGAGGAAGGCTCCCAGTGTTCCACCTGCTCAGTGCCAAGGACACAATTTCGTATAATCCTGAACGCTAAATGTCTTAAAAAAGCACGACAAAGTCAATCAGACTCTTCAAAGACAGTAAGAGAAATTCAGGGCCTGTTTAAAGACCCTCCAAAGAAACCGATACCTTGTCTTTGAGGTCCTTCTCCTCCAGGTTCTGAACATACGTGATCATCTTGTGGATGACCGGATCGAGCATCGGCTGGGAAAAACAATACGAGACTGAGTTCATCCCTGCGGAGTAAAAAGCGCCACAGCAGCAGCAGCAGCAAGACGGTAAGAAGATACCGCACGTAAAAATAGAAGGGAAATCAGAATATAGCACAAGGCTCATGTTAACAAACCCCAACTACAACTTTAACATCGGGACAAGTGTAAAACGAAACGGAGACACAAACAAAGACACATAAAAATCACATCGAAGTTCATACTGAGACAGGAAACATGTTTTCGAGGCCTTCAAGAGTCAAATTATGGTGAATTTTTATCTCGGTGCTAAAGATCCGCTTGGAAATCTGGGACGCGTCGCTCCGGCCTCAATTTGTGATGACCACTCGAAGGAGCCGGTTAAAAATACACGTCAGCGTTCAGAGTTCCGCGTCGAATCCGCTTCAAACGTTCCCCGGGAGATGCGCCGCCATTCCTCACTCACCTGCACCAGGCTGGAGTTTAAGTACTCGGCACACACTCCGAGAGGCTGAACCAGAGCCGACACACACTGCAGGGGGGGAAGAGACACACGGAGTAACTCAGACGTGACACAAACCAAAAGGGAAAACCGAAATAATCGCAACCGCATGCGGAATGACGAAGTATTACAACTATTCCTGCTTGTGGTATTTATGGGTGTCACTTTTGTTACAGTAGCACCATCCTGCCACTGCTCTCTGGAACTACAGGTCAAACAAACTGACTTGGAACCGACACTTGTGTTTTCTCTGACTGCTTCGGGGATTAACAGGCATCTGTGCGAGTTTCTTGGGCAAAAGTCGAGCTGTCATTCGAGAGACAAGTGCCTAAAAAAAGGCTCTCCGTGCGGACGGACTTCCTGCTCGAGCCAATCTGTAATCCCACCCCACTCGACTTCCTGCTCAAAGCAGACAAAATGAACGAGTCACCCTCGGGAGTCGGTAGAGGACGGCGCACTCGAGGAAGGAGCGCGCCGCACATTAGCTTTCCTCCTTTCACTTTCACAGCCGCCGGTCTCTGTTGTGCGTTAAATATCGGAGAGGGCTCACACACTCTGAGCCCTCCACAGAGAGCAACAGTGCCCCGCAATGAGCCTTGTCCTTATTAATATGCTAATGTGCGTGTGTGTGTGTGTGTGTGTGTGTGTGTGTGTGTGATCAATGGCTCAGTACTGCAGTGCATCCGGCCAGGTTCCTTGAAGGAAGCATCAGCACAAGGATTCCTCACAAGACGCAAAACAACAGAGCATTTCAACCATCACACAGCGGGCGGATGAGAGAGAGAGCGCGTGTGTGTGTGTGTGTGTGTGTGTGTGTGTGTGTGTGTGTTACTGAGAAAGACATTCAGCACCCTGCAGCTGAGAGCAGTGAGGGGGGGAGACATGGTGACCTTTTGCCTGTATGGGCTCTCTTGAAGTTTTGTTTACAGTAACCGCTCATTAAAGCGACGAGAACGACTCCTAAAGCATTTGAGGTCAAACAATAAATAAAAATAAAGACGTTTTTTTTTTTTTTTTTCTTTTCTTACAGCGATCTCGATTTCGTCCGTGTTGAGTTTGGTCTGGATGGCCGTGAATCCTCCCAGCTCACCGAACTGCAGCGGAAGAGAGAGAACCGAAGGTGAAGCGAGTGGAAAACAAACAACCTGATGCAACGTATGAAGGGCGTCCCTGAGTGACAGTTCATCACTCACCCGATTCACCAAGTCCACCAGCCACCCGTGAGGCTCCTGAAACGGATAATTAATGATGTTTTGAGGGGGGTGACACAGCAAATCGTTGCGACACACAAACGCAGCTTGGCTTTGCTGACAGCTGTTGTGTGTCAGTCACACATGTTGCCCCCGAGACCCCCCCCCCCCTCCTCCTCCTCCTCCCCCCCCTCAGGCCCCCATTACGCAACACTGACGATGAAGAGCTCGCCTGTCTGCTCTTGAAAACAACCGTGAGCCCTTTAAAGACGCGCTAATCGCCACACGAGTACTCGCGTACTTCCACAGCTTTACGTGTCTGTTTTACACAAACACACTAACAGGCAATCGTACCCCCCCCCCCAATCCCCACAGGCCCCTCCCCTCTCTTACTTTCTGATAGGTGTTGCTCGGAGAGACGGCGAACATGTTGGCCTCGTCTCCGAAGACTTCCGCCCAGTTCCTCTGGCAGGCCTTCATGCGGTTCTTGAAGTGATACTCGTTGTCGGGGTTGACGGCCTGCGGCCACCGAAGCACAGAGACGTGATGAGGAGACGCCGCGACGACCGAGCGTCGCGTTTTGATTCCAAAAGAGTCCAGAAAAATCATTTGAGAGTAAAGTTGAAGCAGCTGCTGAGTCTTGAACAACATTTTCAGGCTGACAATTACTTATTTTATAGATGAACTAAATTATTTTACACCAAGTCATTTGATTAGTTGTTTTAGTTTCTATTTATTTGAGATTTCTACTTTATACCCTCAATAGTTTGGGCCTTTTTCCTCTGGTTATCGCATCAGTTTCTTCTTTTTTTCATCATTTTTGCTTCATTAGGACATTAGTCATCCTTTCTAACCATCAATCCTAACAAGTTAACATGACCTGTTGAAGCTTCTTCTTTTTTTGTCATTTATGCATGTTTTCTGTCTCTTTATCTCGTTCTCGCCACGTCGACTCTCACTTTTTACTCGAATAATCGGAGGTGTGGCGCAAATAAAGCTAAGGTGCTAAAGTGACAACTTTACGAAGGTGCTTAAATGCTAAAATGACAAACGAGCGGCAGAACGCACCATGGTCAGGACTCCCATCAGGTTTACAGGCACTGGATCCTGCTTCACCCTCTCGGCGACCAACTCCACCAGCAACATCAGCATGTTGTAGATCCCCTCGTGGATCTCGGTGCCCCATTTGTGCACGGCACTGCTGGTCAGCAACTGGGGACGGCGAGCGCAGACGGACGGAGGGGAATATAAGAAAATGGACGCCGATGAGTCGCAGACTCGCGTCAAGCCCGGTTTTTCCGCGGCTCACCTTCTTGAAGGCCTCTGGCATGCAGCGGTCCATAAAGCGCTTGCAGTTCTCATCTGCGTCAGCGAGACCTAGCACGGGGCGAGATATTAGACTGCGTAAACTCGGAGAAGATAAACTGGCTGTCGCCGGACGAATTCATACGGAGCAACACGTGAAGAACCAACGGAGTGAGAACAAAACGTGCCATCGACGGACATCGTCTTACCGTGTCGGGCAAGGCAGGTGGAGGCGATAAGACACTTGCCCAGGGACTCCTCCCTCTTGTAAGGTATGGACCAGTGGTCGGTGAAGACGCGGCTCTCCAGCTCGTACAGGTTGGTGGTGGGGAACTCCATGCTGCCCCCGGAGCAGTTGCCGTTCTCATCGTTGCTCCTCTGCAAAACACAGCGGCGCGGCACAATCGTAAGCAGACGCACGGGGGTGACTTCACCGCGCCCGGCTTTTTCGCTCGTCGTTTCGTAACGACACTGCGGCTGTCCGCTGAGCGATGCCACGATGATACAAACGGCCTCTGGCGAAAGGGGGGAGGGGGGGGGGGAGTCAGGCGGGATGATGCTCGATTCCGCTTCCTCCCTCTGGGAGAGGCGCCACGGCAAAGTGTGTCCTCTCCTCAGCACCGTGCCCTTCATCTCTGCATCACTCTCCGTCCTCTATTACCTCCCGAGGAGCTCTCAGCACAGATCAAGGCGGCCACTTGTTTTTTCGAGGGCTTCGGCGGGTGATTAGGCCGAAAAGGGGGGCCGCGGCGCGCGAGACGCGGACTCGCGTTTAACGGCCGCCCCCCTCCGCGCGGTGCCTCGTTTGTGTCCTCTGATGACATTTCGCCGTCCGACCCGGGCCTGTAAATGAATTTCAACTCGTTTGTAGCGATTATAGTTTGGGAGACGGGACCGAGACAGAAAGCGGAGGCCGTGGAGCCTTTGACTGCGTGTGGCGAGAGCAGCAACAGACAAAGGATTGCTGAATTATTCACATCATAAAGCTGCTCGTACATTCATGAAGTCATCTCCCAAAAAAATCTACCTGCCTGCACACTCCGCTCCTTTGGCCACTGGCTCGTTGCAACAAGCATATTGAGCACTTCAGCAGGTCACACCTGGAGTGACCCAGTGATTTACAGCATGTTTACACTCCAACTGTGTTATGCAATAAAGCCTGGAGTGTTTAACAGCGCGAGCAGGCCCCCAGGATTCAGCTCTCGCTACATTATAAATGACGCACACCATTACAAGACACTTGCCCGTTAAGCTTGTGAGGCGCCGAGCGGTACAAACGTTAATACGGCGCGAATATTGTTTGGTCAAGTCTTGCCATTTGGAATACATCTCCACATATTTGCATACATAACCTTCTGCGTATCCAGTGCTCGCATACTGATGGAAACGCAGTTGGAGGGGGCAAAACGGAAAGCGGGTTTAGAGTCTATGAAAAGAAGAGCGGCGAGGACGGAGAAAGGCAACAGAAGCATCGTATTTCATCTCTTCCCTTCCTGAGAAAATGACAGAAAGATGGATGAGAAGAGAGAAACGGGGAGGGGACACTGAACTGGTTCAAAGTGCAACCATAAAGAGACGTTTCATTGCTGGAGGACAGGCGAACTCGCAAGTCAGCGATGGTCCTCCTGAAGTGTAACGCACACAAACACGTGTGCAGCTTCCTTGTTTTTTGAACACAACACCGAGAAACGCTTCCGAATCGGTCCGTGTTGGTTTGTGGAAGCTTTGGGAGCTCCACACGGGGGAATTGTTGGGTGGGATCATGGGGTAACTCGGTGCCACTCTGTTACTATGCACCCGTAACCCTCCTGGGAATCCCATCTCAAACCGCAGAGTGTTTGTGTGTGGCAACGAGGCTGTGTGTGCGTGTGTGGGGGCTATATTTAGGAGCATAACATGAGGCTGAAGACCCACTTCGGACCTTTAAGACAGCAAGAAACCGAGCCGAAACAAAATTCCTCGGAACGACTGACAGAAGTGGCAGCGATGACGTATTCAACAGATAACTAAGGTTTGAAACAGGTTCGAATTTGACTTATCTGACGAAGAAATGGGTTTTGTTGTGTCTAACGAAAGATACAAGAGCCGAGCATCTGTGATTGACACCTACTCGGTCGATAAAGCCGGTGTAAAACCAGAGCAACACGCATCACCGCATCCCAAACAACACGAAGGCATCAGCGACTGAGATCAAGTTCACCAAACTAAAGACGCGTATCAAACACGTCAGTTGTGGGAAGTTTCCCATTACGGAGTCGGTCCTCACACTGCATACCTTCGCAATTGATACCTCACTTTAACACTGTCAATAAATATGTTCTTGTGTGTCAAATTGTTGTTTACCGGTGTGGGTGTGTGTGTGTGTGTGTGTGTGTGAGTGAGTAACTGCGAAGTGACTGGGGAAAAAAAAAAGGACTGCTGCTTCACATTCACTCAAACAGCATCAAGGGGCGTTCAACAAGTGGTTGGACACAATGAAACAAAGCTTCCTGTCTGGCGGCACCTCCGGAGGTTTTGGGGATCGAGAGGAACCAACAGGTTCCAGCTGAAAAGAGACCCGAGCACGTGGAGCCGTGCCCGGCCGGTACCGGTGAGGCTCAACGGTCCGCCGCTCGGGAGGTTGCTGGATCAAGTGAGGACCATGTCCCCTCACTCGCGGCTCAATCCCAGCGGTCCTCCGAGCGCACAGACTCCCGCAGCGACATGACAGCTGAGACAAGGGTGACCGGAGACGCGGTGCGTGTCGAAGACATTGCGAAACCGCTCCGGAGCTCCTGTTGGAGGGGGGGGGGGGGGGACTCCGGTGCCCCGCGGAGCCCGGTGGACCAGCCGCCAGCTAACGTTAGCCGGCGCGGCTCACTCAGAGCACCCGGCCGTGTCCTCTGAGCGGCTCTCTGGCGACCCACTGCCCGAGCTCCCGGCTCATTTCTCCGCCCGAAGGTCCTCCGGAGTGATGCCTCGGTGCCTCCACTCCTGCAAGCGGCCACTGGCGCCTTTCGGCCAGCCAAGGCGAGCTAGCCCGCTAGTAGCTGGCTAGGTCAGCTACTAAGTTGAGGGGGGAAAAAAAGGCCTTTCGGTGCATTTATTTGCAAAATGACACGCTGGGATTGGCGGCTGATTCACGAGTCGGTCCCGGCCAGCGGCACTGTTGGAGGGGGTTTCGCCGCCTGCTCTGACAGCTCACGCTGGCGCCGTGCGTGTAGCCCTGCGCCTGCTAAGTTTAGCTCGCTGGATGGGCGAGCCCACTCTCCCTCATGCAACTTGCGGCTGATCTGCCTCGCAGCCTCGCTGCTCCGGCGGATGCCCTCCGCGGCTCTTACCTCGCTATCGACCACGTCGTGGTACGCCGGAGGGGGATCGAACCCCCCCGTCCCGGTGCGCCCGCTGCTTTCCCCTTCTCCACTCGAGCCCAAGCCCGGGGCAGGCCCGCTCTCCATCGGCTCGTATCCATACCCGAGTCCGGGGCTTTCGTTTGTCAGCAGCGCCACTGCCTCGTTGATGTCGTTCTTTGCCAGCCGGAGCGCTTTCCGTATCACGTCGGGGTCCGGGAACCCCATGCAGAGGAGCGTGGTGATGTGCTGCTCCTCCTCGGTCTCCATGTTCGGGGTGTCTCCGTCTCTCAGACTAATAGTAACGGGGTGTTCGGCACAGCCCTGTAGCACTGCACGCCGCCATGTTTACAGTCCGCTGCTGCTTGCCTGTCACGATCCGACTTCCCCCACAACAGCTCCGACACGGGTGTTATGGGGGATTCTGCCCGCCAGGAACTACGTGCACCTGACGGGAACGCGCACAGGGATAAGTCCAAAAAGTACGTTTTTATCTCACTACAAAGGCACAATATAGACATTTTAGCAATCTTTTACCAACTTTTTTATGACTGTCCTCTTATTTCTCATAACCAATAATATTTGAGTGATGGACGACACTTTTTTCATGACCATTAAGTTGTTGTTTCCTAATAATTTCCTTCTTTTTTCAATTTTTCATTCACAAAAAATATGTTTGTGTCCTTCCCTGAATATCTCCAGTTTTTTTGCGAGTGAAGTTGCGTAAGCATGACTTTTAAACAACTTTAAATAGCTTATTTTTCTTCAAATATTTGACATTAGTTCTTGGAGCTGTCGGCATTTAAATCAAACTCAACTGTCAGACTGTTATTTAAGCAGGACTGCACAGTAGCTGCAAAAAAAGACAAATTTTAGGGCCTAAATTATTTTGTTCCTCATTTCCTGAGGGTATTTTTTTAAAACGGCGATGCGAAAACTCCGATAATTACGCTGTTAAGCTGCCATGTGTCACTTCTCAAGAAAGTAAAGTTTTTTTCACGACACACTGTGTTTTCTGTTGATCAAATACCATCCATGACAGGTTAAACCAGTGCTGTCCACCCATCGTTACACACAGATGACCACTCGTCCTCCTGGACAGAGGAATAAAACAATCCACTTTGTCAGCCGGACTCGCTCGTGTGCTCGGCTCCATCAGGTTAAAGCACTCGGTCAAGGTTCATTCATTTTTTATGCCGCACTCCGCTTTCACACCGTTTTAATCGCTGACATGGTTTTAAATCAAAACAGCCTCACAGAGGAGAAGATAACAGACAGAAAAATATGAATGATGAAACATGAGATTAAGTCCAGGAGCAACATGAATGATCCTATATTTAGATTTACTGTGCAAATTATTGATGTGCATGTTGAATTATGCATTTGTTTAATGGTGAGAATAATTGTTATGCATAAATGGCTTCAGTTCATTTAGGAACATGAACTCCTGTTTCAATAAAATCTCCGTTTCTGCAACAAGCGTCTTATTTTTTTGCTCTCCTTTGTCTTTATTTAACCTTTATTATCGTATTTTGTGATGAGTCACTAGTTGACAACACAAAGCAAAGCTGTTTGATTCAAACTTGTTGTTTTAAAAAAATTGTTCCCTTGCCAAATCTCAATTTTATGAAAGAATATGACTAAAATTACGAATATTAGTTTATAAAATGAATTTGAAGGCCGACACCTTCTCGCGTGCCACAATGGCCGTTGCTTCCTGGCAACAGAAGGGCGTGGCTGTGCGCGCGCGTGGGGAGGGGGAGGGGCGGAGGTCGGACTGTCACGTGAAAAATGCGCCTCACGTGACAGGAGGGAAAGAAAAAAAAAAAAAATCAAAACAGGAACAAAATGGCTGCGACTGGCGACGCTGCCGCCGCAATGGACAGCATCTCCAGGGCTCCCACGGCACATTTGGCGGCTCCGACGGCGGCCGCGAGCGGCAGCGCCCCCGCGGAAGGACCGGAGGAAGCAGCGGAGGGACCGGCGGTCGCTCCGAGGAAAGCCGGTGCAAACAGTGGTGGCGTTGTCTTTGTTCTTCCTTAGCTCGCCGGAGCTAATCATGCAAACGGGAAGCTTGCTGCGTTTAGCCTCGGCTGTCTGTCTCAGCTGTCTTCTTTCTAGTTCTGGAAGGTTATTGTAGCTGCTCTGAATTGTGCTTTTTCTTCGATGCCACTGCGGTTTGCATTGAGTTACTGTCTGGTTGTTTAGCTGATGGCGGGGTGGAGACCGCAGAGGAGGCGGTGGAGCCTGCAGAGCCCGACATCAACGAGCTGTGCACCGATATGTTCGATAAGATGGCCATCTTCCTGCAGGGAGAGCTGACAGGTGGCTACAAACCGAGCATTGCTTGGTGTCCCTGAACGCACCAGGAACAACGTTTTGTTTAAACTAACCAGTTTCGTTCCACTTGGACTGCCTGTGCAGCCACGTGTGAAGACTACCGCCTGCTGGAGAACATGAACAAGCTCACCAGTCTGAAGTACATGGAGATGAAGGACATCAGCATCAACATCAGCCGCAACCTGCAGGACCTCAACAACAAATGTGAGCGTTGGCCGAATAATTACGAGTCCCACGAGTGCTTCGGACGTTTCTATTCCAATATTTGACAAAACAATAAAAACTTTCTCTGTCCCTTTCTACCTTTTCTACGTCTGCGTGCTCCAGACGCCAGCCTGCAGCCCTACTTAGACCAAATAAACCAGATCGAGGACCAGGTGTCTGCACTGGAACAGGCTGCCTACAAACTGGACGCGTACTCGAAGAAACTGGGTAAGACGGGGGTGGAAGTGCACGAAGTGCAGTCTATGAATGGAGGAACCAGTTTGGACAAATATCGTGTTACTGATGATCTGTCAGAGCATTTATATGAACTCTGTGTCCTCCTGTGTAGTTTGTTGTATGTGGCACAGACCAATTATAGTCAAGTCCTTAACAGCAGATGGCGCTGTGACAGCACGTTTCCTGACCTGAATACTCTCCCTCTGCACACTCAGCCAAATGTGACTGCCCTCCTATTCAGCGATGAGGTATTTTTGCTTCCTCCAAACGTGAACAATTCCTGCGTCTCCTTTTCTCGTAGAAGCCAGATTCAAAAAACTGGAGAAGCGATGAGGGCGGGAGGGCCGACTGACGGTCACCGCCGCCTTCTGGCTTCGCTTCACCCCGCCTCGCCATCAGCTCCAAGGGGAGGATGTGAACTGAGACCGAAACGACAAACACTCCGAGCCGCTTCGGCTCGAAGAAGCGACCGCACGCGAATTAGCGTCGCACCTTGTGTCTCCGATCTGAACCTGGGTGTCACCTGCATGTCCCGAACTGAGTGGCATGACACACTAACCGAGCACTAATCACAATGGACCTGTCGGATCAGCAGGTGCGCTTTTGAGTCGAGTACGTCCAATTTATCTGTAGCTCTAATAATGAAGCATGCTCTGAATTGTGTTTTCCGTCACTTTGTAGATTCTCGGCAGTCAAAACTTTGTGTACAGACTTCATAGAGGTTTTAATCATCAGGAATGGCCTGAACTGAACTTCAGGTTAAGTTTTGTTGATCGGATGCGCAAGTTTGTTGGCTTTTTTGAGATTAAAGCGACTGTGTGAAGAGCAGCTGACGCTGTGTCCCGAGAGCGAACTTCACCTTTGCTTAGTTTTTATATTTCACTTTAGATATGAAATAAATACTGTCAAATGTTTACCTGAAAAATCCCAAACTCAAGAGTTTCTGAGTCGTTTGGCTTTTCTGACAGCAGGGGGCAGTGTTGCGCCACCATCAGGTGTTTACAGAAACGCCTTGGAGCAAAGAGGAAAGTTTTGAGCTTCGGTGTTACGAAAAGCAAGGATGGGACTGACAGAGGTGGACGACATGTACCGGACCACTCGGAACAAATGATCAGACTCGTGCGAGACCGTCGGCCTCTCTCGTTTGTGTCCCGCTGAACGCACAGTTCTGTTTGCCGTCGCCAGTAGATCGTCCAAACTGATGGGACGGCTTGTGTGTGTCCACGCACACGTGTGTGTGTGTGTATTTGTCTTCGCTCTAATCTAAACCAGGTCTCTGTCATTAGTCCAGTTGAGGCCCTGGCACTGAGGGAGCTCATTATTCATACTGTAGCATTATTTACTGTTGCACTGTGATCCCTCCGTCTCTTGCGCTCTCTCTCGCTCTCTCTCTCGCTCTCTCTCGCTCTCTCTCTCCTCCCCTGCCTGGTTCCAGGACCCGGGGGCATAAATCCAGCTCCCCCCCTCCTGAAGGCCCTCAAATCGGCTCCATTAAATGATTTCGTGTTCTGCTTTCTCAGAGCTCAGTGTGAGTGCCGAGAGCCAGCCAAGCATAGAAAAGAAGGTAACATACTAATCATAGGTAAGCCTTTCTGGTATTATGTAGTTTGGGGGGGAAACTACCGCTACAAAACCCGAACGTAATGTGGGTGTAGCGTATTCTCTGTGGTTTTTCAGACTGGGCAGCAGGAACGCGCGGATGACGACATGTGTATAGGTTGCTCAGTTAAAGTCGAGCATTTATTGTGGGCGTGACTCCTCCCCCGTGATTGAATTATGATGTGGGGGGGGAGGGGGGGGGCAAAGGAAACATCCCATAATAGCCGTGTTTTCAGAAGAAAGTGCTGTTATTCTAAGGTGTTGCCTATACATGAAAGGAAGCCGTGGAACAAAAGAAATGCAGGAATGACGCGATATGAAGAAACGCGTCGACGTGACTGCTTAATAACTCGGAGATGGATGATCGTCATGGCGATCGTTCCTTCGTGACGCGTTTCAGTGCAGCAGCGCTGTAGGAACAAGTGAGTGAATGTGTTATGATTTCACGCTTTAATCACTGAAATTATGTTCCACTTAATGGGATTATTTGCTCCTGTTTGTGTAACGTATGCATGCGGCGGCGGGAGCTTCGCTCTGGGACAGTGGTCTACTGTTTCTGGGGGGGGACAGGAGAGCAGCGAGGATGGATGGGATGGGAGGGCATTTCTAGAAATGGACCGTGAGCAAACAGCTCTACCCTGTTTGTCATTATGGGCATTATGGGAGGGAGCAAACAGCCCCGTGTCTCACTGGCAACACAACGCCGGCTGCTGGCTCGTCCTCCGGTCCCGTGATTGGACGTTCCAGAACGGGCAACTTGGCGTTTCGGCGAGCGTCGCCAGCTGCTGCCAGAGATTTGGGTGACGCAAGTCACGTATGTCTGCTTTATCAAACTCGGTTTAATCTCGATATGTCTGACGCTAAAAGAGCCTTGAGGCAAGAAGTCTTGTCGACAGGAGACATCATAAAAGCATCAGTGACAATCGGACGTAACGAAACTTCACTGTGAGAACATTCAGAACTCGAAGGACAACTTTTACTCCTCTTCTAAAGTCTCTAATCGTTGCCTCTCGCTGCCTGGTGAAGCCCCCCCCCGTCCCCCCCTCCCCCTTCTCCTTTTTGCAACACAAAGTCTGGAATCAATAAAAACAAACAAGACATAACATGTTTCCTGCAGTTTTAGAGGTGCTGGGGGACAAACTCACCAAACTCACTTTTTGAGAAGCGCTGGCTGCTTCGTTCTACTCGGTGGCTGTCAGCATTTTTCGCTGTCGTCCCCCTAAATCAGAAAGGAGCACCCCCCCTTTTCGTTCTTCGAATTGCCAAAACAATACAGTTGAAAACACGCACTGACAACAGAAAAAGCTTTCGAAAATCAAAGCAATCAGCTGTTGGTTTTCGTTTTTGTTTTCGAGTCCAGGCAGATGTTTTTATTATGGTTTTTCCTTGAAATGTACAATTATTATGACCACCTCTCACAGCACGCAGCGTCCTGCTGGAGGTCTCTGGCGCCTCCTAAAGGTTGTTCTTGGAACATGCAGGAGTCCGTTGACCATTTTTTCTCGTTCCTGATTGTCCTCGTGCTCTTTTTCTTTTCATTCCTGTAACTTTATCATCTTTGACTGCGCATCACGTCTGGAGGATGATCTTCCAGCAGCTTCATTTCCCGTCCACTCGTCCCGCAACGAGACTAAACACGTCTCACTCAGAGTATGTACGGCTCTCCCTCCTCTCCCCTCTGCTCCTTGGATTTCCGGCGACACTGTACATGCTGATTCCGAGGATCGAAATACACCGCAAACAGCGGGAGACGTTGCGCACACAATGAGTCCTCTTAAAACGAGGCCTTGCGAAACCCATCCACTCTGCCGCTCCTCCTGTGAGCAGGGCTGAGACAATGCAGCGGCCCACCACCTGCCATGCCAGGGGGGGACAAATCGCTAACAGAGGAATCGCTCTGACCGCTCGATGTCCCGCGAGGCCGAAGAGATTCCGCTGAGCTCGGCTCAACGAAGAGGGGGGGTCGCTCAAATCTACGTCCTTTCGAAACGGAACCTGAAGAACTTCTCCGACATGTTGCCGCGCGCTCGCTCGCTCGCTCCAAACTCGCGTCCGTCTTCCACTGCGGCAGAAGGGCCGATTTCTCCGCGAGAGAGTCGGCAGCGGCGCTCCGGCCGGCCAACAATGAGCAGGCAGGATGCCACGCCGCAGTGTTGTGCAACTGACAAGCGGCGTTGCCAGCGTTCATGAATGAGAGCGAACAAAGACGCTGAAAATGTCATTCTCGAACCACACTTGTTCTTTGTTTTTCAGCCCTGCTCCGAAAAAGTTAACATTTCACCTAATTAGGTAATGTCAACACGGCCGGGAGGCTTGTGAAATCGCCGGCGCTCCCTTTGTCTTGCGCCCCTTTTTCACACGAGCAGACAGTGATGAGATAAACAGGCCACCATAACTGCTCTTAAAGGCGCTTAAACGCCCCGTCGCCCTGTAAAGTGGTGACACTATAAAGGCCGCCAAATGGCCCGAGATAAACGGCAACGAGGTTCATGTTTACATGCGTTTCAAAGAAGCCAATAGATCTGGGAGGTATTTGGGTGCAAATATGAGCCACATGTGAGATCTGAGAGCCTGGAACGCCTTCTTCCAGAAAGGGGGGCACGAAAAGCCACATGAGGTCAGGTTTTGGCACCGCCGCCGCCGCCGCCGTCCTTCCACCCCGCTCTGACGCTCTCACCTTCATCGCGCGCACACGCGAGGCTGCGAGAACACTTCGACGAACCCAAAGGGGGGATCCGTTTTTGATTCTGCCAACGCGTCGGCGCTCCGAGGATCTAAAACGAGTCCAGATGGGACGGACGGCGGCATAAAAAGTTGAGGCGCGGCGTCGTTTGGAGTGCGAGACGGAGGCCGGCCTCTGACGGTGTCAGACCAGGGCTCCGGCCTCAGATCCGGCTCCGCTCCCGGTGGGGGTTGGAGGATCTTTCCCCTGCAGGAAGTCCTAACCAGCAACACCTGAGAACTCCAATCCGAGCTACAATGAGACATTAGTTCAGTCCTGACGCGTCTCTTGCTTTGTGTTCCCGACTTGACTTTCTAAGTGGAGCCCGAGCGTCCAGGCACCACGTCTAAGTCGACTCAGCATCTCGCAGGCCCCCCTTCGGAACCCCACTCAGACCGCGCGGCACCGCGGCCAATCAGTGCTTGTCTGCGAGCATGTGTGCCGAGCGCACACAGTCGCTGACGGCGGAACCCGGGAGGACGCGTCGAACTCAAGTCATCGCGATGTGAAATGTCGTGCTGGCTTCACCAGAGAGAGACAACCGTTCATGCAACATTCGAAAGGAATCTCAAAGGACAAATGTGCAGATACCGTATTTTCCGCACGATAAGGCGCACCGGATTTTACGGCGCACTGGATAGACGCTACAGTAGAGGCTGGGGCTACTTTATGCATCCATTAGAAGGAGCTGCGCTGAAGGGAATGTCAACAAAACAGTCAAACTTTATTAATAGATGACAAACCAGCGTTGTGACAACTCCGTTCACTCCGAA
>JASSRZ010000055.1:15863684-15872038 GCA_032164315.1 Malacoctenus gilli | reverse complement strand
TACTCTTTCGGTACTCATCTTGTTGCTTCCTCCACTTTTAGGTGCGCCTTATAGTGCGGAAAATACGGTACTCTTTCAGTACTCATCTTGTTGCTTCCTCCACTTTTAGGTGCGCCTTACAGTGCGGAAAATACGGTACATACTTACATACGGTACAATAATACGGTTATTAAAGATAAATGTTGTCATTATCATCTTTTTATTCTTTGTTCTTCTATTTTCTTTGTTTTGTTGCAGTATCCTCCCTGAATAAGAAGTGTTAGAGTGAGAGAAATCCATTGTAACGTTGAACAAAGCAGCTACAAACATTCCTTTCCGTATTTACTGGTCTCGCTCCGCTCCAGTTCTGGCTCACCACCTCCTGAGCTTCAGAGACGTCTGGCACGCTCGGGCCTCGGTCACCGGGGGTCCAGCGATCCTTTGCGCAATAAAACGCGTATCGGCGCTCGGCTCGTTAGGTCTCGTTACAAAGCTCGTTAAGACGACACGATTTCCAGCTCGTGCGCTCAATCCCGAGGGAGCGTTTGCTCAACTCAAACATCCCCAGGACGTCTCGCGCACCCTCCAAAATAAATGTGTGTAGCAATCTTTGCAAGACACACTGAAGTTGCGAGAGCGGGCAGAAATCAAACGATTGTTCTCACATCTTTGTGCTCAAGTGGCAAATGATCGTTTGAACGACAAAGTGAGTTCAATGTGATTAAAAAAAACTCTTTTTCCCCAGAGAAAACGATCACGCTCATTTGCTCATCTGCGTGACTTACGGGGGTCCAGAAGCCCATAAAAGGACACATTTGACTCATCTTGTTACCAGAGAGCTGCAGGCCTCGCAAAGAAAAAGACTGCGCGAATGAGCCTGGATGTCGGTAATTCGACAAAACAAAAGTGAGCCTTCCTGGATTCCTTCGAGTCTCTGCGTCCGATAAGCTTCGGCTAAGAAAATAATGATGATATGACAAAGTTATCTCACAATAAACGTCCGTCTTTTCGCTCGGATACCCAAAAATGTGTGCAAAGTCGAAGAGTTTATATTTGTGGCTCATTGTTTATAGCCAGCCCCACTGACGGGGAGTTCCTCAGGGGTCAGTGCTCGGTCCCGGTGTATTGTCTTGCACTCGTGCTCCCCCAAGGACTCGATTGTTTGTTATTGCTGAACCGACCATGTGCTTCAAACTCTCATCGGATTAACGTCATTTCATAAGAGAAAGGAGCAGGTTGCGCCGCGGTGCAGTGGTTACAAGACAAACGAGATAACTCAGATCGTCAAAAATAGAAGTAAATAAACATTATTCAAAGGATTTATTCAAGGTTTCAAACCTAAAAAAGTTGTTGCAGTCGCAGCTTTTCAAGTTTGGATCTCCTACGAATCCTCTTCTCATCACGCAAAGCATCACAACGCTCTGTTTTGTGTTAGCCGTGAGTTCATGCGAGTTGTGCGTAAGGAGAAATTCAACAGAACATTGAATTAGACACGCTTTTATTCCCCCTCCTTATGAGCATCAGCAGCCATAAACGGAGGGAGAAAGCCAAGGCACAACATGTGCAGCGACACAGACTTCCAGGAGACTTTTCAAATAAATGTTTGAGACTGAAAAATTGGTTTAAAAAAAACCCCCAAAACAAAAAAACAAACAGTAAAATAATATTTTAAGGTAATCGTACGAGTGACTCAATGATGTGTACTGGATCGCCTCTAATTGCGGCAATCCGTCTCCTTCTCCCTCCGCCAGTTCCGCCTTGGTGAGTGAATGAGCGATGGCCGGGTGTCCCGGCTGAGGCGGCGGCGGCGGCGGCGGCAGCGTCCAGGCCGCCTGGCTGCAATAATATTTGCCATAATTACCCGGGGAACATAAACACAACTGCACCTGGCTCGGCTGGGCTACCTGGGCGGCTCTGCTGTGTGTGTGTTGGTCTGCAGCAGGTGGTGCAGTGCGGCATTGCGCGTCCAGGTCAGGACGCAGTCGGCCAAACGTATCAGGTGCCTCTTTTTTGTTTTGATTGATTTGTTTTCCATTAAAACTTTCTGAAGAACTCTTTTGCATTCAATGTGAGTCTTCAGTCACGTTTGTAAGACTTTACGATGCGAGTGTGAAACCAGATTTCAGTGTTTGTGTTCCTCCAAATGTCTCTAACAACTTTTTAGTGGGGAAATAACTTGACTCCAAATGCAAAGATTCCCTTTAGGGTGCCACTCATCCCTCCATCATTCAGACCTGCTTTACCCAGATTGATGATCTGGAGTCTGTCCTGCCTGACACTGGAAAATAACACTGGTTGTCATCAGAATCAAAGCAGACGATCGTGCCGAACGGCGGCTTGTTATCACCGTTTGAATTAAAACAACGCCACACTGCGGACTTTCCAGAAAGAGCCCCAAAAAGGATCCAAAATCTAATTTAGAAGGTCATAATCACAAGTTTCTGATAACAAGTACCTCATTATTGTCCTTTTCTTTTTCTTTTTGATGCATCATACAGTCTCCCAGCTCATCGTGAAGTAATACTCAATAAAAATGTCCCTGAATGCAACAAAAATGCCACACAATCCCTCCCCAAAACGTGCACTAAATAAGGACACAGATAACACAAAAAACTTGCATGAAAAACGAGTCACAGCTGAATTATTATAAATACCCACACATATTAAAGCCCTGTGTTGTTCTAACTCTGCGAAGGCTCGAGTTTTGTTGACGTGGTCGAATCGCTTGTGTAGCCGAGACTTTCCGCCAAACATACTGGAGACTTTGTCGAGCCGTCAGCGTGCGATTGTGGGTCTAAATCTCAGCGCAAACAGCTGGAGGTCGGACCGTCCACGCGTGGAACGCCGCCCGGCGTTCGTCTGTTGAGCTCCCCGCCTGCCTCCGAACCCTTGTTACCCTCGAGGAACTCTCCGCGTATTGGATCAAGCGCGAGAAGGGGCCGGAACCCTCCGGATCGATGAGGAAACCTCGTGAATGAGGTAAAGTGCTGCAGCTATAGTTTCCCCTTAAGGAGCAGCAACGTTCCCATTCGCCAATCACATGAAACCGGATCTCCTTATTTACCCCGTTTGGACGAGAGTCCAGCTCGAGCAGGATTACCTCAACTCGGCTCGCTGACGACACGGCCGTGATTTAGGACTTTGTGTACGACCGGGGCGGCACGAAGCGCTCAGCGTTCGGAGGCCTCATCTTCACGCTCACCGCTGCAGTGAACGCAAACCTTTCCCCCACTTGTCTAAAGTGTCATGAAGAGAGGAAGAAAGAGAGCGGGAGGGGGCTGTGATTGATGGCTTTACCCCCGCTGGTTTGGAGATCCGCGCACTCTGTAACAGATCTAACCCACAACAGATGTGTGAGGTGTGCGCGTGTGGACTTTTCCTCTTGTTGGAGACTAAATGAATCAATTTATTGTAACTCACTTCAGGGTATGTACACGTCTCACTGGCCTCGGTTCGTATCAGTTGGAGCAAGAGTAATACACAGGTATTGGTGGTTTGCACGCTTTCTTTTAGTTTTTGCAACACAGAGAATTTTAACGAGGTACAAAAGTTTGGTTGCTTACAAAAAATAACTATGGGCCCAATACTAAGAAATAAAACAAAAACAAATGTTCCTTTGAATTGTTCTTACTTAGTACTTACACGTAGTACTTACTTAGTCTCATTTAGTATTTTTTCTCAACAAAATAACATAAATTACAGCTTTGCTGCTTTAATCCTCAGTCACATGGAATGAAGTGACCAGGCTTTCCACCTCGTAAAATACACACAATGTACTCATTTCACGAGATATAACTGCACTGCGATGAGTATCATTTACGTGTTCTTCCTTTGTTAACATACATTAACAACAACAGAAATGGACATCACTCTGATAGCAGCTAACACGATCAGCTCGAGTTATCCTCACACACACACATTCAAAAAGTTGTGGAGCTCGCTCACCAAGACGGTAGTACACACAGAACACGGAAAAGCGCTCCTCCAGAACTTCTTCAACCTCTATAATAATATTTAAATCCGTTAACAACTTCAACTTAAATGTGTTTTTTAGTTTTGATGAAAAAAGAACAAGGTTTATTACCTCTTTCCCTTAATTTCTCCCTTGAATGTGCGTGTTGCAACAGTGATGTTGAACTAGCGCTGAGATAACAGCCTGCTACTTCCTTTTCCACCAAGCTAACTTCCGGTTTTCAAAATAAAAACACCCAATAATGATAATTGTAAGGAAAAATAAGCAACAATCGAAAAATGAACAGAAATATTATTCAACCCTTCTGTAAGTGGGTTACATTACCAACTAATATTCAAACAGCATCCTCTTCAGGTGGTCAAAATGGCTCCGGAGTGAGTCCTCTGTGTCCCACGTTTTGTCTCCACGCTCATTGCGCTCAGACCCCCAAAATTAAACTCGCGTCTTCACGTCTTCTGTGACATCTTCTGCATCTTAACGCCGCCATCTGTTTCGTTTCGAATCCGCTTTCTGACTCCTTTCTGCCGCCCAGAGCTTTGTTGAGGTTTAAAGGAAGTCGGCTCGTTACTCGGTAAACACTCGGTGTAAACACGACAGTCTCCCGTTCAAAGTGAAGCGCGTTGGAATGAGTGTGGCGCACATGTGGACTCTTAATAAATGCCAGGTTAATTTCGCTCTGCCTTTTGTTTCGGCGTGCGTTCGGCTCGTCCGCGGAGGGAAGGATTTACGTAACGGCCCAACCGTGTTACATCATCATCAAACGCAGGTCAGCAGATGGATTGTGGGAGAAGAAACCCACGCGTCCTCGCATGAAGCACCACGAGTTGCTTCCAGATTGAGCTGAAATAGAGACAGAGTGGATGCTAAACATCCTTACGAATCCAATATCAGCAAATAAGAAGGAAGATGAGGAAACGGCTATTTTGAGAGGACCTTGACTGCATGTGTGTGTGTGTGTGTGTGTGTGTGTCAGCGAAGGGGGTGTTTATGTGTGAGACCGTTCCACGGGCGTGTCTGTCATGCCACCGGTGACCCTCAGATTCCCTCCTGTGCGACGTCATGTCACTTCCCCCCTTTGTTTCCCCGCTCAAGAGGACCTTTCTAAAAATGTCTCGTTGTTTAAAGGTTCTCAACAGCACCTCCTTCCTTTTTTTGCTTGGCAGCACTATGTGTGTGTGTGTGTGTGTGCGTGTGTGTGTGTTTGCTTGTACATTATGATTCTCTATATAGCTACTTCTAAAAACAGGAACTGTTGGGATGCAGATGAGGATGCTGAAGGGTGTGTGTGTTTTCCTATAGGATGCTGTTTCATAACACACGCAGGATCGGGACAGTTGGGACCCACATGTCACCGCATTCGGAGTAACACGCGTGTTTTTCGGACACCACGTACCTCCCCCATACTTGAGCGTTCACCTCTGCACAGACTGACCTCTGGTACCGGATTTGGGACTTTAAACGCTCGACCGAGACGCTTCCAGAACGGGTTGATTTTCTTCAGACAGGTCTGATGTAATGTTCTCGTTGGACCGTCGTCCTTTCTGTTCAGGAGGTGCAGCGGGAACACGGGGTCACAGGGTGGATTTGCTTGGTTCGGGCCGCCGGGATGGACAGTTTTCCCGAAAAAAAAAAGGCTCCGAGCGAACACAAACTCGGAGGCGAGCACACGTGCTTCTCTCCTCAGTGGAAAAGTGGCGTTTGTCCAGGTAAATAAGCCACTTCCAGACTTCTAAAGCTTCCTCCGCTGCCGCGGCGCAACAATGCGACTCCCTAAGTGGCCATTCACAGGCAGGGTCGTAGGATGCAGCAGGCGGGAGGGCTGATAAGCCGACCTCTGGGGACCCGCTCAGGCCCCGCCCACGGGACGAGGACGTCAAACAGGGGACGCGTGGAGCGAACGGAGTGCGGCTCAATCTCGAATTAGATTCGCAGCCATTAAAAGACGTCCTTCATTTCGCTTACGCAGGTTTCAATGCTTCGATAACGACACGCTGCTAATTGGTTATGAGTGGAAACAAGCGGCTCACTTTTCCGTTGCTTCATCCCGAGGCTTTGTTTGCTTTGCCACTTGTTGTTTTCCAGCTGCAGACGGCTTCCCGATGCAAAGAAACCGGGGCTTTCTCTTCAGTTTTCGATGAAAGCCAGACGTTCCCCCCCCGAAATCGAGCGCATTTCTGCGGCGAGTTTACACGTTTCCCCCTCGTGCCTGCCAGAGTTTTGCTCCGGCGGCACAGTCTGATCTAACTAGGTGTGAATGTGCGCGAGTGTCTCTGTGTTCGCTCCGCTGCACGAGGTCTTCGCTGCGTTTTCGGTGAAGATCGCCCCGAACTGAAATCGAATCGGGATGAGGTGGTTGCAGAACATCAACGAAATTGAGTCAAGCTGGCTCCACTGCCCTCATGTGGCCGACGCCGTCCGTGAACGCTGCTTTGAAGGCAGATATTTGTAGCGTTTGGCTTCTAATGTGAGGCTCAGAAGTGAGCAGCGTATGTGGCATTCTGTGTTTTGGGGCACTGAATGTTTTCGTCGACGGTGGCTGCGTTTTTCGTCTTGTGTTCATCGATCCGGCTGCCTTTTGTCACACCTGCTGCTTCCTTCGCTGTTGGACAGACGGTCAATAAGTCGTCTCAGTGAGTCCTCTTGAAATACTGGTCAGTACCGGGTCTCATTTACTGATTTTAGGCGACGCAAACGGGCTTGTGTGCCTCATTTTCTGTTCAAATACAATGTTTAAAGTGCGAACGTAAGAGCACGGCTTCTTATGTTATTGTGAACGACCTTCGACCTCTCCGCCTCTTCCTGCACCTCCCCATCCAGCCGTCTCTCCGCACTCAGCCGGGAATCCTGTGTGGGATTCCATCTGGAAACTCTATCTGCGCCGAGCGGCTTCCCGTTTAGCTTCGGAAAGGGCATCGCAGTCCGCCGCTCTATTTGCGGACCCCGCGGAGCGCGTCTTTTCCGGCAAACGCGGCTCCGAAATAGCGCCGTTACAAAAAGGGCGCGTCCGGAGCCGAGGAGGGACCAGATTCCGACCCGAACGCGGACGTCCACCCCGACGGCTCCGTGACGGAACGAGCCCGCCATATGTTGGCGGGAGAAGGGAAAGAGGAGGGGACTCTGGTAGGAATCCAGGAAGTGAACGGAGCGACTGGTGAACGCTTCAGCTGCGTGGTGTCGCTGTGACGGGCAGAAGTGTCAGACGATCCTTCGGGGGGGGGGCAAGTGTGTTGACTCTGCGCCACATTCTTTGAAGCCCTCTTCAGAAAGACGTTGTGACACCACCGGCCAACAAACTGACCCCTCAATCAAACAGCAAAACTCGCCGCTACCACCCACCGAACCCGGATCGCTTACTTGAGACCCCCGCGACGCCACTTCGAGCCAGATACCGGTGTTTTCCTTTTTTTTTTTGCCCCCCCCCCCCCTCCCACCCCCCCCCTGCTGCTCCACCAGCGTGTCCAAACTAAACACATTTCCAAAGCTGGAGCCTGCACACGCTCACATGAAGGCTTCGTCACACGCCTCACAAACACACACACACACCACACTGATTGTTTGCGCTCCTGGCTGTGGATCAGAGGACGCCAGCAGTGACACAGACCTCGTCTGGGGGGGGGCCTCCCCCTCCCCCCCCCCCCCCTGCATCCTGTGGGAGCATCGACTCGAGCCCATCCATCCTCCGAAGAGCCATAACGCTCCGCCTGGATTGGGACTCGCACAAAAGGACGCGCAGCGTATTTACACTTCAACAAAAGCGCGTATAAAACTAACAGCGGGCTCATAAACGCGCACGGCCTCCGGGCTTTGATCTCGGCCGGCCAACAAAAGACCGACTAATGACTTAACGACAGAAACACGCGTTAACGACTTTCCTCGCTCCTCTGGAACGTTTGCCAGGTCCTGCAAGTGATTGTGCCGGTCGGGCGCAGCTCAACCTACAACTTTTCGACGAGTGTTTGTGGTGTTGACCTGGGTGGGGAGAGGTGGTGCCCCCCCCCGATTCCCCAACTCCAACCTCTGGCCAGTGACCGACGCCCCAAAGATTCACTCAAAATGGGACCTGATGAAGGAGGAACTGATGGTATGAAGAGCAGGGAATCTTCAGGCGTCGAGGCAAGAAGTGAGATTTTTGGCAAAGTTCCTCTTTGCACCTGTCGCCTCTTCCTCTCCTCAGAGATTCTTCTTCATTAAAAAGACGCAGTGGAAACTGTGGATCGAAATATGGTTGTTTTACTCTGAAAGAATCGTAATTTATTAACTTCTTCCCTGATTTTGTCCCAAAACGTACAACTCGGCATCACTCGGTTCAAATTTCAGTCCACACAGATGCAGCTCCAGGATTCACACAGTATTTCCCTTCCATTGAAGATGAACGAGTGAATAAATGAATAAGTGATCGAGT
>JASSRZ010000055.1:15846898-15854371 GCA_032164315.1 Malacoctenus gilli | reverse complement strand
CCCTCCGATCCGCGCCGTCCAACTTTTCTTTCGGAGATGACTCAAACGCGGCCGCTCCTCCGCGTGAATCACAGCTCTGAGGTCAGCTTTTACTTTTCGTTTGTTCTGTTTCACACTCCTCAAAAGGGAAGCGACCACGTCTTGAATCGGACATCGCCGACAGCGCTCACAGCCCGAGCCGTCTTCACGACGGGAACGACGGGTCAACGCGCAGGTGGAAATAACGAAAGATGGAGGGATTTTAAACGGGTGGAACAGATGTTCCTTCGAGTCTGCTTCCTGACAAAAAAAAGCGAAGCAGGAATGAAACGGGATCCGTGTCCAGCCGCCGCTGACCCGGGCGCGATGCGGAGCGGCACTTCTGCGAACGTGGGCTCTGAATGATTCCGCAGGGTTCTCCTGGTAGCGTGATACTCACCAATGACAGGGTCAGGATGGGGTCACGCCTCTTTCACCACAATGTGTTGGCGCTGGAATCCACAGGAGGGTCATTAGACACGACGCTACAGTAGCTATGAGCTGCAGGAACGATCCCGGCATCTGTTTCCGCCGCTGAGCTAATCATATAAAGGGTTTTACTGGAGCTCTGCTGACAAAAGTACTCAGATCATTTACTCCAGTAAACGCAGTACGAGTATTCCATCACCAGGAGAGACCTGCGGGATTCGTGGCTCGTATAAGCAATCTGGATACACGCGGATTAATGAACTTTTAGTCGTGAAGCAAGAACGTCTGAGAACTCGTTTATAAACCGTTCAAGCTTTCTTCGAAGTCTGTTTCTGATGGGAAAAAGAAATTCCCTGTTTCTGAGTCACAAACTTGTGCAAACTTGCTGACAAACACGAGCACATGTGGAGGCTGAACGGGGCGCACTCAACGCTGCGTCCGCTCGGCCTACGAATATGTCACAAGCAAGAATCCTACGACGCGACTGCATCGATTCACCGCGCACAATATCAATTGAAGCGCCCGGATGTTTCACAATTAGTCAAGTTTACGCACGCAGACCAGCTCAGTCTTTCCTGGAGATGCTGTGCAGAGCGGATTCACCTCGATTGAGAGGATTTTCTCTGCAAATTCTTCTCTTTTGCACTTTTTTCTCAGGTTTCTCTCCCTCAATGTCCTCAGAACTTCCTCCACCAACACAACATTTGCTTTTTGCACTTGTAGCCACCTGAAAAACACTCGCAAAATGAAAAACACACTCTTCTTTACACGCACGTGCAGTTTGTTGCCTGCAGTAGTGATGTGTGTGAGTCAGGTCTATGTTTTGCAGGTCTATGTTCACCAAACTGACTGAATGTCTTAAATCCAACATTGCTCGAAGCAGAACTGGAGACACAGTCGATGCAACAGCGAAAGACTGTCGTGCGATCGATTCAAATCAAGCTCGAACATTTTGATCAATAAAACGTTGCCAACGATCGAAAACACACATTTGGCCTCAGGAGCTGAAAGGTACAACAAGAAGATCTGATGGTCTTTTGTCTATAAATCAATATGAATGTAAGTCTGAGCCATGGAAGTAAAATAAATACAAGTATTTAAATGTCTTGGTATTTGTGTTGCCCAGTGTTCAGGAATTCCGTCCCGGAACGCGGACGACTTTCCGGCCTGCCGCCCTCCTCTCCCACCTTCTCCCACTTTCTGCAGGCGCATCCGTGATAGACGTGAGCAAGGAAAGCGCGCGCGAAGCGTTGCTGCTCGCGATATTTTCCGAGTTTCGTCACGGGAGAGAAAAAGAAAATTCCCTGATGTCACGGAAACTCCAACCGCGTCTCTTCACACGTTTTTTTTTTTCTCCCTCCCTTCGCTTGACCTTTGCTGACGCTCTTCCAGAGAACTCGGCGAGACGCGACGGCCGCGTCTGGCCTTATTTTACCTCCTGATGTAAACCTCGTGTTCACGAGGTGACCGAGACAGAGCTGCTGTTGTTGCGGCGGTGGCGGCGGCGGCGGCGGCGGCGGCGGCGGCGGCGCTAAGTTCATCTCGAGGTATGACTTGGCCTGTCTGGTCTTCATTTGCGTGCCCCCTCTTTGGCCTGCAGGCTTCATTAGATCGTTGTGCTCTGCCGAAACGGCTGCGAGTAAAATTTGGACGAGCTGACATCTGTAGGACTGTGTGTATGTTGGACCAGTACCAGAACACCCCTCTCTGACCCCCCCCCCCACCTCCCCCACTCCCCCTCCTCCTCCTCCTCCTCCTCCAGAGGATCACATCTTCTCTTCATCATTAATAAACACGGACACTTCACAGAAACCGGAGGGTCGCATTTCTCCCTCTCTCCCACTCCATCTCTCGCAGCCTTTCCTCTCCGTCCCTTTGAGCGTGCGAGAAGGCGCCCGAGTTGAGTTTCAACGTTGGGGGGGGGGGAGGAGGAGGAAAAGCATGTTTGCGCCAGCTCTAATTTAACAGTAAGCGAGCCTCGGAGGTTTCCAGCGACGAGTGAAGAGGGATTGTGTGAAAGTTACTGTAAAGGCTTCAACCCCAACCCAAAAGGACGGACAGCCAAGCCAAGCCTGGGGGGGGGGGGCTCAGAGGGGTGAACACGAGCGTGGTTTTCCCAGGCTCCAAGTCCCACATAACCGATGTTCTGGTCTCCATCACCACACACACACACACACACACACACTCATTCACCCACACAGAGAAACAAAGTCGCGCACGCTTACGATGCACACAGGGAACTGACAACTGATATAAATCTCTCCATCAGCGAAATCTCACTGAATGTGCGGCATGTTCCGCCCGAACCCGCCAGCCAAACGCCGCCTTATAAGGAACCGCTTCGGACGCAGGCGGTGGCGAGTCCGGAACGGCGCGGACGCGGCGTTCGGTTTTCCCTCGCAGCCCCGCCGAGTGAGAGACAAGAGGCACCCGCGTGTCGTCGGCAAGGACGGCGGAGGCGACGCCTCGGAGGTCCAAACCCCTCGCTGTCCGATCCCGGCGGGCAAGCCGACATCCAGGCGCGTTTTTTTTTCCGAGAGGAATGTGCACTGACAGGCCGTCCTGCTGTAATTAGGCCATAAACAGAGGGATTACCAGAGCCAATTAAAAGCAAACCGCCGTCTCTGTCCGCACATTCTCCAGCTGCTCTGCGGCAGCCCGCCGTTCAGACAGGAAGCACTTAGTGTAGGGATACTCGCCGCCAGGCCGTCTCACGTGTCGGTTGCGGCCGCGCACCCAAAGAAGAGCTGCTTCCTCAAAAAAAACACTATCTGTTGTGTAAGAAATATATATACACTCCCCACAATCAAGCATTTCCTGCCTGGATTTGGCGCTATCGCTCCGACACCGTCTGTCCCGCTTTTATTGTGAAGGTTTTAATGTTTTGGTGCCTCTGGGCTTCAGGCACAGTAATTACTCACCTTGTGAGTGAGGATTATGCTTGCCAGATGTGCACATCTGAGCTATGCAAGTATGAAAAGCAAAAACTTTCCCATACGTTGAGGTATTTCCCCATCGTTTTGCTCGTATTTACATCTCACGCAGCTCCTCCCCGACTTGTTGATCACCGAAGTTTAACGCCGTTAAGTGGCCCGCTCACACACAGCACCGACAGAGAGATTTACGCTTCTTTTCGACACATCGACATAAGCTCGGCGGAACCGCGTGGAGAGACGTTGGACTCAGACAATCTGCTGCTATCTCGTTTTACGGCAGCTGTTGAGAAAGAGGCAGCGAGATGCGGATAAATCACTCGGAGCCGTGAGACTCAACAGGCTTCCTGCAGATCACGTTCATATTTCACGTCCACGCTCGCGGCGCATAAATGGTGCTTCTGTCGCTCCCCGAGTATGAAAAAATTCAAACACACGCTCCCTCTCAAGAGAAACTTGGCTCCCGAGTTGAAGGCCCCTCCGAATCTCAGTTCCTCGCAACCTCCTGTTCCTTCCCTTCTCCCTGTAGGTAAGAAATGAAGCTGCGAGGAATGGCGTGTCTGTTGAAAGGGGGGGGGGGGGGGCTGCGGGTTTGTGACCACAGCTGCAGCGGACAGGGGAAGAGAAACAGGACGCTACCCCGGCCGGAGCCCGGCCTGAACCTGGACACGCGCTCCGAACAGTCAGCAGAAACTCACGGACCCCTGCGAGCACATACGTGACGCTGCGCTTTTATGCTGAGATCCTACTGACCGGCGGGTCGATCAGAGCCGCTCAGGGGCAGAAAAAAGCTGCTGAAGTGATAAGAACACTTTTACTTTCGTCCTTTATGCACAGAGGCAGTTTAAAGAGACATTTTGTAAGTTTTTACTGAAAAATATCTTTACAATGGCCTTTTTTAACGACTGAAGCATCGTTTGATGAGCAGACTGACACCTCAGTCGTTCAGCACCAATACATCTTGAAGCCTGTAGCCTATTTTCTAGAATCGGGACCGAAGTTCCCGCGCTGGCTCCGCGGATGTGACGTCAAGCGCGTTCACGTAAAATGGGAGAAAACAGTCGAAGTGCGATATCGAAGATGGATTTCGTGGATCCAGCTCAACTCAGACACCAACGGCAACTCCACGTAAGGTGAAGAAAGTCAAAAAAACCTCGTCGAGTGTCGTTAAAAAATCAAAGCAAAGACAAGGGTCGACATCGGATCCGCATTTGGGTCTTGGAGGGAGCTCAGAGCCGCTTTGGGAATAAAAAGGGACCCTGAAATGGCTTTCTTTCCACCGAAAAGTTAAGAAAAGATAAGAGCGACCATCGAAGATTGTGAGTGCCGTTAAAAAAAAGCTTGAGAGTGAGCGGCGCCGAGCAAAGTCAAGGGTCAACATCGGATCCGCATTTGAGTCTTGGAGCTCAGAGCCACATTGGGAGAAAGTGCTGCAGTTCTGTGTTTTGGCCACAGGGGGCAGTATGATGAGAAAACTCTTTAAGTTGTTCATTTTCCTGCTTTAATTGATTCCTTCAACGTAAAAAATCAAATATTTCTCATTGTATCACAGTTTAATGCGTGATTAAGATGATTAACCAGGTTACAAGATAAACCGATGTGAAGGTGGCCATCGTCAGTTTCGAAGCTAAGCCTTGACCAGAAGAGTTCCTGGAGTTCCCAGAGAAACTCCTCAATAATGAGGGATGTCAGTTAGGGCGGTTTTTAAAGGCAGGACCCTCCTGTGTTGTCAGGGTCAACCTGAACTTTGGGGATTTGCACAGCCAAGCGCACAGCCGACACGTCAGGCCTGTGGATCGGAGCCACAAAGCAAAAAATAAAAAAACGTGACTCGAAGTGAATCGAACTGAATCCGTTCTCGATTCGTCGGCTTTCCAGCAAACAAGTGTTCGTCGGGTCCTGTGCCACGAAAAATTCGAATCGTATGACTTCGCCGGTCAGTCTTGTTTTCCTGGGACGAGCGAGAGTCTTTGGACGATGCACAGCTGGTCCTCTGACAATCAGATGAAGTCAGGTGTGGCTGATCCAAACAGAATGAGAGACCATTTAAACTGCTGGAAAAAAAGGGGGGGGCGGGCAGGGGGGGGGTTAGTGTTGTTCTCCAGCTGACTAACATCAGGCAGTAAAAGTCTTTTGTTTCAGGCTGGCTCTCATTATGGTCGTTACTCTTTGGAGCCTGTTTATTCGGCGTTAGGAAACGCGGCGCTCAACACGCCGCGTTCCCCGAGCTTTCCGACACTCGGTGATCAGCTGCTCTGGGATTTTGGGGACCCAAACACAAGAAGACAGACGGGGTGACGGCTTCCGATAAAGGACAGACACCACAGAAGAAGCCGGAGACCCAGCAGGAAGCCGAGACGGCTCGCCCGGCTCGCCAGATAGGAGGACGTACCCTCTGTGTGCCCCCTGTAAACGGCCTGTTACCTTTCATCCTCCCGCACCCGACACTACCTGTTAACCCGTGACCCCAAACACATGGTCCTCTGCATCCTGGCCTGGGACCTTCCACCCCTGGAGGTCACGGTCGGTGTCCGGCTGTTTGCCAGCCCCCAAACGCCCCCCCCCCCCGCCCCCCTCCCCGTTTTCGCTTGCACTCAGCAGGGATTTCTATGAGTGGAAGTACGCTCGGAAAGCAAATACGCCAAACAATCGCGGACCTCCTGTTGAATTTTCTTGCAAAACCCTAATCATTCATTCAGGATTGCTGGGAAATGAGCAACACAACATAACAAGAAGACAAGCAGCGGGGCGAGAAAGGGGGGTGGGGGGTGGGGGTGGGGGGGTTATTGCTAAAGCGCTGCTTACGTTCGTAATCTCAGCCGAGACTGAAACCAGATGTCGGGATGACGAGAAGCTGGAGGGAGGAGGAGGAGGAGGAGGAGGAGGAGGAGGCACTGAAGGTAGATGAAGGGCAGGAGGGAGAAATAACAATGTGTAACCCCTGAGTGCCCTGCTTTAAAGCAACAGGCCTCCCTCAGATGAAGTTTTCTCTCTTAACGTACTCCCCTGAGTACAATCCAACCGAGTACAAATATCAATGCCAATATCACGAAAAGTTTTGCAGAGGACGGACAAAGTCTTGGGACTATTTTCTGGCAAAGACGTCGCCATAGCGACCCCCGACTTCCGTCGACACACATATGTGACGACCTGACTGATACAACCTCCGAGTCTGCGTTTCAAAATCCCCTCAAAGTTACATTTTCCAACATTTTACTAAATAAGAGAAGCAGATGGTTGATGTGTGCTTTTATTTTGGAGGGACAAGCGGCATGGCATCGTTCATAGTTCAGCTACTTTAGGTTTTACAAATCCTCAAAATCATTTAAAAGTATTACAGTATTAAATGGCAGTATTAAAGGCTTTGGATTACACAACATTTGTCTTTGGAGACGCTATTAAATTTAGGGTTCATTTTTTTCCGCTTGTGGTTCACTTTTTTTCTGGTGTTGCTATTTGCAGACGGTCCCTGCGGAATTACAGCTCTAATATAGAAAAACGCAGTTGTAGCTCTCAGTCTACCTTGCTATGATTGCAATAGTGTGTCGGTTTTGTAGATACGATGTTCCACAGATGAGTTATTGATACGGAAAGACCGAATCTATGAATCTTTTTCTAACTTTACCTATGTTCCATAAAGAGGGTTCGTAAAACTGGACCTCTTCACCTCACTTCACTGATCTGCCGCACCTCGTAAATCTGCACATTTTCTGGGTTTTAATTACGCTTAAGTTTCATAACAGGAGGAACCTTCGCGGGGATGTTACGCCACCTTTCCTGCTTGGTGTTTCCGAACCTTTCGTTTCTCGTTCTTGCACGGCACGGCGGACGGAGGAGCTGCTGAGATCCGGACGTCACAAAACACACGAAAACCTGCAGAGAAGATATTTGGAGGAAACAGCTGATGAACAAACCAGCAAGGCGACGGAACAAACTAGACGCTGCGTGAAGGACTGCACACTTTGACATTGATGCAAATCTCGCAAATGTTTTCTGTTGTTCCGTAAACAGCCGTTGAGAAAACAACAGAAAATAGGCAAAAGCTTGACGCTGCAGAGAGAAATCCTCTCTCACCGGGAGATTCGTCAGGCTT
>JASSRZ010000055.1:15836898-15841898 GCA_032164315.1 Malacoctenus gilli | reverse complement strand
GTGACATATTGAATGACGTCATGTGGGATCATTTTGCATCAAATCTCTTCTTTTTTTGTGTAATAATCTGACGTTTTTTGAAAAACGTATATTTTTGTTTACAATATTGTTTCCATAGAAACCAAGCAATGGTTTGTTTTCTGTTGGTAGAGGGAACTTTTTATTTCATTGTTTAATTGCAGACTTTTGTTAAAAAGGGAAAATGTTCCGACATGAAGAAATTGATAGTTTGCTGTAAAAGTAAATTAAACTCCAGACATTTATTTATTTATTTATTTATTTATTTATTTATTTATTTATTTATTTATTTATTTATTTATCTATCTATCTATCTATCTATCTATCTATCTATCTATCTATCTTTTATTTTATTTATTTATTATATTTTATTTATTTTTTATTTTTTATTTATATTTTCTTTCTTTCTTTCTTTCTTTCTTTCTTTCTTTCTTTCTTTCTATTTATTTATTTATTGCACTGGTTCCGATGATGCATCGTGTGCGTAATCTGACAAAAAGACAAAAAACAAGAGTTAAAACCCAACTGTTTTCTATTCAAGCCATTTTTTGTGTTTTTGTTAATATAAAACAGAAAAAACTGCATTTGTCAGAGTTATATCTCACCCTAGACTTTTTTTTCCCATTAAAATGTCTCTTTTGTCAATTTAAGTGTGTATTTTAGTCATCGTTTCTTTTTCCTATAACGAGTAGAAGGGTTACATTTGTGACTGGTGACTGTTTTGGAGAAGATCTTATTGTAGCAGTATCTCTATATTTCCTTGTATTGTAGCCTCAAAGGTTTTTTTTCCCCCATGTTTACTCATTTTACGTCATACTACTATATCAATTTACTTTAAAATTACATAATATCATACAATTTTGCATCATTCCCATCAAATCGCATCAGATCTTGTTGAATTGAACAGTTTTATTTCATATTGTAATAGATAAACTATCATTTTTGTAAAGTAAACTCATGTATCTACTCATGTAGGCATCACTCATGTAGACATCACATCATATTGTTCCGTTTTATAGTTTTCTGTTGATGTTTTCAGTGTTTGTCGAACTATTTTTGTGCTCAAATCGCGTTTCTGTTTACTGATTGATCAACACAGTCGTTTCTAAAGTTGGTTCGAAAAAACCCCTGATATTTCGTTTCGCTTCTAACCCTGTTTGACTATTATATAGAAGTATAAAACCTCAGAAATAGACCACGTGAAATAGGTTAATCCGTTCATCCGTGCCAACACAATTAACCTCGAAAATTCGCGCTGAGCCGGACTCCCGTGTTGGCAGGATTGAGCTTTCCAGTCACATCAAAAGGCATCGGCCGAGACAAAGACGCGGTGTTCCGACACAGGGATCATCATCATCATCATCATCATCATCACAAAGACCCGGCGTTAATCCGGTGCATTAATCCCTCCGTTGACAGATAGTGCTATCTATCACTTCTGTGTGAGCTCATCTTCATCGAGGACAGGGGGGCGAATGATACTGTGGAGTCATGGAAACGGGGTTAATGCGGTGCCGAAAAATCTGCTCTCTATTCCAAGCCTGCTCCGTTTTTCTGTCGCAGGACGCGTTCGACCTTCGCTGGTCCTTTATTTCATCGATACATCGGAAGGTTTCGGACTTTTTTCTCCTCTTCGGGACGAAAAACAGTTCAGGAATGTGCGGCGCTGAACCTTCTTTCTCTTTCCAAACACTAGTTTCCCTTTTTGTCCTGTGTATGTCCTGTGGGCGGCCCGTATTATGTCTACACACCTCAAGTGTGCTAAAAACCTGCAAAACAGACACTGACACAGTGTAAACATTGGACTGCTGGGAGTCTTCGCCAGCTATTTCCCTCAAGGAAGTGCGCTCCCCCTGGCCGCGCCGCCTGTGCGCTCCCCTCTAGGTCCCCCCCCCTCCCCCCCCGAAACGAGGGGGGAGGAGAGAGAAAAGGCCCCCTCAGAGCTGCAGGCCTCCGCTCGGCCCTTCCTGGAGGTGCCACCCTTCGCCACAGCTCCGTCCACCTCACACACGCTCGCTCACGGCGTCCAGACCGACGCGGAGCCGCCCACAGTAGCGCTCTTGTTTGGCTGCGATGCTTTTTATATCATCTGTGCCAGTGGGCCACTTTCAGCTTTTTCCTTTTTTACAGCAAGAAAAAGACGCCTGTTCATGGGATCACCAGCTGAGAGCCGCGCCGACCGCTCGAACTCGGCGTCTCCGAGTTCCTTCAGACCCCGAACGCTCCTCCGAGTAGTCCGCCTCGCCTGCGCTGCGTTCTTCCAGGTGACCGACCGTTTGCGTCCCGTCTGTATTTAGTCCCTGAGTTTTGCGCTCGCAGATGTTACCAATCTGTTTGGCCGCTGCTTTGCACAGCAATTAGACAAGAATCCCTAACAGAGGCCAGCGGAGCAGAACAGAACCAACCGCCCGCTGACACCTCGCCAGCTGCCAAAAGTCACATTATTTTTACACGTTAAGGCGTATCAAAAGGGTCCGAAGAGCCTCGGCCGACCCAGAATATTGGTCGCCATTAAACTTCTTTAATACTTCTCGTTACTGGTCGAAAAAACCGAGCGTTTCGTTCGAACACGGTTGGAAAACAGGCCGGTTCGTGACGCGACCGCCGCGTAGCGCTGAGTTCACCCGGAGCTTTTATTGGACCGAGGGCGGAGGGACCTACGAAGACGTAATCCGTCCGGCTCGCGTTAAAACGTCAACATGTCCAACTCGGAGGGGACGGAGTTTTGTTCGCGCGCCAACGCCGGCACGGAAAGTCCGATTTGACGCGGAGGCTGGAATGACGCGTGAAGGCACGGCGGGAGCGTGACCAGACGCTCGGGATGCTCTGGACAGCGTGTCACGGAGGACAGAAGGAGAGCGACAGGAGAATGTTACAAGGCCAAATCGCGGAGGCTGAGCGGCGGCCTACCAGCTGTTCACCGGCACCGTAAATCTCAGGTTTGGTTCTCTTTACAGCCCACCGCACCGCGATTCTGTCACCGAGCGGAAGGACCTTTAAGAGAAGCCGCGAACGATGAGCTCAGTGAGACGTTTGCGCCGTTCTTTTCCCAACGATCTCACATCTTGTCCCCCCTCCTTCCTTTTTTTGTTTCTCTTCATGTTGTTTTTTCCACAAACTTCCACCCAAAGGCCTGAGCTGTTTGTTGGCCGTTCGCGGCGCATGACTGCAGTGTCGTTTTTGGCTCCGGCGCCGCACTTATCGTGGAGCCGATCAACAGCGGAGTTGACAGAACGACTCGTTCGGGATCTTTTCTCTTTCTCCTCTTGGCCGCGGAGAAATTGACGCTTCTCGTTTACGTCAGCGTTACGAAGCGCGATGGTAATCGCACATCAGCGCAGACTCACACTCGATGAGCGGAGCCAGAGTGTGAAATCACACAGCGTCGGAGCCTCAGCCCTCTGCGCTACACCCGCATTTTATGTGGTAGTTTTGACAAAAAGCGCTGAAGCGATGAGAGAGGCTCCAGAAACAGATGTGGCGCATCACGTTTTATGTTTTTTTTTGTTAAATTTAAGCACACAGATGTATGACATGATAAAAGATACACCTCCAAATGGTGAGTGTCTATAATCTGTGTGTCTTGAAGGGTTTTATTTCCGAAATAAAGATAAACAGATATTTATAATTTCATGAATCTGACATTTTTTATCAAAAATCTTTACTTGCAAATGTACTCTAAATACTGTGAGTCATCCCAGTAATCCCAGCATGCATTCAGCAGTGAGAGCAAACCAGTGGCGTGTTCATAATGGGCTTTTTTTTATTTAAAAGCACATGTAATGGAGCTACATTGAGCAGGGGGCAAAACAGCGTAACTACTATTTCTTTTGTACAAAAACAAACGAGACAATACAAAAATACTAATATTGATTTTTAATACAATTGTGGGTGTACTTTCTCTTGAATGCATATTACAAACAACTATTACAATCTACAATAGTTTAGTTACCTAGATACAAAAAATCTGTCAATCGATGCTTCTTAAGCAGCATTTTGTAAAAGAACACAGGTCTGTATAGTGGATATATCTAAACATGTTAAGGAACAATATCTTACAGAGTTAATTTTAGTGATCTATACATTATTTATATATTTATAAAAAGAGGGAGAGAACGGCTGGGTGAAGTGATAGGACGGACTATACGATAAGAGAGATGTGCAACGTGGCGGCGTGTGTCCTTGGAGGATGTCTGAGTAGGCTGTAAATAAAAAGGACTGCTGGATGTGGTACTGTACATCTGTTAGCGATTACACATGACGGCCTATGAACATACGAGGTTAAAAGAGGCGTTTTTTGGGGAAGCAGAAGAAGAAAAGAAAGGAAAAATATTAAATCCACAGTTTTTTTTTTCTGAACCATCACCTGCTGTCTCACTGTCAGACACACAGTGACACACACACACACACACACACATTGGCACAGCTGACGGTGTGTGCGCGCATCGGTCGACACACACTGGTCAAGAGGGAGTTCCATTTCACAGGGTGCAGCGCACGAGATTGCACTCACATTGATGTACGAGCAGAAGCGTACCCACACAAGAGTTCACGGAACGCACACGCACACACACACACACACACACACACAGACACGCACGCACGCACGCTGAGAGACAAACAGCCATTGCCAAAGAGTGATTGGGTGGGTGAGAGCCCCTCCCTGCCAGCGGAAAGAGCCCAAATCATCCCCAAAATAATGTGCCAGCTTAGCTGTAAATCGTCGCCCTCGTCTCCACGGGGACAGACCGCACCCCCTTTCGACCCCCCTCCCTGTTCAGGATGCCAGATGGGCACCGCGCCCCCCCCCCCCCCCCTCCAGCACCACCAATTGGCACGGCACAGCCACGCCTCCTCTGACAGGTGCTGGAAGGCTTGTGAGGTCTGCCTCGCCTCTCCCACCGAGTGTAATTGGGGGGGGGGGGCGGGGGGGGGGGGGGGGGGGGGGGGGGGGGGGGGGGGGGGGGGGGGGGGGGGGGGGG
>JASSRZ010000055.1:15804187-15830014 GCA_032164315.1 Malacoctenus gilli | reverse complement strand
TGTGTGTGTGTGTGTGTGTGTGTGTGTGTGTGTGTGTGTGTGTGTGTGTGTGTGTGTGTGTGTGTGTGTGTATACCGGCCCTGCATGTAGCGTCGATCTGTCGGCGCCCGGCCTATCACTCCCTCGTGGGCAACATGAAGGGCGGTACGATGGCTGGGGGCCGGGAGCTGCTGACATGACCGCCCGGTTCAAAGAGATCGAGCAGGAGATGCAGTCGGAGGGGAAAACACAGCAGCCTTTATACTCACCTGAGCCGCCGAGCCTGGGAAAAAACTCTGGCAGGCCCCCCCCACCTACCCACCCCCTTCACTGCCTGTGCTTACAGTTAAGGAGGCAAATGGACCAACAGGTGCCGCATAGTGCCGCTCCGTAAGACGCCACAATCTGTGATCTGTCCGAGAGGAGGGGACGGACCCCCCTTCCCCACTCCCTGTTTAGCTGAGAGCTAAGTGCTGATGGAAGGCACAGAGTGACGAGTGGTGTGCGAAAACACCACCAAGCAGAGAACTCCATCCTAATGTCAGAGTCGGAGCAGGAAGACGAAAATGGAAAGATCACACTCTTTATTCAGAAGTCCGGCGACATGTACACCTTCCGCAGGGTAAGGAGAGCAGCCAAGTTGTCCCGGCGACTGTGCTGCCTGACCAGGAGGCTGTGGAGGGAATATGTGCTGTTGTCCCTCATGGCTGTGACTATCTTTACCAGGCCCCTTCCCACCTCAGTTTTTTATTGGGTCAAGACTAAACAGTGCGATGAAACATGCGAAGCACTTCCTAACAGGTGTCAAAGGTCCCCCCAGGACACAGGAGGCACTGTCCTAGAACGAAACTACCTTTATGTTTGTCATTGACTTCGTCGCCAGTTTTTATACTCGACTTTAATATCTTTTTTATGTAGCATTCTTTTTTGGAGAAAGTCTTGGTGATATGGTGCTGCGCGACATGAGCAACTTTGGAGCACCTCCCCTCATTCACCCTCCCACTGCTCTCAGCCACTCTCCTCTGCGCCCGGCCCGGCCCGTAATCATGGCCGCCTCATACTTGGACCCCTTCCCTCCCTGCCTCCCTCCCTTCCTCCCTCCCTCCGCTCTTGCTCTGGCACTCTTGCCGACATGGCACTGCTTCACTTTCCACTGGCGCCCCGTCAGCTTGCGCCGCCGCTCCCGCTGGTATTATTCCGTTGGCCTCGTCCGTACAGCTCCATTCTCCTCTGCCCCAGATATCAGGCTGGCTATCACCTCCGACGCGCTCTTTCACCGGGTGTTTATAACCCGCCATCCGTGCGCTCACACACCTGGCCCCCTCATGCTGTTATACTTGTGGCCCTGCCATCCCGCCCTGCTTTGAAAGCCCGCAGCTGTATCCTCCCAGAAGACCCCGCCGGGGATCTGTATTTATATTTCTTTATGACCTCGTCCTCCAGGCGGACTATGATAACACTTGTTGCCAGAGCGGGGCTGGGGTGGACGCTGGCGGGACCGGCGCAAGTGTCACTCAGCGGGCCCCTTTGCTATTTTATTAATAGCGTTTTATGTTTCCATGCTATGAATGTGGCCATTGAGTTGTAGGGGAGGGTCGGGCCGCAACACGGAGGAAGCTGTGAGTTTCAGAAGGGCCGGCCAAGCCGCGCCGCAACGCCTTGCTGGTGTCTGATGCGAATGATCCGGTGGAGGGGGGGGTTGGGGTAGCTGACATCACTCCTTCCAGCACTGAGGGGGTTTGTTATTGTTGCCATTCTGGGCTTGGAGGAGCCACAGCCATGGCCAGCGGGCCTCTGTCCTCTCCCTACTTTAAACACGCATGCACGCTTGACGCCGTCACACATCATTCCCAGTTTAATCACGGAGCGACGCCGTAACACTGCAGCGTTATCACTCGTGGTGAAAGCCGGCAATTACAGCTCAGCGTCAGCTGTACCTGCCTAATGAGCCCGAGGTGGAGGGGGTGGTGTGGGGGTCTTGAGCACTCCAGGGTGCGTGCGCCCAATGACACAGCACAAGTAGGCACTCGCTCCCACATGCTGGCCAGACTTGGGGCTTAAACGCATTAGGCTGCATGAAAAGAACATGCTTTCGGGGGGGAAATTTACGAGGCCTGACAGCGCAGTGCGGGTGAAGCAGTCGTTTCCACCGAACGGAGTTTAAAGGTGCAATCTGGAATTTATTTGACCATCCGCACTTGCATATACAAAAAGGAAAAAAAAAACAACAGAAAGTAGGGGAAAAAAGAGCGCTGCCTGTTTGCATGAATGCATGATGAGAAACTCCGTCAAAGCGCAGTAACTGGATACAAATGTTCGTCACAGCGTGCTGACAGATGACTGAGTTTCTTTTTCTGCCCCGTTTGAAATAAAACCGTCCAAATGACAAAATAAAAGATGGAGTCTGATTGGAGGGACTTGTCACCGAGGCTGTGCGACGAGGGCACAACAACGGGGCATCCTTGCCGAAGACAATGCGAAGCCACTTGGGTCGGGGGCCAAACTGGCCTGTCAATCAAACCTTTAAAGACGCTTTGTCACAAATCAGCAATTTCATCGTTTCTGAAAAATAAAAACAATAAAAACAAAACAAGATTTTTTAAAAATTATATATTTACAGAACGCTCCTGAAATGAGTTTCCACTCCCCAGTAGGCAGTCCTCATCACTGTCCATTTTTAAAACTCGTCTTAAAACCTTGTTTGGCTTTTAATACAACTTGAGACTCGCTGTTTTAGTGTCCTGAGGTTTGTCTTATCTATTGGTTTTACTTGTTTTACATTTATTTATTTCTAGTTGTTTTATTCTATTAGATTTTCTCTGTTTTAAATCGTCTGTTTTAAATTGTCTCGAATATTTGAATGCTGTGTGCAGCACTGTGGTCGTGTGAAAGGGCTTTACAAATAAAGTTGAGTTGACACCACCTGCAGTTTTTTAAAAATGCATTGTGAATGCGATTCCTTGGATATCCACTTGGGACATCATGAAACTTTGATATCAGATTTAAAACTGTTGTTATTTTCATTGCGTTCAAGAATGCGTAGCGTGTTGACCGCTCTCTGGTAGTTGGTTTCAGTACAGCTCACAAAATGTATGACTCGTTACTTACAAGCAGTAAGTAGTTGTTTCAACAGTTTTTTTTTATGCTTGTGGTGTCTTGTATGGCAACACTTTTCAAATAAGCTTTTGTGTCACTGCTTTGACTGAGAAGCCTTTTCGTTAGTTTAAATTAGGTTTTCCTTTGCTGTAACTTTTTCACGTGATCACTCAGCCTGACGCTGTTGCAGAGTTCAACAAATTTCACTCGCAAATATTGACTATAAAATGTCTGAACACAACATGAAAGGGGGAGAAGACCAAACGCTGAAGCAGCTGAGTTATATTCCGGAAAAATAATAACTGTGAAGTCACACAATTAACAGATCGAGTCCTTGTTTTGTGAGCTGAGACGTGTTTGGCTGCTGTTTGCTCACATCCAGTGGGACTGTTGCACTCTTCAGGGGAAAATTTTTTTTGTGAGGTAGCTGCTCAAAAACCTGCAACCTAAATGTCAGTGGCTATTCTGGCCTGTCTTGAAGGTGGCCTTTCGTAAGAATAACATACTGTGTATGTGTGTATTTGTGTGTGTGTGTGTGTGTGCGAGCGTGTGTGTGTGTGTGTGTGTGTGTGTGTGTGTGTGTGTGTGTGTGTGTGTGTGTGTGTGTGTGCCGCCACTTTTTTTCCATCCGTAAATCCACTCACATGTTCACGCTGCACTGGCTGCTGGAAATCACCGAGCCAAAAGTATGTGCGCGTGTGTTTATCTACGGCATGTGTGCACACATGCGTTTGTGCGCGTTAAGTTCAGGTTTGTAGCTTGCAGTGGAAGTGCGTGAGGGTGTGTATATGCGTGTGTGTGTGTGTGTGTGGCCGTGCGTGTGTTTGTGTCAAAGAGATTATCCCGCCGGCGCCTGTTTGATTGGCTTTCGAGTTAAATTTGGTGTGGTCGCAGCGAGATATGCAGGGCTGGGTCTCTTCTCACAGTTTCCTTTATTTCCACGGAGTCACCGCCGGGTTCAAGGGGAGGATTTAGCGTCTGACGTGGCGCAGCGGGGCTTCTCCGCTCCCCAGCTTGCGGCGCACGGCTCCTGCCGGGTGAGGCTCAGCAGTCTATCAGTGCACCTTAAGACCGAATGTACTCGCCAGATCAGGTAACAATAGCTATTCTTATGCCAGCTAAAGCTGCGCGTCACTTAGGAGGTTAAGTCCCCTTGACATGGCAGCGACTTCCCTGCACAACAACACCTGCGTGTCCGCTGACACTATAGTGGCAAGCTTCCCGGGCTTCGTCTCTCATGACTTTCTAACCCCTCGGAGGCCCCCTATTGACATTTTAATGGGCTTTCGGGGGAGAATTAGACTGATATCGCGATTAGAGACAGCAAGCGGGAGGTTAGGAGGCGGGCGTGACAGGTGAATGGGAGGCGGGGCGGAGGGAGAGGAAGCGGCATTGTGGTCCGCTCTAATGGAGGATTTCCTCCTCCTGTCTCTCAAACGCGCCATGTGACCCGTCCCGAGGAGGACAAGGACAGGGGGGGGACGATTCGGAGGACGGTCAAAGGAGGCAGAGGCTTTTGAGTGGACTTTGAGTCAATCGATCAAACCTCGGATTCGGGTCCCGGAGTTTTCACACTGCTCACTTCAGGAGACAAAGTCAGAGCTCTGAAACCTGACCAGAACTCGAGTTTATCCTCCAAGATTAGGAATATTACACTCGTAATCCGGACTTCTTTGGATCATCTGCCGACAAAATCAGCTACTTTGAAATAATTCAGGGTCAGTCTTTCACGCACGGATATTTACGTAATCCTCTTGCATAAGAGTTCGTCTCTAAGAGCTGACATTTCCCACTGCAGACCCCTCAAGCAACCTAATCCATGCATGTAACGGCTGCCATGAAAGGGAGCTGCGGATCCGTTACCTTCACGAGTCTCTTAAGGGAAACTTTTGACACACTTCTCGCTTTCAGATGCGGACGCACACCCTGCAACGTAACCTGTGTTTCTGACAGTAGGGCGGCCTGTGCTGCTCAAAGGGAACTGAGGCGCCATATTATGTTATTGTCATGCGATACGTGTGCGACTTTGTGCGCATGTGGACGGCGTCTTCGTTCAAGACGGCTGTCTCGTCGACTATTTCGGGCGAGCGCTCCTGTCCGCGTCTGTGTGACGACGATCACGCTTGTGTGTGCAAACAGTGAAAGGGCATCCGACAAAGAACAAAGGATCAGAGAGAATCAGTGGCTCAACGCCACATCCACCTGTTGGCCGACACGGATCTGCCCGAACGCAGGCAGGCGAGGGCGAAGGTGGCGGTTGTGGAAGCGTTTCTATGGGAACAATAGCAGCAGTTGGGATGTAACACTGGCGAGACCTTTATTCTGAAATAGGAGCTTTTATTTTGGAGAAACAAAAGGTCGCAGATTCACGGATTTAACCTTGATAACTTCAGAATGGCTTGTAATTTTAGCCTTAGTCCAGTTATAAAATGCGACACGCACGCACGCACGCACGCACGCTCGCATCGGCGCTTGTGACCTCTGTGGTTTTAAATACAGCCTGCCCAGCAGATGCCATGGGTGGTATAAAATCTGTCACACATCCCATAGTGTACAGTGCAGCAGGCCAACGCAGTCAACTTTATCTTTAGGTCACTCAAAGCCGGGAGCGTGAGTATGCGCGGCCTCCCAGACATTTGGGCACAGAGCGCCCAGGCTGAGCGGAGGTCCGCGGCGCGCCCCGCGAGCAACGAAAGGTCTGAGGGTGAGAGGTCAGGGCTCCGACACATGTCTCGCATTGTACCGTAGCGCACGACAGCCGGGCACCGGTGTCGTTGTGATACTGCCTCCTTAAGCCTGCGAGATTGTGCGGCTGTGTGTGTGTGTGTGTGTGGCTATGTGGGTGTTAGAGTGGATTACTGTGGTTCCACTGGCAACGCCGGCAAAGCCTCGCTCGAGCAATCTTGAGTTGTTGACCACAGAGGGCTTTAAAAATGTTCTCGCAATCCAAATAAACAAACTCTGCGCCATAAAAGCCACCCAGGCTTCAGCCATACTCATAATCACCGCTCGGGAAACATGCGTTTAGAGGCCCGCGTGTGGCGCAGGAGCATGCGCGCGTCACATGTGCGCCGATACAGATGTTCGATTCATTGTTTCCACAGGCTGCTGATGTGTCTCTCGCATGTACAAAGCTCGAAAGTGCACAAACACACGCACACACAAACACGCGCATAGATACACAGGAGTGGCTGAGGTCAGCAGAGTGGCGGACAGAGCCAATCCCTGTCCCCCCCTGTTGCCCCCCCCCCTACACTCCCCCCCACTCTGTGTGAATGCTGCAGCGACCGGGGGGCCGCTGGCTGAAGCATGTGCTTACTCAGAGGGATTTTATTCACAGGAATAAATGCCTGTTACACGCAGGCATCGGCCGGGACACTCTCGAGTGTTTTTTTTTTTACGGGCGGGCACCTGCGTGGGCACCCTCGGGTTTCAGGTTTGAAATAGCCGGAATCAACAGTCGCCTGCGTCAGCAAGTAGGGAAAAAAAAATGGCAGGAGGATATTTATAATGTGCCGCGATAGGATCGGGAACGACTCATCGACACATTCGAAGGCGAGCGCGCAGCTGCTCTGGTGGGAGGAAACCTGAGCCGTGCCCAGAGGCCAGATCCACTCCGATGGGCCGGTCGGTTACAAGGCCGGCTGGCAGTGTGTTCCTCTGTTATTGCCATAATGGCATTATGACCCCCCCACCCCCCCCACCCCTGCCAACCCACCCTTTCACACCCCCTATGGGACAAAAGCCTGGCTGTGCACTCTTTGAAACCCGATGCCTCTGTCTGGATCACCCTCCTCTCCCCCCCGCCTTCCTCGTTGCCTCCCGCTCGCCTCCGCCCGCTCGTCTGCAGACAATCGGCGTTAAAACTCGAGCGGCGGCGCGAACGTCGCGCGTGAAGGTCCGTTAAAGCCTCGCTGTCCGTAAACAGGCCGCGGCTCAGTGGCCGCCACTCGGATAAGGGCCGCACCAATAAAGATGCTGAGCTGATTACTCCGCCGCGCTGAGCAGATAAGCGCCGCGACAATGCAGCTGGAGCTGCGACCGCAAAACCGCTGAGAGACAGTCAAACGACCTTGAGTGCCGAGCAGGAAGGGTCTCTACCTCACTGCCCCCCCCCCGCACCCCCACATCCCCTCCTTCTGTCAGCCACAAGCCCACTGGCCCTCGTTATCGAAACAAAGAGGGCTGAGATGCATCAAAAGGGGGCATTGTTCCTGGGCGAAACAGTGAAATCTCCCTGACCCCCAACCCTCCATCGCATGGATGCGCGCGCACACACACACACACACACACACACACACACACAAAAATACAGAGGATTGTTGGAGAGAAAGTGACAGACAGAGGGGCCTGTGTAGCAGCGGGGAGGACGCCCAGGCCAGGACAACGAGGTGCAAACAGAGAGACGTAATGAGCGCCGCAGCTTCAGATCATCTGCTGCCTCGCCGTCATTTACATGAAAGGGCCGCTCCCGTCGCCTGTGGCTCGGGAACCGAGACGGCCCGGAAAAAGTACACCAAATGTGGGGCCTTTGTTGTCAAGGGTGTGATGAGCTGTCAGAAGTTCGAAAATATCTTGTCGCCCACACGTGGAGTTCCCTGAAACCTTCCTTTACATCACCAACTGGAAACCCCTCGATACGAGTCTGAACAGAGAGACGTCTATTGTCGAGTCCCGCCCAGTCTTCCCAAATGATCTCAACGAGGAGTCGGAGAGTGTTTATATGACGGAGATATAATCATAGATGCGAGCGCGGACAGAGACGGCACACACGGGGGCTTTACTACGCCATTGTTGTCAGAGGGGGCAAACTACAAGCTCTTTGTTCCATTGTGCACGCCGATTGTTTGCCAGGACGGAGACAGTGCGAAAATAAAGAGTTAAAGGAGATGAATGCGTCTGGTCGGTATACCAGCAAGAGCCGCGGGGACATTTGTCACCCCGATGCCTTTGATCGTGCCCCAGGGACGCACACACTCGTACGCAAACTCCGTGTCACACAAAATCGAGACGCAGATGTCTCGCACATGCGACCCACACAGACACGCACAAAAAAACGCCGCTTGGCCCTCGAGGCCACGCAGCCCCTTTAATGACGGCCCCCGGGTGGCGCCGCCTCCGTCATGAACCCCTGAGGACACGCACATGCACACGCTGACACCCACACGTCCCTAATCGCAGCGCCGCGGACACACGCGAACCCCTGGGGTGCGCCATTTAACCAGCGGGGACCACGAAAAGAAGAAGAACGCGACAGACACACACAGACGACGTTCCTCACTTCACGTAACCTTCATTCTTCGAGGGACGGAATCCCCGGAAACGCTGATCTTTATCATATTGCGTAATACCGAGACGCTTCTCTGGCCAGGGGACGCTCGTTACCTTCTTAGGAGGCCTAAACACACACACACAAACACACACACACAACACACACACACCACCACGCTTCAGCGGGCCTGTCCCTAAAGGAACCCATAACACAGACGCATACATGCAGAGATGTAAACTGAAACATACCACAGGCATGTTGACAACAATCACAGATGAATGTTGACATCGACGTTGCATGTTCTTGTGTTCGCTCAATGCATTGCACTGAGCCTTAAGGCTGTGCGAGCACAGAAAATGTCTCTCTCTCTCTCTCTCTCTCTCACACACACACTCGGAGAGCACTGCCGGCATTTGTTCCCCCGCGTGAGTCCATTTTCTCTTTGACCTCTGACCTTCTGTGTCAAACAAAAGAAAAGGACTGAGGAGCATCAAAAGCGCGACTCGGGAACCCTCGGGAAGCACAAAAGAGCCGCAGCCTCGTAGGCGGACAGCTGTTTAAAAGCTCCGAGCGGAAACCGATCGACGTTCTCGGCAGCCGAAGCCGTTCGATTCGAATAAATCATTCACGTTCTCTAACTTTTTCGGAGATTCTCGGGAAAACCTCACCTTGGCTTTTCTGTACGGCGACTGTTTGTCCTCAGATTAAGGTCACCGACTTTGGTTGGCAGCCTGTGTTTGAGTTTGCGAGCGAGGACCTCCCACTTGGCGCGTGATTACAGTTTTGGAGTCGAAATAAACGTATCTCTTGTTGTCAGAAAAACGGTTTAATTACAGGTGATTTTCTCTTCCAACATTAAACACCAGCCTGACCTCATCGCATCATTTATTGGCTTTTTGTCAACTTTTTATGTTTCTTTGGGGCATTTGCCTCACTCAGCATTGGTGGTTAAAGCAGACAGAGGGCCAGGAGTGTGTGTGTGTGTGTGTGTGTGTGTGGGGAGGGAGGGGGGGCAAAAAAAAGGGAAAAAAACCGACAGGATTTCATTTCACAACCACACCTACCTCCGACCGACACTACCTTTCCGCTTCCCACCCTTTCCTGAGCTCCACGACTACACACGCACACGCACACACACTCTCGCACGGCGTGCCCCCCGGTTCACTTGCTCCCGAAATTGCGCCAGATGTCCCGTCAAGGAGTCTTTGGCACTGCAGCGGACGAAGAATTCGAGAAATTCTGGAAAATATTTGCGGAGCGGCTGCGGATTGAAGTGGCCGAGGCCTGGAGAGGTAGAGGTTAAACCTCTCCGGCTTTAATGAGGGGCTGTGTGACTGACTGCTGTAATGCCAGAGCGGCTAATGGGGCGGCAGGAGTCCGGCACAGGCATCCCCGGGCAGCGCCGCAGCGCTCCGCCGCTCCGTTATGAAGCCCATTCCCCCGGGGGACCGAGGGCGGGGGGGGGGGGTTACCCGCCGCCCGCCTGCTATTAACAATCCCCCCGCCTGTCGCTCACGGAAAACCACGTCACCGAAACACCTGACCGCGCCGCCGATCGCAGCAGATAGCACGAAAGGCGAGATGCTGATGGAAAACACCTGCGAGACTCTGTGTCTCGTAAACGAAGCCGTCGGCCCCGACAGGAGGACCCAGATGAAGCTTTCGGGGTCTCTCGAGGCGACCCGGAGTCAATAAAGCCGCTCCAAGACGGGCCGCGGTTTCATTTCTCTCCACCTCAGACCCAGTGGCTCGCAAAAGAGCGCGTGTGCAGAGTATATTTCCTGCTTGCATTGTGTAAAACCTCCTCCGGGTTTAGGTGACGCTACATTTAGATGCACGGCTTCCTGAGAGCTCAAGCACTTTCACAATAAACTGCGCGATCGCTGCCTATGGAGCAACGTGAAAGGAATAGAACATAATTGAGCAGTCTGCGGTGGAGTTTGTGTATTTTTAGTAGTTGTACAGTGTTTGTGTGTGTGCACGTCCTCCCTATAGTGTTGCTAAATCAGAGGCAACGCGAGCCAAAGTGAAAATCAGTGGATCCTGCTGCAGGAACGGTTGGCAGTCACCTCAGCAGCTGAGTTCAAGGAGTGTAAATGAAGAAGTGCTTTCTGTCAGTAGAAAATAAATCTATAGATCCGCTCCTCAGTCCTCAGGTGTGTGCAGCCGGAGCTGGCCTCAGCCGCCACTCATTAGCAGCGCCCGCGGGCGTCCGACATCCCATAAAAAAGTGTCCCTGTGCAGGCTGTGTTTGAAATGAGCAGCTGGTGGACGGCAACTAATTAGAGATAACGAGATATTAATGCAACAACTGGCTGCGAGGTGTCGCCGCCTTCTCTGATATGCAAGGGGAACAAAGAGCAATCGGGCGCACTTCTGAGCCCTGCACACACCCGCATTCCTGCTTCAGGACAACCTGATAACCCCCCCCCCCCTTTTCTCTTGGACTCTTCACCCCCTCTGCAAGCCCCCCCCTCCCCCCTCCTCCACCTCCCCCAACTGCTCCCCCTTTCAAAAAAAAAAACCCCACTAAAGTGGGCCAACCAATCATTACAGAGCAGCCAGATTGTGTTTAGCATGACAAAGGGGAATCCGTCTGCCCGTTCGCGACTCTGTGTTTACATGCATTGTGTGTGTTTACAGGCGTTCGCGTGAGTGCGTGCGTGCGGCAACAAAGATCCACCGACTCCGACCGGCGACGGAAGTCGGGTTTGCGCAGGAAATTCACTCCACATGCGCTCCAAGCTCGTCTGCGTTTATACGAGTGCAGATGAAACAGTGTATCTGCGTCTGAGGCTCTTTAATGGGCCGACCAACAAAAACCTCACTGGAAAACTTTGTGTCTGCTTTTACTTCGCAGCACTTGCGAGAACACGCAGCTGATCTGCGGCCTCTGTTACATCCCGGGTGATAAAATCGGGCTCCTGGATGACGACGTCGCGTGCTTTTCACTCGCTTTGGATGCTTCTGGGGTTTCTTTTTCCTCTCTCTCTCGCTCTTTCAGCCGATGGCGTGACTCCCACCTGCTCCTCGAAAGCCCGGTCAGCCACGGGCTCCTCAATCTTTCTCGCTCTCAGATCGGAGAGGCATTCCCCCTGCCGCAACACATGCTTAAGCAATTATTCCACGCATTCCCCTGGACGGAGAGGGAAGAAAGAGGGCTCGAAAGTAATTTGAAGTGGAGTGATCAGGGGCAGCTGGCCAGGGATTTGCAGAGCACTGGGAGAGAATGTGTAGAAGTTGGACACGACTCGCATAATCCCTTTCTAAAAAAGAGAGAGGGAGGGAGAGGGAGGGAGAGAGAGAGAGGAGACGAGGGGGAGACGAGGGGGGTTGAAACGGGGAGAATTGAAAGGGAGGGGAGGCCGGCGGAGCTGGAAACCAAAGGGACCGGGCTACAGTGACAACAGCCAAAAAACAAGCCGGCTATCAAAGCAGCGCACACACACACACACACACACAGACACACACACACGCGCACACACACGGACTGGATGGATCTGGATGGGATGCTCCTGGAATAACAAGTCAGGATGAACACACAGAATCTCCATGCCCAAAAATAAAGACCCCCGCAGAGCAGAGCACCAGTTTCACATCCTCTTCCTGAATACTGACAATCTTTAGTATTTAAAACCGAACTTTTTTTTTTTGGCATTTTGTGCTTCAACTGAGGCCTTTAGGTTTCACATTTGCAAAGGGGTTTTTTTTGGGAGGGGGGGGGATCATGCGGGAAGTCGGGGGCTATTTCAGGGGCAGTAAAAAAAAAAAGAGCAGGTTGCAACACTTCTAAACATTTATGCCCTGGGGCGTGTTGGCAGGCAGCGGGGGCACCAACTGATCACTCCCACCGAAGCTGTGGGGACGCCCTGACGCACTGACCACTCACTGTAGACCCCAAGTGAGAAAAAAACCCCCCAAAACTTCCCAACTGTCAAATTCAGAAGCAGGATGATTGGTTTGTTCCATCGCTGTCAGCGTGTCATGTCTTTGTTTACTTTATGAAAACATTCAAAGGTCTGTTGTTGTATTTATTTACTATTCTTGGAGCTGTCTGGTGGTTGTTTTTGGCCCGCTTCCTCTTCATGAACTCAGTGGGAGGTGGATGATAAGAGGATGTTGCAGACAGAGCGTTCTTGCGTTGGCAGATAGCGGGCAATACTTTAAAAACGATAAAGGCTTTTATTGTGCACCATTAGAAAGCGCGCGCACTGTTCAATTAACTCACTGATGAGGAGTTTTTTGTCTTCCCAGGGAAACATCTAGAGTCTGGACCTTCGCATGTGCTCCGCATCGGCTGACAGGCTCAAGAGTAAACACGAAAACGTGACACAAACGAGGGGAAGAATCGACGGGGATTCTCTGCGCAAACTTACCGAGGAGAAGACAGAAGACGTCGAGGGCAATGAGCAGCTTCTTCTTGCTGTTGTCAACGCCGTTGTTGTTATTTAATGTCGAGGTTCCTCCGTTCCTTGTCTCTTGTGCCATCGCTTTCTCATACATGTACTTTTGCATTTGAGAAGTCCCCGTTCCAGCTGGAAATCCCGCACCACGTTCGAGGCGAAGAAACTCTGTCGGGCTCGCGCTCCTTCAAAGAAAATGTCATGCGATTCAACTGTGTGTGTGGAGGAGGAGGAGGGGGGGGGGGACAAACTCCCCGGCGTGGGTCCCTTCGCGGAGCTCGTGATCCTAAGATGCCTCGCTGCGTCTTTTTTTTCTTTCTTTTACGACAGAAAAATAAAAACAAACGAGCTGCTCTCAGTAACGGCAGACGGAGCCGCGCCACGGACGCATGGAAGAAAAGTCGCGTGCGCTTGAGATGAATGGAAAGCCCGCTCCCCTTTATCAGTCTTGGTTGAAGAGTGAGTGGAGTTGCTCTGCGCATGGAGAGCCGCCTCTTGTTATATCAATCCTGCTTCTCCTCCTCCTCCTCCTCCACCTCTTCCTCCTCCTCCTCCACCACCTCCTCCTCCTCCCCCCCCTGCTCTCTTCAAGTTCCCCCCTCGCAGCTTCGAGGCTCAGCCCTCCTCTTCCCTGCGCTCGCCGTGGGTAATCGCCTCCATCCCTGCATGGAAAACTTTCTCAAACTGCTGGGCAAGCCACGGGAGCGGGGAGCGCGGTGAAGCGGCGCCCCTGGCGGCTGCGCGCGGTACTGCACGCGCACTTGACGCCACTTGGAGCGCGCCAGAAACGGCGGAACATTGAAACTCCGTCCTGCTACAAATTGAGCTGCACTGTTGCTTTGGAAACGTGTTTTGAGCGGCCATTGAAATGTCTGTGTAACTCTTGGAGTAAAAGACACTCCGTGTGGGTTGTACTTTTTGAACAATTGTTCACTTGACAGCCTTAATGTGACAATTACATGAAAAAATTACAAATTGCTACCCCTAATTTTAATATCTTTGGTGTTTAGGCAATTCATTCGTGGAAATTGTGGATTTGGTAAAAAAGTAATGCATTTTTTAAAGCAGTCACAGAGCTAAAATATGAATTTGAAATAAATTGTGTTTTAACGAATTAGTTCATGCTCTGATATAAAGATAATGTTCCCAAATTGAGACAGGAATGTTTTGCATGCTCATAACTGAAGCGAAGGCAGTTTAAAGTTGTACTGCGTCTGTAATAATCAAACTTACATCGCCATCTAGTGGAGAATACCAGAAATTTGCACAGGTTCATGCCATAAGTTATAAATTCTTTTATGTCCGAGCATTCCTTCCTCGAAAGAAACAGTTTGATGGTTAACTGCTCAAAAAATTGAGGCCAAAAGCATGATAATATGTCTATATTTGTGGGCACAAACAATAAAAATAGACGCCTTGGACCCCCAGTTGTCATGTAGATAACATTTGAACACATCGAATGATTTGTGTGTAAGTGTTACATTTCAGAAGAAATGTTTTCTTCTTAGATAGACCTGTAATGAAGATATACAGAGTAATAATGTTTACAAATCGCAGACATTTATAGCGGATGGGCCTTGATGTAGGTCAGACTGAACCAAGAGTGGTAGTTAAACAGGCCGACTTTTACTCCGCATACAAGGATGTTATTTAACATTCTGAGCTTCATCCTCTCTGTAGCTTCGATGTTTCACCCAAATCATCTTTGTAAATTATCCTCTACTTTCTCAATGTCTCGTGCAGTCAGTGCTGCCTCCTCTTCCAGTTTTAATGAAATGATATTAAAAGAAAAAGAAAATTTACTTCCTACGCTAAAGCCGTTGACTGTCCCCTCAGAGCAGCACACAAGAATGTCACTTTGCATTTTATTCCCCTTCTTCCGCGTCATTCCGAGCTGCGACCTGACGAGGCGCGTCGGACGGGCGGGTTCTAAGTCATCAGTGATTCCTCATGCCTGAGAGAAGTGAAGCGCCCCGCCCCGCCCCTCCGTGCGCCCCGCAGGCTGACAGGCAAGCACACCCGCCGCACCGCGCGAGCCCGGCCGTCGGTAACGGAGAAGATGGCAGAGCGGCAACAACAGAAGCACGAAGGCAGGGTAAAGATCGGCCATTACATCCTCGGCGACACGCTCGGAGTGGGGACGTTCGGGAAAGTGAAGAGTTAAGTCCTGTTTTTTTTCGTGTGCCACGCAGAACTGAACGTTTGTGCCTTTCGGGTCGCAGTTAATATGAAGTATTTGCCGTTGCCCCCTCCTCTAACGCCCCCCCCTTCCCCTCCGCTCGACGGACGGTGCTGAAGTTACCGGCGGTCAGTGAGCGCTTTGCGTAGCCGTGAGGTGCAACGGCTGCGGCGGGGCTGCAGTTACGGCGTAGCGGCGGTCTGAGAATCCGGCCGCTTCAAAGTCAAATTCTTTCACCGAGTGTATCTTCGGTTATCCGCTATGACAGGTGTCGTTACCTGTCAGTACACACACACACACACACACACGCCCCGGCGTCGTGAGGCCGTGGCGCCAAACCGTTACGGCGTCACGTCGCGGTGGGTCCGTTCAACCCCCGTCGTGCCGTTAAAGGACGTCTGGAGCCTGCGGTTTGACCCGTCGCCGCTGACATTTAATGTTAATGGAAGCGGCGGCGCTAGTTGAGGAAGGTTATCTGGTTTCAAGCAAGCGGGAGCCCGTTGGGGAGGGGGGGTGGGGGGGCTTTTGACAGAAGCGGAGCGCTTTACTAGAAAAGCATGCCTCTGGCTCGTGTGTCAGTGTTCCTAGCCTGCTTCCAGGCTCTCGGCGTGACCTTGTGCGCGTCAACTCCGCTGCTATCGCTGCCAAATTCCTCGGAGCGCAGTCGGAGGGATGTGCTGGTTTACCTGCGCTCGTCAAGGCACGTCCACAGGGCCAAACAGGGCCAAACAGGGCCCCGTCTAATTTATGAGGGTCGTCGCCTCGTGTACACAGCCCACGAGCGGCGAGGTGATTGAATGTGGAGTCATAATGGGAAGTAAATAGGAAAAACTCTATCGTCGGGGTCTTTGTTTATGGGTGCTGCCTCTGTGGGACTTGGAGCAGGTCGGCCAGCCTGCGTGTTGATGTTCATCAGTGGTTCAAGTCCGTGTGCACAGTTTGGCAGCTGTAATAACAGCGTGCAGTCGAAGCCTCAGCAGGGCGCAGAGCTCCAGCAGCAACAAACAAAGGCACCGCCAAGAAACAAGGGCTCCACAACAGCCCTTGTGTGTCGGTCCACTGCTTCTATTGTGTGTCTGCTTCATGTCTGCGCACTTTTTGTTGTTTTGCTCTCCATCTAGTCGGCGAACATCAACTGACGGGCCACAAAGTGGCCGTGAAGATCCTGAACAGACAGAAAATCCGCAGCCTGGATGTGGTGGGGAAGATCAAACGCGAGATCCAGAATCTCAAGCTGTTCAGGCACCCGCACATCATCAAGCTGTAAGTGGAGGAAGACGAGGCGTCGAAGACTCTGGCAGCAGAGACATGACGCGGCTGCTCTCATGCGGGCTTTTGCTTGTCTGTGGTCGCATGCCTTGCCTGTTCCTGTTTGTTTACAACTGCTGAACTGTACTGAGCATGCCCACAAATCTCCCAGGAGGTGGAGTACACGCACAAACACTCACACACGCGCACACACACGCGCGCGCTCTGGCTTGGCTCAACTTAAAGACGTCTGCTCTCGTTAAGAACAGTTAAGATGATAGAAGTTGCCGTAAATCCTGCATGACTAAACCCCCGGTGCAGGTGTCGCCTCTCCTCGCGGGGGGGTGTTTACCTCCTCGCTGGCACTTTTTGTTCCTCCTTGCCGCCGTCCTCCCTGTCCGTCTCCCCCTTAACAATCTCGGTGTTATTTTTAGGTCAGGGTTGGGGTTATTTCACTGTCACACTCCAAGCGGCGGCAGATATGTAAGCTCTCTCAGGTCAGGTCAGGGGGCTGCAGCGCGACAGAACACTCTGTCAGGGGGGACGTCTACGTTTGCAAAACACGGGCACACAGACGCGCAGAATTCAGCCACAAACACCCGCAACAATCTCTCACACTGAACACTGAACAAACACATCCTGTGCAGCATTCTGGGCATCTTCGTAAAACCTCCAACACAAGCGAACGTATAAAATGTTGTGACGTATTTCTTCAATATTGTTAAAATGATGGCGCAGCTGTGTGTGGACTTTGTTTGTGTTTACTCGCCCTCCCCTCGTCTGGAACGAAAAAACAATCGTGATAAAGTGCCGATTCTCCGACGAGCAGCCATTCATGAGATTGGGCGAGCAATTTAATACACTCGACCTTTAGAAGAGGGATGCGGCAGGCCTGTTTTAAAGCCCCACTTCATCTACAAACCTACATAAACTAAGCAGGCTCAGAGGTTCAGTTTTGCCCGACTGAAATTGTCCAATTCAGTATTACTTTGAAGGTAAATACTGTAAAGAATATAATGCAATGTGTGTTTCTATCTTAGGTACCAGGTGATCAGCACCCCCACCGATTTCTTCATGGTCATGGAGTATGTGTCAGGAGGTGAGCTGTTTGACTACATCTGCAAAAATGGGCGGGTAAGACGACTTACTTCTCTAACTGACGAGTTTGCGGCTGTGCGATATGACACCTTCTTTTGAGCATGTCCACCGAACAGATTATTTAATAATTAATAACGCGCTCCTGCATGTGTAGGACGAGGTTCTACACTCTGCCCTTCACTTTGTGGTGGCATCAGGGATGCAATTAATGAAGATTTGACTGCTGTGTGATAAATAATCAATATTTTCTCTATCAAATCTCAAGTTGAGCTTCCGATTTGATATTCTCTACAGTTTGTTGTTCCAGCATTTCTGAGCATTTTCTCATAAACACCCTCTTTGCTGATGTGATGATTCAACATCGTTGCGGCATCGCTTTAGGAGCTATCCCCCTGACGGCAGTTCTCTTTTCCATTTGTTTGTCTGAATGCGTCTGCAGGAAAATGCTCATCATTTTTTTCAGCCTAAATTCAACATGTTGACAGTGTTCCAATGCTGTGTATCGGTTTTTTGTCCCCGAGATGCCAGTAAATCAACGATTGCAGCTTTAAGCGTCTACAGAGCAAAGCCTCCCCTGTGTATTTACTTTATCCCGAGTAATAAACACAACAGGTCAGCTGAGGCTTCTGCCTCGGCACACGTTCGTCGCCCACCCATTGTCTCCACCGTGTCTTTCAGGTGGAGGACACGGAAGCCAGGCGTCTCTTCCAGCAGATCATCTCGGCTGTGGACTACTGTCACCGACACATGGTGGTCCACAGGGACCTCAAACCGGAGAACGTCCTGCTGGACGCCAGCAAGAACGCCAAGATTGCTGACTTTGGTAAGATCCCAAATCCCCCACTCACCCCATGGGGGGAGAGACAAAAGAACAGGCTTGGTGCGGGACCTGTTTGTGTTTTTAGGATGAAAGAGAGCGTGAAATAACAGAACTCTTCCACGAGGGAGGAAAAAACTGGAAGCATTTGTGACCCAAAAAGGAATTATGGAGTACTTGAGTGAAGCCTAGTAACAGTACCATGATATTTACTAAAAGAGAGGAAAAAAAACACCATCATACAGCATTGAACTTTGTTACAAAGAGTTGAAATAAGTTCACAGCGCCCCTCTTTTCATGGGTTGTGGCACTAATTGTTCTCACCGAACACAAACCTCTGATGCAATCCGACCCCGAACGAGAGAAATTTTTGCAAAAACATGTGCACAGCAGGGTGTGGAGGGCGGAGAGAGCGTCCCTTAGCAACGGCCAGGTCTCATATCAAGTCTGGCAGGAAGCCTCGAGGCCCGAGTGTCATCTGATAGGGGAGAAATCGAGGGAGGGGGGGTGTACGGCAGTGGGGAGTGTTCTGGCTGAGAGCAGAAAGACTTTGGCGGGTAGAGAACGAGAGGCGAGCGCGGAGGGAACAATGCGAGAAAAGATAAAGGGAAGGTCAGCATATCTGAGGGTGTCTGCTGTTTGGTGTTTGCTGGAGGCCCTGGCGAGCACACACACACACTCATCCAATTAGACAGGCTTTGTGTTTAGAGCTCCGAGTCTTGGCGGCGAGCGGAGGATCAAGATCTCAGCGCCGCACTCGGCTTAGGACTCTTCTCGGACTCGCTCATTTTATCCTTTCGGTGTCAAACAAAAAGCACTTTTATCTGTTTCCAATCCGCGGAACGCCGACTGTTTGACAGAAGGAAGGCATGGAAACTTCTTCCTCACCTTTTTCCGTGTTGCCATAGCTGCCAGCGTTGTCACGTGACTATTGTTCGTCGACAGGACTGTCAAACATGATGTCGGACGGAGAGTTTCTGCGAACGAGCTGCGGCTCACCCAACTACGCCGCTCCGGAGGTCATCTCAGGGAGGTGCGTGCAGCACATGTCGACCTGTCGCAGACACAAAGATCATTTTGACAGCTGTATCCGTGACACGATCGCTCTTTTGTATTGTTACCGCTTTGCGGAAGACTGTACGCGGGCCCAGAGGTGGACATCTGGAGCAGCGGGGTGATCCTGTACGCCCTGCTGTGCGGCACTCTGCCCTTCGACGACGAGCACGTCCCCACGCTGTTCAAGAAGATCCGAGGAGGCGTCTTCTACATCCCCGAGTACCTGAACCGCTCGGTGGCCTCGCTGCTCATGCTCATGCTGCAGGTGGACCCTCTGAAGAGGGCCACCATCAAAGACATCAGGTACTGGTCGAACGCCGCGGGGCGAGCGGGTCGTACACTACGAGCGGACGGAACGTGATCAAGGCGTCGGCTGACTGGCGGAACGGCGCTTTGTCTTGGCAGGGAGCACGAGTGGTTCAAACAGGACCTGCCGGGTTACCTGTTCCCGGAGGACCCGTCGTACGACGCCACCGTCCTGGACGAAGAGGCGGTCCGGGAAGTGTGCGAGAAGTTCGAGTGCACCGAGTCGGAGGTCATCTCCAGCCTTTACAGTGGAGACCCACAGGTACACTTTTGACGGAAGACCACCAGGTTTCATCACTTTACTTTCGAAGCGACTTACCTTAAAAAGTATCAGTATCAGTGTGTTGCCTTTTCGATGCCCCCTAAAAGATGATAGTTAAGACAACAAAAACTCCCTCTAAACAAGCCCAAAGACAGATCTAGTCTCTATATTCCGTCCTCTCTCCACCCACAGGACCAGCTCGCCGTCGCTTATCATCTCATCATCGATAACAGACGAATCATGACGCAGGCCAGCGAGTTCTACCTGGCGTCCAGCCCTCCGCAGGGCTCCTTCATCGAGGAGGGCATGCCGCTGCCCCCCGGCGTCAAACCCCACCCGGAGAGGATGCCTCCGCTGCTGGCCGACAGCCCCAAGTCCCGCTGCCCTCTGGACGCGCTCAACACCACGCGGCCAAAGCCGCTGGCGGTCAAGAAAGCCAAGTGGCACCTGGGCATCAGGAGCCAGAGCAGGCCGTATGATATCATGGCCGAGGTGTACAGAGCCATGAAGCAGCTCAACTTCGACTGGAAGGTAAGCGACGGCTCCTGTTGTGTCAACAGCCACTTATAGACAGCCCAAACACAGGCCTGCATGGCCTGACGGAGGGGGAGGGGGGGGGGGTGTTTCGCCTGGCAGGTGGTGAACCCGTACCACCTGAGAGTCCGCCGGAAGAACCCGGTGACGGGCAACCTGGTGAAGATGAGCCTGCAGCTCTACCAGGTGGACAGCAGATCCTACCTCCTGGACTTCAAGAGCATCGACGGTCAGTCACCAAAACGTCCGCCACAAACAACCAAACGAAAGCAGCGCCGGTCGTGAATTCTCTCTCCGCCCACCAGACGACATCATCGAAGCGGTGGGCTTCAAGTCGGGCTCGTCCACCCCGCAGAGGTCGGGCTCCACGGCGGGCCTGCACCGGCCCAGGCTGAGCATCGATTCGGTCAGCCCCGCCATCGACCTGCCCCAGCTGAGCTCCTCCCTCCCGGGGTCGCTGTCGGGCAGCTCGCCGCAGCTCGCCCCGCGCCAGGGCTCCCACACCATGGACTTCTTTGAAATGTGCGCCAGCCTGATCACAACGCTGGCCCGCTGAGACCCGTCGCCCCCCCCCCGGACCTCTCTGCACCCTGGATGCCGGTGGGTGCGCTTAGGCTTACTGGAGTTGTTGGAAGTGTTGGGAGGGACTTCCCCCTTTCTGTCTCCTTCCCGTCCAGTTGCATTAGACTCCAGCAGCGAGCGTGAAAAGCATCCCCGCTCGCCGCTGCTCACCGTCGAGGAAGGGGACAGAAACGGCAGAGGGTTTCTTGTATTGTCTTTCCTTTTGACACGACCGTTTCGACAAAACCAGGCCACAGCTTGTGAAAACAGAGCCGCCACTGGAATGTGCGACCTACTAAGAAGGCCAGCCGAGCGAGGGGCCCGGCCGCGCTTCGGAGCCACGTCCAAGTGGGTCAAAGGTCAAGTTCGGCATCACTTCCTCGTACTGTCGCTCAGCTTCCGACCGCTGAAATCTCATCAGCCCGCCGTAGCACCTAAAGACGGGACATCCCGCTCAGATCAAGCCCACGCTGAACACAGCTCACAGTTTCTTCACGTCTGATGTTTTTTCGATGGGGGCAGTGGGGGTTTAAAGACCACCTGAGGGGAGAGGACGACCTCTTTTAGTCTATTTGGGGTTTTTATATGAAGTGGTTTGTAAAGAGGCTTTTGTTCTCCATGTATTATATTTATATTGCAACCATTACATACCTGAAAGACAGAGATATACCAAAAAATCAGACTCTATATGTCAAAAGAAAGATTCTTATTATTTAGATATCAGATCCATATTTATTTTTGAGAGATTGTTTTTTTTAAGCACTAGAAACAGTTATATGACTTCAGCACTGCACCAACACGACGTTTTAAGAGGAGTTTTAGAGGATCGATGACAGCGAGATGGTACCGTGACAGTTTTGGTGTGATACACTCTTTGTGTGTGTGTGTGTGTGATGTTAGTGTCGAGGCAGAAGCAGCCCTTTAATACCGCGTTTGTTTCCTTTGAAAGAACAGAAATCCGCCAGTTCAGTCGCTTTTAAGCACATCGCAAGTTTGATGCCCCCCCCCCCCCCAAGCGGTCCCGGGTCGCTGTCACTGATACGCAGCGAAACACTCGAGCCGCTTTCAAAGCAACAGTTGCACAAAATGTCAAAGCTCGCGCTTTGCACAGAATGTGCGAGGAGGCCTGCGACAGATGGAGGACGAATGCAGCCGTCGGGCACGCGCGCGGCGAGGTCGAGCGCGACAGGTGTCGTCTGTCCTCGCAGGGACGAGCGGCTCGAAAGGAACGCTTCCACTTTGGATATTTGGCGATGGCATTGGAGTTTCGAAGTCGCAAAACGGCAAATTGCCTCTCGCGTCGTGCCAACGCTTCGAACACAACCGCAGCTGAGTTAAGAGAAAAAAGTCGGACTTTACTCGTCGTTTACTTCGTTTACCTCTAGACATTGCAGGACGAAAGGCGCTCTTTTCTCTGACCCTCATTGTTTAGTTTGCGTTTTGCCGCGACACTGGACCTCATCCACTGGAATCTTGGAGTTCCCAGTTCCATGAACGCACCGTGACATTACAGGGGGCCCCCCTTTTGTGTTTGGACTCCGCTCCAGATCGATACACTTGCCCTCTCGATGCCACGAGCAGTCTCAAAACTGACCAGAGAAACACGTTTGACCAAAGTACTCGACTGGTAAAAGAAAAGGGGACTTCCACTCTATTTTGGGGCTTTCCCAGCGCATCATGGAAGCCAAATGAGCAGATCCCTCGTGTGCTGGCGATGCACAAAGATCGTAAACAAGAATAACTCCAGTTCTGTGGGAAAAAAGCCCTTTTTTTTCAAATAGAAGATTCAGATCGCTGAGATTAGAAATCGATATCTACGTCTGGTTTGCAACATTTCTCACTCGAAGCTCCTTCGAAGCTGCTATCGAGAAAAGTTGCAGACCCGTCCTTTTATTTCTGAGAAGTGGTGTTATTACGATATTATACAAAGTCACTGTTGCAATTTTATTGAATGACGGAACCGTTGTCGTCCAAATTGTGACAAATTCAAAGCAATCAGACCTTTACTTCAATTTGAAATGGCCTGACTGTTCAGAGTTGGGAAAAGTGACGCCGTTAGACTTGAAGTTGACGCATTTTCTGTCAATAATATCCCAAAGCGGCGCCCTCTGTTCTTTCCTCCTCAAACATATAAAGCGATGAATGATTGTGGAGGCACAAACTGATGCGAGATGTCGTGTATCCGCTGTAGCATAAAAGCCACAGAAACCTTTCTCGAGTTGCCTTAAAACAAAAAGTAAGAAAGTCTGTCAGCGCAGTAAGTGAACGGAGAGAGTGCGACGTTGAGCCCGTGTGTGTGACAGAGACCAGAGCCTTTTGGTGTGTGTAGAGGGTCTTATGGGGAGGGGGGGGGGTGTAAAGTGAGTGACGAGTCGGATCCGTCGCGGCTCCGTTTGTTGCCGTGAGTTTCAGTCTGCACTTTGAAGCGAATACGCTGAGGACGGCGGACGTCTGGTCGTGGCGAATCACTGTTTTACTCTCCCATCCGGCTGGTTTAGTGCGCGGAGAGACGCGCCGTCATGTCACATCTTATCACAGTACTGTCGTAGTAGCTGTTGTCGTTTTCCCTGTCTCAGTTTGCCGCTTTCCTGTCCTTTGGTGGTCGATCTCAGTTCAGTCAAACAGGTTAAAACTGTGTACAGTTAACGAGAAATACGGACTCCTTCACAGTTAATGCTGCTGGGCTCAGTTCTGGGCCGTCAGTGTTGTGTCCAGTCTTTAAAGGTGCAGTGTGAAGAATTCTAACGGTGGAAATGGGAAATGTTAAAGTACATTTACAACCCTTCCCGTTAAACTCGTTTTTTTTTTTTATCATGTAAATAAACTGTCCAGACGTGAATACTGTATCGATGCCAATAAGTCAAACGGTGTGATTCGTAGTAATGCTTGAAGTATTTCATGAAGATCTCCTCCATCGTTCTCCGAATTGAAGCCTGTTGACTCGTGATTGGCTGACAAGTGAGGAGGTGGAAGAAAATGTGAAAAAAAAAACGGTGCTAAGAGAATATAGAAGCTGAGTTAAAATCATACAATAATTACAGAGTTTATAGTTGGTTTTCCCCTGATTCATGTGCTCATCCAATCCACGTTTGTAAGTGTGTGCTCGTTGGATTCAGTGACTTTTTGCCTTACGAGAGCATCATTAGTCTGGCCGTTAGTCTGTGTGGAAGCCACATGCTTTGATACTCTGATGAAACCCTTTATTACCTGTTTTCTGGTCCTGTGGGAGCGCGTCTGCTCGGGCACGTCACAGCACCGCTGCTGTCACGTCAGGGGGATAAATGGTGCCCCCTGCTGTGCGACACACGCAACTGCACACATCACTGAAAACACTACTTCTGGTTAACCCTCTGCGTTCCGACTACACGACACTCATATCTGTCCTGTTCTTCATCGATTCTGGTGCTGCAACAGAAGACATCTTCATCTTTATCTCACACTCTGTCAAAGCGGAAATAACTACTGTTTACTGTCAGCTGTGATGCTCTGCTGTTACAGCTGTATGCAACTCCCGTCGGCATGTTCGTCCTGTGAACCCTGATCGGTGTGTGTAGCTGGAAATGACGCTCCACAGGGCCTCAAGAAATACACTCTCTGTGTTGTACCAAAGTGATTCTTTTGTGTGTGTGTGTGTGTGTGTGTGTGTGTGTGTGTGTGTGTGTGCGTGTGCGTGTGCGTGTGTGTGTGTGTGTGTGTGTGTGTGTGAGCGGTCTCTCTCTGTCGGTTTGGGTTTCTCCTGTTATGCACTGCATGATGTTGCCGTTATGATTTGCACTTTAATGAGTATTTATTGAAAAAAAACAATAAAAATATTGAACAAAACGATCCTGGAGTTTCTGTCTTTGTGGAGACACACACACACACACACACACACACACACACACACACACACACACACACACACACACACACACACAAACAATACATAATTACAACAAACAATCTCTGTCCGCTTTCACTCAAACCTTCTCAGTGACCTCAGGTAAACATCAGAAGGATCGTTTTTCTTTGTACTAATACTTATGATTGTCACTATTGTTGAGTGTGCAGGAAAGTATTACAGTGAGTAGCTGATCAACCTGAAACACACCAGATTCACAGAGAGAAGAAGAAAAGGGTAAATAAATGCAACGATAACAATTCAGGAGCTAAGTTACGATGAGCGTCGTTCGATATTTGTGAATATCCTGCACACGTTTTTATTATAAAGACAATTAGAGAAACATATTTTGACCCAATTTGATTAAAAAAAACAGCTCGTTAGAAAACTACTGAGAGGAAGGTTAATCTCCGCAATCCACCCGAGGGGTTAGAAGGAAAACACAAGCTCGTACAAAAAAAGTCTGTGCACAAAACAACTAAACTAAAGCAACAACATGTTCCGATGAAACCTGACACGAACAACGCACCGACCGCGAGGGATTCTTGGAGCTCCAAGCCGCCGAGAGCTCGAAACTCAACGCTCGTCCAACGCTCAACCAAACCGAGCTGCGAGAAGATGGCGCCGCGTTGCAGTTCTGCCAGACGCTCGCACTCGCACGAACACTGTGGCGTCTTCGACCGACTGGACCAACGAGAGTGAGACGCCATAAGAGTAGCTCTGCGCACGTGCACAGCAGACACGTCACATTATTTGGAGGGTACGCGAAGGTCGGTTGTCTTTCTTAACTGCTTATAACTAAATCTGTTTATTTACAAGTGTATTCACAAAAATGCAGCCTATTTCTTGGGAGCCAACCTGTAATCGACTCTTCTGCGTGTGGACTCCAAAAATGTCTCCTCACGGCGGTGTGGTCACACACTGAAAAATACTGTACTTTGACAAAAATTGACGTTTCTCTTTGTTTTCAAATGATATTCATTTTCTGCTAATAGCGCGTAACGATTTTAAAACACCTCCTAAAAGTCAATCATCTCGAACCCCCCCTCAGAGCTCCTGCGCTGCATATTTCAGATGTCTGAACGACGTATCCGAAAGAGGCGTCGCAGAGCAGGGCGGAAACATGCAGGGCAGGG
>JASSRZ010000055.1:15785312-15795534 GCA_032164315.1 Malacoctenus gilli | reverse complement strand
GTGTGTGTGTGTGTGTGTGTGTGTGTGTGTGTGTGTGTGTGTGTGTGTGTGTGTGTGTGTGTGTGTGTGTGCACTAGCTACAGAGTGAAAGCACGTTAACATTTCGAACCTGGACTGTGAAGACATTCTGCGGTGAGTGAGGACCTCATTTCCTCATGATCAAGACAAATAATTTGTGTGTGTGTATGTGTGTGTGTGTGTATAAGGTGGTTACCTGATGGTTGAGTCCACAGTTTTGGGTGTATGGAAAAACGTCGCCAACTTTTGAAGCGCTTCATGTTTGGCTCTGACAGACGGAGAGACAATGTCACACACGTCTGTCAGTGTGAACCGACGCTGCGCGGTGTGTCGGCGTGGACAGAAACAGGTTCACTCACTGCGAATGCGAGCTGTCGGCCTGGATGTCGCTGTGACTGTGCTGGTGGTTTACGCTCAGGTCTTTGCTCGCTGGGGAACGAGACGAGCGCAGCGATAAATGGATTTTTGCGGGGAATGTTCGTGCAGCACGGTGAAAGTCGCCAGACTTCCTGTTTACATCGCCATCGTGCTCGGCGAAGTCACACGACAGGGATTCACCGCGCCAAATATGCACGGCTGATATGTCACGCAGGCGTTTGCTTGTAAGAGCAGAAGGAGTTATGTGAAAGAGAGAAATTCAGTAGCCGCGGACTGACGGAGAGAATTCCGGACAGAAAACACAAATGTGATAAACTTGAGTATCAGAGTGAGTACCAACAGTATTCTCAAGTTCAATCACATACTTTTTAAGTCTTGTATGTGCCGTTCTTCCTATTCTGATGTGAAATGCTTTCATTCTTTATCATCATCATCACTTCTTCACTGTTCGTCCTATTCACCCATTCACACACCAGTGGCTGCCAAGCAAGACACTCCCACACACAAACTCGCCAGCTGTGCCACAAAAATGACCTCCTGACCAGCTCTCCTCTCACGTTTACACCTCCTTTGGTGTTTGTTTGACAACAAACGGTTAATCCTACTTGTACAAAGACATCATCGCAAGATAAAGACCCGAGGAGAAGCCGCTGCCTCTCGCTGCACCCTCGAGAGCTCACGCGGACGACCAGCTGCTGCTCAACCTACTCGCCGCTTTAAGTAAACAATAACTTATCTGATCCAAAGACACAAATGTTTGTATCTCCGATCGCTGGTACTTGAACGCCCTCCACAGAGATAAGACGTGACGGAGATAACCGCGAAGAATGACGACGGGGGAGCCCGGCAGGACCCTCAGGAGTCCGGGAGACACCCCCCCCCCCTCCCACAAAAGACTGTCACCACAACTGGTGACATAAACATGGACGGGTGCTTTTGAACGGCACCCATTGCTGACCACTTGGAGGGACTCTGTGTGGACGACGCAACACCGCCCTTCCATGACAGAGAGGGAATCTTACCTGGAGTCAAAGCTGTTTTTACTGAATAAACATGCAGACAAAAACATCCAAATGTTCTCAGTTAAATGTACTGTTTGGAAACTGGCTGTCAGGTTGCAAAGTGCAGGTGGAGGTGAGAGTGAGTTTGTCCATCACGTTCCAAAAGTAAAACTTGACTCTGAAAGACAGGACAAGACCACAAGCGGGACGTCTCACCCTCTTCTTGCATCTCAGGCATGGACAGGGTCCTGGTGTGACTCCTACACAATAAAAGCATGGACAGATTGTTCGTATTTCATCTCGACAGCGACGGCCGTTTCGCGGTCTTTGCGCCTCGTTCACTCACACTGAAGCCAGGGGGTCTGCCGGCTCGGTCGCAGGCGAGACGGGCTCGTCGTCGTCGTTCCACTCCTCGCTGTCGTCTTCGACTGAACAAGCCGAACGCAGCGTTAGACCGCGGCCGGGGCGAGTCCGCCGAGCGTCGTCATAGTGACCAAAGAGTAGGTGGTACTTACAGCTCTCTCCTGATATGGGAAAGTGGTTGGACAGCCTGAGAAGGACAGAAGAAAACAGATGCTTGATCATCCGTTCAAACCGTGGCAGGCGCGTGTTGGCTTTTCGTTGCCTCGTCGGCACCGCCGCCGCCGCCCCTCCCGGCTGTGAACGCACACCTGTTGCCTGCGCCGGCGGCAGCGTCTGGCTCCGCGGCGTTGCTGCTGGCCTTGCGGGCTTTCTTTCCCAGCTCCAGCATCTCCTTGATGTCCAGCTCCACGTGTTCCACCGCGACGTAGCCGTCTGGAAGGGGATGGAGCCAAAAAACACCACGCAATCGAAGGAGCTCCCCCAAACGAACGCTCAGCGTCGAACGCGCTCTTCACGTCCTGACTTTCACTCACAGTTGTTGCTGCTGTCCCTGGCCAGCCACTTCCCTTTGGGGCAGTTGGTGGTTCGGATGATGCTGATGACGTCGCCGCTCTTCACGGGCAGGTCGTTCTTGCGGCCCTTTGTCGTCACGGTCACGTTGGCCTGGTAGATGGCGTCCTCCTGCCCTGTGATCTGACAGACACAGCCGCGGGTCAGAGGCCTCCGCGGGACGGCGGTCCGTCCGAGGCTGCCTCGACGACCGGCCGACAGACGAGTGACCGCTGATCCGAGGACGGAAGACGCACTCGGCGGCGAGCTTCGCGGCTAAGCTCTTTAGGAGGATCAGTGACTTCTGGAAACCAACGGAAACACGGAAAAACGAACCCTTCCGTGATCTCGCCTCAATGAATTAATTAGACGACGAGCAGCAGGGGCTCCGGAACAGGCGCGACCCTGATCTGCGGCTCGCTCGCGGATTGAGCGAATTGCCATAATTAAACCCCCGCTGATGTAAGAGCGCGCGCGACCCCAAGGTCAACTTGAAAACGGGGAGATCAAACGGGCAGCGTCAAAGTTGGTGTGGGCCGGCTTTTTAATAAAAGAGACACGGTGGTGCGTCTGCGTCATCGAGATAAGTTAATTTTATTCTTCCCGATAAATGAGGCGAAACGGCAGATGAGACGACAGCTACGATACGGGAGGTTCGTCGCCGGAAAGACCTCGTTCCGAAACGCGGTGTTTCTAAAATAGACGCGACGAATTGCGTTGTGTGATTTCAAACTGTGAGGATACTCATGATGATGCTGTGAAATGAGCGAGCGAAAGGGCGACAGCAGGATGTTTGGGATTCCGGCTGCTCCCGATGCAAAAAAGCAGCTCGTCCGCACTCTGTTTCACTCTCAGCTCGGCTAAATCTTCCCTTTATATTTCGTCGCATTCATTTAACGGGGCCGTCGGAAGCAGCTTAAGCCATTTTTTTTGTCCGATTTGGGCAGGTGTTACACAATCTTGTTGCTGCTTCTTTTCAGGAGAAAAAAAAAGACGTTGCAAGCACGTCGACAAAGCTGCTAAGTCAGGGAGAGTTCTTCTAAAACAGACGGCCTCGGGACGGCCTCGGCAAAGTTGGTGTCGAGCCAAGTCGGGATTGAGGAAGAGAGGAGAGAAAGGAGCGAACTGTGGCTGACGTAAAGCCTTTAACTGCTGTTAAAGAGGAGAAGATTTAATGACATTTAAGAGTCAAAGGAACACAAAAAGCGCCTTCAGTGATAGGACACGTCGCACCACATGCGTTAATACACGTTGCGGACTTCAAACACCGACAAGTTGTGTCTTCACGCCACGAAAACTGTTTCATCTGTTGCTGGAAGACCGAATGAGTGACGCACGCCGGAGCGTCACGGTCGACGCGAAGAAAGACGAGAAACGCGAGACAGAAGCTGATCTGTTATCTACGTTTTTGGGAAAGAGGAAGCGATGAGGAAGGTCCGCTTCAGGAGTGACAAGTACCGCACGATACGATCCAACAGGCGAGGCTCCGGCTGGTCAAACGCATCTCGGTCTCGCAGCAGCGCCGCAGTTAACGTCACGCCGCGAAACGTGTCCTCCACGTGTGCCGTGCAGGCCGGTAGTGCGATGAACACTGCGACAAGCTCCCCTTTAGGTGACATTAAACACTGTGTGGTTTGTGTTCTTCCAGATTTTGGGAACACAAAGAAGAAAAAGGGACGCAGCCGATAAAAACAGGAGACGTAAAGACTGTCCAAGAATGAACGTGAGTCGCTTGGTTTCCTGCATTTACAGCAAATTGTGATCATCGCTGCTTTAAAAAAGGACAGGACCGTGTTGCATTTCTGGACTCAACCAGAGGAAAGTGTTTGTCTTTCAATTTCATGAAGTTGAGAGGCAGAGACACAAAGAATAGTCTATAGATCAGTCAGAAGTGACGCCAGTGTTTACACAAATACCACTTGAGGCTGCGCTGGGTGCTCAGCTGGCCTCTTCCACCGCGAGGAATGAATCCCGACAGGTTTCGATGCCAAGCCGTAGACCCCACCCTCCCCGGCGCCTCCCTCGCCCTCCATACCTCCGTGGAATATAACATCACTCACTTTGAATTTCTTCTTCAGCTCGCTCTCCTTGCGCTCCCTCTCCTTCTGCTCCTTCTTCTCCCGCTCCTGCTTCTCCTTCAGCTCCTTCTTCTCCTTCTCGATGCGCTGCTTCTCCCTCTTCTTCAGCTCCTTCTCGTCGGGACCCTCGGCGGCGGGTTTCTTATCCGTCCTGTTGGGTGAGAAACCGACGCGGAGACGATTATAAGAAGCAACGCCAAACTTTCACTGCTGAAAGGGGGGGTGGGGGGTGGTGGGAGGGGGGCGTCGAATGTAGGTCAAAACAGAAGGCCTTACTTGCCAAACCTGCCCGTCTTGGTTTTCTCCTGATTCTGTGTAGAGCAACAAAAAGAGGAATCGAGCTGACTCACTTTGACCCAAAAAGACAAATCATACATGAATGAAGCTCAGGAAAAAAAACACAAAAAAGGAGAAGAAACACTCACAAAACTGCTGTCAGGCTCCTGCACACTTTCTGCATATGGATCTGTGGCGAAAACACAACAAAGGCAGTCTGAGGCATGTGCTTAAAACGACAGACGCACCACTGGCGGAGCGTTTCAGATAAGCCTTGTTTAAGCTTAAGAGTCTCTGTTTATCATTCCTGTCGACGAGCCTTTATCAACAGATATCTGCTTGTAGAACAAAAGAAGCAGAAGGATGACAAACCAGAACATTTGCTGTTTAGTTAATAAACCGTGACCCCTTGATGCGAATGAAAGATGTGCCATATGCAATCTTTAATTGAGCTATATTAATAAAAGCGCCTTGCTCGTCCCTTCTGTTCCCTGCTGGATCAGAAAACGCGTTGCTCACTCTTTGGCGGTCCTTTGCGCTTCTTGTCCGTCTTCCCCTTCTTTTTGGTCGCCGAGGCGCCGAGATCCTCGTACACGTTTTCCCCGCTCTCGTACGGACTGTTGCCGTTTCCCACCAGAGGACTGCAGAGGACAAAGAAGTTGGACACGAGTCCCTCAGAGGGCCAGAGCACCACAGAACAGGGGCGGGCGGAGTCGCGTGTCTCACCCGACCACTGGTGGCGTCCCGTCGGTGACGGTCAGGGGCGAGCCCGGCAGCGTGTTGTTCTGGTATTCGTCTCCGGCGCCGACCTCCGTCCCCGGGAGGACGATCCCGTTCCCGAGAAGCTGCGGCGGGCTTTCCCCCTCTGGCGAGTCCGGGCCTGCGTAGGCACCGTCCCCCCACTCCGTCGGGGACATCTCCGGAGTGGGGACGTCCGAAGTCAGGTCATCGAACTCTGGGACGTCCGTGGTGTCGGTTCCCGAAAACTCTGGGACGCCTGAGATCGGGAATGTAAAAAAAATGAAGCTCTTCAGACAGACGGTTTAAATTCGATGCAACTAATTTTGCAAAGGTAGCAGCGGGGGCCCACCATTGTCCTCCAAAAAGGGGGGGGGGGTCAAATCCCTGAGGTTCACCGAGGAAGGCCGCGTGGGCTTCTCTGGCGGAAGACCCGGAGAGTCTCCGGCTACGGGGGGGTTCGGGGACGGAGGGGAGACCACCGCCAGCAACTCGGGAGGAGCTTCAGGCCCTTCCTCACCGGCACCTCCCAGCTGTGGGGAGACGTGCCCTGCAAACAGGAACACAAAGGGGGGAAAAAGCTCCTCAAATCGACGTGCCACGGCAAAACTTTCCGCAGCAACACCTGGACGAAGAGGCAGCCGGAGCGAGTACGGCGGAAGAATTTGATTTGTGAGGGAACCAAACCAGTCGAGCACAGTGTGCACATTGTTTTGATATGGCGCTGCACCGTGGCGATAAGGCAATTACGTTGGAGAAGTCGGGACAGCTGAACAAGACAACAAGAAAAAAAGAAAGAACAGCAGAGCTTCTTTTCTTCTTTTTTTTGGTCCTATCTCTATAAGCTGTCCCTTTACTGTCCCTGCAACGCTGCAAAGGACCAGAGACGCAGCCTCACTTTTTACTTCTTCAATTAGAACGTCATAATATGTCTGTTCCAGCGTTCACGCCAGCCGTCCTTCAAAGCTGTAACTTTTTCGAAACTTCGAATAACGGGAAGAAAATATATGTTTGTGCGGCGAGAGGCTTCACAGAAAGTTGTCGTTTGGGCAAAAAAATTAAATAGTTCACGTAAATGCTGCATAACTTGATCCTCCGATGCGAGATGAGGTCTTTGTTTCGCTGTGAGCGGCGCTAAGATGACATTAAAGTGCTTGTCATCACAGCCCTGTCATAGCTGGCATACCTCCGACGCTGTGCCCTGCCTGCCGCTCCGTTGTTTCGGGCAGGAGGAATGTCGGAGCGGTTCCTTGTTGTGTGTCTCCACAGCCGCTGCTGGTGCTGCTTCCAACCGACACCTGAGGCAACCCTGTGGCGCAAGCTACACCACGCATACCAGCTTGTTTTCTCTCCAGCTGACACACCAAACTAACACCTCTGCCGCCTGTCCCGACGGAGCGATAAGACACCGTGCGGGTCACGATGGGGGAGCGGCAACAGCGAGCCGGCAGGGAGCTTACCGGCGTCGATGCCGTTGACCTCTTCTGTCTTCGGTCCCTGGCTGCCCCTCGCCGCGCCCTCGTAATCGATCGGCGGCAGGTCGAGCAAGTGAGAAGGGGGGAACTCCTCGGGTGGAGGGGTGACCGACGGAGCTGGGATGGGGTTGGGCAAGGAGCTGAGAGACAGATCAGGCGAGTGAGCGTCAGCACGCCGTGACCTGGAAGTGCCAAACGAGTCGCGGTTTTACCTGGTGGTCTTTCTCCGCGCCTTCTGCAGAGCGCTGAAGATCCTCTGGTCCACCGAGGTCCGTTTTTTCTCGGGGCTCATGTCCTCGGCCCGCTCCAGGGCCGACAGCGCTGAGATGGGGTGCTCCGCTTTAGGAGACGGCTGGCGAGGCGGGGGATCCGCCACCAGAACGGGGGGCTTCTCCACCGCAGCGCTAATCATGGCCTCGATGTCAGGCTCGACCGCAAGCACAGGCTCGGGCGGTGTCGGAGATGGGGTGGGGGCCACGGGAGGCGGGGGGGTGGAGAGGGGGTAACTGGACGGGCTGGGGGTCATTTCAATTTGACTGTTGGGTCTGAGAACAGGAACGGCAGGATCTTCTACTTCGGGGGTGGATTCAGCCTCTGTGGGGGGGATTTCAGGCTCCGGGATGTCGGGGATAAAGACCGGCGGTGGGATGAAGGCGGGAGACTCCGGGACCGTGGAGGTGGGAGTCACTTCAGCGGCACTGGAGTCGGATAAGGTGCGACTGTTCAGTAGGAGAGCTTCCGGCACCGAGATCTGAGGCTCGGAGGTCCCAAAGGTGGAGGGGACGGGGATGAGGGGAGCTGGTCCGGGAACGTCCAGGCTCGGCGTGTCCAGGATGGGATCCGCCGTGATCTCGGCAGAATCCCTTTTGGAAGACTTAATGAGACTCAGGAGTCCCTTCTTCTTGATCGTGGCGGACTTCGGCGGGGCCGTGGCGGGCACCAGCTCGGCGGTGCTCTCCTTCTGCGAGGAGGGGAGGGCCAGGGAGAACTTCTTGTCCTTTCCATTCTCCTTCTTGGGTTTCTGATCCGCCGGGTCCTGGTCCGGCTTCCCTTTGCCTTCTTTCGTCTTGTCCTTGCCCCCTTTGGCTTTCCCCTCGCTCTTGTCTTTCCCTTTGGAAGCGGTTTGTATGAGCGGCTTCTTCATGTCCTTCTTGTCATCCTTGAAGACCACCCTGGGGGCGTTCACTGTCCTTCCCTCCAAGCTCTGGTTGATGGTGCTCAGCAGGGAGGGACGCGCTCCCGCTGGGACGTAATGAGTCGGGCTCTGGGGAGGAGGGACAACCTTTGGTTTATCTGGGAGAGCAGGTTTGAACCTGGGCTGCTTCAGGGGGAGGTCTTCGTCCTGGAACTTAGCCCTGAGCGCTTTAAAGTCGATTGTACTCTCCTGGTGAAAGTATAACAGTGCAACAGCCTCAGGTACAATGGAAGCGGCGAGCAAATACATGAATTGTCTCACGTCTTTGAGATCAAAACATGGTGTTGCAGAAGAGAGTCGTTTATAAATCAGATTCTCTCCATTTTTTGGTGGAAGAAGTCACCAAAAAATGGAAGAACTTTCGGCGTGAAAATTGGAATATGCTAGATGTCTCATCAACCTGCTGGAAAAGACCTGAATGTGGCTAATAACCGTTGGACGTCACCAAATCATGAGTGTCGCTTGGTGGTAAACGGCTATTTGGTGAAACAATACAGGACATTGGAACACAAAAAGTAATCGGCAGAACAATTTGCGGAAGGAAAACACAACATACCTGATCCATTGCGTGTTTCTTTGATCCACCAGAACAACAATAAAAAAAAAAAACCTCGTCCGGAAGATTCTCCTCCTCAGCCACTCATCCTGCCGGCGGCCCCAAACACCATCGAGAAAGAACCCAAAAAAACTGGACGTGGGAGACTCAGTTCCACCTGGCGTCGGTCAGTGCGTGCTTCTCTGGCAGGAGAGGCGTGCGCCCCATGCGCGCAGCAGGTGGTTTCGGGAGAGGAATGAGGCTTCGCAGGGATTCTCGCTCTCATCTGTAGAAAACAGTTGGGCCTGTCAAACGGGTCCGACCCAGGTTGCGCATTCAACGCCGCGCGGCGACTCTCAGCTGCGCTCCGATTCGCTTCTCCTTCCTGCGCTTCAGGAATGTCGCCTGGCTGGCACGGCGTGTACGCGCACACTGAGTCACCCGCACGAAAACCCTCCGGCGCTGCCGGACTCCCGAAAAACTCCCAAATAATCGCGAGGTGAGCCTTTCCTGAAGACAAAGTCTTTCTTCTCAAAACGTTTTCTTGCAGGATTGGTTGCTTAGGAACAAAGTGGTGTTTTAGGGGCTTTGGCGTCTCAAAAATTGCAGGTTTTAAGATAAACAGAGGAAAAGGAAACAGAAGAGGTCGGTCGGCATTCCAGGTTTGTTACTCAAAAAAAACGAAGGTATTTGAACGGGGCTCTGCGACACAATTACACCACATGCAGTCGGCCTGGACACGTTTAGAAGAACCCATAAAGGTCAACTGGAACCTGCTGTTCAACAGTCACATGTGTGACATGAGTCAAATTCCTTTTATGTTTTTCAGCTGCTATTTTCGTATTAATTCAATTTTTTTGTCTCGGGAGCAAAAACAGGCCTTTGATACTGACCAATCTGACAAGACACACAGCTGCTCTCGACAGACTTCTCAATATGCCGGCACGCCACGCAGCTTTACAATGAATTATTCCTCGGAATCCATTAATTTCCTTGTAATCTCTGCCAAGGAGGACATGATCCGGGAGCGTTGGTTGATTAGTCCGTCTGTTTGTTTGAGGGATCACTCACAAATTTCTCTTTTGATGAAACTTGAAGGACGGCTGGCGGGAAGGCAACGTGGCCAAAGTCTGACGTTGGGCCAACGATCCAAATAGCAACAACATTTCTGTGGTTTGTGCCAATTGAGTTCATGTACGTGTTGTGGACTATACTCACTGAAGGACATAGGCTGGCTGGCTTGCGTCGGTCGGTACAGCCTTGTATTACCACTTTCTACCACAGGATGGCGTCGTGAAGCGGCGGATTTTTCCCCGAATAAAGTGACTTTCGTTGGTGCAAAGTAGCCGAAGCGAATCGGGTTAAAATCGAAGTGCTCCAACGCAACGCCAACTCACCACCAAGTGTTTAAAAAATGGTCAAACTGAAGCTTTTCTCTCTCAGCACAATGTGCAGCTTATCCTGGACAATTCAGAGATGTCAGTGTTGGCAGCTTTCACTGAAGAAAATAGTCCCCAAGAAAAACAGCTGACAGTGAAGTTTATGGATTATACAGTAACTTGGAGAGGAGGGGGGGCGGGGGGCGGGGGGGGCCCCTCTGCCAGGCACACACCATT
>JASSRZ010000055.1:15746644-15760256 GCA_032164315.1 Malacoctenus gilli | reverse complement strand
CCCCCGCCCCCCCCCCCCCCGCCCCCCCCCCCCCCCCCCCCCCCCCCCCCCCCCCCCCCCCCCCCCCCCCCCCCCCCGAGTGTGCGCGCGTACCTGGTAGACCGCCTGCTCGCACTGTTTGTCCTTCTGAGCCTTCTTCTCCATCTCCTCTCTCTGCTTTATCTCGTAGATGAGCTGGAACAGGTCCCGCAGGTCCAGGATCACAGGCTCCGCCTGCAGAGACGAGGACGCGTTCACACACACAAACAAACAAACACGCAGCCTCGTTTATTTGTTTGTTTTTTTTTTTCTGTTTTCATATCGCTAAATCTTTTGCTGCTTTTGATGTTCACGAATATTCAGTCCTGAGGCCTTTCAACGGCAGTGAACCGCAACACTTCTGGACGCACACGCGGGCCCGCCGGACCCCCCCCCCCGTTTTTCTCCGCGTCTGGTCGGCAGCCATGGCGAGGTCAGTCCGAGCGCCGCACATAAACACTACTACCTCAGTCGCTCTCATTTCACAGGGAGCCCGGCGTTGGCGCGGCAACGCTCCCGACGCTGAGCGCCGGGGCCAAAACATTTAATCTCCGCCCGATGTGTTGCCACAACTCACTGTGATCGCGCCGCCACGCCGCCGCTATATCAGACGCCAACAAGTGCACATTTCAGCTCAGTTACTTTGCGAAGGGAACGTCATATTTCTATTGTTTGCTTTGAGACTTTTAAAGACCGGGGATAAAACCGTCACCGTTACGCGAGTTTTGCGGATATACAGCCGAGGTGTGAAGCACCGGTCCTCTAAAGCTGCAATGCAGTGTTTCAGCGGGTGACAAATGGTCAATCTCACGCAGGTATTACACAAACTGGACTTTCCGGATTGCTTTTTTATGCTGCTGTTGGAGGCAGCGGGAACACGATGGAGCCCCCACTCGCAGTCCTGAAACAGAGCGGGTGGAGAAACTACTGGAAGTTCGCCAGCGTAACAGCAAGAGTAGCACTGGACGTCAGGATTCCGGAGAAACTCTTGAGAGACTCTGCCAACAAGCCAAGTTGCAAGTGGACAATAAAGTTTGTCTTGAATCAGGCGTCCAATGAGGACGACCAGGCGCTAAAACGGTCCAGATGAGACACTTTGACCTTGAACCGAGTCTAATGGAGGAGTTACTATCAACACAAGTGGCGACCAAACACATCTTCTGCCAGGTGGAGGCAGTCAGATGGAGGAGGTGAGACAGGAGTTTAGTGAAATGGTAACCTCTGAGAGAGGTTTGAACCAACGACCACGAACCGAGACGAGAAGACGCAGCAGCACCACAGAAGAAGAAACAAGCCAGCTCAAGCTTCAGCTATCATTTCATCAACACACACATTCTAAGGGTAGAATTAGACGCGTTAGAGCGCATGTGTGCATGCAGCCCTCACTGTAGTCTTGTGTAGCTGTGTAGTTTCCACACACTGACCACTCCAGCAGCTTTGGGACTCTTTTTCAGCAAGCAGAAGGCCGAGACTGCGCTGACAATAAAAATTGTAATCGTGAATGGGACACGAGGTTAAAATAAGGCAACACTGAACTGCACAATCACAACACGCACTCCTCTTCCTCCTCCTCCTCCTCCTCTTCCTCGTGAGGCTCGAGCCTCTCGCGTTACCTCTCAGCACCTCTCCCGGCGGGGAGGGAAGCGAGGCAGCGACGACCAACCGGTTCGAGGACTCGCAACTTGGAACCACTGTCTCAGCGCAGCGGCAGGAAAGAGTCTTATAGCACAATGGTGTTTCAGACCCAATCAATTATTGACTGGAGCTATGCGAAGTGCACCCAGAGTTCATGGCGGCTGCCTTTGCATAAAGCGGCTCTATTTTAGTGTCGCCTCGGTGCCAGAGACTTGCCGCCGCCGCCGCCGCGCATTGCTTGTGATAGATGCACGGCGGTAAACTGTCTCTCCCGCTGAGCCGGCGGTGAAAACACTCTGTCACTCTTTCAAACTCAGATTCGCTCTGCGGTTGACGATACGCGCTCTAATCTCCGCCTCCCCTCTTCGCCACACCACCTTACTTATGGTTTTTTTTTTTCTTCGAGGTACGAGGGGAACTAAAGAGTTGGGTGAAAGAAAATAACTCTGAATTCCCAAAACGTTCGATTTATAAAAAGTTTGAGGATGAGCGGAGGGCCGGCCGGCTCGTCGGACCACGGAAACCAGATAACCTCGGCTCGGCGCTCTTGATTCGGATGACTAATTCACAGCCAGCGGCAACACTGACAAATGAATCTCGCCGAGCGCGGTGATAAAGACTTTTACCGCGGACACACTGTTCTATTATAAGCGATCGGGCTTTCGGGACGGGAGACGAGTCCGCGGAGCCGACTTGAAGAATGGATCCGGGCTGACTGGAGACCTGCTGGTGGACCGGTGAGTGTCAGATCGGAGGGGGGGGGGCACTTTGTTTTTGGGTCGTTTGAGGAAGAAACCAAAAGGGAATCTTCATGTTGGGACTTCAGGCCTTGTTCTTACAGGTCGCATGCGTGGAAAAGTTCAGATTCAACTTCAGATCGTCACCACTGCGTTTAAGAAGCCCCTCCAAACTGAATCAGGGGGTTTATGTGGTCCAATGAAGCCATTTGACCTGAGAGGTCAAAGGGCAGAGGCACAAAAGCACTCAAGATCACTTAAGATAACTCCACACGTGTAACCGAGTCAAACGAATTGTTTCCTTTTTAGTTTCATCGCCAATTATCCATCAAAAACGTGAGTTTCTGTCACTTCCTGAAGCGTTTGAACCAGAGCGTCTGAGGAAGGCGTTCGAGGGAACCAAACCGACTTCGGCGTCTCTTTACACATCGGGAACAGAAGCGAGGAGCGAAAGCGCCCACGTCTTTCGGCGGTCCCGCCACGGCTCCGATCTTGTCCCTCATTTCCAAGACGACTGGTTCCATTAGCGAGTTTGAAGGAGACGAACACACTGACCGATTTCAAATGAATGCCGACTGCAACTCGGAAAAGTTCCCGCAACGGCCGCAGCCTGCGCCACACAATTAGGCTCCTTCAATCTGCGCTTAAAAACGGACTAAATAAAAGATGTCTCGGCTCCGAGTTGAGCGGTAAGCCAATTACTTCGGAGTGTAACCCCAAATTGGCCTTTTCCGAGGCAACCTTGAGTCTGAGGCTTCGTGACAACGCAGACGCTTTGTTAATTCACATCAAAGTGGTTACTTTCCAATTACAGCTTCAGCCATAAGCTCCATAAACCCCCCCACCCCCCCTTCTCCTATTGTCTGCTCCATGACTAATAGACGCACCGCGAGTGATGGCTGGTTCAAATCCTAATTATGACCTTTCCTCAGGCACACGTTGCTAAATGGCAGCCGGGAAGACTGATGTAGAACTTAGCTCGCCGCTACGCCGCCGGAGCGAAGCTTGCCTTTGATGAGCGGCCATTTTTCTTCCGAGCGCGGCCGCGGTGTTTTCTGAGTATTGGTCGTCACGCGCGTGCGTGCGCGTGTGTGTTTACGAGTGTCTGTGCGTATCAGTCTAAGTCAGGGGGCCGCGGTTCACGGCCCTGCGAGGATGGATATGCCATTAGAGCTGGTGACACACACTCAAACCCTCATCGACTCGCTATGGGAAATCAATACGGCGACGGAGCGAGCCAGCTGGATCCCGGCGAAACAAGCCGGGCGCGCAGGTACGGCGGCGGCGGCGGCGGCAGCAACGGTCATAACGGGTCCAATGGAGGCACTCAATATCGTATAGAGTGTGCCGCTGCGGGACTTCACCTGAACCCCCTCCGCACACGCACACACACCAAAGAAAGCCCTGCGGCGGCAGCGCGGCGACGGTAAACAGCGAAAAAAACGACAACGCCGCACGAGCCGGCGTTCAAGGGTTCTTATCTAAATGTCAAGAGGTTTGTACTCGTCAGAGGAGCCCCTGATGAATCATGCATTAACCTACATACAAAGGGTGCACGGTGGGACGCGTGGAAACACGAAGCACTCGAAGGAGGCCGCACACGACACGCGCGCACGGATACTGACCGACTGTGCGGTTTTGATGGCCACGAAGCGGTGGTTCCCTTCCTTCCCGCAGACGTAGCCGAAGGCCCGGTGGTCCGTGATGTCCTTGGCGATGTAGGAGATCTCGTGGACCGCATGGTGGTGTTGGAGGACCTGGAGGAGCGCAGCGCGTCACACAAACAGTCTCAAACATGTTCAATGCTCCGCGAGATTTCACACAAAACACAGAGGAGGAAAAACGTGACCGGGAATCGTTATTTTTAACTACTTTTGCAGCAGCATGAGAGGAAAAAAAAAGGATTTAAGACCGTCAGGGACCGAAAGAGGGAATCAGAGAGAGAGAGAAACGGGGAGCGGAACGTTCCTCTCAAGATTGATGCACGGAGGATCGCCTTGTTGTTCACCTTCTGGGGTCTCCTGTCAGGACCAGCTGGTAAAATCGCTCAGCTGAAACCTGTTTGTTACCCGTGTCCTCGGGCCGCAGCCCCCCCCCCCCCCATCACCCATAAACTTCTGTTTGTGTGGCTACGAAAGTGCGACCTTCACCTTTGACTGGCTCCAAATGCTGCATTTTTTCTGATTCGACTTTCTTCAAACACACGGATTGGAACAACAACCAGAGCTGTGTTCGACATAAAACTATAGAATTCCTGCATTTTACATGTTTTTTTAACCATTTATTCAAAGCGCATGTGGTTGCAATTCAAGACAGAAGTAGAAACAAACAACACGAGGTCAATATATTCAACAAAACTGCTGTAGGACTTTCGCCCCTCTGAACAATCAATGTTGGAAGGACTCGAGTCAGTATTTGAATGTTGGCAGGTCAGAGCAGGACCAGACGGATAGAAGGGTCTTTCTGGCCGCTGTCCGGGCTCATTTAAAGTAAGAGAAAGAGTGACAATTATCAGTAGCAGGGGGGCAAAGACAGAGGCTGGGCGGGACTGAGAATTCGAGGGGTTCAAAGAGATTTGTTAAAGAGTCTTTTTAGAGGCCCAAAAACTTCCTGCTGAGGCCTAGTGGCCACAGAGAGTTGATTGAAAAGCTCCTGCAAACACGCGAGCCACCTAACGAAGAGGCGCGTCTCGTTAATTACCATATTTTCCGCACGATAAGGCGCACCTAAAAACCGCCAATTTTCTCAAACGCCTTATAATCCGGAGCGCCTTATTGAGCCGAAACAGGTCTCGCAACTACGGTAAACAACCGCCAACTTCAAGCGCGCGGTTCATGCTGGAATATATGACTGCGCGAGGCGGTGGCGACCGAGCAGCGGCAGCGTGAGCGCGGCGGCGGCGACGACAGAGAGCGGGTAGCTCCTCTGCAGCGGGGCCGGCGGCGAGGAGCCGGCGAGGAGCTGCTGCCGCCGCCCCTGCTGCCGTTGCCGCCGCCGCCCGTGGCCAGTTGGGGAGTGAGCAGTTTGAACTCAAGGCGATCATTCACGCAGTAGAACACGGGGATAGAGCAGCAGCGAGAGGATTTAACATGAACGAATGAATGGTGCGGAAGTGGAGGAAGCAACAAGACGAGTACCGAAAGAGTACCGTATTTTCTGCACTATAAGGCGCACCTAAAAGTGGAGGAAGCAACAAGATGAGTACCGAAAGAGTACCGTATTTTCTGCACTATAAGGCGCACCTAAAAGTGGAGGAAGCAACAAGACGAGTACCGAAAGAGTACCGTATTTTCTGCACTATAAGGCGCACCTAAAAGGGGAGGAAGCAACGACATGACCTGCGCCAAGTAAACAAGACTGTTTATTCGTTTTGGGAGTGAACGGATTTGTCACAACGCTGGTTTGTAATCTATTGATAAAGTTTGACTGTTTTGTTGACATTCTCCTTCGAATGGACGCATAAAGTAACCCCAGCCTCTACTGTAGCGTCTCTCCGGTGCGCCTCATCCTGCGGAAAATATGGTACTCAATTAAGTCGAGTTGCAGGTTGCAAAGGAAGTTGGCACTGGGAAAGTTAACAAGCAAACTCCCCCACGATCTCCAGAGAAAACGGGGGGATTGATCCCGTGCGAGCGCTCCCGACTGCGTCTTGTTTGGTGCCCCGCTCGGCGCTCCCTTTGCCCCCTTCTCCTGCGTGGGAGACGGGGGGGAGTGCCAGGCTGGCACGGCCCGTGGCAGATGGCACTGTTTTTCCCGAGGACGGGGCGGGGGCGGGGGCGGAGGGTGGGGATCAGTGACAATCACAGCGAGGGCAAGCTGTCGACTTGATCGCTTCATCTGTGCCCCCCCGTTCACAACGCACACATACACCCCGCGCCGTCGTGTGCAGCGGCCTTCTGTCGAGTCGCGCTAAATGTCCGCTTTGTTGTTATTGTCTATGCCAGCTGCACGCTGGGAGCCGACACACAGCGAGAGCAAAATGACCCGGCGGTCCTTGAGTGCACGCGAGGGGTCGCGTCCGCGGCTAAACACACACATCTGCTCTCTCTGAAGCCGTTCCAGGAGCGAGACACGGCACAGGAGAGTGACATCGGCTCAACACGAGGCCACCGACACACACACACACTCTGACACACAATGGCACAAACACACACACACTCACACAAGGCCCCAGCTGAAACAGATAATCACTGCATGAGTCATGTCTTCTAAATTTAATAATTGCAAGTAATGATTACTATTATCACCTCTGATTGACCTGAAAACCACAGCGAGAGCAGTGCCCGTGGTAGCACGCACACAAACATGCGCGCGCGCACACACACACACACACACTGACACACACGCAGACACAAAGCTCATTTGCGGAGGTTATTGAATTATCTCTGGGTGGGTGGCGAGGTGACAAAGAGGGAAGCTGATTCAAAGGGAGCAGGGAGTGAAATGAGTGCAGAAACGCGGCGCGGCTTTAACACTCGAAATTGTTTTATGCTCAGTTAATCTATTTTTCACTTCTTGTAAAGCAGTGATATAGGAGACCGAAGGCTCGGAGTTGTTGCGTTTGTTGTCACACGTGTGGCAGACACACATGCAAACGTTTACTTTTCCACGGAAGTTGTAGTTGAAGTTGAAGACGTCAAAACGACGAAAAACTCCCTCAGTTTTGGAGATGATTCCATCTTTCCTGCCTTAACTCACACCAGTCTCCTAAAGGCTGCCAGAGGATGCCAGATGCATCAGATCTGGCAACCTCGCCCCTCCACCTGTAGCTTTTTCAACCCTCCTCTATAAACTCAACCCTGGTATCTTTCAATCCGGAACGATCCGTTGGAGCGCTTCCACGAGGCATTTACTCCAACACGGCCCGAAAAACGTAAATAAAGCTCGGTGCATCATTCTCCGTAAACTGTGGACAGATTGGGGGAGTTTGGATCCCAGGAGGAGGGGTAGTGGTGGTGGTGGGGGAGGGGGGGAGGGGGGGGGGCTCCCTGGGACGCCATGTCTCGCAGCGTCTGCTATCAGATGCTGCTCAGCGCCGCCTAAAGAGACGCGCTCTCGGGGGAAGTTGATTGTTTGCGAAAACAGGTGGGTGTATCTGAAAAGTCGATATCGGCTGTGTACTCTCCTTTTCTCTCCAGCACTGCTGATACGCTCCGCCGGCTCCCTCTCACACAATCTCTCTCTCTCTCTCTCTCTCTCACACACACACACACACACACACACACACACGTGTGCACGGTGCCGGGTGTCTCTGAGGGGCTGTGGACACGACGCCCTTCAGCGGTCGCTCGCCACTGAACCAAGAAACTCCCTGGCATACTGGGAGTAGGGGAAGGGGGGACGGGATGGGACGGGGGGGGGGGGGCAGGTACTGTCTCGCTCTCCTCGATGACATCATCGGAGTCCTGCAGAGGCGGTCCGGTCAGTTGGGACAATTTCCGAGTTACTCGGCGGCCACCACAATGCAAGACACGTGTTTCGTCCACACTTGACGACATTTTGAAAACAAATAAGAAAGAAACTGATGCTCATATATTTGCTGGACTTCAGTGAATTTGACCTTTGACCTCCCATGATGCACCAGCAGAGTCAAGAGCCGTTTCGCAATGCCCGTTCTTGCCTGTACTTGCGAGAAATGTCATCAGTCAGCGCCTGAGTCCTTTTCCAAAACACAAGTTCGCATTTCGGCAAGTCCGGTTAGATACTTGCCCCGCCCCTTTTGCCGAGGACGCATCGGATGGTGACTCGTGTTGACTCGGACAGCCATGTATCCCAGAATGCATTTCACTACAACCAGCGATGGCGGAGGAGCGAACACACAACTGTAAGCAGTAATTTTCAAATTACGACAGTTTTTGGTGTCACAGAATGTCGTTGGGGGTTTATTTTAGGTTTTATTTTACCGGAACACCCGAACCTTTTTTCACGCCACTGGCTTTTATATGTCGGCTTCAGATAAATATGTCTAAATATTAACTAATTTAAAGTTAAAAAAGCGAGAAAGGTGTTTGTTTTATGTAGTTTTTTTGATTTTTATTAAAATTTACAACATAAAATAAACATTTCTGGGATAATCGCTGGCAGCAGACACCGAAGTCGAGGAAGTGACGTCGCGAGTACGTTGCCGTGCCAATTGGAGAAAAACCGTACTGCGAATTCCCGTTCTCGGAAGTTTCCAAGTTCCCAAGTCCGAACTTCAGCGTACTTGGTATTGAGAAACGGCTGAAGTCTTTGGCTGCCCCCCCCCCCTCAATGAGATGCCAGTCACATTGACTTTTCACGCCCAAGTACTCAGAGCAACATTTCTTATCCCCCCCTCATTCATCCACAGCAACAGATCTCCCCCTCGTGAATGATACGGATAGAATATCAATAGAAAATTATCCCCAACCTGGGAGAGTCTCTGGTGCACGAGTGTAAAATTACATTTAAAAATATTGTTTCTTTGATGCTTTTTATTCATTTATGCACATTCATAAAAAGTGGGGAGCTGAAGTCGCGACCTCAGTTTTAGCTTTGAATTTTTCATGACCTTTTTCATAAAAACCTCGTTCTTTTCGGCCATGAGAATGTTGTTTTCTTTTCTTTCGCACTTCTGCTCGATGTTTGATGATTCCTCGCGTTTCTCCCCCCCGTGTGCTTCATCTCCTGTTTATCTCCCGACAACCCAACTCGCTCGCTGGGTGTCCCGACTTTGTCTTCCCTCTTTGTTCTTCTGAATCAGATCCCAGATTAAAAGTTCCTTCGTTCGTTCTGATGGAGACGAGACTTGCCAGCTGATTCCGGATCAGCTACCGGAGCATCAAGGCTCCTCCCAGGTTTGTTAACGGCAACATTCCCAAGGAGACAGAGGGACGATGGAGACAGACAGTTGCAACTTTTGGCTGGAGGGGGTCCGTTCAATCTTCTTGCTTCGACGCTCCGAGGGGGCATCGCGGGGGCCGCCGAGCGGACAAGTTCAGCGCTTCGCACTCGTGAGTTCTTGACCTGACGTGGTCAAGAACTCACAGACGGGCAGAGTTGAAGAGGGTCAAGCGCGCGCACGTGTGTGTGCGTGCGTGCGTGCGTGTGTTTTAGGAGCGAGAGAGGGGCTGCCAGAAACAGAGACGTGCGAGCGTGCCCCGGGTGAGATTAATGTCTCCCCCTCTTCCTCTCCTCCATCTCAAGCACCACCTCCCTCCATCCCGCACGACCTTCCCTCCTCCAGGAGAGAGGCCATCCATCCATTCACTCACCCATACATCCATCCGCCCATCTGGCTGACTGATGCACAGGAGGGGAATGAGACTGTCAAGATCCCTGAACCTCAGCAGAGTCATTCCCTCTCTCCCTCTCCCTCCCCCTCCCTCCCTCCCCCCCTCCCTCTCTCCTTTCCTCCTGAGCCATTAGTAGTGGTTGAAGGACTGATAGTAAGGACAGCATATCTTTATAGTTAATATTAATGTGCAGAGACAGAGGACAAGGTCTCCCCGTGGAGAGCTTCACGGTGACACATGCTCACTGATTCTCCACCTTTTTCCTCGAACTATATTTCCGACCGCCTCCGTCCCTCCATCACGTTCGTCCCTCCGTCCGTCTCGTCTTCGGGGTCCTCGCTTACTTCCGCATCCATCTCTCTCCCCTCTTCCCTCTCTCTGTCTCTCGTGCCGCGCACATCAAACACCGGGGTCGGGCGGCAGGCTTCGAGCGTGCTCGAGGAAGCCGCGAAGGATTCTGCAGGCAGCCAGCGAACCAATATGGCTGCCACGTGGGTGGCCACTGCAACGGGTGTGTCCCGGCCTTCCCTGGCGGCGCTGAATTACGGCTGGGTCGCTCACACACACACACACACACACACACACTGGGAGTCGGTGATTTCCAGCTCCTGTGGAGGTGTAAATCTCAGGCTTACCATGTCAGCCACTAATGCAGGGCGGCGAGCGGCGGGCTCCATATTGCGTCTCCGTTCACAAGCCCAGCCGCTCGCAGCCAGACAGAACAGACGGATCCAGACGCGTATTTACGCCACGTACGCGGCGGCAGATGCCGTATTGTGTGTGGTTTGTGTTTTTTTTTTTTTAAAAAAAAGGATGCCTCCGTCTCGCTCCAGCTGCCAAACTCAAACACAAACATACACAGAAGACTTTAGCGAGCTACAAAATGAGCCCAAACACCTCCAGACTGATTCCTACAACTTTCTGAAACTTATCCAGGATGCTTCGAGTCGTCCCTGCGAAATAGGAAGAAGGAAGGAACGGCTGTGATGATTGGGCACCGACCAGAAGAGTCCTGAGTGCGAGTGGAGAAACCAAAAAAGCCGGCGTGCAAGTAAAAATCCTAATCCTGCAGCATAATAAGGACGCGGCTCTGTGGCTGTCAGCACGCAGGCAGACAATGCCAGAGCCATGTTCTCTCATCTACTGAGGCCTTGTTCTCAGGGTTTCAATTAGGGCCTCCTGATTTCCCAAGGGCCCCCCCGCCCCCCCCCCCCCCTCTCATGGAGATGCCTCATTAACAGAGGAAACACAAAACACACACACACACACACACAGAGCCCACGTTTACTCGGGAGCTTACCCCTGACTTCTCGTCGAAGATCTTGATCCCTCCGAAGGAAACGGTGAGAAACACCTTCTGCTTGTGTTCCCCTTTAGACCGCGCCGCCGCAGCCACACCCTGCGAACAGGAAGCACACCGGCGTGTTCAGAGCGGCGTCGGACGAAACGGACGAGCAGGAATCCACGAGAGGTGTTTATAGATGTTTATTTTTGTTTGCCAATACCTTTAATTTCCTGTCTTTCTATAAAATCAAACAGCTTTCATATTAGAATCCTGTAAAGCCCGCTTTCGGCTCGCAGCGAAACAGGAAGTGAAGCTTTAGAAAGAGAGAACGAATCAAGCCCAGGTTGACGGCCTTCAAGAAGCGCACCCGTGTTTGCATGTTAAGCGAGTCCTTGTGTCCTGGAGCGGTTTCATGCAGTCGCAGGCACTGCGGAGGAAGCGCGACGCCCCTTCATTCATTCATCACTGGGTGGGCGTGTCCACTTCCAGCGCCAGTTTCCCTGGATTACAAAAGTCAATATCAACAACCTCTCGGCTTCTCTCGTCCTCCTTTTGAGCTCCGACCTCTCGGTCCCGCTTGGGTGGTCTCGGCTCCCCTCGTTCTTCTAGAACGGAGTTCTTGACGACAGCGCCGACTGCTAACTTGAGCCGGGTGTGCCAGGGAGGACGGTACCCGAGCGCGGTCCTCCGTTTTTGATTTCACACTTAACGAAACAGTAAAACTCGCATGTGCAGGACCGCAAGTCTCTCCGGGGAGTTTATCTGTAAACACGTGCGAGTGTCTGGCACCGTTTTATCAGCCTTTGATTGCCTGTCGCAGCACTTACTGCAGGCTGTGAGTGAGGCTTCATTATAAGCCAATTTACACTCGCACAGAAAGAACTTCGCCGCGTTTCCTCGGCTGCCGTAACCTCGCTCGTCCTTCTGAGGCATGTTTGTGTGACGGCGAAGCCTCAGCTTGTAAATTATAGCAGATACATCCTCTCCGCGCGGCTAATACCTCCTCCATCAAACGAGCGGCGCCGCACTCGGAAACATATTGCAGAGTAACGGCAGCGAGAGAGGAGGGGGGGAAAAAAAAATAAGGCGCCTTCAAAGTGTGGGTTCAAAACGTAAAGGAACATTTTTCTCTGCAGGGAAGGTAAAAAAAAAAAACGGAGCTTGTGCTCAGTTGTTACCTTTAAAAGTTTCTCAGCAGGGAAAACAAATATCAAGCAAATGTCAAGTGTCCGTTATCAAACACAGCTCGCTCGCTCCTGCCGCTGAATGTAACAGTTTGATATCTCAGCGCGTTAAAAGGCTTTATGGAGAAATGTCACTTTGCGACAACATGACTGCACCGAGCGTGTCGCCACATCCAGGTGATTTATAACTGTAAGTGTACCTAAGGGTGGAGGCACCCCCCCCCCTCTCTCCCTCCCCCCGGACCCCCATATACATAGCGAGTCACAATAGGAGAAGAAGAAAAAGCCGGAGCGCCATCGCGGCGAGGGAGGAGCGCCGTGAAAGAGGAGGTGGAGAGATCAGAGAAAAGGAGTTGATGGATTTCCTGTCGGAATAAATGAGGAGGAGGGAGGCTGTTTGATCAATGGGCTGTCTATCCGACGCTCAACCCCTCACAGGTCGAACGCCGCGCCGCCGCCGCCGCTCCCGCGGCCCGTAAACACAACGCAAATGTAATTTTCCCAATTTAAACGTCTCCCGCAGAATGAGTTAGGGGACCATTAATAATGGATAAAGCGCTCCTTGCAGCGAAAAAAAATCTTTCCGCACACATTTGGAGAGCGGAGACGTGAAATGGAGGCCATCGCTGAAACGTGCGTCCGTTTAAGGTCCGTCTGGCTTTGTTTTGGAGGCCTGTTTTCCCCAAAAACACGCAGCGTTCCGTGATTTTCCGAAATAAGCTTTGATTTTGGGGCCCCTTGTTGGTAGAGGAACGCAGAACAGCCCATTCCTCCTCGTCCTCAGCCCCACTCGTCGTGTTCTCACCCATCATCCAAATGGTTCCCCTCCTACCTGCCTGCTCTCCTCTGCTAACTGCCCCATCTGTCTACCTCCCCCTCTAATTGTGCCCGTCCTTGCAAATGAGACATTCACCCCGATCCCCTTCTCATCCATATGGCCAACCTGCTCCCGTCCTCCTCTAATGTTAGTCGCTGGTCCGTCCTGCGAAATGATGACATCCCTATCATTTGGAGTCACTTCTTTACTCCGTCAAACGACATGCAAAAAAGAGAATAAACTCGTACAAACTCGTTTAAAGAAGTGCAGACACCAACACAACGTGACATCAAAGTGGCCACGTGGAAGATAAACACAACAAACGCCGTCTAACTTCAAAATTTGATTCTTTTTTGCAGGATGTTCACTTCATGAAGCTGCAATAAAGCTTGAATAAAAGATTTTTAAAAGAACGTCACCATTGAGCATGCAAGTTGAAGATGGCATCGTTTCATCCTTTACAAGACGCAGACAGAAACACAGCGAGTCCAAATCAGGACGTTCCCACTCTGGGACCCTTTTTTGGTCGGGTCCCGCGTCTCCAGTTAACTGTGAGATCAGCCGCCGTTTCCCAAAGCAGCTAAAAGACGTCTGCAGCTTTTGTTAAAGGAGCCCTATGATGCTATTTCGACTTTTTTCAGCTATTCACAGTGTAAAAGTGTTGAAAGCTCATTCAGACA
>JASSRZ010000055.1:15683430-15699876 GCA_032164315.1 Malacoctenus gilli | reverse complement strand
CCGGCGGGGGGGGGGGGGGGGGGGGGGGGCGGTTGCGTACGCGTGTCGACTGTTGTGTCTACAGTTGATAATCCCAGTGGTGCAGACGGATTGCGAGTGTTTTAAGAAGATTACAGATTACAGACTGCAGCGGCAGATTAGCTGGCAGCTTGATCTGCACCTCTGGATGCTCGGCTCGGCTCGGCGCTGCGCTCGGCCCCTCCGTGGTGGTGGTGGTGGGGGGGGGGGGCGGACGCGCTCCGGCCCGCCTGTTTGTGTTGGCGCGGTAATCGTGATTGGTGGTAATGATAGTCTAGTGCGCACACTGTGTTGTAAGAGTTGGAAACATGTGGTGCTGGTGTGATTATTGATTGGCCAGATGCAAGCGCACCTTCAGATTTCTCCACTGTGAATAAAAACCAAAACACACACACACACACACACACAGAGTCCCAGTGGCCTGTGAATATATTCTCGCTGCCAATTATATCAGAGAGAATGTCACCCAGACACACACACACACACTCGCACAAGGAGGAGAATCAATAGGAAGGGCAGCCAGCCAAGAGCCAGTCAATTCTCTCGCTTTCTTTCCAGTGTAACAATGAAACTCGACGTAAAAAAAAAAAAAAAAGACTTAATCTGTTTGAATCTGTGTAAAATACTGCAGGGACGCAGTCGGAGTGTCACGCAGGACTTTCTCCGGTCCTTTCGTCACTCATTTGAATGTGTTGAAAAAAAAACTCGACAAAGACACAGAGTGTGTTTGGGATTGAAGGCCTTGTGGAACAACTCGCCCTCATTAAACACAGAAGAGAGAGGGGGGAAAAAACTTGGTTCCATCATGAGTCAGTTGATGCTGGGATGCACATAAGTGCACTGATTCCCAAGATAGATGGCAGGAAGCCCCTTTGGGAGTCGCTCGAGATCAATCGGGGGGTTAGAGGGGGTGTGGTTGTCAATTTAGGATTAGCAGATGTCGAAGAGTTGCCAAAGAATTGTTCGAGCGACTTCGAAAAATGATGGTTGCATTGGGATTGTGTTTGGCTTCACTGGAATTCTTTTGGTTGACATGTGCAAGATCTGAGAGGGAGGTGGAGAGCCTGTGTTTATGGTAACCTGGTGGGAGAGTGACATCCAGAAAAAAGAGTGAGAAGTGTCCGGAAAAAAAGCAACACACAAGGGACGTCAACGGAAATGGCGTCGCTACCTTGCGCCACTCGCTGCGGACAAGGCGGCAGGTTCCTCCGGGCTCCGTGCGAGAGCGGAGAAGAAGTCAAACAGGAATCGCATTTGCACAGCAGTTCACCTTTGAATGGGAAAATGTAATTTCATTCGTATCTGCATTCGAGATATTTGCCCAGGAGTGGGCCAGGAGAGCGCCTCGCACGGAGGCTTCGCTGAGACAATACCGGGTTGTCCATCAAAACAAGCCGGAGCAAGTGAAGCTGAGTGTGAAATAACCCAGAGGAGGAAGAGCCTGAATTCGAAATTTCACAGTTGTTGCAGAGTTAAATATATGGCTGGCAAAAAAATAAAAAGGCAGGGGGGGGGGAGGGGGGAGGGGGAGTCATTCCCTTTAGGCATCCAGGTCAAAGAGAAAAGAGAAAATAATGAAGGTGGGGGTGGAGGAGGGGGGGGGGGGGCTCGGTAATGTTTGTTATCTGCATGCACAAGTTTAATTCGGCTGCAGCTGCCTGCTCATTGTCTCCGGCGCAGCTAATTTAAAGAAATGCCACCGAGACGCAGCCGTCATGTCGAGCAGGTAACTTGAATAGGCTGTCAATTTACTGTTGCGTTGAATTGTATCCATAGCAACTGGTGTCGTGGGGGTGCCTCGGCAAAACAAGCTGCAGTGCGAATAATAAGGTTGCAGTCAAACTGAGGTGAAGGAAGGCAGCGCCGAACCAGTTCGTGCTGGAGCGCAACTTTGTGGCGTCGCGGAGCTCCTCTGGTTTGTGTAGTCAGCACGCGGCCATTCTTAGTTGGTGAGGAAAGTAACTCGATTTAAGAGCGACTTCTGGTTCTGTGATATTAAAGGAAACCTAAAGAGGACAGTTCTATCCATCGACGGCAGAATTGGAAAGCCACTGGACGCTTTAAGAGGAATGACTCCAGTTTCTGTGTGTTTGGCTTCACTGTAATGTTTTGGCAACTCAAAGACTGAATTGGTGGGGGCTCCACGGCCCTCCCGAGAGGCAGTTTGAGGGGTCTTCAAGGTGAGAAAGTTGGGAGCGACTGTTCTGACCTTTCCGACATCAACATCTACGGGGTGCAGGGACAGGTTGCCACTTTCTCGCACACACCTGCACCCACACACACTTCAGCTGTGTTTGGATTGTGGGAATGAAAAAAAACCCCGGAAGATCAAGCCGACGTCACCAAGAAAGCCCCAATCAAACAGGGGATGGTCTTGCTGCGGGGCAGGAGTGCAAATCCCTGCCCGAAACTTGGCCAATAAACGAAAACAAGACCTTGGGACGACAGCGCTCCTTCGCAGGCGGCTCTGAGGTTTTGTCGTGCAAACATTGACACGCCGTCGGTGGGAGTTCCTGCGCCGTTTCGCGCGATTCCACATAAAAAGACCGCTTTCCAAGTATCACAAGTTTCCCGTGTCTCCAACCAAGAGACAAAAAAAGGAGAAAAATCACAGTTACACACTTTCCACAAAGACTCAGGGAAGCTTTGGGAAGCAGAACAAGTGAGCACCTTCCCAAAGACTTCTTGACTTCAAGACTCCACAAGCTAAAAAAAAAAAAAAAAGCCCTGTCTTCCATGTGAGGTTTTAGTCAAACATCCATTCAGGTGCGCCGACTCCTGTCGCGCGTAGGCTGAGCCGACGAGTGGGAGGACATAAAACGCGGGAGGGCAGGCGGGGCGGCGGTGCAGGGAAGTGACAAAGTAGGGGAGGGAAAAGAAAGAGAGAAAGAAACGGGAGGCTGGAGACGGAGCAGACGGAGATGAGGATTGAAAGAGGGAGAGAAAGAGCCTTCAACAGTGTTTTCTTTGAGTTTCCACACAATACTCTTGTGGGTTTCTATGACAACCTGGAGTTGCCAGCTGGGCCCTTACAGGGAGAAGTTAAAAAAAGAGAGAGAGAGAGAAAGAGAAAGGCGGCTTGGCAGGAATGGGGAAAGTGACCGAAGCTTTTTTACCTCGATCACAGTAACGGCATTTACAAGAGGATAAAATGCGCAATCCCGCCTTTAAACCTCCACCAGGGAGGATAAGAGGGAGCACCTGCATGTCAGAGCCAAAAGGAGGCATCATTACAGCCGCCTGGAACTGGGTGGCGTACAGTTCAAAGACAAAGTAAAGTTTGAGGTTCAAAAAACTCCTCCTAATAATAGAGAAGAACGATGGAGCTGAAAAGTAGTGGAAAGATCAAAGTCAACTGAGATTGAACTGCAGTTCCTGAAGTGAGCACGTGCTCCCTCCTCATGCAGGTGGTCGCCCGTCGACATGGTGGTCGTACAGGGAGCCGAGATGGTTCTTCTTTTGATGGACATGGCGAGCGTTCACATCTACGCAAGTCTGCCACATGGGAGCTGGATCCCTCCTACAGACGGCGGAATTTATGGTGCTGGTGCAGGTTGGTGTGGCAGACTGAAGAGAGAGGAGGAGGAGGAGGGAGAGCGAGAGGAGGAGGGAGGGGGGGTCTGCGGAGCCCACGGCTTCATGATTAATGCGGCTTTTAGCTGCAGCGGAGCTCGGGCCCCCCCAAAGCAAACTGACCCACTCAACTCGGCTCGCTCTCCCCGCCGTCCGCCGGAGAGCCGGTGGCCGAGAAGCAGCCCGTGAGCCTCTCGCAGGCCACTGGCCGCGTCTCCCACGCTTCGGCAGTCGCAACGGCCACGCTTCGCTCCATTTTTCACCCCAAAAGAGTGCGCGCCAGCGCCAGCCCCCCCCCTCCAGCCGGGGCGTCAGGTGCAGTGGGCGCGAACCGGGGAGCCCACCATCGAAATAAAAGTTTCAAAAAAGCGACTAGAGCAGCAAAGTGGGGCCACGGCAACACATCTCGGAGCTCTGCTCCACATTCACCTCGATCCAAGAGAGAAAAAAGACGCAATTTATGAGATGGAAAGTACTCCGGAGACGCAAAGAGGCGACGTCCGTCCCTCGGATCGCATCATTCTGGATGGAAAGGGGGCGGAAAACCCTACAAACCGGGCAGTGAGAGGGTGCTGACACTTGGAAGAGAGGAAACTTCCATAGTAGATGGTGTCGGTTCAATCTGGCGCCGATCTGCAGGGGGAGAGGGGCGCCGCGCTCCACCACCACGCGCCATGCAGCAAACCGCTGCCCCTCTCCTCCCGCCTAACAACGCACACGCACACACACACGATCACAGACCCTGGCCACTGTCTCATTGAGGGAGGGGGGGGGGGGTGGTCGTCACTCCCCCACAACAGTCCAACACAAACATACGCGCGCACGCACTCCATTTACACAATCCCGTTGCTGCAGCGGCAGCGGCGGCAGCAGCAGTCGGGCAGCTCATTCATTGCGGTGAATCCACAGGCTTCTCAGTCCACCAACTATCACGCGTTGGGAGGGGGGAGGGAGGGAAGGGGGGGGGGCACTTTCCAGGACCGGAGCGGGACAGATGCCGCCACTTGTTCTGCGCAGCGCTCCTCCGCTCCGGACTCTTTCATTGATTCATCCAGTTCTCTCTTCTTCTTCTTCTTTTTTGGGAGCACCGGCGCACTTACCTTTGCACTACAGCGGAGAGGGGCACAGTTAGTTCCCATTTTGAGAAAAAAAGGCTTTAGAATCCATTCATCGGCGTGTTATCTCCTGCAGGTTCCCTCAGACACCCACAGTGCGCTTCAGCAGAGGCAGTAATCCAGTTTTCCATCCCGGGGAGAGCGCTTGCGAGCTTCCTTGCATCTTTTTCCACAATCCCCGCAAAACTATGCCAGGCTTCTTTCAGCGCGTTTTCTCTCTCTCTCTCTCTCTCTCTCTCTCTCTCTCTCTCACTCACTCTCTCTCTCGCTCACTCTCTCTCTCTCCTCTCCTCCTCCTCGGTCCTCTGCCCCCTCTTCTCTTCTCTCTCCCTCTCTGAGGTTGCCTGGTTACCTCTTTCCGTAGGCTGGTTCAGACCGCCGGCCGACAGCCAATCACAGGCCGGGGTTCTCATTAACCCCTCCGCTGCTGCACTGTCCTGATTTCCAGCTTTCAAGGAGTGAGAATGGAGAACGAGGAGGAGGAGGAGGGGGAGCACTGGGTGAAGGATTTAGAAAATGTACATTACAGAGCTATAATGAGTAAGAAAAGATGAAAGGAGGAGGGGAGGCTGAGGAGGAGGGGCCGAGCGACGGGAACGTATATGGGAAAGAAAAAAAGTTATGGAGGAAATGGCATCAGACTTGTGAATGGCAGGCCTGCACTGCCGTTTGGACAGGCTGTTGGATGTAGTTTTCGGAGGGCGTTTCAAGATGACTGGCGAGTCCGGATCGCACGCCCACCCCGCTCGAAAACGCGCCGGCTGAATCACCAACCCGGTCGTGCCGCAGCCGTTCAGCCCGGCCGCCGCCGCCGCCGCCGCGTTGCCGTAGACTATTGATTGGCCAACCACCCACAGTTTCAAGCCGGGCAGCCCAACTCGTATGTGAGTCACGGACTTGGCAGATTCGCCTCGCCGTCTCAACGTCCGGCGCACGTGTGGAGTTTTTCCCGCAACTTTTGAAGACATGAAAGGAAGAGGAGGCCTGCAGGCAGGAGACACTCCTCCACTGTTGTTTATCGATTAATTGGAGCAAAAAAAAAAAAAAATTGACAAAAAGACAAACGTGAACACAAAAGTAAAGCAAAGCGAGCTGAATTACGAGCTTTTACAGTTTGGGGATTTACCCCCTCATTCTGCCCTAAAACCCTAATCCCGCACAGCTTTTCTCCTTTTTAATCCCTTCCCTTTCACTTTTTTTTTTCACCCCCCCTGCACCTTCCCCCCCCCCCCCCCTCGCCCGGCCTCAGATCATCCCCCCCTCTCAGACTGCGATGTGCTGCCGTGGAGGATTTCGCCAGCCTGAGCGTGGACAATTCCTCTGATCTCTGCGACGACTCGAAGACACTCAGCACTTTTCCACCGCATTCAAAACAAAGACGGAGGTCTGGGTTTAACAGCCGTGGGGAACGCAAAGGTGGGACGCAATGTAAACGAGAATCTATTGCAGAGTTTGCAAAAAAAACCCAACAAAACACTCCTTGTTTTGTTGTTGGGATTTGGACGATGAACATTTGGGACCACTTGGACAAAAACGCGTCGTAGTCTTGAATTTTGAAGTGTGCCGCCGCAGTTGGAATGATAAGATCAGCCCGACAACTGCACCGAACAGAGAAGTGTATCCAAATTGTTTGCAGCCCCCTTTTGCACCCGAGAAGCCAAACAGGATTTGACAGAACCTTAAAGTCGCTGTCACACCAGAGAAGTCTGGCTTCCTCTTCAAGTGTCCCAAAAATGTCCGCCCATCCGTCACACACGCTGCGCTCATTCGACTCAACCTGAACGAGTGTGCGTCGGGTGAGGAAGGAAGAACAGAAGCGGGAGAAACTCTGCAGATCGTGGAAGGAAACACGAGATGACCAAACCGAGAGAAGACGCAAAGTCCACCACAGACGGTGCGTTTCTCGCTGTGCTGTCCACGATGCATCTCTGACGAGTAGCAGCAGGTGAGACCGCAAGTCAGGCCAAACAGACCTGTGCTGCGTCCACAGTGTGGGTTTGATCCGCTGCTTGAACTCGGCCCTTTCCCTCCCACGCAGACTGCCACAAATCTCCGTTATATATCAGCCACTTCGACTTTTCCTATTATCCGCCGTGAGGAGCCGGGGCGCGTCGGCCCACCGCGAGCGCGTGGCCTTGTTCCTCTCCTGAAAAGTGGCTACTCGTCTTGTGAGACACGACTAGATAACCTTCCCCCGACACAACTTTGCTGATCGAAGTCTTGTGCTGTTTTTTTTCCCGACAAACTTTTTCTCTTCATTTTTTTCCCCCTTTTCAGACAACAATCCTTCATGGAGCCGTCTTCTGATTCCGTGTGGCCACAACTGAACTCGTTCGCGATATTTTCTTTTAAGTTGTCGCCATCAGCGGCTTTACGATTCAATTTGGTGCTAATGAAATTCATCTTATTTCAAAAGTTCAACCTCTGCCAGTTTTAGTCACTGCAAACACAATGTTTCAGGTGTTGGAGCCTCATTAAACACCCAAATTGGATGTGTGATAGCAACCCAGAGGTCAAACTTCAGTCTCTGCTGGGAAAAGATTCCGCACTGCCCGGAGAGTGACGGAGAGCTTGGCGTGTATTTCCTAAACATGTTTCAATCGATGCTGCGGTTGGATGTTTGTCTTCGTCGAGACCATTCGGGGCTTCGATGGACCACCGCGAAATCGCCGTCGGTTTAGCTGCAGGGACACCAGATTATAACTTCTCTGCTTGGGCATTTATCTAATTTCGAAGCAGCTACTCTCACTGTTTTCCTGCCAGTTTCAGCCCCCCCCAACACCACCACTGGGACTCTGTCCTCCTGCACTGTGTTTTCCTTTTCCCTACCTAAGTATAGCTGTAGCTTCACCCTATCTGTGCAGCGCCCTCCTCTCCGTCTCCCTCCCACACTTCAGTATCTCAGCCCTTTTTGTCGTATCTCCCTCCCTCACTAACCCCCCCCCCTCCTCCCCCACCTCACCTTCCCCTGCTCTCAGTCTCTGTCGGTCCGTCTCGGCTCGGCTGAACAGATAACTGCGGGACGCTCGTGCGGGCAAGGCGGCGGCGGCGAGCTTTCTGTCTCTTGCTCTGGTTTCTGTCACACGCGCGTGCGCGCACGCACCTCTTTTATGGTAATTCATGGGAATGTCCAGCTGGATATGATCTCTGGTGAAAACGTGAAGGTCAGCTCTTTTCGCACTGTTCACACAAAACAATGTTTCGCAGGATTAGGATTCCTCTAATTCGCACGTACGCAGCAAAAAAAGAGACACTCGGAGAAAGCGAGAGAGAGAGAGAGAGAGAAACTGGGAGAGAACGAGGGAGAAAAAGAGATAGAGGATGAGAAAAGAAGGATAGGGACAAAAAAAAGAAACAGAAGCGGCCAAAGAATGGAAATTTATGCGTTTTATCAGCAAAACGGGTCAAACTCGTTAAAAGCAACAAAGGCAACTCACTAATTGCCTGAGCCGAGCGCTGCACTGCTGAACTACGGTAGGGAAGCGACTACTGGTCTGTGACAGTCTGTTCACCATTACAGTAAGTCTCCATAAAACCTCACATCTTATAAATATGTTGATCAAGCGGCTCCCAAAAAAACAGAAGACAGAAAACGGAGGAATCTATTAAAACGCAGACTCCAAACGTCAGAACGAGGGGCTGAACAGAAATACGAGCAGCTGGGATGTTGGGTGAAAAAGTGTGGGTGAAGTTCTCCATTGTGCTCGCAGCATTATTCATAGGACAGCTTCCTGGACTTTGCATTCAATGGGCACCGTGGTTTACTGACATGCATATACAGTAGGTCTTTTATGAGATATAAAAAGCATTTCCTCCTTTTTTTCCTTCTTCTGTTTTCAAAATGGAGATGGAAAAAAACCTTCTCCGAGTTTTATCACAGCCTCACGTCCTCCTGAGGACGGGAAATATCTTCAATGCCACACGGTTCCAGGCTGGAGGCCGACACACGCTTAGCATACGTAATGCGCCGTAATGATGTGCCATCACATACAGTCGGAGGCTCTCGGTTGAAATAGAAATTCCTGCCTTGAGGCGCCGGTCGATACAAAGGGCGCCGCTGCGGCCGCGCCGCCAATTAATGGAATGTTGGGATTAAGCTGCTCCCCACACCTGAACCATTAGGGCCAAATGAGAGGATGACGGTCCGCCATCAGATATTTAGGAGCCAAACGTTATCCCTCACTTGGAGGAACACCTCAACGACGCCTCAATGACCTGTCCATTAGAACCTTCTCGGCTCCAGTTATGGGTTCTCTCACGCGATCAATTCTTTGCCAAGCGACCCGAAAGCTGCCGACAACGTGACCGCGTCTGACTGCACACTGCAAAAAACGAATTTCAAGAAAGTAAAAAAAAAAAGCCTTGTATCAAGGAAATAAGTCTTTTTTTTGTCCAAAAAGAAGATTAATCTTGACGAGCATGTTTTGCAAGAGTAAAAGAATCGGATTTGAAGAAAGCATGGCTCCCTTTTTCTTGATAAGATATTCCAGCTACTTTTGAGCTGGAAAAAACCAAAAACAGGGTCTCGAAATGCTTCACAATAAAATCCAATGCAACAACAAGATTATTTGCCTCATTTTAAGACCATTTGGACAACTTCACAATTTAAGAAGGCAAAAAAAACAAGAAGTGGGCACGATGGAATGGTGGTTTGTGCTCTCGCCTCATAGAAAGAAGGTCCTAGGTTCGCCTTTCAGTCCAAAAACACAAATAAGGTCAATTGGAGGTTCTGCTTGCTTGAATTTAGGTTTTCTGCCTAGTTTTAAGACCCATTTTAGTCCGTCAGAGGTGAGAACTTTGTGCTTATTTGAGGAATTCTTGTCAAGTAAAAGAAACTTACCCTGTCGGCAGATTTTTTTTGCGTAATACAAGATAAACTCACTGGATTTAGGAATATTTTGCTTCTTTCCAGTACGCCAGTTTTTGCAGTGCAGGCCTTTGGTTTTAACCAGGCAGGGGATCTGGACGGAGCAACGACAACAGGACCGCATTCACAAAATTTAACCCAAATCTTAGAACCCTGCGTTTTAATTATCTCTGTAATCGAGTATAGAACCAACACTGTGTGCTCCTCTGTTGCCTTGTCGCATACAAACAACTCCACGCAAGTTTAGTCCGAAAACATCAATCTACGAGTGGACTGGACTGTTTTTTTAACTGAGTTTATCATAGACAAGCGGAATAAACACAGTCGAGTCACTGTGACAGAGTACGACAGCAAATCCGATGTTTGTCATCACATCCAACTGCAGCTGTGTGCCACAAATGTTCTTCACGTCTGCTGCCTTCAGTGGCACTCGACTGCGTTTGCTCTTTGATTGCGGTCACGTGACGCTGCAATCAAACCGCTGAAATGAGTTGACACTCGAAGATGACACAGTCTCCTCCGAGGAGGCGTCGATACGTCTGGAGGTGAATTTAAAATGCGCCTCGACAGTCCAATGAGATTAACTTGGACCCAAATGCACCGACAGGCGTCATCCAACGACCCGTCTGATCCGCCGTCTCCAGGAGTGCTTATTCAGCAGCACCAGAACAGCGACTCGACAGTAATGGTGAGGTTGTGGTTCGGTTAGTAAAGTTACAGAGAAATAAACGAGTTAACAAGTTAAAACAATGTCTCGGGTTTGGCTTTGTTCTCTTCCGCCGTCTCCGCTGCAAGCTGGCCAATGTCAAAGGAAGGATGAAAGTGGAGGTCGTCCCCATGAAGGTAATCAATAAACCTCAGCTGCAGACATGGTTCAAGGTGAGTTGATGGGAGTTTGAGGTTCACGGTAAGAGATTGAAACAGTTGGGGTTAAGCAAGCTGCAGTTAAGGGCACGAGAAGAGAAAGAACATCAACCAGATTGAAAACTGGCCAACAGGGACTCGTGTCGAAGTGTAGATAAACGCACAGGTCCCCGCGAGGGAAACAAACCGCTTCCAGTGGAGATTTGGTTCATTTTCAGGCTTACGGTTGATGTTGTGGTCAAGGCCAGCGTTGAGGGCTCGGTGGAGGTTAGAAAAGCAGGATTGTTGAGTTTCAGAGCAAGGAAACGCTTCCAAGTGAATGCAGCGTCCCCGTAAGGTGCGAGAACAAAGCTGTGTTTGCGCGCGACAGACTTCAAGGACGGCAGCAATGGAGGGAACGCGGCGGCAGATGCCAACAGTGGACCCCCATTCAAAGAGGAGCCAACTCGCAGCGTTGCCATAACTATCAAAGCACGCCACTCTTCAATAACTCACATGTATCAAGAATATCAAGTGCACTGACAGATGTGAAGAGGGAGCGTGTGGAGACGGTGAGAGGCCTCGGAGAGGGGGAGGAATATGAACACACACACACACACACACACCCGCACACACACACAAAGACACAGACAGAAGGAGTTTTGACATTCTGACACTCTGCTGTAATCGTATTCTCATATGTTAATCGAGTGAGTGAGAAAGAAACACAGAGGGAGGCAGAAAGTACCAAAAAACTGGAGCTGGCAGGTTGAGTTGCGAGTCGTTGATTGGGGGGAAAAAAGAGGCGTGTGTGCGCGTACGTGTGTGTGTGTACGTGTATGTGTGCGTCTGCATAACCCCCCCATGGGGGTTAGATACAAAGATGTGTTCTGCTGAAATGTCACACATGTTTAGGCTTTTATCGGGATGTGTAACTTTGAGGGCTTTTGCCTCCGGGAGGATCCATCATATTTCATCATGTTTCATTATTGCGTTTGCATATGCAGACGTGGGAACGCGCACGCACGCACACACAAAGACACACACAGAGGCTTCAGTTTCTCCTCAGAAAGAAGAGGGGAAGTAAAGGGGAAGTAATCCCGCCCGTGTGGGAGATTCGCTCCCAGACTTGCAGCGGTCTGAACTCGCTGTGCCCTCAGCCCTGACCCCGTGTGTTTTTAGATTAGATTACTTTCCTTATCCTAATGTGATAGAGTATCGATCCCGATTCGCTCGTTTTGCATAAAGAGTCCGGCAGCCAACAGCCTCTCGCCACCAACTGTGCTCATAACAGTCGCCTTGTGTGTTCACCCCCCCCCCAAAAAAACAGGCAATTAGTCTGAGCAGTTTAAAACGGAGCAACAAAAACACAAACAGGAAGCGTATAGCAAAGCATTCTGCCAGCGTATACATGTCGCATTACAGGAACATAATTTAGGTCCAAGAAGTAATTAAAGAAGGTTATTAGCAGGGAACCGATTACCAGGGTCTTATTGAGAGTGACAGGAGGCAGGGGTGATAACATGCGCAGCAACATTCGCGAGGAGTGACTTCTGTTTTGTCCGACAATAAAGCTGTTTGTGCTGCTTTAATTTCCACTGCATTTGTGGCCGGCTGTGATTATTTCGTTTTTCGGGTTATTTATCTATTTATTCATTCGGCTCCTGCAGCACTCGCAGCTCGGAGCTATATGGGATAAAGTATAGCTTGGAGACTTTAGGAATGGCCAAGTGGTTGTTTATTTGTCAGAGCATGTGCAAGATGAAACGATTGAGCCAATCAAACGATAGCCTTGTATTCACATGACCCCTGGATTGTCCGGATAGACTCAAACCCTACCAAACGACCACAACATAAACCACAACATAAACAAATGTGTTCCCGCTGTGCGTTTTGTGGTAAATACAGATTTTCCCAGCCTTTCTCATGTCACGACACCAACGCAAAACAGACTCTACATGAAACATACGCTTGTGAATGTGTCGCCAGAAGACGTTGGTCCACTTTAACGTTTCTCAAGCTGAGTCTCATCACGAATATCGCAAATATACTGCGACCATCATGGGTTTACGGCTGCATTCTTGTGTGTTTGTCCTATGATGGACTGTCCAGGGCGCCCTCTGTCTTTGTCCACTGTGAGCTGCAGTGGGGACACAATGAATGAGTGAATATCACTTGACTTTGGTCCATATTAAAGTGTTTTTTGAGTCCGACTTAAACATACACTACATAACCATGCAAACCAGCCTTAGGTGAATGCAGAACTAACCATTAATCATATGTTCCACAAAGATGTTTCCAGTTGATTTAAGAGAGGTGAGACCACACTGAAGGTACTGAGCCACCCATAGCTTGATTATTACGTCTCCTATTTACACAGTGATGGGAAAAAAGACGGTTTTTTCTAAATGAATTCTTAATTAAACTCGCCAAATGAAAAGAATCACTCCACCATCTACCCTTTCCCACCTAGACAGCTGGTTCAGCGACATAGTAAAACAAGCCCGATGGAGAGCATTTTGACAACACTATAAACAGACTCCCAGCTGAACCTGTCACGTCGAAAAAGCACATTGTTAAGACTTTACTGATGCTTATTAACACTGAAAGACTTTTTTTCTGAAGTGTTCCAAGGTGAACCTTAAGGAGATCAGTCACTCAGGGAAACTTCTCAAGGACGCAAAGGCAGATTCTTTTCTTTTCAAACTTTTTTCGGGGCTGCAAATGTTTTGAGATGAGCTTAAACAGATTATCTCAGCAGATTCAGTTTAATGCCAGCGCATTGCTCCTCTGGTGAAGCTTGACAAGTCCTCCCGTCATTAACTGGGATACCAACCATCCGTCTTCTTTACTGCTTTTCCAACTTAAGGTCACCAATCCATCACAGGATAAAAAAAAGAGACACGCAATCACAAGCACGCTTACATTCAGACCTTATGGAAAGTTTGAAGTGAAGAGTTGAGCGAGGGGGAACTCCTCGCCTGGCATGTCAGGTGGTTCTCACCTGTAATTCCAAGCAAATTGGCACTAAGACCGCTCGAAGCGTCGCGCTTTTACGCGACTTCACAATCACACAAGGTAAGAAAACTGTGATAGCTGGGAGAGAAACTCGCACACGCTCTGGAAAAAGTGGATGCACGAACTCATCTCTCAACAATTGCATCACGTGTGCGTCAAATATAAACCCGACACATCATTATCAGTCAGAGAATTGATAAAGACCCTTCGCGTGTGCCGCATCGAACCGGATTATCTTCAGCTTCACTGAGCTGCGCAGGTACGACACGCGCCGGGTTACTTGGGTCAGTATCCAAAACCAGGTGCAGCGTGCGTGTTGTGTTGGACGCGTGTGTGTAGAGTGTGAGGAAAGGAGGGAGGAGGGAGGTCACAGAGGGGAGCAGGGAGGAGAGGAGGGAAGAGTGCACAGGAGGTGAAACAAGTCAAGCTGACACAGTTTCAGTGTATTGTCAATATTGTGAATAATGCACAATGGGGCTGCTTCACATAGATGTTGTCTCCATTCATTTTTAACCGGTTCAGTTACACAGGAGGCCTCCTGCTCTCTCTCTCACTCTTCGCTCACTCACTCTCTCTCTCACTCTCTCCTGCTCTCTCTCTCTCTCTTCGCTCACTCACTCTCTCTCTCACTCTCTCCTGCTCTCTCTTTCTCTCTTGCTCTCTCTCTCTCTTCGCTCACTTACTCTCTCTCTCTCCTGCTCTCTCTTTCTCTCTCTCTCTCTCTCTCTCTCTCTCTCTCCTGCTCTCTCTTTCTCTCTCTCTCTCTTCGCTCACTTACTCTCTTACTCTATCTCTCTCTCCTGCTCTCTCTCGCTCTCTCTCTCTCCTGCTCTCTCTCTCTCTCTCTCCTGCTCTCTCTCTCTCTCTCTCTCCTGCTCTCTCTCTCTCTTTCTCTCTCTCTGAGATGTGCAGGTGTGTGTGTGTGCGAGTGAAGGCATGTATATAACGCGATAAACGCACCTTTTAGCTGAGGTCACAACGAACATGCGGGTTAATGGCTCGGTGCTAATTGCTTTATGATTGCAGGGGCTAATTAAGGCTTAAACATCCACATTAAAACACATTTCAGAGGTGCTTTTTTTGATACCGAACTCATTCTCTTGCCGTGAGATATTGGCTCGAATTGATTCCAAAGAGAGGGAGAATTTATATGAAACACAGCAAAGCTCCTGCAATTGAAAAAAAGGAGCTACTTTGATGGCTGCTATTGAGTTACAAACCAACCGCCGTAAAAAGAAAATAATCACGAGTTGTTGCTTCAGAAACCGTTTCACGGTGGCTCTGCCAGGACGATCCGGCTCCTCTTGATTACGACATTTTTTCCACACTGTCACCTGCTTGCTAAAAAACACAGAACAGTAATTGTTCCTGGGCTTTGTTTGTTTGAGGGGCTTTTGTGTGTGTTTGTTTTTGTTTTTTTTACAGCTTTTTTCTTTGATTCCAAGAAGCACACGGCTGAAACGCGAGGACTCGGCAGGAGCGCCGGCTCTCGGTGTGCTTTCTGAGGCTTCGCGGTGAAGCCGACTGCATCAGATTAGTGCACGTGGCCCGACACACATTGGGTGAAAGCCTCTCACCTCTGCCTCAGCCCCAACCCCGCACCGCACGTATGTCTGCGCTCAACGGCGGCAAAGTGCGTTTTGGTGCCGGGGTGTGTCTGTGTGCACCTGGGTGAGTGACTGAGGGCTGCCTGGGGCTCATTGCTCATCTCAGTGGGTATAAATAGAAAAACAGCGAACCAGGAATCTGCGACACACCGCGCCGCGTCTGAAGGGGTGAGAGGCCGAGGGGCTGCTCACAGCAACACAGTCGACTCTGATAGCAGGCGGCTACAGAAGCCAAACAAATGTTTCATTTGCTGGGTGAACTAATTGAAGACATATTGGCGCCATCGAGGCGATGGTTGGTGAAATGGCTCAACCAGGGCAGGGCACCATTTCTGGATGTACGAAATGAGACCATTGTTGCTTTTTTCTTCGATTGAGCTCACAGGTATGGAAAAGAAATGCTGGTGTGCGGAGGTGACGTGAGGGACCCTAAATACTGTAACAAATACTGATACTAAATAAATACTGATACATACTAATACTGATACAATCAGGGAAGGTGCGAGGCCCCCGCTTTTTGACCTGGATGCGCTGTTAACTTAGGGAAAGGGGAAAAAACGTGGCCCCCTAGTGGCGGGAGGCCAGGTTGAACAGCTCGCGCAGGCCTTGCGACGGCTCTGAATACTCGATTGCTTTTTTCGAGCAATATAAGAAGCTTTTGAGAAATCGACCACACATGAAAATTACTCCTCTTGAATGTAAAAGGTGAAACTTGGCGAAACTTCTCGCAGTCTGGGGTTCAAGTTCGACGTACAGCCACACAAGAGGGCTTTCATATTCAAACGAAGGCTTAATTTCTCACACCGATGTGACGCTGACTTCAGTGAACTCCTCTGTGGTCCTCTCATGATATTCATGCAGTTGATGTGACGAAAATAAGGCAGAAAGGACGTTTTTGTCCTCTGTCGGTGTGACATCAGGTGGACTGTTTTATACTGCAGTTTAGGATACTTCAAACTACTTTTTGGCCACGATAAATCACCGTCGCTTTCTGTCGCCTCTGTCAACTTCTCAAAAGAGGTGTTTTGAGACCCACAGGACTGGTAAGGGATGACAGCGTTCAGCTCTATTTCCGTCTTTTTCTTGGAGGACATCCGAAATGACGGGGGCATAAATACGCCATCCAAAGTCAGACACTAAAACCCGACTGCTCCTCAGAGTAAATATCGAGTGATTTTCACCACAGCTCTGCTTATATCACGTCGGAATAGAATGTAGACATGACCATGAGAGAGCAGCATCTCTCGTTACGGCTCGGAGAAATAAGGAAGTGACATCACAGCGTGGCGTCGGAATGAGGAGCGTACCTGGGCGCCACCACACCTGGTGTCCATATCACTGCTCCTCGAAGAAAGGGAAAGGCACCTGGAGAAAAAGAGCGAGGGAGGAGGACGGGGGGGGAGAG
>JASSRZ010000055.1:15658450-15669976 GCA_032164315.1 Malacoctenus gilli | reverse complement strand
AGAGAGAGAGAGAGAGAGAGAGAGAGAGAGAGAGAGAGAGAGAGAGAGAGAGAGAGAGAGAGAGAGAGAGAAAACGAATAGAGATTACTATGATGTTTCCTTCATAATTACTCACATCAGTCTCACTGCACTCAATCTCTGGGCAGTATTCATCTGACAGATCGGCCTCAAACTACACGTCTTGTGGCTGCACATCACGCGGAACCGCCGCGGCCTCAGCGACAGACTTCCTCAGTTGTCTTTTCAGCGGTTGACACAAAAAGATCGAGACCACGAGAGCCCACGTTCGCGGATCGCGAGCTGACATTAAACAAAGTTTCAGCGAGCCGAAAGTTGTTGTTTTCCCCCATTTTCTCGTCGCGCTTCAAACCCGGTGCGACGGTGAGCGTGACGCAAATACTGACCTCGCTCTCACATTTATCACCATGAGACAGCGCGAGCTCCTATTTTAGCACAGGGAACCCCGGAAGCTTTAAATAAGGTAACCAGGCAGAAAAGTTGATCCTGAGGCAGCTTCTCTGCCTGGTTATTCAGCAATACGCACGCTGCTCTGATCGCACCTGAACACGCTGGCAGGTACTCCTGACCATGAGTCATATTCCACCGCCCCCCCTCCAAAAAAAGCAGCATCTACAAGCTGCCGTGATGAAAATTTAATCTTTGCCCTCGATATATTTAAACCCAGATCAGATTTAGACGAGAATTAGGCTGATGAAAGAAACGGGAAGTTACCGTTTGTACAAGTCGTAGAAGCAGGAGTATTTGTCGATTGCATGAGGTTTGAAGTGGTGTCTGAATGAGAGGACAGACCTGCATTTCTGAAAGGTTAAAATAAACAGCTGGAAAGAGGTGGAGGTGCTCGTCAACAGCCAGACTACATAAATATACATCCATGGGTGGAGCGAAGAGAAGGCGAAGCAAACTCGCGACCAGACTGTCCCTGGATCGAGGTTCCGACGTGGGCGTACGGAGGAGGGAAGAGTGCGAGCCAGACTTCTCACCGCTGCCGTCGGCCCCCTCGACAAATGCCCCCCCGAAGCTGCGCCCCCCCCTCCCGTCTCGCCATTCCACTCAATTTGTTTTGGGATTCTGAAGTGAGACCCCGATCAAAGGCCCACCGGCGAGACTCCGCCACGATGGTGACACAACTAATGCATTTACACAAGGCTCGAGAGGCACCCAAAGGAGCACAAGTGGAGGAATAAAAGCTTCTCTGATTGTTCGTTGGCATCGCAAGGTTGTTTTTTCTTTAGACATCAGTCTAAGAGTTTCCTCCTCACCAAGACAATTTGACGACATAATCGTAGTCGTTGCTGCTCTCCTGTAGAAGTTTCATGTTTTTGTGAGGAGGAGCATTCAGCTGAAGGAGCACGCTGACCTTTCTGTCCGGACAAAGATCCCCAAGGCCTGCTCGCCGCACCGGTCCGTGAGCCAGACATTATGCAGTATTTATACACCATAAACCATCTTTTTTCAGTCGCGTGAAAGACGAAATAAATCAGAAACGTAAGTCTAAGGGGGGCCCGCGCGGTCCAGCATTGGCCGTGTTTGCGTAAGCACGGCGTCCATCACGTGGGTGGTGGTTTAGCGGGTCTATTAGTGGCAGGAGACTGGAGAGAATGGATGGAGAGAACGCACAGTGGCTCGCCTTTGAACCCCTTCCTCTGGGGCCGTGCTGAACAAACCCACCTCCTCGTCTCGCTGCCATATAGTCTCCACGGTAATCATTATGAATGGATGGTATTTGTGCCCTTGCTTCCTGCGCCACCCCGGCACAGGTGTTCCACCGCCACAGCCGGGTCTCCTTTACATATCCAGCCCTAATTCGCTGCAGCGTCCCCTCGAGAAGACCTCATCTCAACAAGGAATATATACCGGGACGCTAAAACAACCTCCGACACCTCCTCCTGCCGTTCTCATCCATTTTTCATCCCCCCTTCCCCCCCTCCCACCACCCACCCACTCTTTCTATCTTCACCTCCCCCCCCTCCACCTTCCTGGTGCTTCTCCCCGTTTGTTCCCGTTTTCTTCTCTGTATTCCGGCCAAGGAAGGATATTAGAGCCCGTACCTGGAGGAAACACGTCTGTGCAGATGCTGCCTTCCTGCTAATAGACTAGTCCGTCTCCTCTCGGGCACAGACGGCAGAGTTTGCCCAAAAGGAGAAAGCGAGCCTGCATATTCAACCGCGCACATTTCGGAGGGGGGAAGGAGACGGTGCACGATTTCAGAGCGGAAAACGCCGGTGTCTAAAAGACGCGCGGCCGGGGCGCTACGAGGCCAAGCGGCGCCGCTGCAACACGCAAACACTTAAACAATGTAAACAAAGTGGCGTTAATGAAAAAGGGGGCCCACCTACTTCTCATGGCTACCATTTAGCCCAGCATTTAGCCCGGTGCCGAGGTAACAGCCGCTGCCATGGGAATGCTAATGAAGCCAAGGAAAACAAAGGCTGCTTAATGAGAGCTCTGAGATAAGAGAGCAGAGGCGAGGACACACACACATGTGCGCACACACACACACACGCGGTTCATACTCTTGCCCGTCGACACTAATTAGACAGGAAGGACTATATGTGGAGGAAGAGCTAACTAACCGTCCACATCAATACTGCATCGTGCAAGCCTGTCTCGACCACTGGCCTCAAAGACACGGGGGGGGGGGTGCGGTGGTGGGAGTGAAGAGTGAAAGGAGGAAGAGGAGGAGGAGAAGAGAGACAAATTAGAGATGGGCCGAGACACGGAGGGCAGGAAGGAATAAATCTGCGGGAATGGGAATAAATTCCGAGCGGCGCCCGTCGACGTGCGAGCTGCACATGTGACACATGTAGTCAAGCTCACATTGGCAGGAGGAACAGGGAAGCACAGCATCACCTCTTCGCATCCGTCCACCATCTGTACACGCATGCACTATGCATGCTCCCTGCATGGAAATACATGCGTGCAATGCATGCATAAAGAGAGAGTCTGGTCTCCTGCGAAGCCACTCGCAAACAACTCGCTTTCATTAACAAAATGCTTTCGATTAGAAATTTAATTTTGATTCGGCTTAACGAGATCAGCTTTGCAAACGACCCAGGAAAGAAAAATAAAATAAGGTGCACACTGTGCATAAGCACTAAATGTTCCTTCGCTTTCATTTCTATACCTGCTTCTGGGAAGCATGATTAGATTTTTTTATGGCTGGACTCAGACAGCCCAAAGTGCTCAGGGGGAAGGAGAGGAAAGTTGTGGTCTCAGGTAAACCCTGAGCGACTGGAGCGTCGTTCGGAGCGGAACGCGAATCTCAGTCCGCCTCTGAAATCGCAGAAATAACGTGGCGCTCTCAAGCATATTAACATGAAGCTGGCGGATGTTTAACGTGCGAGTTTGTGCAACATGTTCGTTCTTTCCCAGGCATCAGGGCACCTGTCAGCTCCGTAGCACCCAGCACAGTTTTTCTCTCTCGCAGAATGATGAATTTACAGGTTTTTGTGATGAAAAAACTTTCTCGAAACATCAGTTTGAGTGGATTTGTCAGTCTATTTTTTTCTGAATAGTGTACGATAGATATTTAATAAGAAAACAGGACGCAAAATTAAGAATGACTGATGGTCTTCCTTCTGCACCTGAATCAGCCTCTCTCTGAACTTTGACCCTCCGCCTGTATGTGAATCCAGAACAGGTCCAAAACCAGTGACTATCGGAACCACTCTGCAATTCCAGTTCTATAGTTTGTTGTGGTGATTTTTCTCGCACATTCAGCCCAAACTGGAGCTCAAGGGACCAAAACAAAACAAGAACTCAAACTTTTTGGTCTTACCGACAGTCACCGCTAATTATAAACTGATATTTGTTCTCCGTTGGTGCTCCGTGTGTTTATTTTTCACAATTTTAAGCCATTTTAAATGTATCAAATTTGACTTTTTGGGACGGTTTCAACCTGAAAACACGTTTTTGAGCTCATCAGTGGCGCTTGTTGGTGTTATGGTGGTAGCAGCAGACAGACAGACAGCCTTTAGCTGAGGACACCGGTGTCTCGTTACACCTAAGTTTAGTCTCTTCCTCCACACATCCTGTCTGTGCAGCACTCCCCTCCCCCCCGCCACCTCGCTCCGTTGAGGACACGCCGGGAATGCAAACCACTGGGCTGCTCTCCTTTTACTCCTCCTCCTCCTCCTCTTCCTCCTCCTCCGCGGGCTTGACCTGATATCGCTGCCACTCCTCTTCCACGCGCCCGAGGCGATGGCTGAACTCAAACTGGGTTACGGGCGGGAATGGAAAGAAGTAACAGCCGACGCGCCGCATGTTGAGAAGTGTAAACCTAATAACCAGCCGGCGCCGACTTGGGGAAGCGGCGACCACTCCATCTCGCGCCCGCCATCGCGCCCCCTCCCTCCCTCCCTCCCTCGCTCGCTCGCGTTGCATCTATCAAATCTCTATCTTCCATTTTCTCCCCCTCTGTTCTGAACCCTCCCCCTCTTTTGCAATCTATTGGCCTTTTTATCTCTCCCACCCTCTCTATATCTCCCCCTATTTTGCGCTCGCTCTCTCGCTCTCCATTTTTCACTCTCTCTTGTACAATCAATCAGTCCTGAATTACTCATTTACTCTGTCTCTCAGTGCTGCATATTCTCTCCGCCACCAAGGACTCCGTTAATTTTCTCCCCTCCCTCACTTTCACTTTCTCGGCGCTCTGCTTGATGGAATCAGATGCTATTTGTCTATTAAGGGGCCACGGGGATATTTAATAAAGGGCCTGTAATAACTGTGTGTGGCTTGATGCGTGTGCGCATGAGTGTGCATTTTTGTCCAGGCGGAGAGAACAGTCTCCACCTTGATGAGGAAATTAACATGTCCGATGTGGGGGCTGATGAAAAGTCATCTCGACGCCAACGCTGAATGTCGCAGTTAATTTTCTATTTAGCTCCAGTAACCCTAACCAACTCTAATTGATTAGGTGATCAAAAGTAATTGGTATTAGGCTGCAGCTATGGATTCATTTGTCTTTTATGAATGCTAATTGACCCCAGATTGCCCCCCCCCCGCCCCCCCGATGCCCACACCTCCCCCGGCTGTCCCGCGCGCTCCCTTTTTCTTCTGCGACCATCCACAGGTTACGGCACATTTGTCACATCCGCTCAGTCTCCAGGAAGGACGGAAGGAAGGAGGGGTGCTTTATCCCTTCGCTCAGCAACCGATGAAGCCTTTATGTCACACCTGCCTCAGGCTCCGCCCACACAGACACCAAACTATTCTGCTTAGCACCTGCGTGTCCAGAGAAAGCTGTGACACGACTCCAGCCTCGAAATGCTGGACGAAGCATCTGGACAGAAAGTGACGGACTTGTCCATGTTGGTCTACCGATACGCCGTCTCTGAAGATAAACACCTATTTGATAAAGATTATATACAGACAAACTGAGACCCGAGTGTCCGTGTATAAGGCCTGATTCAGTTTTGGTCAAGAAACTAAACATTTGATGGCCGACGGGGGAGGTTGGTGTCAAAATTCATGTGTTTGTCTATTGTGGGGCCATATTGAGGTCAGTGAAAAGACAGAACTAGAGCCGTCAGATTGACGGCCAAGCTTAATAATCCAAACAACCGTGTTCTTCGATGGCATCTATTTTTGAAGTCCAGAAAGGCTGACATGGAAAAGATTAAAAATAGATGTATCGCCCTTGTTAAACCCCACACTGAGCCTCTGGCACTGCGCTCCATACAAATCAATCACACACACACACAGACAGACACGCAAATACAGATAGAACCATAATTCTAGCACAAAACCGCATAAGAAAACACCTGAGGAAGTACAAAATACGAACCAAGAGACAGGTTTCACCTCACAGCAGGATCATCGAAAAGTAGCCGTCAGTGGCTCTTTGCCCAAAAAAAGGCAAAGGTGAAAAGTGCTTGGAGGCGATCGGGACTAATTTCGTTCCTCCCACATCCAATCAGACGAGCACAAGTGAAAGAACATATACTTCCTGTTTCCTGATACACAGACAAAGTCGAACGCGCTCAAAGAAAAGCCCAGCAGCACACCCACAGGACCAGACTGAACCTTCATCGCTGCTTCCTGCCTTTTTTTCTCGTTGAAGTGTGTTTGTGGCAAAAGCACAAAAAAGCAACTACAAGCACGCACACGAAAACACGCACACACACACAAACACACATCTGGCAGCCTTGCAGAGGCTGAGGCTATAAGGCTGTCATGGCAACCGTTCCGCAAGGTGTGATTGGTCAAGGGAACGACGTGCTGAGAAAATGTTTGCTGAGAGGAGGTATGTAAATTCACTACACCGAGCAGGAACATGCAGTTCAAACACACACACACACAGACACACACAGGCACACACACAGACGATAAGAGTTTTCCTATAGAAAAGGAAAAAACTCAGCATCATAAATAATAAATAAAAAGACAAATGTAAACTGACAAGTTAGTGCAAACATTAATTAGTTAATGCCAAAATAAAGAAGATGACATGCTGGTTTAAATGGCCTAGAAAAAATTAATAAATAAAAATGTAATGATATTTAATTAAGAATATGCAAATGTCTTCACATTTTGAAGGTTATCAAATTCAAGTTAACAGAAAAATATCTTTTCTGGCAACATTTCAATTACAGTTTCTCTGCACATTTCTCACCACTGTCAGGAGGAGGAGGAGGAGGAGGAGGAGGAGGAGGAGGAGGAGGAGTCAGATATCTAACACAAGGTTTGGCCAATCACTAAATGACAGCCCTATTTTGTTCCAGCAGCATGAAGACAAGATGAAACATCAACAGTATTAATTAGAATGGAAGCGTGAGGAAAAAAACCCCAAAACAAAACAAACCTCGAGGAGCCAAACAATGAATAAATAAAAACATGAATGGGGGGCAAAAAAAAAAAAGACTAATGGGAAAATGATCACATCACAGTTGTCACAAGCAGATTAGTTGTTTTCCTCTGTGGCAGACACTCGATATTCGAAAAACAAAGCGTCTCTGCAAGAAGGTGTCCGTGTGAGGCGGCGGTGGAGTTGTGGCGCACATTTTGCCGCCACAACACACACATAACACCCACACATACACACAAAAAGGGCAGAGAGATCATACCGCCGGCTCCTTCGACCACGGCGGGTCCCCTGTGTCCAATTAGAGACAAGAGAAAATCAAACCGGTTATAGGGCTCGGGAAATGATCGATTACGCTGACCCCGTGTGTGGAACATATATGTAACGTGTCAGGCTATAAGCTGGGCTAATACATCAGCTCACACATTTGTTGACCCCGACATTCCTCGAGGGTCCCGCGGCGGTTTGGGACATTTGGGTCGTGGATATTTGAGCAGATTGGGAGTGACAAAACTGTCGGCGTTAACCCGCACTAACGATCAACTTTCATAATGTTGATGTTGCGATTCCCCCCCACCCCAGAACACGGACATGCATTCAAAGTGGAACCCGCAACGTGTGGCTCCGTTTACGCTGGTGCGACGAGGTTAAGATCTATGTAAATCAGAGACAGTCATTTAATAATATCGGCGCTCCGAGTCCCTTCCGCATTACCCTAATTAATCATTCATACCTCGCATCTACATATTCAAATTACCTGCGCTTGAGCCACAGCGAGTGGGGGAGGAAGAGGGGGCGGGGGAGTCAGAGAAAAATGAGGCAGTGATGCCTGAACGAAAAAAAGAGAGAGAGAGACGGAGAGAAAGTTTTGTTCCAGTGTCTTGGCTTCATCTCGGGTCCCCCGGTGAAGCCGAACAGCATCGCCCAAAGCAGTTAGCCTGTGACCATGCAGAGCCATCTGCATTAGCACCCGGGGTCTCCCGGTTGCTGTGAAGAAGCTGTGCGCTGTCAGAGGCGCCGCGCCAAAGTCTTTATGGCCACAGCTGACAGACTCCAACCTCTGGCCTATTAGTGGACCGGGAGCCTCGGCGCGCTCCGCTCTCCGTCTCTGTGAGAGCCTCGCGTGAGAGCCTTGATTAGGGCTTCGGGGAGCCCGAAGACGGAGAGAGTGTGGTGACAGACGGAGGGAGAGGGGAGCAAAAAAAAAGAAGAAAGACCATTTAAAGGTCACTAAAATGAGAGGCAATATGAAGGGGAATCATGATAATAACGCCAAATCCTGAAGAAGCTAAAGAGTAAATAGGTGCGAGGGAATTGCTTCGTCCTTCGTGGCTCTCAAAAAGCTTCTGAAGCACTTTGAATATGACAAAATGAGAAGAGAAGAAAAGCAGGATCGGTTGAGGAGCACAAGAACACGGAAAGCAGGAGAGGATGCATGGTGCGCGGCTGGACGGCTGCTCTGTTGTGCATCAACCCCCCTCTGTTATTTGCTTTCCACCCCCCCCCCCCCAGAGTTCAGCACCACATCCTGCAGGAGGTGGCCGAAATTTCTGGGACGCGACTACAAAATCACGACGTCTCCACGCACGTTCACAATCGCGCACATCCACACACGGGAATGTGCCCCTGCAACTTCCCCCCCGTGACATTCCTGTCTGTCAGCTCCTGAATGACACAACGTTGTAGAAAGCAGCACATTATTTACTTCACCGGGGAGATACATTGACTCACGGCAGCACTCAGCCAAACCTGAGCTGAAGGAGAGCGGTGGGCGGAGACACCTGCACCAACCGTTCCATGTTTAGGTCATAAAAGTGATCTTTTTTAGGGGATAAAACACTAAATATGTCTCTGATGGGTACAAACTGTGTTTTCTTCTGTGGTTTAATCAACGCCACGTGCAAAAGCGCCGAGATACAGTGGTTTGTCGGCAAGTGGCAGGAGGGGAGGCGGGGGGGGGGGTCTGGAGTGGGAGTGGGGGCAGGAGAGTCAGGCTCGGCTGATGACTGGGTGGGTTGGCTGGCTGATGAGCAGAGAGGCTGGCTGTCAGTGCGAGCCTGTAATTGAGGGTGGGTGTGAGCTTCCCCCATGGATTCCCTATATTCTCTGACAGCTGTAGCGCGGTACAGGCTGTTCGCACAAGCAGCACAGTAATCATCATCTGCTCCTACAGACCGGGGTCCCGTACCGCCTCTCTATCAGCCGACGGGGCGCGCGGGGATGTGCGGCGACGGCAGGTGAGAAACCAAAAGGACTCTGCGAGGGATTCAGGAACCGGGAGGGGGACTTTCCAAACGTGAGCAGGCACCGATTGCGCGACTCCAACGGACAAGGTGAGTCAGTCAACACGCCGGAAGACGCACGAGAGTCTCTCGGAAGCGGGTGACCTACACGAATGGCAGGAAAAAAGCCGCACGGCCAGACGTCGGTCTCCAAAAGCCCCTTTTGTTACGGAACGAAGAGAAATCCTTCATTTTCTATTTCGATCCGTCGCCGAGTGGTGTGTTTGGTAAAGTGTAGCTCTCCGGGGAGTCTGGGCCTGTGATCCGGCGGTGCTGCGGGTTGAAAGGGAACTCGCATCCGCCGGTGCATCAAATCAACCGCATCCGCATCAATAAACCAGGCTTAAGTGCATTTCAGTTTACCGTTTGCTCACTTCGCGCCGGCATCAAAAGTCCTCGCCGCCTGCCGTCTCTTCCTCTCCGCCGACGGTTCCGTGTTTTCTTCGCCAAAAAGAAGGCCGGCTACGTCGCGACGTTGGGTTTTTTTTTTAATCTTGATTTTCCTGCCTCTCGCTCTCTGGACTTTGCGGTTCCCGGGGCTGTCTCAGTCGACTTCGGGGACGGCGGCGCTTCGTCTGCCTGATGGGAAAGTCGTGTTGCATCCTGGCTATACGATAACCTTTCCAGGCCCTCGCAAACACACGCCCCCAACTTGGAAAAAGCCCGGAATAAAATCTCTTTCATGGTCGGTCACTGGGGCCCCGAGGACCCTTTCACACTTGACACGCCTGCCCGCGGATGTGGACTGCCCGGAACGGCGGCAGAGGAGGCTTTCAGCGGCGGCGAGGTCAGGTCTGGACAGAAACCGGAGACACGCTCCACTGGACCACACAGACGAGCGGCTGTCCCTCTAATTGGTTTCGGGGGACGCGGGAAGCGCGAGCCCGATCCGCCGCGCTCGTATCGGCCCTTCGCTTTAAGGACAATGGGAGCTGAAGGACCACAACAGCAAAGCAGACAAGAATTAATGACGGCCATTATTGGCCGCCAGCAACCGCAATCCCTTAATATCCAAGCAGGTTCTTACAAGGCGGGTAATTAGGGGCCAAGAACGCCAGACGGCATCTTCTGGCGTTCGGCGGTTCCTCTTCGCGGCGCGCATCCGACACTGAGTTTCAATTTTTAGATCTCAGCCTCCACGTCTAATCGGCTCTGACGATGGCTTTGGGGTATTTGGCAAAAACATTTAGGTTCCTTTGGTTTAATGCTCGAAATGAGCCCACATCGCGCCGCTCTCACTCTGACCTGCTTAATTCGACTCGACACCGGCAATTCTCTAACAAGCGTCTGCGTGTGCGCAGACACGGGCTCGTTTGATTCCGCGGCGCCTCTCCACTCCAACAGGGGAGTTCAAAGGCTCATATTTTGGTGCGGGTATGGAAAAAAAAAAGGAGTGGGAGAGCCCAGGAGAGGGAGATAGAGAAGGAAAGGGGGTGTTTTTTCATGCCCAGAGTGAAAGGATTTTAAGTAGCCCGTGTAAAGACGTGGTGTTAATTGCCACCGATTCCTCTTCCTCGCCGTTTCTTCCCCGCGCGGCGTCTGGCGAACCAATTTGCACCGGCAGCTTCAAGGAATTTCTGTGTGCAATCAGATAATGTGCAGCGGAGCCAGAAAGGGCTGAGCGCTCAGTCAAGATAATGGCCGGGAAGAAGGGAAATCTCATCACATGCCCCCTTCTTCTCACCTGCGAGCAAATCAGAAACACAAGCCGGCGAGATGAGCAGTGAAGAAACCCATGTCTGCCTGTGTGCGCGCGCGCGCATTCAAGGATAATACGGGAAAGAATCAAACGTGGAAAGAGGCGACGGAGCCGGCGAGCGGCGAAGGAGGGGTGTCGAAAGGCGTCGGAAAAAGGACGGGAGGCGAGGAGAATCCCGCGGATGCGATTTTGACACGTGCGCGACGTTCAGCGATTCCGACAGCCGGCTGGGTGAGAATGACGTTGGCGGCGGAGGCGGGATGAACAAACTCCATCTGACGTTGTGATGAGCTCTGACCTTTCAGGATGAGAGGAGGAGGAGGAAGCGGAGGAGGAAGAAGAAGAGGAGGAGGAGGAGGAGGAGGAGGAGAAGGCTGGAGAGATGGAACTCATACCATTGAGGGGTTGGCTGGGTGACACAAACACACACACACACACACACACACACGCTTCTGCTGAATTATGACAGTACACACACACACACACACACACACACTCACACACTTCTGATGAATTATTACACACACATACACACACACACACACACATACGAACACATACAGATACACTTACACACACACACTTACACAAACACACACACACACACTTCTGATGAATGACGGTACACAAACACACGCACACACACACACACACACACTTCTGATAAATTATTACGCACACACACACACGCGCACACACACACACGTACAGATACACTTACA
>JASSRZ010000055.1:15614023-15625780 GCA_032164315.1 Malacoctenus gilli | reverse complement strand
TCAGCTCAAGAGCAGCAAACGGCCTAATATCTATTATCTTGTTTTGTATTTGTAAAAGTAATTTATTAAACAGACTTCTTGACACTTGTGTCTATTTACTTAACAGTTTAACAACTACATTTGGCTCAGTTAAGCCTTCTTGGCACAAGTATTTTTGCCGTTTGTATTTGTTTAAAAGAGAAATCACAAAAATCGTCACACCTAATGTTCCCCGAAAGAAAAGCGAGACAATTTCTCATACGATGACCTGCTTCCAGGTCACCTCTCAATAAGAAGGCAGTTTGTCATCAGCATAGAACGCTTAAATGCGTTCATCTTCCAGCAGCTCGAGAAAACTTCGCGTGGCAGCAAAGTGGCGCCAATCTCGGCTTCTGTTGGATGAAGGCAGGATGCGACCTGGTCAGAATCAACGCAAGCACGCACACAAACTCAATATTTGCATGTCCAGGTGGGATTTGGAGGGGGGAGGGACGACTGTGATCAGTCCCAACGATTGAAACGCATCCTTGATGAGGTTTGGCTAAAATGTCCCACTGGTTTCATCTACTCTGATGTGTGAAGAGGACGTTGTCCAGTCTGGTTTCATGCAACGATCATTCGTCCACCCGGTGAAACTGGATATCTGATAATAATACGATACATAAAGCCGCTTCTCCCCCCCTTCTTGTGCGACCCCCACTCCCATCTGCAAGAATCACATCACATACAGATCCATCATGTGAAGCCGTGCGTGTCTGATCGCCTGCATCCCGGCCCTACGACGGCCTACTAATGTTGGGCTTTCTGCAAAGCCATTAAAAACATGCACGTCAGTTGATTTTGGATCCAAAACTAATGTTTTGGTTATTTTCGTCGGCCACGACGGCGGCAACGGCCGTTCCTACGGTGACACTGTAATTTATTTCCGACTTTGCGGGCGCCTGGGAAGTTTATACACATGTAAAAACATAAAATAAACATGAAATCTGCGCCATCGCCATCAGGTGACTGATGCATGAAGTCTGCGTCCCCATACTGGGCGAGGAAGGTAGTCATTTGTAACACTGAGAAAAAAGGGTCTCGTGGGCTTTCGTGCCATGAATAATTCAGATTCACATGCAGCGGGGTTAACTCGGTCACTTCAGCGATGTGCACACACCAACATGAACATGTATGTTGTGTATGCATACACAACAATAAAGCAGCCACCAAGGACATAGAAGAGAGTGCACACAGCGTTGCATAACACACACACACACACACGCACGCACACACACACACGTGCGCATTTCCCTTCATTTCTCCTAGAAACCAGGGACGAAGCATCAAGCTCCACTTGCTTTATTTGCTGCGAGTCAATATTTTCTTGGAAGGAAGCCCGAGTTGACCCTTGACTTCGACTCCGGCGAGGTCAGCTGCTTTCCCCACAGAAAAAAACCCAGTGACTCAGGACTTTTTTTTGCCGGCTTGTTGCTTGGTAACGCCGCGCGGCGGCCAACGAGCGCCAACCGAATCCAGACGTGCCTTGCTCTGTCTGCCGCTCGCGCCGCGCTCCAACTGGCTCCAGTTTTTATCACTTCATTTACACGGTGATTAAATGATGGGAGACGAGACTGAGAGGTGGCGAGAGGCTGAAAGGAGAGATGGGCTTCTCCTCTAATTACTAAGAGCCACTAAAAGGGAATATTACCACATCAAGTTCTTTGGGAAGCCTCGGAGACGTTCGTCTTTTCATTTCGGGTTTTTTCTTCGCCGTCTTGTGGAAATCTCGACATCTTTGCCTCTGTTGCCATCACTCGCCTCCATTTGGTTTCATCACATTAGCTTATTATCCCTGCTGAGATGCATGAGAGGGAAGACACGGGGGTGGGGGGGGGGGGTAGCATGTCCCACTGGGGGTAGGTGAGGAAGCAAGCGGCATGAAAGAGAGACGCAATACGTGGAGCGCGATGCCACAGAGAATAGATGACCTCCATCACCTCTCGTACTTCCCGCTGCAGCTTCTTTCCGCTTTGCCTGGAAGACACGGCGAGCCGCTGCGCACAAGAGCGCTATTATTCAGCTTTCTTCTCTGTCCCCTCCGCAGGACATACATATTCATTTAAAATCCCAGCGAGTGTGTTTGTATGCATGCGTGCGCCCATATGCATGTGTACGTACATGTGCGCCCACTGCGGCAAGTCGCGGCGAACCAAGCCGCATAATCTACATTCATCAGCTCAGTTAAAAGATCCTAATGAGCTGATATCAGCATGCAAATTGGGCTTGTGACAACAGACCCCTAAACAGGCCAATAAAAGAGGCTGGGGGGGGGGGGGGGGCTTCGTTCTTCACCGATTACACACACAGAACCCGGCTGAGGAAAAGCGAAAGGGAGTTCGAAGACCGACGGTTCCGGAAAGCGCCTGAAATCTAGAGGGACAACATGGAAAAACCCGCGTGAAAAACAAAAGTCCTGCTTGTTCGGACTCCACGATATTGCAAGAAAAAAGTTGTGTACGGACACACAGCATAAGCCGGGCGTCCGTGCGTGCGTGCAAGCAGCAGCAGCAGCTGTGATTTCCTCGGCGCAGCGGGGCACCTTGTGATAATAGGTGTAATATCACACTCAGCTTCACTCCAAACTTCCTCCACTCTATCTTTGGCTTCTCGTCCGCGGGGATTGAGCGTTAATCCCGGCTGCTCTGTTCCGCGGCGCCCGCCGTTCGCGGGTCCTCTCTCCCCGAGACTTCCCCCCCCCGTTCACGTCGGCTGCGGCGACCGCGCCGGATGCTCTCGCAGCGAGGGAACAAACCTGCTCACCGAGCCCCGACAGAATCGTCGTAATCCCATACATAAGGGAAGATGTGACGCAAATGCGCAAAGTGTAAATCCCTAAGACGAGGAGATCGAGTCAATAAATAGAAGATCTGAAGGAACACAAGGAGATTACTGTACATGGAGGATGATGGGCCGGAGAAAGACGTGTCTGCATCCGCAAATACATCTGATTAAACAATGTCGTGCTGAGCGGAGAGCAAACGGGGACAGAGAGCACGAAAAAGTTCGATTTTAGCATTCGTTTCCATCAAAAATCAGGAAGGCCTCGCAGGAGCGGACTCGAGTACATCGGAACAAAACAAGGCACGCAAACAGCTGAGCAGAGGAGGCACATCATTTGTTTGCGAGGGGTGAACCCGGCTGAGTGAAACTGCTCTCAGGGATGTGTATGTTGTTGTTCAGAGAGGAGAGTTTGCATAAACATGCAAATTACAACTCATACATACAGATGTGGGAGCCCCACGAACAGAAGGAACAAGCCAGCAACGCCCAGGGACGGCGATTGGCTGCGCGAGGCGCGGCCGGCTCGGAGCCGAGCCGAGCAGCCCGGAGCGGAACTGCTTTCGTAGGAAAAGGTTCATTTTCATTAGGGCGCAGAGGCGAGCCTTTCCAGGGAGGAAGGAGACAGTCCGTCAGGCTGACAGGCTCCATTGTGGGTGGGCCGTGGTGAATTTGCATGTACTGTCACGGTGATTTCACACGACTTAACCTGTATTCCTCCCTCTGTGATGCTGCAGAGCTGAGAGAGAGAGGAGGGGGGGGCATGATGAGATGGAACACTTGTAAATGTCTCCTGTTTGAGGAGCAACAATCTCCAGGGAATCCTCTCTCTTCTTTTACTTCACCTCGTGCGCGTGCGTGCGTGTGTGTGCGTGCGCGTGCAGGCGTGTGCGTCTGCGCATGTGTCATGCACCGAGGGACTGAAAGCTTGCAGGAGTGCTTTCATCTGTTCTGTTTTGTCAGGAAAGACGGCAATTATATTTTTAGTGGAGGCGACGATGTTCCGCAACTCTTCGCTGCGTGTGATCTGAAACAAATGGCGTTCTTAAAAGCTGGAGTCAGCCAACCCCCCCCTCGGGGGGGGGCCACGGAGGGGCTTGTCAAGTCAGGTGGCCATTTGCACTCATGACAGTGGAAATGCAGGGAGGGAAAAACAACAAAGGTTTCCGTGATGGACGTGGGGAAAAAAGGGGAAAGGAAATTGACACGTTGCTGATTCGGAGGCAAAAAGACAGACGCTGTGGCATGTGTCGATGCCGTCTCGGTGGCGTGCTCTCAGGCTCTGCGTGCGCTGTAGCTTCAGCACCTTGAAGCTAACGAATGTAACAAGTGGTGGAAAGATTCAATCGGGGGACAGCGGGTCATTGAGGACGCTGTGATCTCTGTTAAAGAGAGAAAAGGCGGAGCTTCAAGGGCTGAAAAAGTGACAGGAACACTGTCAGTAGATTCTACTTTCCCTCTTCAATTGAATGACGTCCAAGTTACATTTAAGGGCTGAGATAAGTGACTTCTTCCGACCATTTCTTGTGCGTTCTTGAGCTTCGATGAGAAGACCGTCCATCGGTCCAAGAGGTTCGCAACATTATCGATAAGAGGAGCAGCTTTGACCTCCACGGTGACACTTTTACGGTGACATGGTGCGTTTCCTTGCTGAGGATCGAGCTTCCTGGTAGCTGTTGGAGCCGTCCCTTTGAACCCTGTGTGGTTTTTGTTACAGTTTCCTCTGAGGGACTGAGGAAGGGCGAGTGACACTCACTGTTTTTGCGCGGGTGAAAAGTACAAACAGCATCCTCACGAAGCTGCTCCGACTCTTATTGCAGACGGATTTCTCGGCCCAGATACTGCGCTTTCTCTAAAACGCAGAAAATGAGCTCGACTGCGCACTCAGTGCTGGAAAAAAGGTTGAAACTGTCCTGGAAGACCGAGACTTTCTGCCCCCCTCACACGCACACACACACACAAAGGTAGGTTACAAAAAGAAAATTCAAGATTACAGAGCCAACTCAACAGTCTCTCTCATACCGACGGCAAAAAGGAAACAGGAGTGCGACCCGGCCATCCGACTCCCTCGGTTTCTTTCATTAACCATCGACTGACATCACTCGGCAGGAGAAAAAGAAAACAGCGGCGTCCTCCTCGGCCTCCCCTTCATCTTTCCCGCAAACAACATGCATAAACAAATTCAAAGTGAACTGAAGTCCCTCCCTGAGCACTGTCCACCATATGGCCCGAGAAGAAAAAGTTTCCACATTCAATTTCCATTCCTGCACATTCATTAGTATTCATGAATATGCAAATCCAACTGTCCCAGTTGCCATAACCGAGGCGGCTCCTGCTGGGAGGTGTCAGCATTGTCAGGGGAGGGGGGAAAAAAAGAGAGAGAGTGAGACAGAGAGAGAGAGTGAGAGCCGACGCCCTTCCGGTTGCTAGGACAGTGCATATGGCATGTGTGTGAACCCCAAACAGATGCTGCTGTATATTTATGACCCATCCGACTGCTGTCTCAGGAGTGCTGGGAGTTTTAATCCCATAGCGTCACACACACACACCCACTCACACTCACACACGAACACGAACCAATGAGACGCTGCAGCTCCTCTGAAGGACTTGCGAACATTAAGAGAGCCAAAGCGACATAATAGAAGACAAAGTAAATACCAATCTCTCCCGCGAACATGAAGGATAACGAATGAAACGAAGAGGTGTGAAGGTATCCGAGGGAAAAGCTGCGGCTGCAATCGTCAGCGGCTCACCTTGTATTGTTGGGAGGAATAAGAGAGATGGGGGACACACACACGCATGCGCGCACGCGCTCACGCACGCACACACGGCGCAGAGTCAATACATATGCAAAGTTTCTCTGTAGGAAGTCGCTGTGTCAGCAGCCCCAGTGGCTCCCTGCAAAATGAAGGGTAATCTCTAGGTAGAGAGTGCTTAGGGCACGGAAATAAACGCACACACACCAACACACACACACACACACACACACACCAGCTCAAAGGGGGGGAGTGGAGAGAGGGAAGGAAGCGAGCAGCTGCTAAATGCTCCAACGCAGTCAAATGGCGCTCACATTGGACGCAAACTTGACAGGACTTCTTGCAGAGTCAACACACCATGGAGCCCATTCATGCCCCACAGAGGATGCCGAAATTGAGAGCCACTTATCCACAATGCGGGCGAGGGAACGAGACGCTGGAAGTCTCGCCTGGGTCTGGCAACGCGCGGGTCTTCACAGTGACTGCGTGCTCGGCAGGAAAGGGGGGGAAAAAAAACCCGCATTTGACGCCGTCACGCTGGCATAATGTGTGGAGAGAGAGAAAAAAAAATAGAAATCAACACATTTGACTCCAGTTGCGCAGCGTGAGCGCTCGGGCCGGCCAAAGTTTCTCCGAGCCGCCTGACACGCGTGCTCTTAATAATCCCGCAACTGCCTGACAGGGTCGCGTGATCGGTGTCACGGGTTCACAGCGGTCCTCCTCCGCTGGGGCATCATTAAATGAGAAGGGTGAATATAGTTTACAGGCAAGTCAACCGCCCTCAAAATACCAATTCTGATTTAGTCTCGATTATACAGCCGCAGATGAGGGAAAAAAATGAGTTACTGCACTGTTTCTCATGCAGTATTTTCTTTTATGACAGTTTTCTTTGAGGAATCTGAGCAGGAATAAATCCGAAACGGCTGCAAAATGTGCCGTTCATGTATTGTGGAGAGCCTCTAAATATGCAAACGATCAGCCACAAAAATAGGACTGTTTTTATTTCACGAGAACAGCTGGTAAGAAACACCGCATGCCTCGGTGCATTTTTTCCGCTCGTGATACCGTTTTCGTCAAATCAGAGCATTCGTTTATTTCTTTTCATTCTCTTTATTTACCTGCGCTTTTGCAGTTTGTCAAGAGAAACCAAGTGCTTGAAAAAAAAAAACAACAGACGATGGCCTCCTCTGAGCCGACGACGCGAGTCCGGGGACGCGGCGGAGGTGCGCCGCAACGAGGTTACTGTGACAGTAGCGGATATATAAAGACGGATGACAACGACATCTGTAACTTCATTTGCTGCCGCACAGTTAGGGCTTCATGGATGACTCCTCGCACTGCGGGGGGGGGGCGCAGGGGGGGGGGCATCAATCCACATGGAAAAAAAAGCTGTGATACAGACTTATCACACGGGAAAAATGTCACCGTATACGTGTTGGGATTTAAGTCCGACGTGCCAGCCAGCTCAGTATGTCACCGGGCCGGATTGGACACCGATGACAGAACCGGCTAACGTACGATCCTACGTCATAAATGTTAAAAATTCATGTCGAGCCGATTTAAAGACGATTATTCTCATCATTTTGAAGCCATACAACGGTTTTAACCCTTTTTTCATCCCTACAACCGTAGTAAAACCATTCACTTGTTCATGTGTCTCTGATAAACTGACTCAGAGACAGCTCTCACTCCTGCCTCCAGTTCAGCATGCAGCAAAGCAACACGACCCGCAGCTGCACGGCAACAAAAAAACTCTTTTCAAAGAGTGTTTGCGACGAAAACAAAGCCCCGAAAATTACCAACCCTCCTGCTGTTTTCACATCTATTCTTTCACAAAAGGCTGAACAAAATGTCATTTGTCTGAGAGCCGTCGCTCTCCGCCGCATTAAAATATTGTGCATATTAGCGCGCGGCTTGGTTAGGCTGGAGTGCATTGATTGAGGTATCAAGTGGAAAAAAGGGAAAATGTTTTCCACAGAGGACGTTTGATTGAATACAGTAAAAGTTATCGACGGAAGGATTTGCACACGCCTACGCTCACACGCGCGCATCAACATGAAACCAGGGGACATTTCCAGGCAAACTTGTTGGACTTTACTCACGGAGACATGCGAGTGCATGCTTAAGGCCACACAGAGTAGAGTCAAAGAAGTCCAAACAGTCACAAATTGAAGAGAAACACAAAGAACTTTGAGTGCTACGCAATCAATTTCTTCACTCAGTGAAGTGGAGGAAGCAGCAGTTGTGTAGAGCAACACCTCCAATCACCTCCCGGCATTAAAGTCCGACAACCACGCTCCACTCGGAGGGAAACACCGGTGGGAGACCCGGGACATGCTGCCGCCCTGTGCTGCCAGGCCGGCCTGGGAATGCTTGCGGGTTCTCCTGGAAGGGCTGGAAGGAAGTGTGTCGAGAACGAGGAGAGTCCTGGCACGCTTGCTGGAGACTGCTGGCCGTGCAACACGGTCCCAGTTAACCAGGAGGGAAACAGATGGATGCAAGTCTTGAGAAAGCAAGTGCTCCAATTCAGTGGCTGCGAAGAGGAAGTTTGGTTTTCTTCTTCACCTCGTTGAACGCTTCGCAATGTGAATTTTCTTCTCTTTTCAACGCGAGAGCGTCCCGACAAAAGATCGTCATCGTCTGCACGACGCTTGCGCGACGCTCGGCCGGCCGACTTGAAGCCACGCGTGCGTGAAGGCGCATAAACAAGATGCGCGGTGGGGCGAGTCGACTCACCTGAACCTGTCATACATCACCGCTAACTGCATTTTGATCGATACCCAATTTACATGCTCTAAATACGGCCTATGGATCATCTCACCGGAACACACACAAACAAACACACACACACAAACACACACCACGCCATTGACTCCATCTCATCAGGATGATTCGTCGGCTCCGAGTCGGTGGGTGTTGGCCTTTGTGTGTGTGTGTGTGTGGGGGGGGGGGGGGGGGGGGGGGGCGGGAGGCTCGGCATCCCTCAGTGGAGGGCGGGAGTCGAATAACACATCCCTGCTTTGTGAGAGCTTGACGGGTGTTACCGGCTAATTATTCCCCCAGCTCCTTCCTGCAGTGTCACGGCTATAGCTTCCCCCCTCTCAAACAGCTGCTCTGCTAATTACCTCTGGTGGCACGTACTGTAGTCTCTCTCTCTCTCGCTCTGTCTGTCTCAATTACCCCCCCGCCCCCCCTCTCCATATTGTCACAGTGAAGACATGGAGAAGCCAAGCTGAGACTGAGGACCAGCTAATTCCGCGCTACCGGAGAGAAGTTATGTCGTGCCGCCGGCGTGTGACGGTGAGAGCGAAGGACGCCGGCGGCACGACTCAGTGTGATGCAGAAGCTCATAAAACAAACACACTGAGAAGAAATGCATTTTAATGATTAATTATCCTGCCCGGGATGGGACGGGCCTGTTCTGGAGCGGCTTTGTGCGCTCGCCACCGAGTGTGTCAGTGCGAGTGTGTCGCTCGTTTGTGCGACTGACTGCAGCGACGAGATTCGCAAGACTGTCTGTCATTCGGAGACACCGCCGGCTGCACTGCAAACACACACACACGGAAGCGATCAGAGACGCACACGAGTTAATTGACTTTTTTCTTTTAGCTGTGACCGAGTCAGCACAAACGGGGGAGAACACGGTGGGTCGGAGATGCTCCAGGAACACCCCCACGCCCCTCGTTCGTTCGTTCGTTCACTCTCTCTCTCTCTCTCTCTCTCTCCCTCTTGCTCTCTCTTGCTCTCTCACTCTCTCTCTCGCTCTCTCTCTCGCTCTCTCTCTCTCACAAACACTCTTTCTCTCTCTCTTGCTCTCGCTCTCTTTCTCCCTCTCTTGCTCTCTCCCCCTTGCTCGTTCACGCTCTCTCTCTCTCTCTCTCTCTCTCTCTCTCTCTCTCTCTCTTTCTCCCTCTTTCTCCCTCTCTTGCTCTCTCCCGCTCGCTCGCTCTCTCTCTCTCGCTCTCGCTCTCTCTCGCTCTCCCTCGCTCTCTCTCTCTCTCTCTCTCTCTCTCTCTCTCTCTCGTCGGGAGGGATTATTGCTCAGGACAAGGCCTCCACTGCTTTGGTGTAAATATGATAATGAAGTGTACAGGAGAGAGGATTACACTCTCCTAACTCTCCCATTGGTCTAATCCAGGTTCACATATTTGCATAACACACCTCAATACCAGTGTACATGCCACCAGCAGCACACTGATATGGATACAACAAGCAGAACGTGAAGCCTGTTTACACTAACTCAGGAACAGAGGATTGCCTGTGGGGGATTTGCCGCAGCGCCTCTGTAGTTGGAAGAACGCTGAATCAGAAGGCGCAGTTTGAACTTTGATGCGCCATCACTTGGGCGCTCCGAGCGTTTCCACGCTTTCAAACGAAAGCGCACAGGGTCCACGAAATAAGCATAAATATTTGAATTGCACGCCGACTGTAAGGAGATTACTGTGTTTCCAATAACAAGAGAGGCGCGGCGGCCATTGTTGACGCAGGACAACGTTTTGTGGCATCTTTGCCACGGAAGAAAGGTGATTACGGGCTGCCGTGTTGGCTTTTGTGTGGCGGAGGAGGGAGACGCTTCACGGCGGCTTTTGGACCCCGCTGTGTGTGGAAGATTTGTACAGTAAGCTGGTAATTGAGCCCGATAGTTTGTTGGGTTTTCAGTTCGAAGAGCCGCCAGGCAGCCCCGCGTTGGGGCCCCAGAGTTACGGCGGATGTAAAACGCGCACCTGGAGACGTATAATCCACAGTCCGGCTCTCGGAGAGGCCGAAAAGAGGATAAAGTGTTGGTCTCCATCGTCGCTGACAGTGATGCAGCAACAGCATCTGCACCATTCACCTCTCCCCATTACCTTCATTCCATCCCCCATCTATCCGTTCATCTATCTATCCGTCCATCCATCCTCAGCTCATCTACGCCCTGTCAAAGCAGCGGGGTTGCGTGTCAGCCCGGCAGGTGCGTGTGCACCTCCGCACCCTTTTGTGTGTACTCGTGTACTCGTGCGTGTGTGCGTGCGACGGGGCAGCGGTTGTATGTCACGGCCGTCTCCTGCCTGCAGATTCGTGTTATTGATTGGACGCATGTCCCGGTGCACTATAGGTAGCCGTGACTGATCGCATGCTGCACAGCATCAGGGGCAGGGCTGTCACGGCGCCCGCGAGGACGGAGTGAAGAAGCGATAAGTGAGGGCGGAAATGAGAGAAGATGGCCGGCGAGATGGAGAGGAGCCTCCACGCCGTTTACGTACGACGGGACGACGCCGAGCAAAGACCCTTTTACCCACGCTCGTGTTCAACGGAGGTCAGCGCTCCCAAACGTTACTCGGAGGGATCAGTTACTCTCCTGGTTACTTCAAATTCAAGGCTCGTTCTTGCTCCAATTTTGAACATCTCAAAAGCAGAACACAAGAAAACCACAGATTTTTTTTTCTGGCCTGTAAAGACAAGCTCGCTGGGTAAACCGAGTCTCTCCACTGAAAAATACAAAAGCAGGAGAATGAAGAGGGAATAAAAAGTAAAGCCAAAGTGTGAGGAAATGGGAGTAAAACAGGAGGGGAGGGGGGAGGGGGGAGCACACTGGTATGAGGTGCTGCTCTCAGACAGAGGCTGATAGGCTTGAAGGTGAACCAATCAATTATTCTCTGCCGTCAATAATTCAGAGTGGGCCAGGGGCTCCGTATGTATGAGGACCAACACACAAACACGCCAACACACACCGACACCCCCCCACACACACACACACACTCGCAAAGCCAGACCAGTGCCCTGATTTGATTTAAGATGACCAGCCATTGTGGATTCAAGGCTTCACCGGGCCGGCCTTTAAATTATTGCTCAGCCTAAAGACGGAGGCCGAGCTGTATTTTCTCCCTCCGTCCGAAGAAAAGCCTCCTTGTACCCGGCTCTCTCCCTCCGTCTCGCATCCAGCTGCCGCCGCCGCCGCCGCCGCCTTGCTCTCCTTCCCTTGATGAGTCCCAAATCGCCATTGAAGGAACACCGGCCCCTCTTGGGTTGTGTTTCATGTGATGCTCTCACTTCAAAAAAAAAAAAACACCTCGTTTGTCGTCCTTCCTTCCTTCCTTTCCTCCCGACTCGCCTCCTCTTCCTGCCTTGCTGTGTCTTTTGTCTCAGTGCGTACACACACACACACACACACACACACACACACACACACACACACACACACACACACACACACACACACACA
>JASSRZ010000055.1:15591439-15601439 GCA_032164315.1 Malacoctenus gilli | reverse complement strand
ACGACGAGCAAACGGGCTTCGTACCGCAGCAGCTCGGCCCCAACAAACGGCGCCGAGCTCGTGACTCAGCTCCGGATATCACTGTCGCACCACCTGTTCGTTTGCATCTTATTGGGTTTGAACCGAGCGGCGCGTTCCTGCTGCTGCATGCTTAGTACGACATTAGCCGAAATCTTCCAGGTGCATAACAACAAACGGCGAGCGCGGCTCGTCGCGCTCCGAGATGATGGCGACGCCATTTTCCAAATCTGGCTTTATGCTTGAAAGGAAACGAGGTCTTTCAGAGGAAGCGTCTGTTTTCGCTCTGGATCCGACCGCCTCAATGGCACAATAATCGAGCCCGCGTGGGGAACGTGACTCATTTTTTGAGGGCTTCGCGTTCGTCTCTGATGTTTCAAAAAAGCCACAAATTATCACCGGCTCATCGTTGCGCACAAAGCTACAGATGGTGAACTCTGAATGTGTTCTTTTTTTCGCAAATGTTACTGTGTCAGGAGGGAAACGGGAGAAAGTCAGTGAAACCGCACCATCTGTATCTTTACACTTGGTGTCAAGAGGCTCGTTTAATTGTGGCAATCAAGTCCATTTGTGGAGGGGTGAATACATTTTACAAATGAGACTTTGCTGGCATTTAAATTCCACACCTTTGCACTGCCTGCCTGAGTGTACAAGTACTGCATAGATGATGGCAGCACACGATTTGGAGCTTTACTAATTTTCCCTGCAAAGTTAAACAATACTCTTAATCTAATGTAGATTTTATTGCAGGTATTAAGACAACTGCTAATTTTCTACAACTATTAAAAAGAGAAAATCAGGAGCCTGATGGTGGAAATCCCGATTAAGGCTCAGAGTGAAAGAATATTCCTGACTGAAGTTTGGTTTCATGGTTACGGAGAGAAGAGTGACAATTCTGTCCATGAGCGTGACTCAGTTTTCCTTCAACTGCCCCAAAACGAGCACGTCCAAGTTGTCCAGAGGTGTCCAAGTATTTAAGTAGATAAACAACTGTCTCTCTGTGTCTAATAAGTATGAATAATATCACAAAATAACATAGGAGCAGTGTTTAGAAATAGGAAGCTAAACTAACGCCAATTTAACAAAATGAGCGATTAACAGCGATATAAAGACCGACTGCTGGGTCACCGTCACCCAATGGCATGACAGAATTTGGTGCACGTCACCACGACAGTGCCCCACTTTAACGAAAAAACAGCCCAACATGCTTCAAACAGTTTGAATCACTCGTTCTATTTACGAAACCTCATGATTCACGCATGGCGAACGACATCTTATGAAGTGACCAACACGAACAAACACAGGACTGAACGAGCACCCCAACGTTCTTTCGAGCCCTGAATATTTGTTGTTGTTTCTGCTTTTCCCGTCACTCCGCTGTATTGAGACGTTGGGTCTCTCCGATCGTCCCCCATCTGTTCTCTCCTGCCTACATTATCTCTGTGCTGCTGTCCTCCGGTCTCCTCTGTGGCGAGCGCCAGTGTCCTTGCCACCCCCTCAATCATCCCCACACAGGGAGCCTTGGACACCGTCCAAGCCCAGTCTCTTGAGTCCTGGCTGGGTGACTTCCAACCTCGCTCCCCAGGCTTTACTGCAGGCCTGTGGGCCTGAGAGCTGGCAGCTCAGGGAGGTTATTGTCAGAGAGAGATTAACCACACATGGCAGCTATTGTACCAAACACCAAAACACACACACACACGCTGCATTCACAGCCACATACTCCCTCTACACAGCAGCTTTTGTTGAACATCAATGAAGACGCGAATGGGCGGCAGGAAGACTGTAACACTGAAGTCCTGCGGATCCTCCGAGTAATACTGCAGAAGGTCAGCGGCGTGTGTACACCACTGGTATGTACACACCAGTGCTCGCACGTGCTGTGTGCCCAGTAATTAATCCTGCTGAGGATATTGATTTTCCATTCAAAAGGTATTCACATGTGGACACAAATCTTTCTCAGGCTTTCAAACACACACACACACACGCACACACACACGGAAGAAAGACACGTTGATCCAGGTGTAATCCGAACCGTAAGTGATCTGCTGTTTGGGGACTGTAGATTACTGTCCACATCCCCTCCATTCACTTCATGCCACTTTATTTATTGTGGGCAGCTTGATCTACCCCTCTCTCACACACACACACACACACACACACAGGTACACGTGCGTGCACACACACACATGCAAGAGCATTTTTAGTTTCCGTTTGATGACGTGAGAAGGGAAGAACCCGAGACTCGGGTGCAAACGGGTCTTCACACGCGACACTTGCACACAAACACGCATTCAAGTCGCTAATCTCCCCAAATACATGCAGCAGCCTGGGGACGGGAAGGGATGATGGCAGGGGAGATAAGAAAGAGAGGAAGACGGCAGAGAGGGCGCAAACTGCCGTGTCCCACATACATACACTTCACACCCTCCTCCTCCTCCTCCGTTCACTGCTCTTCTCCTCCCTCTTCCCTGATTAACGCCCCCTCCCCCAGCCCCTCCTCCATCCACTCTCCCCTCCTCTCTGCAATTACTACCCCCCCTTTACCCCCTCCGCCTCCCAACACCCCACAACAGAATCCCAGCAGCAGCTCACAGGAGAGGTGGCACACTTTGAGGATAAATTTAGAAATGAGGAGCAATCCCAAGGCCGGCACGGCGAAGAAACGCAGAGAAAAAAAGGAAACAGTAGCGATAACACACACACACACACACACGTAAGTCTGGTGACGTGCACACACACAGCACAAAATGTCAACATACTGTTGGGCCGTCGAGGGTAGAAAAACAGCAGCACAAGTGGGGGGAGATCTCCAAAATGTCTTCGCAGCAAGAACAGAGGAGAGGAGCCCAAAAGAGAAGAGAAAGGTCCTGCCTCGTCATAGTCTTCTGTCCGGCGGGTGGGAGTTGTTGTGTGTTGTGGTGTGAATCCTAATGCTGGCGCTGACTGGACCCCTGAAGGGAGGGAGGTGTGTGTCAGGGAGGAGAGAAGGAAAGCAAGCGAGTGACTTTGGGGGCTGATGGAAAAGAGGAGGAGGAGGTGGAGGAGGAGTGAAAGTGACTTTGAGACAGCGAGAGGACACTTGGCTCCTCGAGTTCTCGGGTTAAAAACTCATCTCGTGCCGATGCTTACTTGCAAACACACCCGGCGGAGGCGCGCTGACACACACCGCCTCACACAGCCATCCGCAGCTTCTCTGCTTCACTGCTCAACCCTGAACAACCTCTCTCCTCCCTCCTCACACCCAGGCCGCCCTCCAATCTCTCTCCTCCCTTTTTCTTATCCAATCTTATTATGACTATCTCACCTCTCTTCTCAACCCCCCCCCCCCCCTCCTCCCCTTTTTTTCTCGCCACTCCGCTCCCCTCCAATCCCGTGAAATCCATTCAACGCTCCGACCATTCCTTACAAGTGCATACATTTTTGGTACGGGTGACCGGCGGGACACGAAAAACTCGCCGCCGCCACAACAGGCGGAGTGGTCTTCCCTGCGCAGAGCCGTTTCCAGGCCGAGAGTGATATGAAAACTGCCTCCTAGAAATCAGCAACCTCCAGGGTGGGATCCGCCCCCCCCTCTCCCCCCTCCCCCCACCTCCTTCGGTCAAACAAATCTCCATTTCTGCTAAATTACTTTTATTGCCAGAGGGGATGAAATTAATCCTCTCCTAATGGTGAACAAATCCACTTTACAACCAGACAAGACAAAAAAAAACATCAAATCGACACAGTTTCGAAATCTATCGAAAGCAGATCTGTCACCTCTCACTTTTTTTTCCAAAACAATTAAGTCGAAAACTATTTGCACCACAAGTTATAAACTGCGATCGAATGCCGGTCTTGTACTTTTCAGAATAAAACGTTCAAGAAGAATAGCAGGTGTTTGGTAACCCACACGTCCATCACAAAAAGGAGAGTTTTAGCATTTTACATTTATTCATTAACGGTTTCTAAAGCTTTCTCGCTGACCTATTGGTCACTTGCTGCAGTAAACGTATCATGACCCAACTGAGGTTAACAGCTGTTTCTTGAAGCACACAAACCTCCTTCTGTCGGAGCCAGAAATCAAAAATGCAAGAAAAAGTTAACCTGCCGTCTGTTTTCGTGCCAGCGGAACAAAAAACCCCACCTGAGCGGAGTCGAGTCAGCGAAAAAATACCCGTATCGCAAATGCAAACGTTCCTCTTGTGTTTCTGAACTTGTCAAACTTGACCTTCCCGAAACAAGAGTCTGAACACGGCCAAACGACGCTCTCGATGTGTGGTGTGTTGCAGCGATACGCCGAGGTTATCGGCAGCTCTTCTCCCAAAACTTTTAAGGCATGAAAGGAAATTTAAAGTGCCGTCGAAGCCGGATTGCGGCTGGTGCTGTTAGGCAGCATTAAAAGCGTGCGTTCGCATGCGTGCGCGACGTCTTTGTGCTTTCATCTGTCATACAGCAGCTCTGACAAACAATTAATGTAGTACAGTTTGGATTCAGACTCTGCCTTGTCATGGTAATGTGTTTGAAAGCTGCAAGTCAAAAGCAATTAGAGAGATAGCGTGAGCCCTGTAGCTTCAAACACAAGAACCACCGCGCGCAGCCAACAGGACTCTGTTCACAAGTTAAGGGGGGGAAGAAAAAAAATAGACAAAACAGACATTTATCTGTGGAACTTAGTCACAGTGCAGCAGCTGCAATTCGATGCCACAATATGTTCATCTTCTACAAAGTAGCTGCAGTGCAAAACACGCCCGAACATCGTTCTCGGTCATGCATATGCGGCACGTACTCGTTCTGTGACAAAAAATAATGAACTACATTGAAGAGAAACAACGCAGAAGAGGATTTTTTAAAAGTGAGACAGCGAGACAAGAGGAAAATTGAAAAGAATACTTTAAACCGTATTCGAATCGGAGTGAGACAAATTGTTCGGGATGGGGAAAAAGCAGAAAAATGGGGAGAACGGGAAGAGGGATTACTTACATTCAGCTTTTGACAGACTTGCAATAGGAATAAACACTATTGGGAGTTGGGGGGGGATCAATAGGCTCACCGCTGCTCCCGTGCACACACGCGCTGGGATAAAGCTGGCGCGGATCGATACACCTGCTGCTACGGCGTCCCGGTAAACAACATTAATGAACACACATCTGTATCCAGCAAATACCTGATGCAACAAATCACTGCATACAGTAAGGTCTCACGCTCGGTGATCGCGCAACCCACGCGCAACGTCCCTCGGAAGACGGCAGACACGCGTCTTCGAGGAGCCGGGAGACACGTGCACGGACGGGGTTAGTGGGTGGACGAGGTCACCCTGAATGATCAGCGCGCAACCGCCGAGGACAGGACTCTCACACACACACATGGACACCAAGGTTGAGGGCCAGTTAAATCACAGGCGATCACAACATGAACGTGAGGCGGGTTGTGCAGAGCGGCAAGAAAACACACACGGAAAAAGATTCCCGCATCCGTGTCGACGCGCCAACGCCGAGCGGGAGGGGGGGGGGCAGCGGAGAGGCGAGAGAAATATAGGAGCGTCCTGCAGAGATGGGAGGACGTATGGCTGAGAGAGCTGGAGCGGCGAGGCGAGTAAAGCCTCAGCCCATTTTCACAGCATCCAGCTAAAACACATTTACGGCGCCGACGGGGGAAGGACGAGACGCCCGACGCTACGCGCTTCTGTTGCACCCCGCGGAAAACGCTTCACATAACGGGGGGGAATCTCACTGCCGGTTGGAAAAACACAGAAGGCCACACGAGAAGAAAATAACTCATTATTATAGCGGCTGAAAGGAGGTTAGGTGTGGGGGGGGAGAGAGAGAGAGAGAGTGAAAGAGAGAGAGAGACAGCGAGAGAGAGAGCGAGAGAGAGAGCAAGAGAGAGAGTGAGAGAGAGAGCAAGCAAGCGAGAGGGGGAGAGAGAGAGCGAGAGAGAGCAAGAGAGGGAGAAAGAGAGAGAGAGTGAGAGCAGGTGAGAGAAGGAGAGAGAGAGGGAGAGAGAGAGAGAGAGCAAACGAGAGAGGGAGAGAGAGAGAGAGAGTGAGAGCGAGAGAGAGAGAGACAGAGAGAGAGAGAGAGAACGAGAGAGAGACAGAGAGAGAGAGAGAGAGAGCAAGCGAGAGAAGGAGAGAGAGAGGGAGAGAGAGAGAGAGAGAGAGCAAACGAGAGAGGGAGAGAGAGAGAGAGAGTGAGAACGAGAGAGAGAGAGCAAGAGAGAGAGAGCAAGAGAGAGCATTAGAAAGAGAGTGAAAGAGAGAGAGAGCGCGCATTGTCACAGGTGTAGCGATTCCACTAATTGCTCTTCGAGCTGCGAAGAAAGACCAGACTGGAACTCGGGAGGACTCAGACGCGCGGACTGTTACAAACCCGGGCAGTTCCTGGTGTGTGATCGAGCGTGTTGTACAAGACGCCATGAAGGTGGTCCGTCTATGGCGCCGGGGGGGGCGCGGGGGGGGGGGGGCCGCGCGCCCCCCCCCCCCCCCCCAGAAAGGACACTATCTGCTGCTCGTCTCCTATAGAATGAACTGGTTGCGTGCAGAAAAGCAGAGAATTTCCACAACTAGAGACAGAAGTCAAATAAGTGGAATCAAAACAAGAACCTAATCAGATTAATCTCTTGAGCTTCACCGTCAATTAAAATTCAATTTCTCCAAACGTAAGCCTATTTTCTGTTTGGATTTCTCACCCACACACCTTTCATGACGCACACACACACGCGAACAATCTGCGTGTCGCTTCGGCGTGTGCGCATGTTTATCATGTATCAAGCGTTTGCCGGCGTGACAGCACAACAGTGTGGGGTGAGTGGTTCATTTTTCCTAAAAACAATGCTGTCTTCCGTTAAAAGTGGGCTGTGAATATTAATAGGTGTTACCGCTGGCAGCCAGACAAAAGGAGACTAATGTGTCCTGCTAATGATACAGAGTTTGCCGCTTTCACAGAGTGACTGTGAAGGTGGAGGAGCATCAGAGGAAATTAAATGTTTGTTGGCAGCCGTTCAAATGAGCTCACCTCAATGTACACACACACGCGCGCGCACACACACACACACTGAACATGGAGTGCCAAGAGTGATAAACACAGTCTGGTGAAAATGAGCCCTTAGCAGAAGTGACGACATATTTCTCACCTTAGCAGTCAGACCAAATTGCAACGAACGAGCATTTCCCCTTTCCTCCAAAAAGACGAACAAACAACTATTTCGCTTCTCTTCTCTGCACTCGTTTCCCGGTTTCTTGAACTGGCGTCCGCCGACGTCTCCCCGGACGGATGACCAGACCTGACCAAACGCTGCCTGACCTGACCCGATCGTCTCTGGTTCGCAGCCGATCTTTCGCATCAACACCAACCCGTGTCGTGTAATCTGGTCATCTCCTGTGTTCATCGATTGCGCGCTCACATCGCAGTGGCCACGTGCACTCCGGCGCCAAGTCAGCTTTTTAACAACGAGACTAATTAACAGAACTCGGTCAAAATCAATGAGTTGGTAACGACGCGTATGTGCAATATGTCAAGGATTGGTTGGGAATCGCCTCCACAAGAGGAGATCCTCAGTGCAACGGACCCGTGACAACTGCAAACTAACAAATATCTGTAGAAAATAGCTTTATCTCCTGAACAATAGCTGAAAAAGCAGCACAGCAGCGACAGAAAAGGGCATCAGCAAGTTTTCTACTGTACTAAGGGACCCTGCGTTTGCACAAGATCACTTGAAGAAGATAGAACAGAAGTTTCACTGGCAGAAAAGCGGAAAAAAAAAACATATATAAGGCCTTCATAAAAAAAATCAGCAGCACCTCCAACTTTGAGCAACCTCAAGGTCCTCAAGTTCGTGTTTTATAAGAAGCGTCACGATGTGAGACAAAAGCAACTCAGATTTCCGTCCCGATGAAGAGATTTCGTTCGACGCTTCAAAGTCTAACAAATGATATCGGATCGACGGAACTGAAGCTCGCTGAGCAGATTCAAACCGATCGGCGCACTTAGAAGTGCCGGACTTGAACTGAAGTGAACTCCAGCGAGAGTCTTTCATGCGATGCAGTGTCAACGGCAGTTTATCCTGCGCGGAAAACAACTGACAGGGAGACTTGTTATTACGGAGCGATACAAAGGGATCGAGCGTCTCCTTCCGTCCCCCTTTTTTCCTCGCTCCGTCTTCGCGGCCCCTCTTCCTGACTGTCCATTTTTCTCGCTGGCGCCGCACGGCTCTCTGATTTAGATGTGACGTTATTAATCAAAGTCTCCGAAGAAGCATCGTCCGCACAACAGGCTTCGACTGGAGAAAATGAAGGCGAGTGGGAAGGCTGTGGCTCAAAACAAATAACCTTTTCTTTTAAAGGCTCTTCTCGAGCTGGGACGGACGGAACGTCAAGCAGCGTAAATATGTATCCGCCTGACGCGACTAAATTATCAGATACGACGAGATTCATTGAAAAGTTTCTTTGCAGCTGAAAAACACCAAAACTCTGATGGCGTGACGACAGAATCCGTTTGGTTTCGGCTGATAAAGGTCAGAACACTGCAGAGAAAACAGGTACAAGACTTACAGGACCATTATAAAAGTATCACTACTCTTTCACAAAACCACCAGAGAAACCTGGCTGCATTAAAAAAGATGTAAAAACTGTGTTTTTTTTCGCTATTAGAACCAAAAGGTTAGAACTTCACGGTTGCAGCGCTCCACCCACAGCAGTCACTTCATTACATTGACGCGCCAAGTGATATTTTTGCCATCTATTGAAAACACAAACCCCCGGCGCGGTAACAGTGCGAGATGGAAACATGCCGCACTTCACACTTACAGATTAGGATTACCGCAAACCTATAAAGACACCTACACGTTCCAGGCTTCTGTGCTTTGGGTGCACAAAGAGCGACGTGACGGAGATTGTAGGCATGTTGAGACATGATTTATATACCGCTGAAATGTTCTTACGTTCCTGGCAGAACAATCTTTCTTTCTTTTCCATCCGCTTCAACACAGAACAACAGTTTAATTGCACATACAGATATGGGGCAACACACACACACAGACACTCTAGAGCAAAACAGCGATTTTTGTGCCAAACTTGAGGAAATTCCCTCAAGCTGTTTCAGAGATTGTTGCTACCGAACGTGGACGGACAGATGGACGGACAGGCAACCCTAAAACACACTGCCTCCAGCCAGCAGCAGCTGCTCGTTCGAGGGCGTTAAAAGCAACCACTTGCGCGGCGGGATCCGGCAAGAAAAATACAATGAAATGGCGAAAGAAAAATTGTGAATGAATATCTGGCGTCGCCGTCGAAACATTTCGTCGTCGCCTTCCTGGAACCTGCGGATTCGTCTACCTGCAAGCGCTGCCGCAAATGTTTTGAATGCCGTGAGGCAGAGAAGCTCAAAGACTCGCTGTCATCAGAAGATGTGCCTGAAATCGCATTTCTAAAACAGCTCGGAGTCGAAGAATTAGAAAGAGTGAGAGCATACAGACACTATACATGCATGACCAGAAACTTCACGCTATTATTTGCGTTCCGTTCTTTTTGCGTGATTAAAACTGAGACGCCGCCAGGCGAAAGAAAACGACACACTGACCTGATCTTGCTCGAAATGACTTCTTCAGAGCTAATGAGGGAACACATGAAACTGCCTAAAACATCACAGGAAGAAGCCCCAGAACTACACGAGCGCGTCACTGCTTGTGGGTCATTTTCCACTCATTTCATTCCCTCTCTCCTCCCTTTCACTCAAACTTGATTGCAACCCCGTTTTAAGCCTCAGAAATATATAGATGTTAAACGCGTGGTTCGGCGTCTTGCTCCCCACGAGCTTGGCTGGCCTCCATAAGCGCCACGCGGCGTAATATCAGACCCAAGAAAGGGAATTAAACATGGGCAAGCACACTCACATCACTCACACACTTGATATCCTCTGGAGGAGAGTCTTGCGCATGGTGTGTGTGTGTGTGTGTGTGTGTGTGTGTGTGTGTGTGTGTGTGTGTGTGTGTGTGTGTGTGTGTGTGT
>JASSRZ010000055.1:15540219-15554437 GCA_032164315.1 Malacoctenus gilli | reverse complement strand
TGTGTGTGTGTGTGTGTGTGTGTGTGTGTGTGTGTGTGTGTGTGTGTGTGTGTGTGTGTGTGTGTGTGTGTTGGTGTCTCAGCGCTCTGCTGGCTCTCTATGAGTGAAGCTTCGGCAGGCTTTAATAATTCACCAGCCTCTTTTAGCTCCCAGACAAACTGAGTTTTCACCAACAGGGGATTCAAGGAGCAAGCACAGAGGCGGCTTTGATTTACCTGAAGTCCAGTCTCCCCCCTCTCCCCCCCCTCTCCCCCCTCTCCCTCGCTCTGTCACGCACGTGCACGCTCGCACAAATACAGGATGGAGCATCTAATATGCTCTTAAAATCTATTCCTTCAGTCTGCGTTGTTCAAGTGAGGGGAAAAAGCATGTGGTTTGGCTGAAACCCCAACGTGTCACAACTGACAACAAGCTTTTTATTGCTCCAAAATTGAGGGCAAAACCAGGAGACACGTGCTCCTCAACATGTATGTTTCTTAGTCGAGGTAAGTCTTGCGCGTCCCGCTGCCCCACATGTGTTGTCAAACTGCAGTATTATCATCCAGACCTTCAATTTATCTTTTTCATCTTCATTGTGTGTGCGTGCTTGTGGTATTTCTGGATCTCCTTTGTGTTTTGTGGCTCCACTGTGCCAAATCTGAACCCAGAGACTTTACATTCTGCTGTCTTTCAATTTCTAAATAATAACACAAAGTGATAGAGATCGTTCCTACCTCTGAATATGAAAATCTAACAAGTTAACCCGTTTGCAAGCATGCATGTTTGTCCAGAAATCGTTAATATTGCTGAATTGTTGAAGAAAGCAGTGAACAGCACGACACGCCACAGGTGTTGCATGTATAAGAATGGAGCAGGCCACATTGAGCATCCTGACAGAGGGGATGAAATGTGACCGAGAGCCACAAGCTTATACGAGAGCAATGACAACTCCAATGAAAAGAGCCGAGTGTCCATCAGATGTATGTTTATGGGACATTTACGGGTAAATTTAGGTTCAAAAGTGCCTCTCAAGTGAAACTTTATAAGTAGGGAGGTTATTGCTGCTGCGACGTGTTACAGGTTTGTAAAGAAGTTTATATCGCACCCTTGTTTCTTAACCTCGAACTGAAGTCAAACAACAGGTGGACACACACTGTCAAATATAATGTTGACACCCTCAGAGCAGATTAAGTTTTGCAAAACTGACTGAACCTTTGAATTTCATTTGTTTGTCATTTAAACTACACACACTGGAGGTTGGAGCAAGCCAATTACAAGAAAAAACGGCACCGGCGGAGTGAAAGAGAGAGATTGGAGACAGACATTAGATTGATTGGCGAGTCAAACTGATGGGTTTTTGTGGTGAAAAGTTTGCGCGTAGATAATCAAGACTGATTTGAGATGAGGTGAGGCGCACTGGTTTGTTTTGATTAAACAATGTTGTAAAGGACTTGAAGTTCTGACTCACACTAATTGCAGCCTGGAGACGGGAAAATTAGTTGCACGCAAACAAAGAGAACGACATGAGAGGAAACGAGCAGGAACGGTGATAATGCCGCACGTAGACGAGAAAACTATGTCAAAATGTGTCAATATGCTTCTCCATCCGCCATCAAAGGCCGTCAGCCAATGAAACAATCTGAAATATTAAAGGTCCACGTTTGTTTTACAGTCTTTTTTGGGAGCAAACTTGTTTAAAACTCCTCTTTACATCTTAAAACATTTTTTTATACCCGTGCGGGCAGTGAAAATAACAAGGGGACGTTTGGCTGATGAACTGCTGCACAGTTCATCATTGGTGCACAGACTCGCATCGCCTGAAGCAGCATCTTGAGCTATATGTATGAGGCAGAAATGGGGGGGAGGGTGGGGGGGGACAAAAGGCAGCACGCCGCTGGTCCTTAAATATACACAACATCAACACAGTCTGCTCACAGGGCCCTGAAATCAATCCAACCACTGGAACCCTGCACTTTTTCCCCACAGCACAAGTTAACACAAAGAGCTACATCAGAGTTCGCTTTCAGTCTGAGAAAAGCACTCACACACACACACACACACACACACACACACACACACACACACACACACACACACACACACACAGACTTGTATGACAGTGATCAGTATTGAAAAGGCTACATTGTAACCCCGTGTCTAATTTCACAGATGCTGAACAAATTGTCCTCTAACCTAAAGAACGTGTTTGTGCGGGTGCTATAATTTGTGCTGCTGTGTATGTGTGTGTGTGTGTGTGTGGGTTTGTTTGTGTGCGTCTCAGCGTGTGTGTTCATCTCCGATTCAGACAATGAGAGAATGTCAGGGAGGCGTGACGAGAGCAAGAGATGCTGGGGGAATGTCTATGCGATGGTGTCTGTTGGTACATCTTGACACTGCGCGGCCGCCGCCGCTGTCTGCGCCCGCGCGTGCGCGAGCCCACAAGGGGTCGCGATGCGGCCGCGGCGCCGCTTCTCCGCGTTAAGCTGCCGAGCAGAACGACCGACACACACGCGCGTGTCGCCGCACACATAAAATATGCTTTTCCCTGCATTTTATGGACTCACATCGCCAAACGCATTCTCTTCCTCTTTAGACTCCTTGCGCTCGTTCGCCTAAACCAAACCGTTAAAACACGTCTTAATCTGAAAATGCAGCAATTTCTTTCTGATGGCTCGTTGTCTTCGAGCGTGTAATGAGCGATTCTTCGACACAACCGCACCCAAAACTTGGACACACATGCACAGCTCGTTGGAGGATGAAGAAAACGCATTTCCCACCCCTGTAATGGAATTCTTTCTTGTGAATAAATCCAGAGAAGATCCATCTTGTCTTTAGGTTTTTTATTCAAAGCCAAATGACACGCAGGTCATCTACACGGCTCAAAAGTTGAGAGATGAGTGCGCCCCCCCCCAAAAGGGGGCCGCTACCTCTTGGACTAAAAAATAGGATGAGCAAGAAAGGGTGGGAGAAAAGGGGTGGAAAACAGTCAAAGTGGGAAACAGGAGGTTTCTGCAGGTGCAGGTGCCTCTCCAAGCGTGGGAGCAGGGGAGAAAACGAAGAAACTCTGGGAAAGAAGTCCATCCGAGAGGATGGGAAAGGAGTCTCAGGGTTCGGGAGTCAGACAAGAACAGAAAACAAAGCGAATAATATGTTGTGTGAGTACAATGGGGGAGCTCTACGAGCTGTAGCGGTTTTGTGCTTGTGTTCTCCAGGCCTGGAAAAGAAAAAGTGCTACTGTGGGCCTGCGAGTAGAAGAGTGAATAACTGAGTAAAATAATTTGCGACGACAAACCTCGCGAGTAAACCACGAACCCAAAGCCTGTTTGTGTTCTTTGTCCTGAAAACCACAACTGGACACCGAAAGACTCATGGACGCCTCATCCAGCACTCGCAGACACGTCGGACCAGCAGCCGCCAGCTCGCGCACATCCCGGCGTGCGCCTCGTTCGGATTCAGAGGCGATCGCGTATCTGCGCGATAGCGGCTGACAGCTTCCCTTCTGAAGCGATTTGCAGAGAGACGACACTCGGGCAGACTCATTCACCGCTACAGAACCAATGAATAGCTAAACATGTCATTTTTCCCCCTTTAACATCACCAGGCAATAAAGTCCATTGAATGAGTGTGTTTGTGTATTGAATCAGGATCTTTTCCTCCTACCGCTGGGCTGAGACACATTTATTGTGCGCCGCTCCTGGAGAGCCTATTTCCTTGGGCGGAATTGCTTGAATATTTCAAGGCTTCGAGGAGCCGTCCATACATTTTTGGTGCGATACCATTCCTGGATGGCTAAGTACATTAACAATCGCTCCGACGGAGAAGATTACGAAAGCATCACAGGCCGTCACAGACAGCAGGGCACGAGTGAGGGTTTGTGTTTGCCAAGCTGTGTGAGACAGAGTGTGTTGGAGAAGTCGTTTCCCCAGCTGAGCAAAAATCCATTTAGTCCCAATAAGAAGAAATGACAGCTGAGAAGTTTACCTCGGTGACCACAACGAGGGCAGAGTTTAACCTTATTACAAACAATGGCTCCCAGATGGATCTGCCGCGTCTGTTTGGGTTTCCTCTTTCCAGTGTGTGTCTTTGGAAACGCGCCGACGCCTCGCGCGCATCAATCTCGCTCGCCGCGAACGGACTGTCAGAAGAAGTTGTTTGCCTTCAAAGGGAGCCCGGATGGGAAGCGGGAAGGAAGCGGATAGAAGAAGGAGTGCGGAAGACAGAGCGAGAGAAGGGAGGGATCAAAAGGAACCCGAGCAGGGAAAGAGAGCGGCGGGTCAGATCGCACCAAAGCATCCCCAAACTACACACTTCGACTCGGACCGCTTTTTTTCCAGTGGGGCGAAGGAAAAATGTGCGGGAATAATCGGATAATAATTGTGCGGAATGGATTTGGGCTTGGGTGACAGACTTGATTTAATAAAAACTCTCCACAGATGAGACTAATTTGTTCACGTGTTGGGCTCACTGTTCTCCTCAATGCCAGATGACAACACGTAGTGACAGGCTGATCTTTCCCAGCCTGTTTCCTTCCCTCCCACGCAGCCCGTCTGTAAAGAGCACACAGACAGTCGCCCCAACGTTACAGTCAGATGACATTTATGGCATGACAGGACACTTTTAGCACATTTCACTCCTATGCACACCAGTGTGTGTGTGCGTGCGTGCGTGTGTGTACATTTGATTACATGTGAAGAGACCCAGGATGTGTGGCTGTCTGTATAAATGTGACATTTCTGTGCTAAAGTGATTGGATGGCTGAAGCTTTATGAAAGGTTATCCTTTAATTAAGGGGGCAGCTTGAGGTCATAGTAAGGTTTCGTTGCCCCCCACCCCCACCCAATCCCACCCTCACTGTTTTCCCCTCATGCTTTGTTGAACACTACAAACGAAATGTTCAGCAGAACCCAAACGGAATCAATAATCCGATTTATTTACAGTCCACGGTTCGATCGATGGGACTGTGAATCTGCCGCCCCGACAAGAACAAGAAAGCGAACAAACCGACCAACACGGGAGCCTCTCTCGTCAACTTGCCAAACGTGACGCTGGAGCTTTCAACACACGAGCGACGGATAGAGTCCAAACGGGTCTCGAGTTCATTCACACTCCCGAACGCGATCTCTGAGAGGCTAAATGTAGAGTTAATGTTCAAAATAAAGAGTATATACTACTCTTTATGACTCTTTCAACTTTTCTTTGTTCCAGTGATGAGTTCAACTGTTTTCTTTCACATCAGCTGCTCCAAAGTCATCCGCCAAATCAACACGGATCGAGTGTTTGACTGGGAAAGTCGACTCATGCTCAGTGTTTCCGTTTCTGTACCTGAATCACTTCACTGTCTGGACAAACTGAAGTTTTCAGCCATCAGCTCTTGAGAATTTGGCTCGAAACACGACTGTTTGGAGAGCATGTTGCCTGGTAGGCATCAACGCTTTCGACTGTCCCGCTCGTATCCTCACAAGGCCGCAACTCGCCGAGCCTCCAGCTGGACCAACGACTTGAGATCCCGCTCCTCTTCATCACTTCTGAGCCGTCCGCAAACTTTTAACTCTTTTGTAATAAATGGCTGAAGTGCGGCTTCATGAACGGCTGCAGTCACGTTCCAAAGACCTGCTCGACATGCAGCGGCCTCTTTAGAAATGCCTGAAAAAACCCGGAATTCTTTGATGAAGGAAAAATGCTCTTAATAATCCTTCATCTGACTGAATATTTCTGTGCTCTGAATCACTCCAGCCTCCTTTGTTGCTTACAGCTCAGGTTTGATGAAGAGGCAGCGGCTGTGGAGTCACCTTGGAGGACCTTTCGGGAGCAAAGAAATGCTCTTGCTCTGAGGAGCAAGTCACTCCTCAATTAAGACCACTGGGAGACCAACAGCAGCATGATCAGAGTGTGAAGTGCTGAATTGCTTCCTGAATTAAAGGAATGACAGTGAAAAACAAGGTTTAATCTCAGGAGAAACCCAACGGAGCTCCACTCTGCTTCTCAATCTTCACAACTGTCTTCATACATGAAGCCCGTCAGCCGCCCGGCACTGCATTAAGCAGCCTGCATCCCTCCTCAGCTCTGATGGCTCCCTATAATACTCCGCATAGTGTCCTCGAGTGCTTTGTATAATGTGCATGGAGAGGAGTGTCAGCGTGGATCTGCTGCAGCGGGAAGTTTCACATGCTGTTTTGACAGCCTCTTTCAGGAGAATACAGCCCGAGTGGAAATACTCGAGAAATGATCGTAAAGCGTCGGTAAAATCCAGGCAGGTTGAGCTTGAGCCTGATCAGCAGGTTTGCTCACAATCTGAAGGTTGCCGGTCCCGTTCCCAGTCCTGCCCCGTCCATCTGTCCCCGAGCAAGACGTTGCAGCCGAAGGTATGGAAGTGTTCTCTCATGCCACCGGTGTGTGAACGGGTGAATAGAGCTCGGTGTGACGCCGCAATGGTTCAAAACGAAAAGTTAACGTGATTGTCTCACGTCAGACTGACCTCCAGACACGAAACTCATCAAATATTCAAAACACGAGTCTCTGTTTCTGTTTCCATCAGCGAAGACCACCGAGAAGATTAGACATGTGGAGGGAAACTTGAATTTGCAATAGTCATTCAAAAAAAACCCACATAATTATGGATCGCCATTGTTGACATTGAGATTTAGGTCTTTTACACACAAACTCTCTCTCAGAACGAGACAGGTAGATAAATTAAAGAGAAAACAAACGAGTCATTTGTTGATTCGTTGCAGAATACGATTCGGCGCATGTTCAGCGGCCGGCCTGCTCGATTTTAGCCGTCTGGGAATAACCGGCTCCATTCCTCCATGTTAATGTAATCACATTACGTCAAAGGAAAGCCATTGTCGTATGCTTCCGTCAAAAGAGTCATGGGCATGCTCGCAGGCTTTATATAAGTAAGAGGGAGAACAGGGCCCGGCGTACGAGCGGGCAGAGTGGTGCGAGGAAAAGCTTATGTGCGGAACCTAATTTCATGCAATCAACAAAGCCACTTTGTGTCAAACCTTTGCTCTTTTTAAATCCCCCTCCACTGAAGCTGCAGGCCGCTGAATCAAGACTTGGACATGCCTCACAGAGGCTCACAATTTCATTTCACAGTGAATGGAATTAGCCAGTGGACCAACCTCACAAAGTGCTTTCTTCAAAGATTTTAGTTCCGCCCCAAAACACTCGGCATGTCGCCGCTGTGAAATGCGAATACGAGGGGTGGGGATGAGAGCGTGCGGGTGGACACGTTTCCAGCGGCTGGACCAGTGAGCGCGTCGCGCGGAGATGTGCAGAAGAAATAGATTCGTAAAAGGTCATGACTAAAATGTCCTTTTTACTCTGGAAAATTACCCGGTAATGCTGCATCGCCGCTCTCTCGTACCAATATGTCCGATTCCTCCGAGACCAAGCCTTCGCCTCTCAGCCCCCTGCTGGGGGACGACGGCAGACTGAGGGACAGAGTCACACTCCTGCTTTCCCCTCCCATCATCTCTGGCCTCTCCAACATCCAATTTATGAAAGAAAACAAGTCAAAGGGCTCCAACACAGTGTGCAACACTCATTCCTCACTTTTATGATCTATTTATTTTCTTCTTATTCATTTCGAATCGCTTCGCTCGGCAGGTTTGGTCGGAGCAACCCTCTTCCAAACGGCCGCTGCGCCGAGAGGGGCGGCGGCGGCGCTGACCGGAGGTGCCAAAGCGAAACCAAACACTGGACAGAACTAGAAAAACCAAGAGGAGGAACAAAGCACCCGACTCGACATTGGAAGATAACCCAGATATGCTTCTGTTCCGCACCGGCAGCGACGGCCGCGGCCTTGCAGGAATATGAACGTGAAAGGAGAAAGAACCCATAAATGGCTCGTTGTATCTTGGTCCTGGAAACTCAGCAGGAGTGTAAACTTCCTCATCTCTCCTCTCTCTTTCTGCAAATATCACTCAGAGTGAGATGTGGTCGTTTAACAGAGGACATCTGGAGGAGGAGAACAACAGAGGGAGAAAGAAAGCGGGCCTGGCTTCTCTTTGCTGCTGCTGCTGCTGTGTGGTTCTGGCGGCGGTCCAGCAGGGCCCGAGGACCCGACGTTGCGGCTCTGATGAAGAGAGCTCTGCAGCCTGCGCGCCGTTCCCCTCCCTGCGAACGCTTCAATCCCTCCAACCTTTTCCTCAGTCCCCACAGTTCCTCGCCGGCTCCCCCTCTCATTGGCCCGTACTTGTTAACTTTCTCCACACCTCTCGCTCCCCTCCCTGCCCGCGCCCTGCCAGCGTGATCCATGTGTTGTGCTGCTGCGGAGACTTGCTGAGGCAGCAGAAAAGGGGGGGTGGGGGGTGGGGGGGGGGAATATTTACAGATCAGTTAGATGGGGTTGAGCTCTGCTCCTGCTGCACACTCACAGTTCCTCGTCAATCACTGCTACAACAGCTGCAAAACACAGCCAGGGACGCACACACACACACACACACACTGGCATTTGAGCCATTGCAAGCACACACGCAAGTGCACGCACCCATCTGTTACTGCAGCACACGAACGCGCAGCAGTCGTCGAGCGATGTGTGCTCGCTACGGTGACCCGAACTGACCGGAGCTGATCAGACCGTCCTCAGAGTGCGCTGAAGTGCGTCAGGATCACAATCAATCAGGTGGCGAGCTTTCCTCTCAGCACCACAGGGTGTCAGGTGGAAGTTGTGTGCTCAGCAATTGCCGTGCGTTCCAGCCGTTTACATAGAAAAGTACTTGAAGAGCTCGTTAATCACTAAATTGTTCAATAGACCTCCTCCACTAACCAGTATCAATGGGCCTGATACAAAGAGGGATCAGTTTCGAATCGTGGTCTTTGGAGCGTCCACAAGAAAATCTCAACGGACATGGCAGATGACTGCAAATCTATAAATACTCCTCCGAACTCGAGCTGGTCTTATTAACGGGATCACAAATGTTGGTCTGAGGGTCAAAAAAGTTGACCACCACAATTCTGGTACCAAGAATATGGAAAGTAGTACGACTCCCGAGTACTCGTTCGGTCCAGGATACTTTGGGAATTTTGTCAATTTCAAAAGGTAAATTGAAAAAAAAAAGGGAGTCGGTGTCCAAAAGCTGTCTGCTTAAGAAAATCCGTCAAACTTTACAAGCCAGGGAAAATATTTTGCAGGGGCGGAGACGTTCAGCCTCTTTGAGTGAAATGAAATGTGACGAGGAATCCGTCGCACGCAAGACTAAAGGGCTGGCACCCCCCCCTCGCCTCCAGTGCTGATAAAGACATCAAACTCGCCCTCTTTTCTTGCCTTCAGTCTAGATCAAAGACTCAGATTATGGATGTGCACAGGAGGGATCTAATCACAACAGCATCTAAGTGAAGGGTGAAGATGTATAAAGATACAGGTTGAAAAAAACTTCACCTAAAATGTGCAACTTGTCAATTTCGCTTTTATCAGCCGAGTTCAAAGAGCGAATTGATTGAATCTCGGCACTTTTTTTTCTGCTGATGTCGGTGCTACAAGCTTCCACTGCGAGCCCGCGGCAGACACGCGGAATATCCACTCTCTCTTTTCCACCCTCTTCCTCTGTTTTCACTTCCTTACTGCCTCAACTTGTGGATGTGGAAGAGATGAATCACCAAATCCGATGGGAGCTTAACTAAAACTACAGATAGTGCAGCGACGCACACAAACACACACACACACGCGCGCGCGCGCACGCACGCACGCACGCACTCACACGCGGCTCTGCTCTATGCAAACAGATGATGCTGCCAGAGAGAGGTGTTGCGCCTGCTCACACTGTCAACCCAACAAGGTCAACATTCAAAACACAAGCATAATGTGTGTGTGTGTGTGTGTGTGTGTGTGTGTGTGTGCCTGCATAAGTGTGTGGGAGTGTTTGTGTAAAGCGCATAAACAAAAGAGACCTTGACGCCCACTTTCTCCGGCAGCTTCCCAGCCGGGCGGGTCTCCTGATCGCACCCGATCACACCCTTCGGCCTTTTTTTTCTCTCTCTCTCTCTCTCTCTCTCTCTCTCTCACACACTCTCTCTCTCTCACACACTCTCTCTCTCTCACACACTCTCACACACACACACACACACACACACACACACACATCACCGCACCCCCCCGTCCTCGCCCACCTTTCTCCCTCCATGGTCACCCGGCACCACACCTGTCCAGTCAGGTCAACGCAACCATAATATCAGCAGTAGCAGCAGCAGCGCGGCTGGTGTCATGGTAACAGGTTTGGCCGACGACGATGTCGTTCAAGGACAAATAGTCCCGCCGAGTCCGTGCCGCCGCAGTGACCTATCCCAAACTTTCCTCCCTGCATTCATTACATTTAAGGTTATCGGCTCTGTGATATCTGATGCGACACTCGCTGGTTTAATGTCACGCTTTCGTGCTTTTAAATAATACTTAACGCTAATTGGAAATGACAGCAGTTATCAGTCATTTTAATGGTTACGCTCCAAACAGCCACTGGTGATTCATGGGCAGCACTTCCCCACTGTAGCCAGTCACATGTAGGTCAAAACAAGGACCAATTTGGGCCAATTTCAGCCTGCTGTGACTCTGAACAGGCCCCTTTACATGTGCGGACCACAACGGGTCACATCAAAGCTGAAAACCTAATTGTGGTTCATACGGACGACAATTGAAACACTTCGAAAACAAAGTCTTCGAAAGATGCTTCCATTCCATCCAAGAGGATTTCTGAATCTGTGCAAGAAAATATTGCATATATTCAGATCCGATTCTCAAAACGCGGCCGTAACGCATTTCCACATTTTTAATCAACACTCGAAGCTCCTTTTTGAACCTGGCGTTCCCAAAGTATCCCCAGGAAACCTCACAGTGCCGCTCCTCCCAACAAGCCATCGGCTGTAATTTCCTCCACACCCTTCCAACACGTTTAATATTAACACGTCAGCGAGGATGCAGCAGGACGGACACCTCGCGATCCGGCATGTTGCCTCCAACTACAATGACCTGAAAGTTCTCCGTCGGAGCACGGTCCGTTCATCGGGGTTTTTTCTTTGCATGATAAAGTGCAGGAGATGTTAAATTTGCCTCGGTGTAACCACACCGAGCGGCCGCTTTTAGACTTCAGAAAATGGATTTTAAAGTGGATTACAAGATTCCTTGTTACGCAACCACTGTAGGACTGTCCCTCCCTGCTTTTCTGCTGTTGTTTTGTCCATCTTTCTGTTTCTCACTGCTTTTTTTGGGGGGAGTATTGGAGGGGACTGCCTGAAGTAAAAGTTGAGCCAACTCTGAGTCAGACATTAATAAGTGAGGAGGGCAGGAGGCGAGAGAATGGCTCCTGCAATATTCATATGTCATATTGACTTGACTGCCAGCCGCTCGCCCATGCATCGCGCACTTATGAAGCCTCACAGATGACTGAGGATGCGGCGCCGCGTCCTCCCCCAGCTCCTTCCCTTCCTCCTCGGTGTCGCTCTCCCTCTTCCTGTACAGATCCTCATCTTCCACCCGGATGCCATTTGCACTCGTTCCCTGCACTCCCATGTATCCTCTCGTACCCCCCCCCCCCCGCCCTCCGCCACCATTTTTCATCCCCCCTCTCATCTGCTGCCATCTCTCAGAAGAGAGTGGCATGCCCACGAGCCAAATTCAATTACAGACCAAATTAAAAGGGATGCTTCTCAACTCCCAGCACAGACAAAAGGAACACACGCATGCACCAGATACACCAGGATTCCGCTCATGCGCCGACACGCACACACACTCTTTTGCCAAAGAAAACACCAAAACACTGACGAATATGTAGATGAACTACTTTTCCGAGGACGTCACTTACGCCGCCTCCTTATTGTTGCCGACGGAAAACCTGCCCCGGCTGCTTTTCCGTCCCCGCAGGCCTCAGACGCCGTCATTAATGAGCTGTGATGATGCGAACGTAAGTGTGAATAAGCAGCCGTCCGCCCGACCGCTCCGCGTCTGCCAGGGAAACGTGATGTATTGGACAGAAAAAGCAGGGAGACCCGTCATTAGGACCGGCCCGTCCACGTTTGAACATCAGCTGTGAAGCATCAGATTTGGAAAGAGAGCTGGACTGTTTCTGAGTCAACCAATTAGGGAGCGCCGCGAGCTACGCTGGCTGCCTTTCAGTGTGATTAGATGTGAACCCCACCGGAGGACATCCGGTCCACTTGTTTTCTCATACGGAGAGCCCAGATTAAAAAGCTCCGAATACATTTTTTTATAAAATAGAAAAAAAAAAAAGGAAGAGTACATAATATTGGAAGCTGTAAAGTCTGAATCTGCTGCTCCGAGGAGTAGAGAGGAGAGCCGGACGGGAGGAGGAGGGACCTGATGTGAGCACAGTCACCTGAATCTTAAAAACACGGCTGCGGGCTAAAAGAGCATGGCGGCGTGTAGTGCTGTTGTTTAAACAGCAGCATCAGTTTTTGGCTACTTGAATTATTCACTTGGAGGTCATTTAATAAGCCAAACAACTGCCATGACCCCTCGCCAAAACTTCACTTCATTATTATTTGTTGTCGTTTCAAAAGGAAGCCATCGCAACGACGACAAAAAAACCACGCGTCATGGCTCCACGTTCATCAGCGCGTGAGAAAGCAAACCAAGACATAAGAGGCGACAGTCTGCGACTCCCGTGGGAGGGCGCCGTGGCTCTGACGAGCATGCATGCGCTGGGGAAGCTGCAGCTGTGTGTGTGTGCATGTTCAGACGGGAGGCAGCCAGTGGTGGTGGGGAGCAGGTCCTGCTGTAAGTCACCTCTGCTCTCCCAGGGGAAAGGGTAATAATAATTCTCCTCCACCCTGAATAGATTCAGCCCGAGGGCTCAGACAGTACATGGAAATAAAGTGACACACACACACAAACACGCACACACACCAACTTGAAAAAGCCATAAACTAGCAGCCTCCCACACTGTCTTCACTGAGCACGGCTTGCAACGTTAGTGTGCCCCAACCCCAGTTAATCACACAAACACACAATATCAATTTGTGGAGCACAAGCACAGCGCAGTAATAAATATGTAAATAACCCCACCGTGTGCGTGCGTGTGTGTGTGTGTGTGTGTGTGTGTACGTGCACTACAGGAAACAAACAGTTCCCCAGAGGAGACGAGGTGTAAGCTTTTATGTCATCCAGTGCTGAGATGACAAACACACACACACACACAGACACACAAAATGACCGATCCATGACTCTGAGCCGATGGATCGACAAATACAAATGGGTCAATCAGGGAGCCGTGAGACAACACCACCACTCCCCCACCCCCCCCGCGCACCCCACCCTCCTCCCCCTTTCACAAGCCAAACTCAAACACACACTATTCACAAATGTGACAGTAGGAAGGGAGAGGGGGTGTCTGCTATTGTCCTGTAAGGGGATATCTGAGCTGATGTTGGTGACTTCTCCTCACTCCTCATAATCCTGTGTGTGTGTGTGTGTCTGTGTGTGTCGGTGTGTGTGTGTGTGTGTGTGTGTGTGTGTGTGTGTGTGTGTGTGTGTGTAGCAGACCGGGCCTGGTGTTGTTGATAAGGGCTGAGGGCTTAGTCCTCACTCACAGGGACGCACTTGGAGCATTAATGAGCCCACAGCGCAGAGGAGAGCCGCAGCCAAAAAGGTCTTTATCAGCCACGAGGAGCCGGCGTGTGCATGTGTGTGACGGCCACGGTGAAAAGGGGGAGAGTCCACGTGTCTTCGTGTGTCTTTTATGCAGTGTGGAGCATCTTTGGCCAAACTATTGATGATCTCACACACACACACACACACACACACACACACACGCAGTCACTCACTCACTCACACACACACACTTTGGCAATGGATACAGCCTGAAGGTGAGGCTGGAGGTTGAGATCCAACACAGCAGTTCTGTGTGAAAGTGCATATCCATCACACAGACAACCTAAAGTCTGTGTGTGTGTCTGTGTGTGTCTGTGTCTGTGTGTGTCTGTGTCTGTGTATCTGTGTCTGTGTATCTATGTCTGTATCTATGTGTGTGTGTGTGTGTGTGTGTCTGTCTCTGTCTCTGTGTGTCTGTGTGTCTGTGTGTCTGTGTATCTATGTGTGTGTGTGTGTGTGTGTGTGTCTGTGTCTGTGTGTGTCTGTGTCTGTGTGTGTCTGTGTCTGTGTATCTGTGTCTGTGTATCTGTGTCTGTGTCTCGATGTGTGTCTCTATGTGTGTGTGTGTGTGTGTGTGTGTGTCTGTCTCTGTCTCTGTGTGTCTGTGTGTCTGTGTGTCTGTGTATCTATGTGTGT
>JASSRZ010000055.1:15517944-15535779 GCA_032164315.1 Malacoctenus gilli | reverse complement strand
CTGTGTGTGTCTGTGTGTGTCTGTGTGTGTGTGTCTGTGTGTGTCTGTGTGTGTCTGTGTGTGTCTGTGTGTGTCTGTGTGTGTCTGTCTGTTTGTGTCTGTGTGTCTGTGTCTGTGTGTCTGTGTGTGTCTGTGTGTGCGTCTGTGTGTGCGCGCGCGCGCACGCGTTTGTGCATGTGTGTGTCTGTGTATGTGTGTTTGTGTATGTATGTGTGTGTGTGTGTGTGTGTGTGTGTGTGTGCGTGCGTGCATGTGTGCGTTTGTTTGTGTGTGTCTATATCTGTATCTGTCCGTGTGTCTGTCTGTGCATGTGTGCGCGCTTGCACTCATGTGTGCATCTGTGTGTGTCTGTGTGCGTGCGTGCATCCGCCTGTCCGTCCGTGTGTGTGTGTGTCCTCATTAAGCAGAGCCCCCCCCCCCACAAAAATATTTAGCATGTTTATTTCACTTCAGTATTCTTCCCGTCCCCCCCCCCCTTCCAAATACTCCTCATCAGTGTTTTGTCCTTCAAACCAGAGCAGGCAGGAAGCATAATGGTAACCACGGCAACGAGACAGCAAATAGACAGCACTACTTGGGTGAGTGAGCACGGGTGGATGTATGGATGTATGGGGTTTTTCCTGCGAGGACAGCTGAAGGAGAGGCAGGAGAGACGATGCAGAGGCAAAAGAGAAGAAAAAGGCTTCGCACGGCGCGTCTCAATGACACGCGAATGTCCGGCCACACCGAGGAACGTCGTTTTCTTGGCAGATCCGCCGGACTTGGAGGCCCAACGCGAGTCCGTGCTGTGGTTTTAATAAGGGCTCCGTGGGGTTTTTCTTCCCAATTTCCAAGCCTGAGCTCTCAAAGTGACTCATTAAACATACGCAGCCTGCGGAAGCGAGCTGGACTCCGACCAACAGGAGGCGTGCGCTCGTTTCCCGGCGCCACGTCTTTTCCCATCAACCCGAGGTAGGAGCGCGCGCGAGCGAGCGAGCGAGCGAGCGAGCTTAAGGTTGCCTCAGATGTTTCGCTGGTTCCCCCGCAGCAGTAAGCCGGAATTATAATGTCAAATTTTGAAACAAACGTCACGGAAACAAACGTACAAGGATTAATGTGAATTTATTCTAATTTATTCCAGGCTTAATCCTTCCTAATATCCCTCATAAGTAGCTGTAAGCAGGCAGATGCACATACACTCATACGGGCAGTAATGCTTTCAGTCAGTCCCCGTTTCCAACCAACACTAAGACGCGTCAGATTGCGGCTTTCCTCTTCACACTTTAAGACAAATTAATCAACAAAGCAAGAACTTAACGTGCAAAGTGACGTCGACAAAACTCCAACTTGTAGCATGTCGTGCTGAAGTCTTGTGGCGTTCAGTCAAGCGCCGCGCGACCGAGCCGAACGAGCCCAAACGTAAACGACGACATCCTGTCAATTCTGGGAAACTGAATCAAGTCGATCTTTTGTTCCGGTACAAAGTCTCAGTTTATGCTGATTTACAAGACCAGAACACGTTTGTAGTCCTCCTGTTGTCAATACAAACCTCAGAAATAATGTGTCTTTTTATGAGTCACATACAGGGAACTTTGATACATCCATGTTTACTTCTCCTAACAACAAGTTTTCCTTCTGTTTCAGTAGTAATATCACAAAAGAACCAGTTGGTCACAGACGTTTGCTCTGTGAGCAGATTTGATGACCAGCAAGAAGAATCAAATAAATGTTTATTTTTCAAATCGCCCAAATTTGGACACATCAACATAACTTAAGAACAAAGCCAAAAATAGGTTTAAATAAATATGGTGATTCTTACCTTCAGTGGTTGGTCCACAGTCGGGTTTCGGCAGTAGTTTCCATCAGCGTCCAGCTAAAAGTAATGACAAATTCCCAGTTTACAATTTTTAAATTGAAAAAAACTCAAATATTGTCATTTATCTGCTTAACTGCCTGAATTTTATTCAAATATTCATGATTTTCTTTCACTAAATTGCTTGTCTGACAAATGCATCACAATGTCCTCACACTGCCTGAATCTTCCTCTGCTCACACACACTTTCAGCTCATAGGAAGTCTGGCTGGGAACACCACCACCACCCAACAATGGCCGACTGGTTTGTTGCAGAACCCTCCAGCCCACTGACGCCTCAGCCAGAGTGGACGTCTGATCACAGTGATCGACCGCCACCTGCGTGCGCCAACTAAGCTCCGCCCCCTGCTTTAATCGCGGCTCACGGGCGCAAACGAACGCGGTTAGACGGAGAAGACATCAGCCCGAAAGGCTGAGAGATAATATGATGGCCTCTCACCACAAATTGTCCCGGTGGTCTAATTCGGAAGCACAATCGTGTTGCTGAGGCAGCTTATAAAAAGGAGACGAGTTCAGTATTTGCTCTGATGGAGACCAGACAAACTTGACAAATACTGCAACTACTATCTAGTATTTACGAGTAGAAACACTGACAGAATCTGCATACATGGATTCACTGTGCAAGAGAAGTGATGGCGTGAATAAAAGACCGTGTGACTGTGTGGCAGCGCAATGATTAAAGCACAATATAGCAAGTAGAGGAAGCAGTTTCAGGGCTTTATTTTTTATGGCGGTGTTGGACTCTTTCAAATTAAAAGCATTCAGTAATTCAAATATTTTACACAGTAACTTCCATCCTTTGGGGTTCACACAGCCTCCCTTATTTTAGGGGGGCACAGGAGCCCATCTGGGCTTCATCGTGACCTTTTTTTTAAAACACAATAACTCAAAAGGCGCAGTTCAGTGATGCACAGACACGCAACTTTAAAAAATACAGTGACTAAAAGATGGAAATTTAAAGAAAAGCTTTACTGAAAGAAGGCAGATGATTATTGCACATTTTGTGGACGTACTCACTCCTCATGAGGTCAGTGCTGGCTTGGTTTGTGGACTCAACCGCACCACAGACATAGTACGAACGTGAGAACAGCTTATTTGGTGGAACGGCAAGTCAACAGTCCAGAGTTTGGTAACCAGCAGACACGTAGCGATGATCCCGGGACGTAGCCACCAAACAGGAGAGTCCAGGGACACGAGGTGAGTCCGCATCCAAACGACAGTCCAGGGGATCATCCACAGGGAAGGCGGGCTCCGTAATCCAGACGAACGGGCTGCTACACGGCACTCAGGCTGCTTGGAAACGCAGACGAACTGGCAACAAGACACGAACAGAAGCCCGCAGGTGCGTCTAATCACAGCGCAGCACAGGTGCGGCACGTTGGGGAGGGAGCAGCAATCACACAGGTGGACAGGAAGTCAAGGAGTCTGCGAAACAGAGACAAGGTGAACTACCAAAATAAAACAGGAAACAGACAGCACAGAAATGTGGCGCGAGACGGTTGACAGTGGCCGGTTCACTCGTTGTGCTCTGATGTCTGACATGTGCTGGCAAGATGGACGCCGTCCGACGTTTTCCAAAAAGTTCTCGGCATTTTTTTCTTCCCCAGACAAAAAAACATCCAAACATCCGTCCAAACACACGACCGAGCCCGTCACAGTGCGTCGAGCTCGGTTTGGGCAGGATTACGTCCACCACGGCGGACCGAAACAGTCCGAACACCGACTCAAACCGGAGAACTGCGACTTCATTAATCATCGAATGCTTCATTCCCAGCTTTCATCGACACAAACCTGGATCCGGACGCTGCCGGTTCCCCCGACAAACCGCGGCTTGCTGCTCGGTTTCCGGAAGGGAGACCCGTGCAGCTCTGTTCATACATTTACCCCGAGTTGAGCCTTGATGTATGCACTCCACACAGGAAGCAACTAGTGTCAAATCGGCCGAGGAAGACTGATTCCGACTATTTCATCTCGTCTCATTTCCACATCCTCTGGTGCCCGTCTGCCTCTGCAATCTTCCTCCTCTCTTTCCCCTTCATTAAAATCGCCCCCCCCACCCACCACCACCGCCGCCGCCGCCGCCGCCGCCGCCTCTCTCTCCTCGTCGAAAGACCACCGAAGAAAGCTGGTTATTCAAATTTAAATCAACACTGACAGAGAAGCAGATGTAAAAAGAGAGCGAGCGCGGTAAAGAGAGCTACGAAGCTTGTACCTGACGTTGTTAGTATTAATGCGATTCCACTGCGAGGGCCGGGATCGATGCAGTCAGATGAGGGACTGTGTTAACATCCTAATCTCTAATAGCATCAGAGCAGGCAGACTATAAAAAAAAGCCTCCACCAGTTCAACCATGAACACACACACACACACACAGGGACACACACTCGCACACACACACACATGCTCACACAGACTTGGACTCGGATCAAGACGATAAGACGGACAGAGAGGACACGGGGAGCCATTAGAGGAGGACCCGTATTGTGTGCTGAAAGAGATCGCCTCGATGACCCGCGCCTGTTCTCCGCTGGCGTTGGCGCCGGAGCGCCGTTCCCGGGGACAAACCTGACCCTCCGAGCGCCGCGCCGCGCCGCCAGCCGCTGATTTATTCATATCGCCGCTCTGCGGTGTTTAACCGGAACGTGAGCGGGAATTTGTATTCATGATTGCGTCCATTTCCCAACTGTCCTCAGCGTAATCCCGGACGGATGATCCTCTTTCCTGGATCCAGCTGGAAACGCGGCGCGGCTTCGTCCATCCGTCCACCTGGGCCAGGAATCTCCATGTGGCGTCAAAGACAATATATCTACTTAAAACTTTCAAATATTGACCATATATTGGGCTACTTGCAGAGAAAAACCCTTTTTTGATCCAAAAACTCCTTATATTTATGGTTTCTCGGGTTTAATCCCACCTGTTGTTTGGTTTCACTGTTCTACCAAGTGTGTTTTGGAAAAAGAGACTGAAAAAGGGGGTCTGCAGCCTTTCCCAGTCGCAATTTGGGGGGGCTCAGGAAGAAGGGTTCAACTCCAGAAGGCCAAAGTCGCAAATCGATCCCAAAAAACGGACGTGTCCTCAACAAAACGTTGCTTCTCAACGACTTTCCAACATTAAAACGGTGTTAAGCTTCACCGTTGCGTCTCTCTGAGCACCGTGTGAGCTGCAGATGTTGCTGCAGCATCAGCACGCATTCAGGCTGCACCAGACAAGCGGTGCCCAAAAAAAAAGGAAAAAAAAAGCTCTGCGTTATCAACCTACTTTAAGTGGCACGAGACAGCACCAGAGAGGAGCGGCTTGCAGCCTGCCTGAGCTTGGCGCTTTTGCCCTATTTGCTAAAAATAACATTTAGGTGGCAGGTATATTTAGGAAGCGCTCGGGAGGCGGCGGTTCGGAAACCGCGACTGTTCGTCGGCAGAGTTTCGCAAAAACACAAACAGCTTATATTTTCAGCGAGATAATTGGACGCTGTCACGTTCAATTACAAAGCGCGCACGGGCCTTTTCTTGAAAGCGGCTCGCCACTTTGCCGGCGCTTCCGTCAAACCCCTGAACGTGCCGCGTGACCTAATGGAGGGTGTCCATTGTCTCCCGGCGCCGCTTGGAAAAGCTTCTTGCCAATCGGACGCCGGCGAGGGGAGGAACGGGCGCCGGCGACGTCTCCGCGGGCTCCATTCCTTTAAAACATCTCCAATCTAATTCTGACTCATTAGTAAGCCTCTGGAGTACTTGTGTCTCGTAGTGCAGACACAAACGGCGAGACGTCGCGCGCGCGTGTGTGTGTGTGCGTGTGTGCGAGTGAGACAGCATCTTTAATTACCCAGGTAACACAGCCAGATGCTCCATCACTCTGGCAATGGCAGTGATTAAAAGCAGTAAAATATTCATTTCAATCAGACACCCACATGCCACATGTATAATTAATGCACAGCGGAAGGACATGGCAACTTTTTACCACAATCGCACACACACACACACACACTTTCCGTCACTGTATTCCCTTTATGCATCACGCCCAGCTGCTTGCATGTGTGTGTGTGTGTCCAAGAAATGTGACTTTGGAAGAGCCACTTGGAACAAACACTCCACAGGGAGGTCAGAGGCCAGTCAGACTGCATTCTGGGACGTCATTCAGCCCACCCACACAGCAGATGTGTCGCGTTGCTCTTTCGCTGGCCCGACTCTCCCTCCGTCGTTCTCCCACGTCGTCGCCGTCATCGTCGAGGGGAAGCGGCGCCTCCGCTTTGCCGCCTCTCCAGGCGTTCGGCGCCTTCTCCCCCCCGTGTGGGTGTGCCGCCTTCGCCCGCTCCTTCCCGTCACTTTTTTTTTCCCGTTCGGCTCGGCGCTCGTCGATACCTCAGAAATACCTGAGAGCAGTTTGTCAGAGGTCTCGGGTGCCGTCTGATGTCTCTGGTGGGCGGGAGGAAAATATACAAACACAAAACAATCTCAGACTGGAGGTGAATTTACAGACACAGAGTCGACATTTGATTTGTACCTCACTTGGCGGAACAGATCTTTTTCCGCCCGAGGCCAAGTGTGTGTGTGTGTGTGTGTGTGAGCTCCGAGAATCCAGAGAAAATGCAGCGTTTCCAGCCGGCGTCGGGGCTGCAACATGCTAACAAATTAAACATGTGATTTGAATGGAAATCACAGCCAAAAGAGGCTCATTTTCACACACTTGAAATAGCATCTTTTCCTCCCTCCTGTCAATCCCCACGGTTCCACTTTGTTTTCTATTCCTGTCCTTTCAATCCGTCTGACTGCTGTCTCTTTGTTTCCCTTGATTAAGCGCTCCGTCGCAGTATTGTTTCGACTCCAGCAGTAGGCTACAATTACTCAGCGCAGTGTGTGTATTGTATCACGCTCATTACAATTACCTCTGGGTGTGAGCGTGTCATCTGTTGCCTGCTCATGTTCCAATTTCGCTCTGAGTGGAGAGGAAGCCGCATCCAGCTGCTCCGGCGCGGGCGCGGGAATGTGACCAGCAGACAGGAAGCCTCCGATGGGATGAATTCGAGGCTGCGCCTGCAGAAATACAGGAAATGACCGCAAAATTAAAGAAATAAACTCACCCGAGCCATTTGAGTTGTACCTTAAAAAGGGGAGGGACTAACAGACGCCACCTTGGCGAGTTGAAATAGGAGAAAAGAGGCCCACTGTGCGTAAATCATGGAACTTATTACTTGCAAAATCCAGCAATAGCACTTAAAATGAATGAAAAAGGAGTTCCGAGCAGTGTTACGGATTAAGCGGAGGGATTGAATGTGTGATGCAATGTATGCAGCATTGCACTCAGACACAGTAATCTAATCTGGCTCGTGCTGCTCCATCACTGATGGCAGATTATTGGCAAATTCCCCAATATTGTATCTGCAGAATGATCTCAGAGCCTCCTGCCAGTCACTCAGCCCGTGTGCTTCAGCATAATGACTCTTTGTGATGAGCTCGAAGTGGCCACGACGTCGTCGCTTCACCGACGTCACGTGACACGAAATTCTAGCCTTGTTTTGCAGGTTTAATTCAACTTTTTGAGACGCAATAGCGTCCAAAACCTTTCTTTTCAAGCACTGACAACACAGGAGGAGATGATCGGCTCAAATTCCCAAGCTGCTCAAAGCGCTCGCATATCACGAGCTTGATCTCGTACTCAAGAAGCTACAACTTGCAACAGTCGGCGGGCGTCACAAAAGAGCCGACGGCAGGGAATCGGAGCAACTTCCATTTGATTCCGACCGCGTGGTGGAAAAAAAAAAGGATCTCGGAGGTCTCCAAACTTCACATCTTTCCGATCGTCTATTCCCCGTGAGCCCGGCATCAATAAGTATTAATGCTGCAGCCACACACACGCATGAATACGCAAACATGAGCACTTCAAAAGAAGCTCATCTCTCACCCACTGTCTAATTGGCCGGTGAGGCTTTTTGATGTTATGCAATATCAGAAAGGCTGATAATTCCTCCCGCTGCGAACGAGCCAAAGGATTTCCATAGTTTGTCTTCGTGCCGCCGATGAACGCCGACGTCTGATCCATCCGATTCGTGGACCTTACAGAGAGGCGAGAGGGAGGGGGGGAAAAAAAGCCCAAAAAACTCAGTTGTCCAATAAAAGCTTTTATTGTTTCTTTATCGTTTCCTGCTTTCTGCTGAGTCATTGATATGCAAAAGCCAATATTCGCTTGGCTTCTTCTGGCACAGTTTTGCACAAAACCACTTATTCTGACACAGACCTACTCTGTCTCCACAGCAAACTGTGGCCTGCCGTGCTCGAGGAAGCCCAACACAAATAAAACAATTCACCCCAGACAGAAGCACAGTAGTACCGCTCTGAATTCACAGTGTCACCGACAGTACTGTTGTTTCCCAGCGCGCGGGCTCGAAGGCTCGCCAGGAGTCGAACCCCCGCCGGTCTCCCCCCCCCCCCCCCTCCCCGTTGCCCCGGCTCACACAGGCGGTCGCTTGTAAATGTGCGACGCTTTTCCTGCGCAACTTGCTTTGTTAAATTACATTTCTTTGAAGGGAAAAAAAAAAAAAAAAGTTCCCTAAACGCTTGACGGTGGAAATTGGCAATCCTGCGGCGCGGAGGACGGCGTTTTAAAGCCCTGCAAACAACCCGGCATAAATTTACACCATTAGTTCCCTCAGGCTAGAAAATGCATAAAGTGCAGAGTGTGTGTGTGTGTGTGTGTGTGTGTGTGTTTGGCGTGAGAGCGCCGTCGTGGTAATGAGAATGCAGATGTCCTCTGCCTGCCATGGACGCAGCCTCCAACATGCACACATAAGTGCTTCCCCTCGTCTGTTGCCGTGTGTCAATGAATAATGCACATATTAATCTGCCGACGTATGGAAGCTAATTAATTCAGCACTTCCGCCTTCAAGGTTATCTAATTAGCGCGGCATCTTTGGAGTCACTGGGCACGCAGAACAATCTGCCGCCATCTTTTAGTTGCCGACTTTTTCGCCAGGAGTTTCCTCTCGTCCCCCTCGACTCGACCCCCCACGCCCGGTCGACCGGGGGGGGGCGTAATCGCTTGAAATTCGACAGGCACGAACGAAGAGAGAAAGGTTCTCAGGGGCCATAAATACTCGAAGGTCTGTGGGGATGGAACCGCCATCTCTGTCAGCTGCTGCCCTGCAGTGCATGCTGGGACACGTGTCCCTCCGCGGCCTCTGCGGGAGGCTCTCTCTGAGCCACGTTTAGGGAAGGTGCGGGAGGTGCCGATTGGGCGAGCAGTGCTGCAGGTAGTGCTGAGGGGAGGGTGGTGGTGGTGCCGTTGGGCGGGCGGGGCTGGCGCGCCCTCTGCGGCCCCCCCGCCTCCTGGTGCTTGGCCCTCTCCAGGACCACCTTCAAGCTCTTGGCGAAGACGTCGCGAGGGTCGGTGGCCGGAAGGGCGGGGCACACACAGCTCTCTCTCAGCTCCAGGGCCTGGATGGGGGGGGGGGGGCAGACACACACACACAGATACAGATTGCCACTCTGATAACCACACTTTAAATCCACGAATACATCCCGCGAGGCAGCAATGACATCATTCATCTCGAGATGATCAAAGACGCGTCAAAACTCGAGTCACTGAGACGATCTCAGCGGTTCCGCAGTGAGAAGCAGAGTCCCTTTTTTTTTCCTTGACAGGTCCCACACAAGACTAACACACGAATACACACTCTCACACACACACACACTCGCATAGATCTCAGGGCAATTCAGTCTTTAGATTGTTGGGAAGAAGCAGGAAGAAGAAAAAGAAAACAAGGCTCAGAGAGAGCATCCAAACGCCCCACTGGAAGGCGGCCGTCCGGAATCAAACCCGAACCTCCCGCTGTGAGGCCACAGGCGCCAACCACTGCTGTTGCGTACTGAAGTGGAAATGTGGGTCCAGAACGGTAACACAACGTCCCCTGCGACGACTCGACTCACGGCGTTTGTGCAATCAGCTCTTGTCTGGAAATCTTTGAAAACTCGCCTCCTATTTGTAGAGATTGTATCATGCTGGTGTCGCAGATCTAAAATCCAAGCTTATGACTCAATAAATGAGTCAAAGACTGATTCATAAAGACACACTAAGGTCAGGAAGGCTGGACGCTTTCTTCCCACACTGACTTCCAATGCCGACACACGTCTCACCACGAGTTTAGACGAAAAACGCGAAGGGATGCAGCTTCTCTTCTCAGATTGGACAGATGGAGCCGAGCTGTTTGAGGCTACCCAGTCACATTGCTTCTTTATGTGTCCACACACACACACACACACACACACACACACACACACCCTCTCACACACACACACGCCCCGTGACTCATTAATCTCTCACTCGAAATCACCTACAAGACTGAGCACATACATGCACTCGGCTCCCCACTCAACAGGCTCTCACGTTACCGGTGGACTTAATGCGCTTTGCTTAAGGATGATGAGCGCACTCGTGGAGGTGGAGTGCCCCCACAAGAGTTGGGTTAAGTAGCTGGAGACCATCACCCGTCGCAAGGTTAAAAACATCACATTATGCGTCACTTTCACCCGCCCGAGCTCACGCGGTAACTGGCTGCTCGATGGGCGGGTCCAACGTTCTGCCGCTGCTGCAAAAAAAAAGGTATTAGAGGTGGCAGAGGTTCCTCTCACACACACACACACGGACACACGGACACAGACACAGACACAGACACAGACACACACATGGACACAGACACAGACACACACACACACGGACACACACACACACAGGGACACACACACACACACACACACACACACAAACAAACACAGACACACACCGACACAAAAAGACAGACACACAAACAAACACAGACACACACAGACACAAACAGACAGACACACACAGACACACCTAGACACACACACACACACACACACAGGGACACACACACACAAACACACACACAGACACACAGAGACAGACACACACACACAGACACAAACAAACACAGACACAAACAGACAGACACACCTAGACACACACACACACACACACACACACACACAGACACACAGACACAAACAGACACAGACACACAGACACAAACAGACAGAAACACACAGACACACACACACGGACACACACACAGACACAGACAAACACACACACAGACACACAGACACAAACAAACACACACTGACACACCGACACACCGACACACACCGACACACACACACACACACACACACACACACATTCAGCTCTGTTGTGAACTGCCAGATGATTCTTTTTATTTTTGCAAAATAGAAACCAAGCTGAAGTTTGGGTAAAAGTGCTCTCGGAGCCTCTCTCTCAGTAAACACTGGGAGCTGGAATGCTGCTTTTGCTGATCCCTGATGAAGATTGATCCCAATGCAACGGTCTTCACGCCCTCCATGCCTGTGGCTACAGCCTGGCATCGACAACGGCTGTTGCGAGAGGTTAAACTCGAACGCAGGGATGCGCCGTGATGCACGGGCACATACTGTACATGGAGCAGCCACACGGGCACCTGATGGACAATTAGTGGTTTACCCATCTGTTCCGTCTTTGTGCTCGGGGCATCTGACAGCGTACCAACACTCAAGGTTAAATTCGCTGCTGCCTGATTGATTGTAAATCCTTCTCTCAAAACACACACGCGCGCGAGTCCGAAGGACCGCGGACGCCGACACTTTCCTCTGTTGATTTTTGTTCTTTTCTTGCCTTAAGACACCATTGATTGTCTCGCCACCGTGTGCGAAGCCTCGTGAGATTGCCCCGCTAATGCGGGGCCTGTTTTTCTCTCGAATCCTGCAAGGCCTTGCGCGAGGCGGGCACAGTGCGCCACTCTGGCGCAGCCGAATGTGGTTCCTGTCTTCCTAAAAACGCTGCATCGTTTCCTCTCCCTCCCCGGGCCTCTCCTTCCTCTGTGCCCTCCTCTCTGCGTCTGCGGGGGGACATACATCTCTCCAGACGCTTCATTAGTCCCATTAAGGCTTCTTCCAACGGCCCCCGGAGCAACAGTGCTTCCATTAAAACAGCGGGCAGGTGTCGAGCTGCCTCCGCACGCGGGCATCCGAGATCTGTTCACTCGTACCTGAAACAAACGCACAAATGGAGGCGGTCCGAGCGCTCGTCCCGCGTGCGAGCGTACCTGTGGCATGAGCCGGTCCAGCTGAACGACTCTGTTCCTGTGCGACGGGTGCGTGGACAGCCACTCGGGGAACTCGGCCTCTCCCGTCATTTGGTCTCTGATTTCCATTTGCTGCCAGAAAACAGAGCCTGCACGCACATCTGCACACGCCTGGGAAGGAGACACACACACACACGCACACACACACACTTTGTGGCATCCCTCACTTTTGTGAAGCAATGAAGGCCCAAACTGGCCAATTAACCAACAATAGTTTGACAACAGTGCCCCCTCTTGGCTTGCAGGCTGACTGCAACGTTCAGCAGCTACACGTACGCTGAAAAACAGTGAATTCAAGTCGTGCAATGCAATTTCAAATGAGCATTACCTTCCTTAAAAGCCTCAATTACCTTCAGCCAGTAAATACAGCAATACCAGCATGTTTGTATTCTCCGCTGTAACAGAGCGTACTGCGAACAATAAAAAATGCCTCCATCGCAGTCATTGAGGCTGTCCTGAAGAGGGAAATGGTGACGGAGTTCCACTCAAAATACTGTGGTCGAGAGTTGGACTTTTGGATGCATCGGTGGACCAACCGACAGGTAAGTTGAATTCTAGTGGAGACGCATCTCACTGGAAATGAAGGGATATATATTCGCACGTTTGAACTTCAGTCCTGAGAGAAAAAAAGATCTTTTGGAGTCCCACCATGTGAGTTGTTTTTAATCATCACTTTGCAATACGAAGCCCGTCTGAAGGAGGGAACTGGGAGCATTGGACTAACGCTGAACGAGTAACTGTGACTAGAGAGTAGCAGGACAGAACGGATGTCGTGACCACTGACTGAGCTCCACCATGCTGGATCCTGTTACTCCCAAAAGCAGGTAAATAAACAAATTTTCTTTCCTGGCAGGTCTGCTTCCTTCAAGCCCCCGCGTGTGGGAAATTAAACAGCTGGCTCAAATATTCGAAACCAAAAGTCCTAATAATGTTGACAGTTATTTTATCGTCTTTGAATCATCTTTTGGACAAAAAAATACAGATTTTCCACTTCAAAGTTTGTTCTTTGACCTTGAAGCCCCCCCCCCCACACACACACACACACCACCCCCATCTGACTTGTAAAGAAGAAAAGCTCAGGACCCCCCGTTGACTTTTCCTTTGTCAAAACATGATAGTGAAGACAAACACTGACGAATGACGATATGAGGCGGGGCTCCTTTAACCTCCTTAAAGTTGCTTTTCACAGGATCGGGTTCCCTCCTCCTCCTCATCATCATCATCCTCATATAAGTTTGGATGCGAGAACTCGGTCTCAGCCTCTCATCACAGTGACAGAGTGGTGATCGTACCTTCGCAGCCAACTGCAGTCCCACTTGATCCGCTTCCGCCTCCAGTTTACGACTGTAGGGACGACTGAACATCAGCTATGAAAGACAAAGAGGTGCGTTATGTGCGACACCCCCACACACGTTTTTCCAACAGTTTGGTTTCTATTTCTCAAACTAGCCCACCAGACCCGACCCCCCCACCCCCCCACCTCCGCGTGTTCCCAAATGAAATGAATGAATGCGTCTCACCTCTGTGAGCTTGTCCTGCGCCCACTGTCCCACCAGAGCCAGGCTGTCTTTGGGACACACGGCCCAGATGGCCGTCAGCAGGATCACGGACAGGAGGTCCACGACGTGAGACAGACTGGCCTGCTCGGCCTGCGGAGGAGGAGGAGGAGGAGGAGGAGGAGGAAGGAGGAGGCAAAGTACAACGGGGAGGGGGAGAACGGCGGTAAGAAAGTTTCCGGGGGAGGTGAACGAGGCAGCTGGAACGTATCGATTGTTCCCATCTATTTTAGTGGAACGTTTACGCCGCAACAGATTTAGAGGTTTTAACAGCCCATCCAATAGAGCGCACACCTACTGGGTAATACGGAGCCCATCGATGCTCATTCCCTTCATCTAATTAAAATCTCCTTCAAGCATTTCCTCCGAGGACGTTTAAAGTCTTGAAATACCCACAACTTCATTAGACACTTTTTTAGCACATGAAGAATGGGCTTTTATAGACGGAGCAAAAACAGCCATCTGGGGAGAATTAATAAAGCCCGCGCTGCCCGAGGTCGGCAGGACTTCGGTCATCACAGCGCCGACAGGATCAGCCGGTGTTTGCCCGTGATTGTCAGTGGGTCTTTTATCAAGGGCTGACGCAACAGCGCTGCAACTGGCGGCCCACTCCAGCCGGAGTGATGGTGGCGGAGCGGTCTGGACACCCCCCCCCACCCCCCCCCCATACGGTACACACCTATAGGAGGCACAGCACGTATGCAGATTTTACAGCAGTGTGTGGGAGAGAGCTGGAAGGCATCCAGCTGGAACTTCTACCTGGAGGCTTGTAAATGACTCTCAGGTTCGCTCCGGAACATTATTTGCACTGGAGCTCCTTTTCCAGTGACTCATCCTCCTGCTCCTGATCACTTCACGCTCCGTAGTGTCCGAGTACGCCGCAGCAGACTCTTCCCAACCTCTCTATGTCATCGAATAACGCCAGAGTTGCGCCCAGTGGGATTCTGGCACGTTTTAGGAGCCTCTCTCTCCCCCTGAATGGGGCCGGCGAAGGAATGGGCGTGGACAGTAAAATACTCACAGAGTGTCCCAGTACAGCGTGAGCCATCTCGTGTCCCAGGACGATCGTGAGCTGGTGAACATCTGCCACAGCTTCCAGCATCCCCGTGAGCATGAACACGTTCCCGTTCTGCGCAAGGAGGAGCAGACCTCAGACGCCGCTTCGCCGATTTCTCCGGGCGGGACGCTTGGAAACGTCGCGCCGCCGTTCACTCACAGGTAGCACGAAGGCGTTGATGTTGGGACTTTGCACCACGTGCACTTTCCAGGCGACCTCGGCCACTTCGGGGATGTCCTTGTTCCTCTGCGCCAGGTGCTGCACCACCCGCTCCACCACCTGGTGACGGGGGTCGCTGACCGGAAGCAGCAGCTCGGCAAACTCCTCCATGTACTGGCGCGCAGAGACAATGACAAATAGTTGGAGAGGGCTTTAATTAGCCTCTCCTCATGTTACGTTTCCCTGCATCTCCATCCAGTTAATCAAGTCTCATTTCGTCTGTCATCACTGTTTTTCGCCGCTGACTCCCTGAATCCTGCTCGGAACGGCTGTAAACAGGATATTTAATACTTCCTGTCTATAATCATTATGTTCGCCTTCCCCTCCTCTCTCACCGACTCCGAAATCGCAGCTGCCAGCTCCATGTAATCCTCTTTGCTGAACACCAGGAGGCGGGTCCGCCCTGTCACCGGGGACTCTTCCAGGTGGGTTAGGACGAGGAGGGCTACGATCGCCATGGCAACACCTGCCCCCGTTGCCAGATGCCAGCGGCGCTGCCAGGTCCAATCGCGCAGGAGCTGCCGCCGGTTGGCTGGGAGAGCCACCCACCACTTCCTGATACTCCTGCACACAGAGGGAGGCCAGAGGGGTCCGCGGCGGCTCCTTAAGGCGCTCACAGCGTCTCATACGGCCAATGTTTAACAACACACTGCCCAAATACAACAAAGACGAAAAACTGGGGCCAATCGGTGGGTTTCAGACTGGCACGGATGAAGATGACCACCACAGTCACTGAAACATAGACTCGCCACAAGGTCCCACCGAATATGGGGAAGCATCGAATCGCACAAGTCGGCCACAACTTTGGGGAATCAACAAAACCAGGGTCGGGCCTTTTTCCAAAACGAAACCACACACTCCAGTGACGTCTTGCTGCATGCAGGTGGTGCTTCTGCCAAATGAAGTCATTACGGCCACTTTGTTTGAGTAATTATTTTTGCACCGGCTATCTAAAAGCAGTTATTAAAATGAAACACAAAACAGAAACAATTCGCAGTCTAATTAATTTGCTCTCATTTAAAAAAGGTGCAAACGAGACAGTGGTTCATAGAATAATTGAAATGTCTTCATTACTTATTTACAAAATAGGGGCGATTAAATACCGCTGCGCCCTGCAGCGATGACTGCATTCCTCGAATGATATGCATTACTTCACGTACTCAATACGAGCGAGTAATTTAGGCTATGAAGCTGGAGTCGTTCTGCTCGTGATCCCATCTGACTGGCATGCTGTCATCTGAGCCACAAGATACTTGCTGGCATGAATGCCTTCGCTCTTCTCTGGCCAATTTAACAATTTCACCCTCAGAAACATCTCTTCTCGTGACGTTTGGGGTCTCTGCCAGGACTCTACAGAAGGGTGGCACCTTGGGCTTCATCTTTGAGGCCAGTTCCAGCCACAGGCAGAGCATCAATGCACAAACTATGGAAACATGTGTTGTGACATGTATATTACACCATCTGTTATGCAAGAAACCCACATTTGCAAAGGGAAACAGTGGCAACCCAAGCATGTGCTCCCACCCATCACTACATATTGTTCTTTTTTATTTAAATACAAACTCACTAATCCGATTTCTGGGCATACAAGTCTTCCATCAATGACCCTGCAGCGCCTCCTACCTGCCAACTATAATAGCCGCAAGCTTCTGCAGGGGTTTCAGTAGCATCCACAGGAGGGGAAGCGGCGGAGCCTTCAGCGGAGCTGAGGTGTGGAAAGGTTGACCACTGGCAGGACGAGCACCGCCACTCATCCGGGGAAACAGCCTCCGTCCATTGTGGCCGAGCAGCACAGGTGGGGCGGTCAGGTGGACATGGTTCGAAGCTGCGTGACGGCCGGTCTGCGTGGACACCAAGCTGCTGCTTCCACTTGCAGCGCAGACGTGAAGGTTTCGCCTCAGGTGTGCAGGCAGGCAAAAGACGCGAGCGCTCCTCAGGAGACTTCCGCAAAGTAGAGCCATCGTGCGCGACTCTGCACTCACGCCAGCGAGATTAATGCGCGTCCGTGAAGTCGCAAAAAAAAATCTTGACGATAAAAATACATAAAAGAGGTAAGAATACACATTCAGCTGCTCCGAATGTGTAAGACATCCAGGAGGACGGACTTTTTCTCAGCTGTCAAAGTCATTGCTAACGGACGCTAGCTGCGAGTAACCTTGGTTACCTTGGTTACCATGTCCAGCCGCGGGCTTGAAGCCCAGAAACTTTGCCATGAAAGTTTCACACACAGCATCAAATTTTGCCGGACTGCCGTCCCTAATGTCGGTACTCACACAGGAAACGGGTCGAAGCCGAAGTTATTTGAGCCGCGGCTTTCACATTTCAACGGTGCCATCGCACAAAAGGCTCCCCCCTGAAACAACGCGGGAATGACTCGTTCCGGGCAGACACCGGGGAAAAGACGGATTTACTCGAAACTTTTCACTAAGTGAAGAGCAAAGACTTGTCTCAGAAGGGATTGAAACAAGAAACGTTCACCAACAGGAAGATAAATCTTTTTTATGAACAATTTTATCACGTGAAACCCACAAAGTACGAAAATAGATCTTTTTAATGTAACGATGAAGAGAAATGAGATCATACAATACCAGGTGTAGCAGCTCCACTCAATCAATTCAAACAAATGCAACTTAGTCTGAAACGTCGTTAACAATATGCGACGCAAAGCATGAACTGTGGGAGGAAACCTACAGACACACTGCACAGAAAGGCCCAACCTGGTCCAACCACGAACCCGGGACCGCGTTGCTGTGAGGTGACAGCACTAAACAACGCAACACCCTGCTGCAAACCAACACTGTGAAGGTGTCTGAAATTAGTAATTACCATGTCTTTTATTTATTTAAATGCAATGCCGAACAATAACATTTTGAAATCATAAAATTGGGTGGAAGGCAATCGCCAGACTGGAAAAATTCCAGACTGTTTCAGATTAATTAAATAATTGAAATGAAAACTGGTACAACCAGTCAGGCGCACTGGAGATCACTTACAAGAGCTTCAAATA
>JASSRZ010000055.1:15462730-15485408 GCA_032164315.1 Malacoctenus gilli | reverse complement strand
AGAGAGAGAGAGAGAGAGAGAGAGAGAGAGAGAGAGAGAGAGAGAGAGAGAGAGAAAGACAGAGAGAGAGGGCAAGAGGGGGAGGGAGAGAGGGAGAGAGGGAGAGAGAGAGAGAGAGAGAGAGAGAGAGAGAGAGGGGGGGAGCGAGAGAGAGAGATTGATTTGGGAAAATAGATGCTTGGAAAATTCAAGATAACATTGACACTGAAGGTCAAAAAGACCCACAAAGTCCGTCAAATTGCTAAAACTGAAAGAAGAACCAAAGAAATAAATTGAAGCCTCAAATCAGAAGGACAAATAAAGCAATGAGTGATTAAAATCCCCTTTGATTCTTTTTCGATCACTGAAAATGTCAAATCCACAGATAACTATGATACTGCAGGTGACCAACCTGTTGTTCTTGGTGGTGGTGTGACACGTTGCTCTCCCGGTCCAATGAGGAGAGGCCATCTTCCAGCTCCTGCAGCTGTGGCGGCGGCGGCGGCGGCTCCTGGTCTACGAGGCCTTTCGTGGATTCATCTTCTGGATCGGGACGAGAGCCGCTGTGCTGCTCCTCTACGCCAGCGTCGTCCACGCTGTGTCCCAGACACGGGGCCGGTGAGGTGGGGAGGAAAGAGAAAGAAAGAGGGGGGGGAGGAGAAGGACAAAAAAAGAAGCCACAATAAGCGCACCGCTGGACAGGACGTTGGGTTTACTACACAGTCCTCAGTTTGAGCAGGCAAAACAATGGAAAAAGGAAATTGAAAACAAAAACAACGGAAAAAAAGCAGAAGTGAGTGGAGAGCAAGGGCAGCGGTCGACGGTTGCGCACAGCAGAGAGGTGGAGCTTGGACCGGGGTTACCTGTCTCTGTGCTTTGACCGCCTTTCGGTGGTTAGAGACTCACCTGAGCAGAGGGCTGCCAAAAGGGGAGTTTTCACAGGTTGCCAGTTCGGGGGGAACGACCCCGCACTGCGAATCAGAGTGCTCAGCAAAGACAAAGCTGTTTACTGGGAGTTCATCTCCTGCACTGGCAACCCGCGCTGCACTGAGGGAAAGAAAGGACATGGCGTTTACCACACCTCCGCACACTGAGGGGGGGGGGGAGACAGAGGGGAGGGAGAGAGAGGAAGAAGAAGAGGAGGGAAGATGGTGGAGACAAGGGATAGAGGGGCTCCTCTCTCTGTTGGGGCACTCCATGCGCACGTCTTGGAAAGTCCCGAAAAGCGTCCATTTTGGGAAACGCTTTGCACGCAATAAGAGTCGCGAGGTCTTCCAGATCTTCCAGCTTCGAGCATCGAGCTCAAAGTCCACAAGCGACTCTCTTCTCAAAGCCCGAGTCTTTCCGTACGGAGTCCTTTTCCGAAGCGTCGGGCGGTTCCGTGTGAGTCAAACTCTCCGTTACGAAATTCACTTTCAGTTTGTGGGTGGATTCCAAAGCAAAGTGATCGAAAAAAACCGAAACTGAGGAAATAAAAGGTTAACCAACGAAAACAAAGACATTTGGTGTCAACAATGACTTTTTTTTAAAGGTAACAACCTGACCTGGACTCGGCTGAAAACTGGCTTCAACCAAACCATGAAAAACAGGATGTAGAATTGTCAAAGAATGTGTGTGTTTTGACCCCCAATGAGGCATGTTTTGTGGTTCTAGCCATCTTTCAAGGTCCTGGTCCAGGTTTGCGACGTGAAGCGGTGAACCCGAGCTTACCCTGTTTGGGTGGAGCCAGCACTCTGTGAGGTAGGTGTGTTGTCAGCTTCTTCCGGGGTTCCGGCTGGATCGGAGTCCGAGCTGGGATGCGCGGCGTCGGCGGACGTCTCCGCGGGGGCGTCGGCCGAGCCGCGGCCCGGTGCCGGGGCTGGTTCTGGAGTGGGGGGCGGCGGGGCTTCCTGCGCGTGGTCCTGGGTGGGAGTCTGCGGGTCCGAGTCGGCCAGGGGCTGCGGGGCGGGTTCTGGCTCAGGGGCGACGGGGGCGGCGTCAGACTCTGGGTCCGGCTTGGCGTCCGCCGACTCAGCTTCCTGCAGGTTCACAGTCTGAGACGCAAAAAGGATCAGACTTTAGTCCTCAGGTGGCAACATGAGACGAAAAACTGGATTTTACTCGCCAATCAAGACACTGAAAATAGAGCCTGAATCAATCAAGGTCAGAGAGCAGCTCCATCACGTATTTACCATTGATTTAAAGGGCCATGACTTCAAGTTTTCATTCAGTTCCTGCTATAAAAACACTTTTGCACATGCATCATTTTCTGTTGGAGCTTTCATGGCAATCTGAGCCTGTTTTGTTGTTTTTTTCACATTCCTAGGAACTTTCCCGACATTTCCCAGTTCTTGTGTACACTGATAAGCTGGAATCGGGAACTTTCATCATTTACAAATTTTGGGTTTGATGTGAGGGAAAAAACAAACACGGGCGAGCTGAACGTGAAGTCCTTTGACTCACAACCTCAACGTCCGTTTTGGCGACTTGTGTGTTCCTTCTTGCACATTTGATTCGGACACACCAGTCATTTTGTCAGCGTCCATAGTTATGTGTGCTTTCCTCACCTGTTCATGGTGTTCGTCGTGTTTCGCGAGCTTCTCCAGCGCCGCTCTCTCCGTCTCTAGTCCCATATCGTATGAGGTGTGTGTCGTCCATTCTTCCACCGCCTGCGAAGGAAAAGAAGGAACACGAACGCACACGGGATCCTCAATAATACTCGTTACAGCACCAAAGTGACACGTGAGGCATAAAATAAGCATTCTAGATGCGGGAACGTCTGATGGAAACGATCTTTGCTGCAAAAAACGCCTTTTGTTGCCACACAAAGGCCCCGACTGCCAGGCCTGCTCGCCTGCTCCGGCAGGCCCGTTCGTTGCTCGACTCCATACAATGAATCTCCTTCTTCCCTGCTAACAAATGCATACCGACACACACTCACTTCCCCAAATTATTATTCAGCCTGATGCCACTTGGAGGGGCCCTTCATAAGGAAGTTGTCTCAGACTCAGAGCCAACGCCGGCCTGTTTCAGGGCGCCGCAGACATACAGGAGGAAAGACGTTTACAGACCGGAGAAAGGTCAAGGAGCAGCAAAAGTCGACAGTTTGACATCGATTGCTTCAGCCGAGTGTGTGCAGAGCGATTACTGAGGCTTAGAGGCATTTTGAGATAATCAGGACTGGCTGGAACGCGAAACACCAAAACAAAAATGCGACAAATAGCTGCAAAACACTGGGCTATTTTTTCGTATCGTTGTGTAACAGTGAGCAACGAGCCAGTCGTGCTTAGAGCCACCAGATGGGAGAGAACAGAGTCTGAATATCAAGCTCTCGACGGAGCAATAAAGTGTTTGACAAGAGGCACCTGCTCTTATTTTGAAAAGCTAGCCGGCATCAGCAGGGAAGTGTAAAGGAGCAAGGCTCCGCCAGGCTCCAGTTACGACCGCACTCCCTCCAGAAGAAGAAGCCTTTTGACTTCTGTTGGTCCGAGGCTGGGAAGCCAGTTGGGCCCCAAAAACATGTCACAGGACTGACCCAGGACCCGTCTCATCGTCGGCAGTCTGCCATCAGAAACGAGTGATTCAAGCCCTCCAACAAACCCAGTTCAGAGTCATTCAAATCCAGCATAAACAGATGTTTTCCAGCCAAAGGTTCCTCCACTCCTTCTGCACAGATGTGCGTTACGTCACTGAACGAGTGGAATTTTAAGGATATTTGTGTTTTTGTCTGCGTGCGATTTGCTGTTCGAGCTTTTAACAAGAAGCTGCAGCGCGTTTGCGGCGCAGAATCAGCTCCACCGACTCCGGTCACATGGTAAAGTTGATCTGGAGCAAAGTTTAAAGCTGAAGCGCGACGACGACACCTACGAACGAGTAAAGGTCGCGCCAAACCGCACAGAGACACGTCTCAGCTCGAACTCGGCCATGTGAGACTCTGAGGAGAGGCTGAGACCCCCCCCCCCTTCAAAAAACACTTCAAAATAAAAGCAGAAGAGTTCTTGGTATCGGTCAAAGTGTAGAAAAGAGTCTTATTGTGGTTTTCCGCAGCAGAAAATCTTCTGCAGGAGCTTTTCAAACTGTTGAATCATCATCTACCCTCAGCAGTTCCAAGCAAACAACACAGCCTCTATCGCCCTGACCTCTGCGTCCGTCTTCGCACAGAACGCCGTGATCTTGCCAACGTGTAAGACGGCTGCTTTCCAGGTGACTATTTACCTGGAAAAATCACCCTAATCTCCGTGCAGGCGACCTGCTTTTCAATCTTCGCCGAGGCTCCTCTCCTTTTTCTCAGATTAACGGCCGTAAACGCGAGGAGAGATAAGAAAAAAGCGACTGACATGCTGGGTTTTTTCACCCTCGCCCACTGCTTGGGTCAGAGGCTGAAACACCGACATCGCACCTCCCACTCTCTCCAGGCCGGCCCCCCCGTAATACGAGGGCCTCGCTGGCCCTCCACTCCCTCTTTCTCTCCGCGGCTCCTCCTCTGTACAGCAGTTAGCAGCTCACTTCTCCCGCAACAGCGCCACATAGAGCGATCCGGCTCACGTCCCACAACTGAGCCGCCGATGTGAACTACGCTGAATATCAACAATCTGTTTATTAATTAATCGTTTTATGACAAAACAAGTAAAAACGTGGATCGTTCGGGGGCTTTTGGGTGGTGTCGACGTACCTTGTTTTGCGTGGAGTCCTGCTCCAGCTCGTGGCCGTCGTGGTCTCCGTCCTGGACGGGCGGAGTTTGGCCAGACGAGCTTTGCTCTGAACAATACACATATTGACTGGGGTACCTGGAACACACGGAGAGGAACCTTCGTTAGCGGACACGGAACCGAAAGAAAAGCGAGAACAGAAGCCACCAAAGAGGTTTCTTTCAAGCTTCACGGCGACATTGTACTTGAAAGTACTGTGTCTGCTGTGCAACATGACATCCTCCACAAGGAGAGAGCAGGATTGTCCCTCAGGGAAGAGGCCGGTGTCAGGCGGGGCCTCGGAAACAAGCACTGAAAGCACCATGTGTCCGAGCATAAAGAAGGCTCCGAGCGCAGGACTGAGAGCCAGCAGGCAAACAGGAAAACGGGAACAGAAAGCGTTGGAACAGAAGCGGCAAGAGGTAAAAAAGAAGTGGTCGCCATCAGAAACAGGCCTGCTCGCCGTTTATTCCCCTCGTCGATCCGCCTTTTGTGTCCCGGGGTTTAGCAGCGATCCGGACACTGTTCCTTTTAGCCTCTTGCAGGTCAAGGTGCTGAAAGGCAACCAGGCCTGCGGCGCAGATTAACCCACATTTTCGTTCTCACACAGCGGCGCCACAAACGCAACAGGAGCGGAAGGAGCTGGATTCGAACAGGAGCTCGGATTGAAGTAAAAAAAAAAAAAGAGTAAGAATGGAGAAAGGCGAAGAGACAAAACGGAGGAGGAGGAGGAGGGGGGGCGGCCGCTTCATCAGCGAGGTCCAGATGAAGAGAAGTCTGTCGAAACGTGTTCCCTCTGCCAGAGAACCCACAAAGTATATCTGTGCTTAACTGCTTTAAACTAAAATCAGTCAATCAGAGGACTTTGGAGCCGTTCGTCCAATTTGCATGAGACTGAATGACGCCAGCATTAAAACGAAGCCTCTTCAAGTACCTGCGTTTCATTTCGGCGCCCAAAATTGATCATTTCTACACATTTAGCGCTCAGTAAAGCTCAAACATGTACACGGTTTAAACTCGACGGCCTCTGTGTACATTGGAGTGTAAAGTTTAAAGTTGGAGCGCGACGACGCCTTCGGATGAGTAAAGGTCACATGGAAGCACACAAAGACACGGCTCAGCGTGAACCCTGCCATGTGAGTCTCCAGCCGGCCCCCCTGCGGTGGTCAAATATCAGCATTGGAAAGGGAGGAGGAGGAGGTGGTGGTGGGGGGGGGGTATGGACTTTTGTGTTCGCGGGGGAGACGAGCAGTGAGCGACAGAGGGAGGGAGGGAGGGAGGGAGAGACAGCCATCTGTGCAAATCAGTGTCCTGTCATTGAGCCCCCCCTTTCCCCCCTCCATTCTGCCCATCAATATTAGATGTGATTAAATGACGGGATAAAAGATGACAGGAACACCTGGTTCAGTGAGAGGAGCTCTCAACAGCTGTCATATCAACCAATCAGCTTTACAGCGAGGAGACAACGCAAGACGAGGTGTTGAGCGTTCGATTGAAGCCGACAGACGAGTTCAATACTCCATGTTTACGTCGGAAACGAGCGCGCGGGCGACGCGGAGGGGGCTTGGACACGGTGGCGAATAGTTGAGCGCGACGTTCTTGGATGGAAAACGACAAACTCGGAGGATTCGCATTCACTTCTGTCAATTTGCGTCCTTGAAACAAGAGCGTCTGCATGTTCCTGTATGCGTTAACACCTCGTAACTTCCTCTGAAAGGGTTAACAGGTGCCTCAAAGCCAGTTGGGGGGGGCGAGGGGGGGGGGATCATTAGAGTTGAGCAACGTACATATGCTTAGGAGTAAATATGAAGCCGTCCTGATGTAGGTTCCTGGCTAAACTTAGATCCATAGCTTCGAACTATGTTGCCTGGCGTTTCAAATGTCCCCCCCCCGCCCATCCAATAGGTCTGTCCGTCCCCACCCCCCCCGCCCGCAGCCTGTCGCACTCAAACATGTATGGGAGTCAGGGGCAAAACATCCTCCGCGTATATCAAGATGTCAGGAGGTTACGTCGCAGAACCACGTGGAGCCCGGTTTTACCTCAGTTTGTCCAGGGGGGGCTAAAATCCGAGTGAGAATGTCTTGAATGAACACGTGGGAGACAAAAAAAAAAAACACGTTTGGTCATGTCCGCCCTTCCCTTCAACACGCCAAGAAGAGACACGGAGAACGCGCCAATGATTCACACCAGCACACAAGGTCGAATATAGGGAGAGGTGCAGGAATGTCGAGGACCCGCATCAGCGTCGGACGCGCCGACGGGAGATAAAGAGCCAATCGGGTGCGACAGTCGAGCGAGTCAGTCTCGATCGACTGTTTGAACGCGGAGCGCCGCTCCGACCACCACTGCGGCGCAGGTGAAACCAACCCGCTGCGTCTTATCTAATATTTATTCCGAAGCCGGCCTGCCTGGACACGTGGAGCGATCCCTCCCGACGATCCGCACGGCCAACGCGGAGCGCGGGAATGTTTCAGGGCAAGTCCGCGTTCGCGCGTTTCGACTCGGATCCGCTGCCGTCGGGAGCCGGACGTCTTTCTCTCCTCGGGACGTGTCGGTTTTATGCTCAAAGCCTTCGGAGTCGCGTCTTCGTACACGACCCCACAAAGTTTGAAAATTGCTGTGCACATTTCCCGAAGGTCTGACACGCTCCGAATCCCCTCCGATGCGATGATACGCTCGGTTTCAACCGAGGTCTCTCAGTTCCTGCGTGCCTTCGCGATCGACGGTCGCATTCTTCACAGTTTGGTTTCGACGTCCGATTTCAGTTTTGAAGAAGAGCGACTTCAAATGTTCAAAAGCTGCTTCGAAAACACGACACCACATTTTATTTAGTGAAATCGTCCGACTCGCAAGACGACGACCTGTTTATGTTCCCCAACGTTGCTTTTTAATCGCTTCGATAAGAGAACACATGTGCAAACAGACAATCTTCAAGGAGGAACGCCGCCGGGCAAACCTCCGCCTACCTGATGACTCACGCAAATCCAAAAGGACTTCCGCAACGTGACTCACTGCGCTGAGGTTTGCCCGGATCTCGTCGAGTCACAAATCGACGCATTTTATTTGATATTCAGATCCGGGAGTTCAAAGGATAACGATCCACGAGGTAAACGCGAAGGCCCCGCGCGCACCGGCAGCCAGACGGGGGAGGAAGCGCGAAGCTCTGTTCGTCACGCTCGGCGTCGTGTCCATGAATGAATAAAGAGAAGGGGGGGAAAAACAGCCTGCGTGTGTGTTGACATTCCTTCCAGAGGTGAAAAAAAAGGAAAGGCGGCGAAGAGAGAGGGGAAAAAAGGTGAAGAAGGATTCGATGTGCTCTCCGGGTATACCGTGACCTACTTTTGCGATACTTATGCAACTGCGGGAGAGGGAAGGTCTGACCTACATATGGACAGCATCGTATAGAGCACCGAGAGTAAATATCACCGAGCGGGCCAGATACACGACACACCTGGTCCGGGTCAGGCTGCCGAAGCAAAGACTAATGAGTCAGCAGCTCTTCCTCGTTCTGTCTCAATCCCCGCTTCCTGTCTCACTTCAGAGGCCCCGCAGGGGGTTCGAAAGTAGTCTTTCTGCGCTTCACGCTTGCACGTGGTTTACATATTCAGCGGGCTCTGTCCAAGCATTGTTGCTTGGCCAAGAAGCACACATCGCCACGTCTGAATCGGCTGTCTGCGCTGCCTCCGCGCACACAAATCCCCCGCCCCCCCACTCGCCAGATATTTCCTGTTGGTTTTGGGAGTATTCACAATCAGGGGACAGCTAGAAGCCACTCTACTGTACCGGCTGCTGGCTGGCTGCACAAAAACTGCAGACACGACAGGTTCGAGACTGATTAATACGCCCGCTGGGAGCCGAGCGGTATCGGCGCGCCGCCGCGACCTCTCCTGAAAGCAGGATGCTTTTCCTGTGCACAAAGGCCTCGGGCCACACTGTGACCGGACGGCGGCGTACGCCACGCACGACCGGGCCTTTATTCGTCATCTGGATGGCCTGTCCACGATGTGCTGGAGAGAAAACACACTTGAGTGATGCCAAAAAGCGGAGAAAACGTACTTCCTACTCTCAACATGCAAGAAGGATCAGCCGAGGTTCGCATGTGTCATCTCCAGCGGCTTAAACCCCCCCCACCCCACCCCCTCCTGCAGACTCATCTCGGTCACAGCATTACGCAGCAGCAGCACACGCCGTACTCACGATGAGCCCGTGGCAGATTAGCTGTTCCTTTTCCTTCTCCTGGCCTGGATCTTAGACCAGCTTGCGCCTCTTCATTATCTAAAACTCTCACACGCGCGCGCGTGTCTTTCACAGTAAATCCTCACCCGACGTAAACTTGTATATTTGGAGTGAAGGGAGGACGCTGCGGAAAACAACATATTTGGGCAGCGAACGCTGCATGAGTCTGTTGTGGATCCCACGCGAGGGCAGTCTTGTGATTTGTCTTTTCCCACCGACGCTCGAAATCCTTTTGATACAAGACGCGAGGTGCTGCGAGTTCACAGGACAAGAAAGGCGGATTGATAATGGCATGACGAATCACTGAGAAACTTTCAGTCGCATCAATTATTCAGGGGCTTAAAAATAGAAGAAAAAAATTGAAAGAGCCTCGAAAGACAAGAAGTCGAGAGTACGAAGGAGAAATATTCTTGAGGATCCTGGAACTCCTTCGTCAAACAGAAGATGTTTTATAGCCACAGAGACGAAACGTCAAGCGAGGCCAAGACGGGAGGGAGGAGAGCAAAAAGGGAGAGTGGCAGAGGTGCATTGTGGGACACGGAGACAGAGTTTTTCCTCTGTAGGCCGGGGAATCTGCCAGGCAGTCAAAAACACGCCGTCACTGTTTGGAGGAGACAGTCCGAAGGCCCCACACTTGAGGAGGACCGGTCGCGTGCAGTCGCGTGGGCGCTCCGGCTTTTTCCTTCACGTCCGAGCACGAAATAAGGCGGCGCGAGCGGCGGTTCGCTCTAAAGCCCGCTGATCCTCCGTAATCCTCTGCACTGGAGCATCCTCGGAGCGAGCGGGGAACTGGGGAAGCGCTCTCAAGGCGGAGACACCGCTATATATCCCAATAGAGACACAACTTAAGATCTTCCTGCCAATGTAATCTCTTTTTTTTGCTCTTACGTCTCCAATTAAGAGACTTTGTGTTTCATTTCCTCTCACAGAGACGCATTTCGTCTCCCACGACGGTTCGTCAACATTGGTCGCGCTCTATAAATACATTTGCCTCGATCATATGTACCGTACACTTGATAACGTTATTTTCCCCGCTTCACCTCACTTCCCTCCTGACATGGATCTCACGTCGCGCTCCAGCAGAGGTGTCTGTGCCCTTTCTGTCTGGATCGCCACGCAGATCAGCGAAAGGCAGCCCCGGGCCGCTCGACGACGCCGTTTTTCGGCGGAACCGAAAGAGCTCTGACATCTGGCGTTTTTCCCCTTATCTACATTCGAAGACGGAGGATTGAAACTCGAAAAAAAAAGGACAGTCAGAAAGCGCTGGACTGCAGCGGCTGCGTGAGAGCGGCGGACTGACGGCAGGGTCGAGGGGGAAGCGGCGAGGAAATGGATGTTCATGCGACAAACGCATTAACCTCACGCATTAGAATTACAGTCGGTGAGGCCTCCTCTGCGAAGAGCAGGGAGGTGGACGGGGGCTCGGGTGAAGAGCTCATTTCACTAAGTGCTTCGACGCTGGGTGCTGACTTGCGGGATCAGAGGAAGACGAAGACGCGTCAGAGTTACGACCTCAAGATGCACGTCTCTGATTGAGCGCTTCAGAGCGGCGCTCCGCCAGCCTCGCGAGACGGTTTCGGGAATCCTCTTTCTTCGCCTTTAATCTAGTTTCGAGAAAATCTGCAGTCAACCTGACTCACTGCACTCAATCAATAGGCTTCGTTCTCTAACCAGCAAAAACACCAAAATGTCGCTGGACGTTGACGCGAGACGGCCGCGAGTCCACCGCTCCCCCGACGCTCCATCCGTGGACGCGATATCCATACATCGAATCCTCAAAACGCACCTGAAGTCATGAGAATTCCTAAAGGCTGCAGCAGCAGCTTTCAAGTCATGATCTGCGCTCTAAAAATAAAACGCGTAAAGGAAAAAAAAAAAAAAAGCGTCTCCCGTCATCCTGGAGCTTTGCAGCTTTGAGGAGACAATGCCTCAGCCTGCGCGCCTCACGTCCTACTTCTGCGCAGGAATCTTCATTGTTGACTTTTCTTTTCTTCTCAAAATGTCACGACGTTCACAAAGCATGAAGTGACGTCGCCGATCGCTGCGGACACAGAGCTGCCATTTGATCCCGATGACTTAATCCCAGATTACTGCAGTCGATTGCATTCGTCTGAATATGCACTCAAAGGTCCTATGAGCCGCAGTCGTCGATGCCATTTGTGGAGCTTGTTTGTTCTTCGGATCTAGAAGGTTCCTCCCGCGAGCTGACGCGAGTAAATAGCGCCAGCTTTACCTGGGAGTCGTTCTCCAGGACGCCGCGTGAATGCACAGACGCACCTTTATTTAGAAAAGATCCTGGCGCTCGAGGGTGGTGGAAGAAACACGCGCAGCCAGCAAGGATCCGAGCGTCACTTCTCCACGCGGCTCATCAGAGCGCGTCGTCAATTAAAGACGCAACAATGCAGCAGGAAGATTTCAGAGCCCAGACGATCTCGATCTCGGACTCATCAAATAATCGACTCATCTTCTTCTCGGTTTCAGATCCTTTTCCGCAGCCGAAGGCCGTTTATCGCCTGCGGCGTGCGTCTCACTTTGACTCTCCTCCTGGGTTTGCCCATTACGTGACGGCGGCTTGTTACAAAAACTTCGCACGTCACATCTGAACAAGATTCTACGAAAGCCGAGTTGAGCTGAAACTTTGACGCCAACAGACGAGTTCTGACAGCAACCGGCAAGAATCACAAACCGCTTATTACAACTTGCCAAAAGCAACCATCTAAATGACAGAAGCAACAAAGCAACACATAAATCAACAATTCGGTTTAGTAATGGTGCTGCAAAAAAGAACTCAATTGTGGAGAAAATCTGGATTTTTTCAGGGCAGGAAGTCCAAAACACACCAACGCAACTCCATCGGTAGTAAGGATTTAATAAAGGCAGTTTAAATACACACGAGTACACGTTGACAGATTGAGGGCAGAACAAAAAACATATTCATCAGGGAAAGTAATGAGATCGTCCTTCAGATCAACACCAGTGACGCTGCTGGTTTTGCCACTGGTCAACATCCACATTACAAGAGCAAAACCAACAGCAGCAGCAGCAGAATTAGTCCCCATGTAAGCCCTCACGCTGAGCCGGACAAAAGACTCGGCGCCGTCGGACATCGTGGGATCAAAGACGGCAGGGGCACCATCGACCGGGGACAATGGGACCCAAGGACGCAGTCATGTGATATAATGTAACTTGACCTGGAAAAGCCACTTTGCGAGCGAGGGGGGGGGCGGCGTGGGGGCGGCGTGGGGGCGAGGCGCGCATCAGCCGTCGCAGCACGGGAACAATAACCCATCAAACATTCACCGCAGTACGCGGCGCCCGTTGTACGCCGCGGCACGGTGAAACATTTACATTTCCCATGCGTGCTCACGACGTCGTCCTCAAAAGCAATTCGTTTAATCTATACCGTGACTGTAACACAAGCCTTTGCGTACAGTAGACACATGGGAGGCAGCAGACACGATGGCACTGGGTTGTTTTCATGTAGGCGCTCCAACAAAACGTGCCCCTATAGGCTTTAGTACACAATGTTCCTTGGGCGCCCCGCGTGCCACCTATAGACGGGGCCTCTTTCCGCCGTCGTCGGGAGTTTAAAAGGTACACGACACGCAAAGTTATCGATTCCCTCGCTGGACGGGACGCCGCTGAGCCAACAAAGCGAGAAGAAAAAGGTCTCGTACGCGCACAATTCACGCATGAGAGCGAGTCGGGTGCTGCGCTAGGTAAACATTAAGAGCAGTGAGTGAGAGGAGGAGGAGGAGGAGGAGGAGGGGGGGGGGTGGAAGCGGGGCAATTTCAGACGAGGGCAGGAAATATAAGGCAGTAGTGACCCAGAATCGAGAGCACTAACTGTATCCAGCTGTGAAGGAGTTCCTGAAGATGGGAAACCCACGAATGGGGTCCATCTTGAACAGGGACCCCCCTATCAAAATATTTTCGAGCGTACCACCGGAGAACATTACAAGAAGTCTGAAGGGATCCAGTTGATCGGATCTACTCCTTCCGTCTCATCTCCAAGCCCTCCAAAACCCTTCAGCAGGAAAGTCAACGGTAGAACTGACTGGCCTACATTCGACTCTCATCGCTATTCTCAGAAAAAGAACTTGACGAGACACTCGGCTGCAGTCGAACGAGTTTTTCTGCCGTCAGATAAAAGAGAAAGGAGCGTCGTCAGCTATCGCGAGGAAATAGTTAAGAGAATACGAGGGGGGGAAGCGCTGCGAGCCGAGATTAGCCGACCACGTCGCGCTTTTCACGGCAATCCTGATCTCGATCAGACGGAAGCTCAGCTCGAACCGGAGCGCGAGCGTCGTCCATCTGCGGCGGCAGCTCGCCGGCCACAAATCCGAACCTTAAACCGACTCGCACGCTCGATGAATTCCCCCCGGAAGGCGACGGAGCCGTGCGTTCTCATCCGACGTCGGCGGCCAGCGGGCAGGAGCGCCAGCCCGGCTCCGTCTCCTCGCTGCCAACCCGCCGTGCTTAAACGTGGGCCGGCTCCAACAACAACAGAAAGATGGACTCCGAACGACAGCCTCTCGGCCCCTCGGCCTCTTGAAAGCCACCCGTGTCTTCCATCACTCGCTTTTAATGCTTCAAACTGCCTTTCGCCTTCCGTCTCCTCGGATCTACCGACCTACGTGTGCAACGCTTTGGAATGACTTCCTCTCATATCACAGTAATTATTTCCTCGGTAATTGCTCGGCACTTGTGGCAGGAATCAAAAGCACAAAAACACTGACTTGCAGCTGACGACGTGCGGCCATTAAGCCTCAATCAACATTTTCTCACTTGGTATTCTTTGTTGACAACGGATCTGCATGTTTTATGTAGATTCTGGTCGAGTTTAAAGCGACGTCTGGTCGAGTTTGGTACATCGTGACGGTTTCTGAGTGAAAACAGACGAACAGAACGACAACGACGTTCCTGTTTACACAATGGGAAGGATGATTCTCCTGCTTTGTCATGTAGGTGAAATGTCATGTTTGCCCCGAGAGATAACGCAGCGGCCTTTTTGTCGGAGCCAAAATTCCAAAAGGAGGGAATTCGGGCGCCTCACGTCACGTGTGTGGATGCACAGAAGCAAGACGAAGAGATGGAAACTATTTACTCTTTTTCATTGTCTTATTTATTGTCTCTGTGACGTTGTGTCTCATCATTTTTACATAATTCTTCAATATATATATAGATAGATAGATATATAGAGATAGATATATAGAGATAGATAGATAGATAGAGATAGATAGAGATAGATAGATATTTAAATATATATTTTTTTTTATACAGCTGACAATATATAACAAAATAAAAGTACTATTTCTTACTAAACATTTCTTTATTGCCCTCTTTCTTTCAAGTTTTCTCGTCCATCCTTGCATCGCTTTGTTAGAACTTCAAAGTATGAAGCATTTGGAAGAGCATCAACCAGACTCAAAAGTGCTTGATTACAAACAATAATCGAGTTTGTTGTTTTTGTTGTCATCTTTAGTAAGCGAACAGTCTCGTAAGGAGGCGTCCCGTCCCGTCCCGAGAGCTGTTTAACTAGGTATTGATGGAGGAGAGAGCATGAAGCAACACGTGCGGCAACACACGCTGTAAATCAGCAGCCGGAACGAATGTTGACCCTTGAAAAGTTACAAGCGGCCCCCCCGGACGGAGCGAATAGCTGGGAGGTTTGGAGCTTCAGGAAAAACGCTAAAGAAAGCCCCCGCCGGCCTCTCGCGGCGCAGGTCTCGTATCCTTGAAATTCACCTTCCAGGCCGCCCGGCTGCCCTTTAAACGGCCGAGCCAGCCAGGAGGCAGGACAGAGCCGTCTCTGTGTCTCCGTCCCCCCCACTCTGTGGGTCTGCTCCAGGTGCTAAGAGGGTCCGCACGTGGAAAACGCAAGTCGTCGTATCAGTGACTCGTCACTCTTGCAGACACACACACACGAGGAAGATCTTCTTATGCAACAACTACCGCAGAAAAAAGGGAACTTCTACAACACGGTCAGAACACAAAGTTCTTCGAGTGAGAGGGTCACCTTGGAAGATCCTTGATTCGGTATCGTTTGGAGCTTTGACCTTTGCCTTCTCACCTCAGCGTACACGTGCTTGCGTGCGTCAAATCAACAACTTGCATTCCGCCCGAGAGCTCATCATCGGCTCTTCTCCGTGTTGCCGCTGGACGACCGAGTTGCTCAACCTGCGGCCTGAGATCTGGCAGCCGGTGAAACTGTATATAGCCGGATCATAACCGATCCGCGCGGTGCCAACTTAGTGCGTCACTGTCACAACATACAGCACATACACTGCGAAACATTTGGCATCAGGAACACACGTAAACAACACGAGTGAGTCGGGAGTAACTCCGTGAAAAGTACTGCAGTTTTTCTTCTACTTTCACTATCGCCACAGCGCAAATACCTCGTTTCACTCTGCAGATTTTACACGAGTTGGAGAAAAAGCGACAAACTGACGACAATCATTAATCCACCTGACAGCTGGCAGCAGAGTTACACAATATTCATCTCACAATACGATGAAACTAATGAGCAACTGACACAGACAGAGAAGGAGACGATGAGACAGCTTCGCAGTTTTTTGAGCGCATCTCTTTCGGATGCATCAATTCGAGAAAGAATCCAACAAGTTGTGACAGTTTATAATTAACCACAAGCCAACACGCCGGAGAAAAACCAAGGTCTTCGCTCTTAAGGCAGAATCGCAGTGAGGCCCTCCTATAAAGGCTCTGTGGTAAACTATCATTACTGATAATTACCTTGGCTGGAAATGTGCACACTCACAAACTGCACTCACACACACAGGCTCTCCAGCAATGCTGATGTCAACAGCCTGAGCTGGCATTACCGAGCACCCAGTAAGAGCCCTGTTGCTGACTGTGTGAGTGAAGGGGGGGGGAGGAGGAGGAGGGGGGGGGGGGCAAGCACGACTCGTACAGAACAGAACACAATCCCGCCGTGCGAGCGACCGAGACCTGAAGCGGCGCAAAGGCCAGCGGCGTAGCGAGCGCCGTGACGACTTGAATCATCAGCGGCAACCTTGGCTGTTCCGAACAGCACGAGGTTAATGGGGGGGGGGGGAAGCATCAGGCGAGTCACAGCAGCCCCCTCCGGCCATCCGAAAAACATAGCCCCCCCCCACCCACCTTTAAATGGTTGAAACCACTGCTGCCTTGGAAACCATGGGATTACTGCGAGTACTGCCATTCCTCTCCTCCTACTGCGATGTGCGAGAGTTGGCAAGGAGGAGCGAGAGGCCGACAGCGGCACGCTAAAAGGGGCTCGCATCAGTAATGAAGGCCGTGCGTGAAGCGGCATGGTCATGAGCTCGTTTGTGCTGAGGGGCAGATTTCACATCCATGTTTCAGACACGCAAACAGCCGAACTGCTAAACCGTCGTCAAATCTGCTTTTCACTCCGAGCTCGTTCAAATAAATTCAACCCTCCTCAGTCTGTTTTACTCTCCTTAAGGAGGCAGAAATCTGACGTTCTTCCCTCTATTCGCTCTTCTTGCATCCCTCTGAAAACAGTGAGAAATGCACCCCAACGTTTTTCTGTCAAAGTAATCTGATTCGTCAGGATTCTTCAGAGTCAAATTTTTCTCTTTTTGAATCCTACAAAAATCACACGGCTTTTTTTGGCAGAGCATCGTCGAACCTATGGCTATGAAAGGAGGAAGTATCATTTATTAATGGGGACATTTCATGCCGCTGGATCAATAAAAGATGAGCACTACACTCACTCTCTGGTGGTATGACGAAAGAGACAAGGAAATAAGAGCTGTCCGAGGCTGAGCTGAATTTCCAGTGTGGTGGATTAGGATGCGAGTGGTAACACGTGTCGTAACTAAGCATCTCCCATCGACGTTGGGAGAAAATAAGCGAGAACTAAACCAGAGTCCATCTTGGTGGAGCAGAGAAGCACTTTGACCCATTGTATTTCTGCCGTTTTCTCGCGACCGCAGGATTAGAACAACTAAGTGACTGGGCCAAGGAGGAGGGGACAAAAACGAGGGCCTGTACGCAACTGGCTGGATATAGCCGAGCGGCTCCCGAGTCACTAAACAGGATGAAGGTGGCACATTAGCTGCGCTGGTAATCCCACCCCACAAACCATGCATATTGTTACCTGCGCCGTGCCTCTGAGATTAAAACAAATTCATGGTTGGTGTTAATCTGAAAAGCTTGTTTGCATGCATGTGCTGGAAGCATTATTTCAGGCGAGGAACTTCAGTTCGTTGTATCCTCAATCAAGTGATGATGTCGAGCTGCTGGGGTCACTTTTAACCTGTTTTGTTAAACTTTGCAACAAAAAGATAATTTACTTAATTACTGGAGTTTATAACTTTAAAGACAGCAAGATCTTTGTCATCCTCACTGACACGAGATGTCTTTGTCTCAAATTAACAGAGAAAAACAACGAAGAGCAGTACAAATACTCATAGATGGCAGAAATAACACGTTATGTCGCGCCCACGCAGCCCAACTTCACTGGTTTGCTGTAGCTCACCTTGATGACATTCAACAGCTGGGCTGCCGGAACAGACTATAAAACATTGAGGCAATTCCAGCGTTTATCGCTCGTTTGAGTCGAAAATCAGCCAAACCGACATATCCTTCCTCTGAGCTACAGGTCGGAGATAACAGACAACCACGCGCTGCAATGGAGGTGATGCTGCTAGCCATGTAGCAGGGATGGTGTCTCCACTGATCACTGGCGAATGTTATGCGGCAAAAGACCTCAAGTCAGTCGTCGTGACCGACCTGGTGGTCGTATTCCGGGCTGTAAACCGACTGTCATGACGGTAAAATATGTGACGTGTGGCTGGAGGGTGGAGATGTCGGGTGAAGCTTACCAGCACAGGAGAGCTACAATGAGGCACACCAACAAAACGCGCAGCCTCTTCATTATCTTCCCGCGGGGACCAACATCCTCGCTCTTTTGCTTCTCTCTGACCGCTCTCGGCTACTCAGTAGACAGCTGACAAGCACTTTGTTCAATGCGAACCTGCCCGAATTGAAATTTGAACCGACTGCTGGATTCGGAGAGTAAAACCTACACTCGAGGAACACAATTTCTCATTGTGCGGACCAGCAGTCCGCCTCTTTTTCAGCTTCTGTACTACTGCTGTTGACGAGTCCCAGGCTTCTGCTAAGTTCAACCTCCTGTCCGGGTTGGACCAATCAGCATAGCGCTGAGGATTCATCGTCCAATCAGGAGAGAGGCAGAAACATCGTCATTCTTTCATTCGCCAGTCCCGCCCACAGGACAGAAGACGAGTTGGTGACTGAAACAGGACACACATATCTTGATAAGCAAATCGAAGAAAAATTCAATACTTCGACTTTGCGCGATGAACAGACCTCTAACACTTCAATGTAGTTTCTATAGTTTGGAATTTGGTTTAATTAAAGCATTTAAATTCTTCCTCATAAGTCTGAATGAGTGGGTGAAGGGAAAGCTTGAGGAAAGTGAACACTGTGTTCTTTTTGAAACAAACGTCGCAAAACGCGTTCAAAAATGAACCAAGATACGCTGTTTCTAAGCTTTTGAATAGCTTCCACGAAAAGCATTTAACAATGTTTAATGTTTAGTGTTATCCCAGTGTAATATTGTATTTATACAAATCATTTCTTTGTGTCGTTTTAATAAAAAAAAACCACCATGTGGTATCTTCAATGGTCTTTCAAAAAGTAATTGGTAAAAAAGAAATAACGTATTTGATTATACTGCTTGTATAAAATCAAAAAAAATCTATTTTCATTGAAAATACAAGCTATAACTCGGCTTCAAACGATAAAAATCCTGTTTGACTTTTAAATTTACTAAGAGTACACCGGTAAAGGAGTGATTAATTACAGCTTTGTCGCGAGGAAAGGTGTTTTCCTTTGCTTTTCCTCTCATGTGCTTTCGACACATGTAAAAAGCCAATAAAACACGTTTCCCAGAATGCAATGCGAGAAGGGCGCCTAAAAATATGCCTGCAAATAAATAATTGCGTGATTTTCTTAGCATATTTTGAACAGTGTATATCGGAATAATCATTTTATATGTATTTATTTAACTTTACTTTGCAGGGAAAAAAATACATTTTGTGATTATTTTTGAACAGGCGGCGTCTTCGGCAGCTCGCACCGACGGAGCGTTTTAACTGAAGTCAACTTTGGGCCAACGCAGCCAACCGTAACTCACCCTCAGCGCGACCGGCGACACGACCGTCGGTTTGGCTTTTTTGTTCGCGGTGCGGGCTCGCGGGGTTGGACCATGGAGCTGACCCGGGTCGTCTTATGTGTCCTGTCCGTGCTTGTGACTTTAGTGTCGGAGAGGTTTGTGGTGCTCGCGTCCTTCTCGCAGTCTCTGGACAGCGACTTCACGTTCACGTTACCTGCCGGACGAAAGGAGTGTTTCTACCAGACGATGAAGAAGGACGCCTCTCTGGAGATTGAGTATCAGGTGACGAACAACAGCCCGAACACCTGTGTAATCCTCCACTGTACCGCTGCGTTGCGCTAATCTGAAAGTCCTATTTGCTCGTGCTTGACCCCCCCAAAGGGAAGTCGACACGAACATGGCATTCCACTTGTCAAACCCGTCGACTTGCCTTCAGATTCGCTCTCCGCTCATCTCTTTGTGTTAAGTTCACGTTGAAACCTCAAGTTTAAACTGTCTGGGAAAAGATTTCCAAGCAATCCGTGGATGATTGCCTTTTTTTTTTGCGTGAAATCAAGTTAACAGGTACATGTCATGTGGTACTTTGCGGGCCAATTATTGCGGGTCTGTGCTCCAAGTTCACGTTTCGGGCTGCTTTTCGAAACCAGGCAATGGCAGTCTTTTCTGCTGCTTGCAGGAAAGTATGCCATGTAAACAAGGCTCTATCTCAACCATTTGTACAATTTGCACATCACTCCTTTCTTCTTTTAATTCCATACACTCCTCACTCTCTCCTTGTCCTGCAGGTGCTCGACGGTGCCAGCCTCGACGTAGATTTCTTCATCTCTTCTCCCTCGGGACAGCTGCTGTTCAACGACCACCACAAGTCGGATGGCGTCCACACGTAAGCAGCTCAGCTCACCGGCGAAACGGACCATAGTGTCACTTTTTCACGTTCTTACGGCTGCTTTTTTTTTTTTCCTCTTTCAGTGTCGAAACGGAGGACGGAGACTACATGTTCTGTTTCGACAACTCCTTCAGCACCGTGTCGGAGAAGCTCATCTTCTTCGAGCTGATCCTGGACAACATGGAGACGGAGGAGGACCCAGATAACTGGAAGGAGTACGTCCACGGGACAGACATTTTGGACATGAAGCTGGAAGACATAATGGTGAGTTTAACAGCTCAGAATGGTGCGTAAGATCAGATTGTCTTCCTGAAACGAGTCGGGAGACTGTCGGCAAAGCAGCATTGGTGCCGCAAAAATACACGGTGAACTCTCACCTATTGGCTGAGGGCGGCCAATTGTTGCACCGCACCTCCCCTGCACCAGAAATAACGGCCATTAGAAGGGAAGTTTCAGACGCGTTCTCCAGCTGTCGAGGAAGGCGGTCGTCCGATAAAGCCGCCGCGCGCCGGAGATCCCTCGCCTCGATGGTTCCGCTTCACGCTCGTAGCATCTGGCAGCGGCCGAGATGAGGGAGGAGCTCGCCGGCCGACTGACCCGCTTGTCTGTCCCGCCCCCATTCAGGACACCATCAACAACGTCAAGGCGCGGCTGATGAAGAGCGTGCAGATCCAGACGGTGCTGCGGGCGTTCGAGGCTCGTGACCGAAACCTCCAGGAGAGCAACTTCGACAGGGTGAACTGCTGGTCGGTGGTCAACCTCTTGGTCATGGTGACGGTGTCGGCCGTTCAGGTCTACCTCGTCCGCTCGCTGTTCGACGATAAGAGGAAGCTGCGCACATAACGCCACTCGCAAGTGGAGTCACGGAGCGACGCCGGGTGTCATCAGGAACTACTTCGCCACAGTTTTCGCGCTCCTTCTCGGGCCACTCGACGATTAAGGGACTGCAGGTGAACAAGATCTTGTGATCATCAGCTCCTTGATCTACACCTCCATCCTTCTGTTACTTTTTATAAAAAAAAAAAGTCTTCTTCTCCCTTTAGAAATTGTCAAAGGTTTCAAGGTCCTTTTTTTGCTCTTTTGTCTGCCTTAAAAAAAAAGATGTTTGTCAGGTTTTTTTTTCCCAACAAAGTTTGAGATTCCGAGGCCAAAAAAAAGTCTTTCTGGACATGTTTTGCTGCAAAACTCCCGAGGATGATCAGCTAATAAGTTTTAATACTCTGGGGTGTTTTCTTTTTGCCAAAGGGGGGGGGGGCGTCTGTCAACATGTCTTCCTAAACTCGTCTTCCTGTGATGCAAGTTTGTACATAACTCAGAGGCCTTCTTCGTTGGGGACGCTGCTGTCGGCTGTTCAGAGTTTAACTTTATTGCCACAAATGTTGCGACAGTTTAGACGCCGTTCGCCTCCACATGCCGACCTCCTGCTTGGCACCCAAGAGCCAGCACAGTGACGGAACAAGAAACGGACTGCCTGCGGATGTCGCAGCAACCGCTCCCCAACCGTCTTCCTCCGTGACTCGCCGCCACCGCCGCCGCCGCCTGTTCCGCCACAATCCGCAGGGCTGCCGGCGGGTGTCCGCTTTCAGACGCCTACTTTGTGGAGATCCTCGACGGGATATAAAGAGTCCGTGGCGGAGATGTCGAGGCCCGCCTGTCTCTGGTGACACCAGTCTATTCGTGGCTCGGCTGACGCCCGGAAGGTCGTCGTCGCCGCGGCGTCCCGGCACCGCTCGGTTGAATATATGCACAAACCATGCGAAGCCTTGGCTGCGTTGGCATTCTTTTAGAGCTTTCTGTTCTCTGCAGTCACACCCTTGTTTCTTTTAAAACATGTCACTAACGATTGATGAATGCGCTGCCTCTGACGACTGTTTGTGTCCTTCAGCACAAAGCCACATTTGAGGCCTTGAGGTGAAGGAAGCAGCGCCGGTTGACGGTGTTTGTCGCAAAAGGAGGTGCTGTTGCTTTGCCGGCTTTCTTCACTGTTTGTCAGGCTGCTGTTGAGCAGGAGTTGAAGGCTCCATGTTGCCATCCTGTTTCTCCACCATGCGCTGTGAAACACAAACATACAGCCAGTTGTTAACGTTACAATTCGCGAAGCTTTCCGTCGGAGGTGCGTTGCATCGAACCTCCTGAGGTCCAGTGATTGAGGGTTTGACTGTTTTTTCATACCGTATGTGCGTCTGTCAAGTATTAAGCAAAAGGGGTCAAACTATTGGAAAAGGTCATGATGGTCGGCGCCGTTCAGGCATGCTGATACTCAAAAGTCAGGCAAATCCCGGCCTCTGACTAAACTGCATCCTTGTCGATAAGATTATTTATGTCTGAATCAACACAGCGTGAAAGTATGTTTTTTACCAGCATTTTGGAGCCAGGAGAGAAGAGACCAGGGCCAGATATTTATGTGACTGATGTCCTGTAGTTGTAAATGTGTATAAATAAACAATCCTACATTTTTTTGGACCCACGTTGTGTTTTTGCATCTCGACCGACGATCGTCCTCCATTTTACTGCTGTAACAAATAGCCTGTTTCTGTTCCTTTAACTCTGTCTATGGTCTCGTGGCTGCTGCCCTGTGAAACGGCCACAGTCTCAACGACCCTGCAGGTCTTCAGCAAGAATGTCTTCACACAAGTTTTTTGGACCAAAACAGCTTTTTTTTCTGTGTTAAACTCAGCGTAGCCAGAGTGAGGGAAGACACACCTGAGATAAGTCTTACCTTGCTGCACAGAGCTCTCTGT
>JASSRZ010000055.1:15448884-15462630 GCA_032164315.1 Malacoctenus gilli | reverse complement strand
GCGATGCCACTGTGTGGAGGTCCTGTGACTGACCCTCAGGAGTTTCTTTTGCTGGCTTTGAAAGCGCGCTTTTCAATGCGTGACCCGACTTAGACGTTTTCAGTGACAATACAAGAGTTGGTAGCAATAATAGTGGACAGCAGACAGCTGAAAATGTGTTCTTATTGTGGAGAAACAACTTGTAAAAGTGTGGCTACATTCTGTCGTGATGAAAATAAAAAGACTCTTTTGGTTGGAATGCAATATTATGCTTCAAAAGTGAAAAAATGAGCAGAGAAGGTCTGTTCAAACGATTCATCACACACATAATGAAGTGAAAACAACAAGCAAACAGGATATTTTGCCAGACTGCTTTGGTAGAGACGACCAGTCCACTAGATGGCAGCACAGCGGACATATTCATAAAGGGCTTTTCCACTCGGAATAATTCATTTTAATACAAAATTCATGGAGTGCGGGAGCAGCTGTGGACATGTACTGAAAAGTCTCCATCTTTTGGACAATCTGCATAAAGTTCAGGTTCACTTCACTTAACTATTAGGGTGGATGTGCCTGTGATTGCAGAATATATACCTCAGGGGGGGAGGTGGAGGTGACGGTGGTCGGTTCTGATGAACTGGCGGGCTTCTTGACTGTCCCAGTGGTCACCATGGAGACAGGAGGCCTGAGCTGAAACATTCTGTTCAGTGGGAGAGACGGTGGCAACGATGAAAGCCTAAATTAACAGTTTAGGTCAACGAAAGCTTCATTAAAGTATTTACCTTTCAGTAGGCCTGGTACTCTGGGCATCGGGGCGTATTATATTCATAGAGAAGGGTCCAGAAATGGCCACAACTGGTATCTGTCAAAGGAAAAGCGGTCGAGGTGTTGTTCAAGACTCCAACAACAGAGGGCGCTGTGAACGCCGCTGCAGCGCTTCACTTCCGGGATAATGACATGAGATTGTAGCATCCGCGCTCAGCGAAAGCCCGAACAGGTCGGTAGACACACGTTTATACATCTTCTATTGAATCCACAGAGGAGTCTTGTTTGTTATGACGCGTTTAAATAGCAGTAGGCTTCACTCCGGTGTCAAACGCGTTAAATCGGGCGGTGTCACTCCAGAAGACACACTGTCAACAGCTGAGAAACACAGCTAAAAAAGGGAACTTGAACCACTGCTAAACATCACTCCCGTTCACTTACATGGTCAGTTACAGGTGGGTGAGAACTCGGCCGCAGTTGACCAGCAAAGCAGCGCTTTTTTAGTTCATTCTCACCCGGAGCCAAACCAGGCTCACTGCGGTCAGAAGTCTCACGAAGATAAAATGTACCGCTGTTTTTTGATTTCACCCTCTGCCTCCTCTTCTCTCACGCGCTACATTTTGTTCTGCTACGTTGAAAGTCCAAATATAAGCTAAAAAAGGACAGAAGTGAACTGAAAAAACAATGACGCTCTCTACAACACAGGTTATACAGGCTGTACAACCAGAGTCACAACAGCTCTGTGGCCCTTTTAGTAATGAATTGAAAGCACAGAATCAGAATACTCAGAATACTACCAGAGAGTATTTGAACCAAACTGTCACCCCCCCCCCCCCCCCCCCCCAACATAATCACTTCTCCACATCACCGATGGTTTCTTGAAGCCGCCGCTGATGGGGCCAGATGGGGCCCCCGGACCGGCTGTGCCCTGGCGTAAGGTGCTGTGGGAGCGCCAGCCCTTTCCGGACAACTATGTGGACCAGCGGTTCCTGGAGGAACTCCGGAGGAACCACGGCATCCGCCAGTACCGCTACTGGGCCGTGGTGAAGGAGGCGGGCTTCGTGGGACAGCAGCTGTCGTGCGTGGCCATTTTTATCACCCTCTGGCTCTACATGGAGCAGGTACGGCCGGACGCCGCCCCCCCCCCCCACCACCACCACCACAATGCGACACTCGATCCCTGTGCTTCCTTCCCAGGGCCTGCTGCCCCCCGAGGTGCTGCTGTGGAGCGGCCTGACCTGCGCCCTGCTGGGCTACGGGCTGCACCGGGCCCTGACCTCGCGCGCGGAGCCGTGCGGCGAGCCGCGGACGCATCTGGCCGACTTGCAGAGCGCCGCCATTTTCCTCTCCTTCACCTTCGGCTTCTCCCCCGTGCTGAAGACGCTCACGGAGTCGGTGAGCACAGACACGGTGTACGCCATGTCCGCCGTGATGCTGCTGGCCCACCTGGCGGCGTTCCCTTTCGCCCAGCCCTCCCCTCCCGGCAGCCTGTCCCTGAACGCGGCCCTGTTCGCCTCGGTGTGCCTGGCGTCCAGGCTGCCCGGCACGCTGCACACCTTCGCCATGCTGAGCTGCGCCCTGCTGGTGTTCGCGCTGTGGCCCTGCCTGCTGCAGAGGCTGAGGGAGAACGCCCCCAGCCACTTCACGGGGGTGTGCGTGTGCGTGTGTGTCGGGGGGGTGGCGGGACTGGGGTCCCAGTGGCTGGGCGGAGCCGTCCTCTTGGCTCTGGCCCTGGGGAGCGTCACGATGCTTTGTCCCCTGCTGCTCGTCCGGCTGCAGAGACACAAGGACAACATCCAGGGTCCCTGGGACGAGGCCGAGATCCACGAAGACCTCAGCCGCCTGCGTCTGTGATGGACGCGGCGGAGACGCGGCGGAGACGCGGCGGATCCCGACATGATCCGACGTGCTCAAGAGTTTTTAGCGGTATCAACGTACTGTCGGACTGCAGTTTTATTGGTGCTGTTCATCAACACTCACAAACATTTGATCGCTCGTCTGCAGACGTTTCGAACGTCGAAGCTGCTCATTTTTTCCTTCTAGTTTGTACAGGAAGTGACGCGCCACCCTGAGTGGGAACACTCCGTCGCAGGGCACCTTTTTGATATGAGTGATGTCACAAATACCTGTGAAAGATGCGTCCTTTGTGTTGAGTGAGTGAATGACTGAATGTATTCATGCTGACTTTACAGACAAGGGCTCAAAACTCTCGGCACAAGTGGCTCTGAAACATGAATGAAGTGATTTCTCGGGAGGTCGTTCTAGAAACTGACGTTGCTGCGTGTTTCCTCAATGGTGTTCACTGAAACTGCCAAGTTTACTTCCCCACACGCTTCATGATGCACAATGTGGAAAAAGGCCTCAGTTCTTTCTCTCTTTTAGCAGGTACTTTTTCTGGAGTCCTTCAATGGAGCAGTAACAGACTGCAGGAATGGGAACTTTTTTGCCCCCTATGTGATCGTGACCGCTATTCCAATAGAACTTTATTTTATTCATCCTTTATGTCAAATGATACGTAATATTTGGAATTATTACCATGATGACTGTGTGCTATATCTTATATTTATAATGCCAATTTATTATGAATATTATATCTGTTAACACTCTGTATTTGTTGGGATATTGTGCCAACGACACTCTAAGGAAGCCAGAATCACTGTTTGTTTTTGAACATCGTGTCATTCCAATAAACTCTTTCGCTTTGCGTTTGGGACGTTACCAACCGACCGCACCCGGGCGAGTGTGGCTGCGACGCCGCGCCTCGGTCGCTAGGTGTCCTACCTTCACCTCCACTCTCGGCGCCCCGGCTCGACGCTGCGCGGCGGCGGCGGCGGCGGCGACCTCCGCAGGCCGCCGCGTGGAGCGCCGTGGTGCCTCCGTGGTCCCCGCGGCGGACGGAATCGGCGCAGGGGGAAGACGTCGACCGCAGCAGAGCGCGGAGGGCGTCATGGTGACGGTGCGCAACGGCGCCGCGGCCGACGAGGAAAACGTCTTCCTGTTTTGCATTAAACTCACTCTTGAAGAAAAGACGTTATAAGCAAGATCCCAACTTGTAGCCTTACATTTTTAACCGACAGCCATCGACTTTTTTCTTTCTTTAGAGAAGAAACAAACAGCAACAAAGGAGCTTTTTCTCCCCTCAGTCAGCAAACTGGCTCAGACAAGGACAAGACTTTAAAATCGTGGTCACATGATGGTTTTGGCGCAGTGGTTTCCAGTCCAGGGACCACCGCTGTGCAGTACGGCGGGATGCGTTTCCGCTGGTGTTTGGGCAAACCAGAGATCGGGGAGGGGCTCCACGGCCCACCTGGAGGTGAGTTGTTGGTTCAAAGCCTGCGTTCCCACAAGAAAAAAAATTAAAGACAAGATGTAAAGTTCTGCATCTCTATCTGGTTCAATTCTTGCACGTGATCTAGTTTTACAGTGAGGTCTCGTATCTGTTTGGGGCCTGTGAGTAGTAATCTACGAGTGATCGACAGTATTTAAGACAAATACAAAGTGGGAGCCAACTTGCTGTGAGGTCATCCGGTGGCACCACAGCGATTCAGTCCAGCAGTATTGAGCAAAACTCTACAATGCAAAGAACCGCCATGCTTTCTCGGTTCACCTCTGAAAAGAAGAAATCTGCACATATGTTCAAAAATAAAACAGCCATTTATTCACAGGCAGTAAAAATGGTGCACGTGTATTTTCTTGAAGTAGTACAAGTCATATTTGTATATTTATTTACACAAAGTTGAGGCACTTGAGGGAAGTCGGCAGACCGTCGCGCACATTCCAGCGTTTTTTACGGCCGAAGGGTTTTATGTACAAAGCAGGTTGAGGACGGAGCGAGTTGTGCAGACGGGGGACGCCCAGAGGAGCCCCCCCCCCTCCTGCCCAGCGCTTCCAATGGATTACACATCAGGCGGGCCGTGGCCGTCTCGCGGGGGCTGATGGGTAATGGAGTTCAAGGGGACCTACTTGACGCTGGGGATTGCCGGAGGCTGCCTCCTGGAGATCAGAGGGGAGGAAAGACGTCTCAGTGAGGAGCTGCTCGGACACGGTCGCCTCCGACAGAACTTGGCCTGCTGGTCCCAACAAAGGGTCCCTTTCGGGTGTTTTCCTGACCCACGTGAAAGACAATAACACGGCTGCGTGGTGGATGAGTTGGAAAGAAAAACTAAAAAGAGCTGAAGGGAAGTAAAAACCACGGAACATTATTCGGAGAGAGGCAGGAGAACATGAGAGGTTTGATTTAGCGAGCAGCGATGCACTCCAAGTGCTGTTGAAATCGGGCTTCGCAGCTGTTTCCAATAAAACGTCCACCTATATATTCAACGGATTCCCTTTTTTTGGCCCAAATCGCTGCACATTTTGTTACACAAGGCGCCGTCCCATTAAAGCAGGCTTCATGATAAAGGGAATGAAAAGAGAAGAAGGAAAAGAAGCCAGGCAGAGGCACGATCTTGTGTTATGTACTGCATCATCTATAGGGGAGGTAGAGAGGCACGGGCTTGGATGGAGGGAGGGAGGGAGGAGAGGGAAAGAGACTGTATGCGGGAAAGAACCTAAAGCGCCATTGGAGAGCGCAGAGGAAATGAGGCAGGGAGAAAAAGGAGAGACGGGCCAAAAGCAGGGGAGGAACCAGCGAAAGAAGAGAAGAGAAGAAAAAGAGCGGCACGGGGAAAAGGAAAAAGAAGGCTTCATGCGTGAGCGAAACGGAGGAAGGCAATAAAACAAATGCATGCTCGGAGAGAGAAAGGGGGAAAGAGAGGTGGCGGCGGCAAGGGGGGGATGAAAAGTTGATGGAGCGCTCGGGCCTGTTGTCTCTGGCTCCGGTAGAAAGCTGCAACCCAGAGCAGCCCGGTCTGCTGAGGCTGCTGGGAAGGAGAATATGAGAAACACATTTTCCAGCAGACCCCCACCCTGCTGCTCAAATAACAGCTCTCCCTCTGCCCCCGTGTCCCTGCGCTGCAACGTTTGTGTCTTTGTGTGTGTGCGTGAATGCCAGGCCCGCGTAGACCCCAGAGGTCACCGTCGAGCAACAGATCGGGTGTCTGGGTCTAATTTGTGTATTTTTCAGAGTCACCTTGGCACACTGGTTGGGGGGCGGTTGTGCTGGAAGAGGAGCTGCTGAAAGCCCTCGGAGGAGGCGTCGCGGCCCGCGTGGGGCAGCCGAGGGGCAGGCGGAGCGTGGCCGCGGCTCGCCGGCTTGCCGGCGGGCGCCGACTTCTTTGGCGCACGACTGCTGGGCAGAGAAACAGACAGACCCCTGAGTGGAGCGAGCTGCTCCCGACAGAGCGACCCGCGCGTCTCCCTCCGCCATACCTGGACGGCTGTATCCAGGAGGAGTCCACGGGTGGGGGCAGGGGGGTGGTGCAGGTGGAGGTGGAGATGTCGCCGATGACGGCCAGCGCCTCCTTGAGGGCGGCGTGCTTGCGCAGCACCTCCACACGGTGCTGCTGCTGCTCCGGTGACTCATCCATCAGCGCGGCGCATTCTCCCAGAGCGTAGAGCTGCGCCAGGAGCTCCGAGCTGATGAACTCTTTCACCTACGAGAGGAGGGAGGGACGGACGGCTGTGACGGGCTCGCGAAGCCACACTCCGCTCCGATTTTGAATCACGACCCCGAAAGGAGACAAAATTTGCGATGTGACTTTTTGAAAGAAACACAAAGAGTTGGCGAGCTTTAGAGCGCCATCGGGGAGCTTTTAGCGAGGTGGCGAGGGGAAACCGAGAGGAAGTGGGCGAACGGTGTGGTCTGGACGGCTTACGCTGTTGATCATAAGGTGCATCACAGTCTTTGGCATCAGGTCCCTGACAGTCTTGTAGATGATGCTCATGTAGGAGTCCACCAGGTTGCGAATGGTCTCCACCTGACGCTCCAGCTGCGGGTCCGCCAAGCCCTCGGGAGAGCCGTTTCCCTGCTCGTCCGCCTAAGGGGTGGAGACAATCAACACTGTGCCGACTGCAGGACTGCTGCGGGCAGACGGAACCGCGTCAGAGTGGGCCGCGATATCGGGTCATCTGCTCTTTGCTTGTGACCAGAGAAAACACATCTGACAGGAGCAGAACAGGGAGAGCAGAACGGAGGGAACACAAAGAGGGGAGGTGAGGAGAAGAGGGCAGAAGAAGAAGAAGAAAAAAAAAAGAAAAAAGGGGGGTGGAGGGGGGGGGGTAAGCGACGAGGAACTGCTGATTAGAAACAGACTAGAACACACACACACACACGGACACACACACACACACACATTGTCGTGACATCATGGAGCAAGAATGCTGCGCTAAAGAGCCAACGACAGAGCGGGATGGAAGGGGTGGGGGACTTCTCTCCCGCCTTTGGCAGGGGGGGAGAGAAGGGGGAACACGGAGAGAAAGGGGTGCCGGGTTACAGCCGGGCTTTGGACACGGCCACGGGCCGCTCGGACACACGCAGGTGAGACACAGGTGCGGCTCCCCGCCGCCCGGGGTCGGGGTCAGGCGCGGGTGGAGGGCTGGCGGTACTCACGGCCACTTTCTCGGGGTAGACGCCGGCGCGGAGCAGAGACGCCTTCCAGCTGTCCAACTCCTCCTGAGAGTTGCAGGCCAACTCCAGGCATTTGTAGTCTTTATACACGTTCCTGCAATTTAGTACATTGCTGTCAGATGTCTCCAAAAAGCATACGGTAAAAACACTCAACGCTCAGGGGTGCTTTCCACTGAGAGAGGCCTCGCGTTGCTCAACAAGCCCGAGTCAGAGTGGCCCCTCGCAGTTCGCTCCTCCGTCTCTGGCACGTTGTTCCATAATACCAATGCTGAAGGATCACTCTGTCCAAAGTCGGAGCTTCGTGTTGAAGACAAAGTTATGAAATTGGAGTTGACGAACATCATCTTTTATCGCTAAGTCTGTTGTGAAACCGCAAGAGACGACCGAGGCCAAAAGGAGTCGAACGATTGTCGATCGTAGTGTTCAAATCTCTCAGATCAAACATCGCAGCAGCCAGGAAGCAGTCGGGGGGCGTTCAGGGAGCCACTGCGATGGTGACCGGCGTGGGGACAAACGGGACAAACAGCTCGGCCACCGATCAAGACCTGCTCGACACGTCACGGTCAAACATATATCTGACAATAAATCTAAGAGCGAGTGAAATGAAGAGTTCAGTTGAAGACAATTTATGAATGAGGAGTTCCTTCAATTTGAGGGCTTTTCTGTATGTTGATGCCGTGTCAATGCATGGACGCATATTTTGGGGTCGGGGCCGTCGTAGTTGTACGTTGTGTGCTCGTATAAATATTCATGGTGGGCCGCCGTGGCCAAAAATGCCCGGGCCACTTTTTGGTCCCAGTCCAGCCCCCCCCCATAACTTCTATCCTGCTATCGCGGTGCGGTGCTTTGTCAGTGTCAGTGGTTCCTGAGCTCATCCCTCCTCCCTCTCATGTCCCTCCAACCGGCTTTGGCTGAAGGCAGCAGAATAAGCGACGAGCAACAGATCGGGATCAGGCTCGGGCCCATCTGTTGAACATTTATCTTTAATCACTCGGTTGTTTCTCTCCGTCTTTTGTCGTTGCCTTCTCACATCCAGCGCACAAAGCAATTAAGCCTCCAACATGCGAAAGCGTCGCGCACGCGAGTGACAAAGACACTCGACAGAAAGCAGAAAGACCGCAGCATCCCAGAGCCGTACAGCGAGATCAAGGAGCGCGCTCGCTGCGAGTGTGCTTGTGACTGGGCTGGGAGGGGTGGGGGGAAGAAGTCAGGGCGTGGCGGGTAACACACGGGGAACCGGGCCAAGCATGATATTACCGGAGCGCTATTGGGCTAAGATCGCGACACGAAGCGTCGGTGTAGCGCTGAGCGCAGATCAGGAACTGATTTATTTACAGTTTTGCGTCTCGTCGCCCTTTTGCTCTCCAGCTGCTGGTGTGTGTCTTTGCACTCGTTCTTGAGGAATTCCTGCAGAGCCCCGACTGCTTATGATTTGGAGCGCTTCCTTTGGTTTCTGATTACTGTCAGACAGGGACAAAGCCACTGCAATGTGTGCTCCCCAACACACACACACACACACACATCGAGGAAGAGAAACGGAGCGAGGAAGGGCGCAGGAAAGAGGGGAGTTTGAGGGAGGAGAGAAGGGGGGGGAGGGGGGGGGGCGCCGCCACAGGACAGACTTTGACACATTCCTGGCCGATGGCTCTGATACTCTCTCTCTCTCTCTCTCGCTCTCTCTTTCTCCTCTGCGCCCCTTCCAATTCTTCTCTCTCCCTCCTTTTTGTGGTGAGCCGAGCAATTCTTTCCAAACAAGAGCTGCCTCATCTCTGATCCAAACGCTCTGGCTTTGATTAGCTGCTTAATGAGCCTGCCGTCGGTATGCTGTGGTCTGTACGCACACTCTCCGCGACACCACATACACACGGGTTTACACGCACAAATGTAGCCCGTGTGTCCTCCGAGCGCAGCGTAGCACCGAATTATAAACAAAGCCCACATGCTCTGGTACAATCAGCCGGCCTTTGGGCCATCGCCAGCTTCTAAACACACATTTTTCCTCTTTTGTCTCCCGATTCCTTCGCAATCTGCTCCGCACACACAAACCCCATCCCCTCCACAGCCTGGCATTCGCTGCTTGGCGGCGGGAAAAGAAAAGAAAAAACGACAGCCACTCCAGCGCCCGCTGGATATCCTTTTGGTTCCGGTGGCAAAGTTGAGTGGGAGAGGTCGCAGGAAGGGCAAGACGCCGCGCAGACATCCCACTCCCTCTCCTTCCTCACAGAAAGGACCCCCGAAAGTTTTCATCTGCAGGTGACAAGAACAGAACCCCCCCCCACCTCCAGCCACACACACAAACCTCAACTCCGTGTTGAAGAGTGCGAAACCGAATTTGCTGGACATGAAGCCTCTCTCCACCTCTCTGAGCTTGATGTTGTCCAGGGGGAGCATGTACTTCTTCTCCTTCTCCTGAAAAAAAGGCAGATCAATGAAATTTACAGAGGAATGCGGCGTCAAATCTGGCCTCAGAGGACGTCGCGCAGGTGTCAACGGTTAATTAAAGCATCCTCCCAGTTTTTTTTCTGTTTTTTTTCGAGGGGGTGAGCGAACAGAGTTGTGTCTGCGCGTAACTATTTTCCTGCCTCCGCTTCCAAAAGAAACAGAGAGCGAGAGCCTTGAACTGTAGTGGAAAAAGCGCGAGGAGGCGAGGCGGACGGGGGATGCGGCGCACTGTGCTCGCAGAGCATCCGAGTTCATACGCGACGATGTGTCTGACTGTCGGGCCGGCGCATACCAACAGCCCCCCTAACGACGAGAAAGAGAGAGAAGAAGAGAGGGGTGGGGGTGAGGGGGGGTGCCATATAGCCTGTCATCACCATGGGGACTTATGAATGACAGAGAACAGTTGGAAGAGAGCGGGAGCTGCTGTGAGGAGAACCAGACAGAATGGAGGCAGGGGAAGGAAAAATGAAGCACGGAGGGAGGGAGGGAGCGAGAGAAGGAGTACGAGAGGAGAGAGGCAGGAGAGGCAGGAGAGGCAGGGCCCACATGTGAAAGTCATTACTCAGACTCAAGCACTAACACAACATTTGTCCTGAAACGAAGCCACGCCCCCCCTCGTCTCTCCCCTCCACAGCCGAACCTCTGAGGAGAAAGGGCCTTCAAGAACGGGCGGGAAGGCTCGAAAGAGCGGCTTCGAGATCAACGAGGAGCTCATGTCTGCACAAAAGAACGTTCAACGATTGCACGGCGGCAACTCCGAGTCCCACGAGCGTCCCGGACGCCGTCTCGCGCACGGATTCGCACTCGTACGTGGGCGCACGTGCCGGTCGGTCGTACATTTTGGTGCTCCCTCTCGCAGTGCTCCCCTGAACCCTACGACTCGCTTCCTTCGCTCCCCTTTCCTCTTTTTTTTTCCAAAAGGGGCCCACTTCCTGTAACGGAGGCTGAAAAAAAAATGACAGAACGCGATTGGCGCTCGTACAGCAACATCTGGGATCGCTTTAGACACAGGGGGAGGAGACTGCAGCCAGTATAGGGTGCGCTGATGGGGTAGAAATAGAAAGTACAGATGAGAACGAGAGGAAGAAGAAGAGGAAAAGCCGCATGGAAGGGGATTGAATTTTGCCAGATCAGACAAGGAGGCGTTGAGGAACATCGAGAAGTGCGAGCGGCGCGCAGAAGAAACCTGGGAGAAACTGCAGAGCGCTCCCAAGTTGATTCCCCATGGGTCCCATCAACCCATATATGGCTGCTAAGTTCCTCCCTAACGCTCTTTCCTTCTCTCACTCCCCTTATTTCCTTATGCCTTCCCTGAGCGAGCAGGCAGATCCCAAGCAGAATGACTGAATGTGCCACGTCAAGACTGGATACTACGCCGGGACGCAGCCCCGAGGACAGCCGACTCGCCGCGGCAATGGCCCCTCTGAAGATGGGACCCTCGCAGGGCTGGATGTCTGGTGTGTGCGTGTGTGTGCGTGTGTTTCCGTAGAAGCTCTCGCTCGACGCAGCGCCGAGAGCGGACAGGAAAGAAGAGAAAATAACGGCGGAAAAAGCTTTTTTGTCCGACTCGGTCAGCAAGCGGGCAGAGATGCGGGAGACAAGGCCGAGGACAAGAGGAAGCGACCAGAAGGGGGTCCTGCTCCGTCATCCCAGTGTTCAGACTACCTGTTCAGGATCTTACTGGTGTACAGTAGTCTGCACATTGGTTAGACTGTGCAAGGAAGCGCCGCCGCTGCCGTTGCCGCTGCCGCCGCCGCAACCTCAGGACACCTGAATGTATACTTTTCGCGAAGAACAACGTGGGCTCTCAGAATTCCTTCGTTGCAACCGTGCTTCCACTTCTTTCAACATGGCGACAAAAGCTTCCCTGAATCATTCATCCATTTGCAAATCTCGGTCAGCTTGATTGGATTCCTTGTTAACAACAAGGCAAACAAAGGAGGGCGTCATAGAAGATAGCAAAGGACCGACTTGTTACTTTTACATCCGCCTTTTTTTATCCTAAACAAGAAAAGCTGCAATTCGAACTCGCGCTCTCTGCAAACTGTTGCTTTCCTGCTCGTGCATTACAGATTCTATCTTGCATTCGTGTGGCTATACGAGCCCCCTTGCAGTCGCAGACATTGTGGCACTGCTCTGCTTCTGCATGCATGTAGGTACGCACACGGGCGCAATCCTGGCAGTCTTGGGGTGGTCGAGGAGCGCCGTGCATCCGTGCCGCTGCGTCTCGAGCTCAAGACGGATGGATTCACGATACAGAGCAGGCCCACAGCAGAGTGCATGTGGATTAAGTGTATAGGCATGAGCCATCTGTTTTTCTTCAGAGGGCCTGGTGGAGCTCTGGCAGCCAGTGGGTGGAGGAATGCATGTCTGCTCAGTGTGCCTGGACGTTAAACTCGGCACTATTATGCTGCTCCCTCGCTGCGAGGTCAGAGCGGGGTACAAACGGCGCGGCGGGCGGAAGGAGAAAGAGATGCGAGACACGGTGTCACGGAGGTTAACAAATTGTGTGTGTGGAAGTAATGGACGCGGGGATGGCGAGGACAAGGCGGGGGAACGGGTGAGGGTGAGGTGGGGGGACGGGGGGGGGATGTGTGAGGGAGACTGCGGGGGAGTCAGAAGGGGAGGTCTGCTGCCGTGTGGAAATGGCCATGTGGGATTTCTCCGGGCAGATCTTGGAAGCTGGTGTTTGGACAAAGCTTCAGATTTTCGAGCCAGGAATGTGCAAAGTCCCAGGGAGACTGCCAGCCACAGAAAGGGGGGAGAAAGAGAGAGAGAAAAAGGGAGAGGGGGCACAGCAGACAGAGGAAGGGAGTAAAGGGGGAAGGCGAGAGAGAGAGAGAGAGAGAGAGGCAGAAGAAAGAGAAAAATAAAGGGAGGAGGGGCGACTCACAGAAAGAAGAAATGTCTATGGAGGTCGTGTAGGCGGGAAGATGTGAGAGCGGGAACTGTAAGAGACAAGAACCAGAAGTTTGGCTTACGCGACTGTGTGTGTGCGCGTGTGTGCGTGCGTGCGTGTGTGAGAGATTCCACAAAGAAAAGAGATGCACTCGCGCTCGATGTGATCTCCCGCGATAACACGGCTGACTGACAATCCACTCGGGCCTCCCAAAGCCACAAACAGCTGATAAAGCCTCCGACACAGTGAGGGAGAGGAGCAGCGAAGATTACGCGCCGGCTATCTCGGCCGGCGCCAGATGAAGCGTGCGGACGGCAACTTCCTGACAAGCTTTCGTTCTTGCGGTTAAAGAATACGCGTCCCGCTGCGATTCGCAGACAGCCGACATTTGTTGTTCTGATGCGGTCGACAGATATTCGCTCGCCTGCTTTTCCCATGATGTCTAGCAGATGTGTTGCGCTGGTGTGTATGAATACGTTGATTTGGAAATGCTGAACCTATAACTCGGTGTGTGTGTGTGCGCGTGTGTGTGTGTGTGTGTGTGTGTGTGCGTGCACAATGTGCATCCCTGGGGCTGTGTCTGGAACACTGTGTTCAAGTGATCCAGTGTTTATCCGAGAAGTTAGCATGTGTCTGTCTGAGTGACTGTATATTTTTCTCAACTATTTGCAGGCAACTTTGTTTATATCAGACTCTGCATGTGTACTGTATACTGTATATGCAAGTCAATCCAGTGTGTGTGTGTGTGTGTGTATGTGTGTGTGTGTCTTAGTTTGGCTTGGGGCAGCTCCAGCTGTGTCAGAGTGAGCCGCTCCAAATGCCTAAACTCCCAGAAGAGGAAGAAAAGGGGGAGTGGGAGGGGGGGGGGGAGTGAGTGAGGAGGGGGAGACGGGGGAGGGGGGGTCAAGGGACTGAGTGAGGGAAAAGGTGGGGTTCAGTTGCAGGTCCAGGTGGCACGACAGAGAATAACTGTTCAAAGATGGCGTCTGCGCCACGCATAGAACGCGCCCTTAAAGCCTCCGTCCGCGTATGGAGTCTGTTTACTCTGAGTCACAGTGTGACCTTCAAAGTATTTCAGTGCGGTTACGCAGAACAATACGTTATTTCGAAAGGATTCTCTATACTGTTCTTAACAGACCGCTGAAATGCCAGA
>JASSRZ010000055.1:15434690-15448784 GCA_032164315.1 Malacoctenus gilli | reverse complement strand
AGTGCGGTTACGCAGAACAATACGTTATTTCGAAAGGATTCTCTATACTGTTCTTAACAGACCGCTGAAATGCCAGAGAGACAAACAACACAGAACAATAGCGTCCCCGACGCCACGGCCTCAAACGTTCGCCGTCCGTCTCGGCCGTGTTCGTCCAGATGTGAGTGTTTACAGGTGCTTGTTTGCATCCATCCACAAGTGCCGCATTGTGTGTCCCCCCCCCCGACCCCCGACCCCCCACCACGCTCTCGGCCCTCGCCCCTCGCCCTCTTCCCATGACATCAGCGGTGACGGGACGCCAGACTGTTGTGGTGTGTCTGCCTGTCTACACTTGCTGTGCAGACCTTCTGCTCCTGTACAGCAGGCACAGACAGGCAGACAGATGGCAGCCCCACTGACATCAGAGCGGACGGTCGCAGCCACAGCTCTGCCACCCACTCCAATAAAGACAGCAGGGGGGGCTCCATGTCAATTTGCTTCTTGTGTTTCTCTGAGAAATGACTTGTTGTGTGAACTCTGAATAAACATGACAAATAAAGTGCCGTTCTGTCGTTTGATTACATCTCCAAAGACAAGCTGTCCAAATGGAGACGATGTTGGCAATCAGGCATTAAAAAAACCAGGCTCTCACCTCGTCATCCCTGAACCAGGACAGACTCTCCGCAGAGAGGATGAACCAGTATTCCCTGGCTCCACCTTTCATGATGCCGATGTTGCTGATGGTCAGCCAGCCCTTGCGTATGACCTGCAAAACAGGGCGGGGGAGCAAGCTCAGACGGCAACACTCGCAGGTGAGGGGCAGACACCTTCAGTAAGGAGGCCAGAACCCCATAGAGGTGCGGCGAGCAGCGGGTCACACACTGACAACGAACCATGCGAGTGAGAATGGAAAAAAAACGTCAAACACAGGAGGAAAGTGAAGCGATTGTGCAGGTTACGTATCCGAAATATCCAAAAGTCTAATAAAAGATTCTAATAAGTTGAAATCAACACCATATTTCTTGGACACAAGTGGTCATCAGAGAACTCTACTGATTTGCGGAGGTGAAAAAAGTCATATTGAAGGAAATAAACAGGATAGAACAACAATGAGAGCAGAGTTGACCTCAGAGGGGGGAAAAAAAGCTGCGTAATGACAAACGACATTCACAGGAAACAAGACATAGCGCCAAAACGGGACGTATACATCCTGCAAAAAACAGAGGATCGCATTGGCAGATATTCTCGGAACAGAACTGTGAAACATAAAGCTCATCAGGTGAGGACAGCAGAGGTGCAGGAGACAAGAAAAGGGTCAAAACACATTAAGGACAGTTTTTAAAGCCCCTCCAGCCACAAGTCGGCAATCCCCCCCCCAAAAAAGTCTCTTGCACGCATAAAATGGCCAGCAGAGGCAGCAGAGGAGAGATCGAGAAGGACTTAGAGAGTTTGGTCTCCTACTATTAGACTTGAGCGGAGGGCCACACCCTGCAAAGAAACAGGAGATGAAGTCATTGCACGAAGACGTTTCTGGGATAAGAGCGATTCCTCTCAGTCACCGAGGATCAGAGCAACACGAGAACTTGTGTTCCTTTCGCATTTCCAAAGGTTGCGGTTGCAGGCTGCTTCTGGTAGACAAGTGTCATCGTCACACATCGGGGCTCCTGACTGTACGCGATCCTGCCGCAACTGCTTTCAATTAGCCTGCCTTGCAAAAGCGATGACGCTGCATATTAATCACAGCACGTTACGTGCTCGACTTAACTTCTGTGAGGAGCCAAGATCAACTGCGAGTGAATTATTGGAGCCGAAATCCGCCTCCACCTCGGTAATGTCACAAAAATGCAGTTTTGTCAGCAGTTATGACTGATGAATGCATCACACCCGGGACGTCGTACACAACCGCTACAATAACAAGCAAAAAAAACAACTAGGCCCAAGTATTTAGCTACATGTTGCAGTATTCTTATCTGAATTGTGGTATTTTTATACATTGTGTTGAATTTTGCCCCCGTAATTGTAAATACGAACTATTTACGAAAGCATTTCAAAGGATCACCCTTTAGTTAACTTTGCATCCTAAAGTATCACTCCAAAGCCATTACTTTTTTCACTTGGACGAATCTGCAAGACAGAATTATTCAAGGCGCTTACAAAACCGAAGGAAAAAGGAAAGATCTTGATATTGCAAAGCCAATTATTGTTGGATTTGCTGGATCGACGCCTTGTGAAAGCCACGTCGCTGACTGGTTAAATTGGGAGTGACAAAAAGTTCCTTGAAACTGCTCATTTCTTTTTTCAGACCCAATGAAAAGAAAGTGAACAGGATCAGAGAACAGGATTTGTACATGAACATGAGTCCAAGGGTTTAGGCCTGAGGGGAAGTATTCTCCATGTTTTTGCAACAAAACAGCCAAACAAACCAAACAACAGACCGCATAGCACGTCAAAATGCAAATTTCCTGGCTGTTAACCATAAAAGTCAACCAGTAAAACTGTAACGCGACCGAGAGCCTCACCTGGTTTCCTGCCAGCGGTGCAACGGTCTTCTTGTTGTTCTGACTTAACACCTGCTGGATACTGAGGAAGAGGAGAAGAAGAGCATCCACTTTACTTTGCTTGCACGCTACAATCTCCATCCGATCTCACATCTCAAAGCCATTACGTACTTGGAGAAGCCAACAAAGTCTTCGTGGTTCGTGTTGATGTATGCGAGCTGTATGTCGATAAGAAGCATCACCTGGGAGGAGCAGACGAATGTCAGTAGAAAACGATCAGCCGAGTCCGGGACGGAGTTATCGGGAACACATTTCACAATGCAATGTGCAAATGTGTGTGGATCACCTGATCTCTGCATTTATTCTCCTGTTCCCGGATTTCGGTGGTTACGATCCTTTCCGTCTCGTCTCGAAGTCTGGGAAAGGAGTTCAGCTGTGAAAGCGAGACGAAAGAAAAGGTCAGAGAGTTCCGCGACCGGCAACACGCCGAACGAGGAAGCGACCTCCTCTTTACCTTGTCGATGCACTGATACACAGTGGTGACGAGCTCCTGGCTGACCATGTCGATAAATTTGATGCACGGGCCTTTGAGTCCCGTGATCTGTTTCTTCACGATGGCTTCAAAGGCCATATCGGGAGTGAAAAGGCCGGTCCTGCGGGGTCAAAGACCAATCAGTGTCAAAAGGAAGTCAAACAGTGGCAAGAAAAGACACTCAGAGTGTGAACACTCGGCTGCACCTGACACCGTGGATGTTTCTGATGGCGTAGTTGATTTCCCGCCGCAGCTTCCCCTCATCGGACTCAATCTTGGGACAACACGCCACGAGACAGCGTTGGACGCTTGTTCGAAGACTCGAATACTCGTACATTGTCTGCGTGGGACGCATACCTTGACCAGTTCGTAGGGAAAGCGCTCATGGAAGATTCGATTGATCCTGGCCCCCCCCGACAGGTGAACCGTGTCCACTTTGTCACCAGAGCCCTCGATGAGCTTCTCGAAGTCGACAGCCAAGCGCTGCACTGACCTGAGGGACGGTCGCGCAGACCGGGAATAAATGCAAGCGAAAGACAGCGAGCGCGGGGACGTGCGAGGCCGGACGGTGAGGAGCTGACCGGAGCAGCAACTTGGTCCTGCGAGCGGGATCCTCGGGACTGTACTGCTTGTACTCTTCTGCCTCTTTGTTCAAGGACAGCAGCTGGCTCTGCAGGTGGCCGCGGAAGGCGGGCAGCGTGTCTCGGATGTGGTTTGTCAGATGCTGCGAAGAATAGCGGAGAAAAACCAGATTGCAACGGCGCCTCCACCTCTTGTCTTCCCATCGTTGCCTTTTCATGCACCTCGAGCAAACCTGGTTGAGTATCCTCTGCAAGTACGGAGTCCCCATGCGCTGAGCCATGTGTTTGTAGGCAGGATGGGAGAAAAAAAACTGCTCCTCCGCCTGCAGGGCCGCCTGGATGTCCTTCTTCCCGTCGATGTCCCTCTGACTGCGGTTCACCACCCCGATGTAGCCTGTGAAGGAACGGATGAAACACAATCGAGAGGACGAAAGGAGGAACAATCGAGACCTTCACAGAGACACGCGTTCGACTCGACCTTTGGGACGCGTCCTTGGGACCGCTTCCCACACGGCCCATTTGTTCCGTTATGACATAGACGCAGGAAATGCGACTTTGAGAGCAAAAGGACATCATGTGTGGACGAGGCTGATCCCCTCGTTCAGTCGAGTGACAGACGGAGCACCGCCCCCAGCTCTGTGCTTTGAGCCGGCGCAGGCATTTCAGTGGGCTTCCATGTCGAATGCATTCGAAATGTAAGAGGAGCGCGAAGGATCCGGCACCTGGTGGGGCTTCAACCGCTCCGGGTGTTCCGGGTGACTCCTGCGGGGACGTTTCCCAGTCACCGATCCCTCTTTCTCCCAAAGACACACGTACACATAAAGCACTCACAAAACGCTGGCCAAATGAAGTGGGTTTTCTCAATTAGATCTCTGTTTCGAGCTTTTCTGTAACACAAATGGACGATAAGCTCGGGCAAGTCTGACTACAATCGTCTAAAAATGCCACCTTTTCTCTAAATGTCTAAGAGTGAGCAGCTGTCTGCGGATTGCAGATGATTTGGACTTGACTCTTTCAATTGCATCCACTGTGGCCTCGATCGGGACGCGCCAACACACCAATCAGACTTTTGCACGGACACACGCGCGAGCAGCACACCTCTGCGCAGGGGGAGCAACCTGTTTTCCAGGATTTCTCTGGCATTCGTTCCTTCATCCATCAGGTCCAGTTTTGTGATCACTCCAATCGTACGCTGACCTTAAACGGAAGAGAAAAATGGGATCTGTTGCAATAAGTTCTCGAGAAGGTGAAGAGAACCAGTCATGTGACGAGAGTACTGCGGTTTACCTTGGGGGTCAACATCTTTGGCCAGTTTGAGCGCATCGGAGTTGGCCAGGTCAGTGTTGGCGGGTGTCACGGCCAGGATGAGGCAGTTCTCTTTGCAGATGTACTGCATGATCATGTCCCGTATCTGGTACTCGATGTCTGCCGGCTGATCGCCGACAGGCACCTTGGTGATGCCAGGCAGGTCTACGAGGGTCAGGTCCAACACTACAAACGCGCAACAGGACAACAAAAACAAGCAAACAGAATCGTAGGGCCGAAAAACGACACCGAGAAGTCACCGTTTCTCTCTGCAAACGCGATCCCACGATGCGCTACCTTGAGGGGAGTGAATCCGGAGGTGGATTGGGACGGGAGAGATGGCTTTGTTCGATCCCGTCACTCTGTTTGTCTCCGCCTCAATTTCTTGGCGGATCTCGTCAAAATCGGTGAACTTCTTTCCCTTACAGTGAAAAAATTCCCCATACTCTGCGGAGAAACAATGAAGAGGTTTGGAACGCGCAGGGTTCGAAGTTTCCGACTGCTTTTCAGAATCTCGACGTGAAACTTATGTTCCAGTACGCGAGCGGGTCGAGCGGTCCGTCCAATAACTGAACGGTGGACGCTTCGAGTCCTGCCACATTGATAATATTTTAAAGTAATCATCTGCAGCTAAGGAAAGAAATCGAGTGTGCTTTTGATCTCGACCGGCGGAGCGAGTTCGAATTTGGCGGTCGCTCTCAGTTCGAGTGACGATCGGAGAATGAAACGGTGAATGAACGTTTACGTTCTGCTGTTTTCGTTTATCTGCCCAAGCAAGCAGGCCAAAGAACACATGACACACTGTCACTAGTCTGAACATCAAAGGACTACACCCACCCGGCCTTCCCATTCAGTCCTTGCAAAAGACCAGACTGCCCTCTGGTGTCCGAATTGAACGGAGGAGGAAGTTTTGATACATTGTTTTTGTTGTTCCTGTTTTGTTTTCTTTTACCTGTGGTGGCGTTTAGTAGTTGGAGGATTAAAGGTCTACGAGTGACAATTCCTGATCCTCTTGGAAGGAAGTCTCTGTTGGGAGACAGAAGGCAGCGTCAACACAACAAACATCAACCAAAAGGCGGACGGTTGCTGCCCTGGATTCCAAACTTGGACCGACAGCCGGGCTTGAAAACACATCTTGTTCCTTTTCAAGAAATCAAGACAAACAGAGACAACGTGGCGATGAAGTGGCGGCTCATTCCTTTCAGATTGGTTGTCATACAGAGAAAATTAAATGCAGTTGGAGGCAGGAAAACATATCTCGAGGTGATACGTACACGTTCAAAGCTAAAGATTTTGTTTACTACGAAGAAGCAAAACACACAGGGTCAGAAATAGCACTCCTCTTTCCTATCCGATTCAAATCCAGGAAGTTTGTTTTATTACATCCTGTCCCACACAGCCCTCCCAAAAGGGGTGCCGTGCCGCAGTCACGACTGAGACAAAGAAGCTGAGGGACTTGATCGAGACTTGACGGGGGCCTCCTGCGAGCAAGTATCGCCACGCCGCTGGAGAAGCCAGAGATATTTCAACAAAGAGCGGATCTCTTTCTGGTCGGGAGCGCCACCGGCTCATCGCCGACAGCAGGAAGCTCGGGAACTACCGACTTACTCACCAGCATTCCTTTCCTACAGGATGGAAGTACTTAGTCTCCTTCTGACACACCGAACTGTCCCGCGAGCTTGAAGGCTTCTTTTTCCCCCCCAAACAACAGTTTTATTCATGAACGAGCGGCTTTATTTTTGGGACCTCCAAATCTGTGAAAGGTCAAAGAACACCGACACAACAAAAGCCCTGCTGTGTTCAGAGTGGCTGAAGGTGATTGCTGCAGGAACCATGTCACAATCCGCCCTTCCGTTGACGCCTCCAACGCATGTGAGAAAGATAAGGCTGCTGCCCTGACTTCTGTCAAACACTCGCTGCCACGTCTGGCGTCCAGCGCTTCGGGAGATCAAATATAGCCGTCATGCTTGAGGCCGCGATACGGAGAGAACCGACACAGCGAGCGACGAAAAGATTGGAACAACAAGGAGAACTAAATGTGGCCAACGCTGAAAGGCCCAAATGGCTGGATTGTTGGCGACAAGAGCGCGACGTTACAAAGTCCTAAACACTTCTTCAGACATTAATAATGTTATCATCACAACGGGCTTCGCACTGAAAACAACCAAATATCACAAGCAACAATAAAATGCATTTCCTTCATTATTTGTGGCGAAACAATTACAAGTTTCTCACCAACGATTGTGGACCTGTCAACATTTTACACGCGTTTTTCAATCTCTGTACTGTGGAAGTAGATGACATTGTGCTGCACTGCAACATATGACGAGGTTTGACACTGTTTATCTGTCATTTGAAGATTAAAACAAACAGGGATTTCAGACTTGGTCAGTTCTGGTTTGGCCCCAAGTGTACAAACACTCTGCAGACTCACCACCACCATCATCATCATCATCATCATCACAGGGAAAACGCCTTATTTTCCTATTGTGTGTGTGTGTATGTGTGTGTGTCTGTCTGTCTGTCTGTCTGTCTGTCTGTCTGTCTGTCAGTGTGTGTCTGTGTCTGTGTATTCGTGTGTGTGTCTGCATGTAGGTGTGTGTTTGTCTGTGTATCCGTGTGTGTGTCTGTATTCGTGCTTGTGTGTGCGCGTGCGTGTGTATTCATGTGTGTATCTGTATATAAGTGTGTGTGTGTCCGTGTGTGTGTATCCGTTTGTGTCTGTATATAGGTGTGTATGTGCGTGTGTATTCGTGCTTGTGTGTGTGTGTGTGTGTGTGTGTGCGCGTGCGTGCGTGTGTCTGTATGTAAGTGTGTGTGTGTGTGTGTCCGTGTGTCTGTGTATCCGTGTGTGTCTGTATATAGGTGTGTGTGTTTGTGTTTGTGTGTCTGTGTGTGCATCCGTGTGTATTCGCGTGTATGTGTGCGCGCGTGTGTATCCTTGTGTGTGTGTGTGTCTGTCCATGTGTGTCCGTGTGTGTGTCTGTGAGTGTGTCAGTCTGTCCATGTCTGTCTGTCTGTCTGTCTGTCTGTCTGTCTGTCTGTCCGTGTGTGTGAGTGTGTGAGTGTGTGAGTGTGTGAGTCTGTCCATGTGTGTCTGTCTGTCTGTCTGTCCATGTGTGTCCGTGTGTGTGTGTGTGTGTGTGTGTGTGAGTGTGTGAGTGTGTGAGTCTGTCCATGTGTGTCTGTCTGTCTGTCTGTCTGTCCATGTGTGTCCGTGTGTGTGTGTGTGTGTGTGAGTGAGTGTGTGAGTGTGAGTCTGTCCATGTCTGTCTGTCTGTCTGTCTGTCTGTCTGTCTGTCTGTCTGTCTGTCTGTCCATGTGTGTCCATGTGTGTGTGCGTGTGTGCGTCCTACCTGCCCACGAAGTTTTCCAGCACCGAGCTCTTGCCGGCGCTCTGGCCGCCCACCACGGCGATCTGGGGCAGGTGGAGGCTGCAGTTCTGCCCGACGCAGCTCAGGGCATCTTGGAGCTGGTTGACCAGCGGGATCAGCTCCTCCATCCCTCGGTTGCCCATCGCAACAACCGCCGCGGTCGCAGCTCCCGGAGCCGCTCCTGGAAATCCCGCTTTGCTCCCCTTCTCGACTACCGCGGCCAAAAAGTAACTCCCAAACTGAAGACGCCACTCATCATAACGCCATTTCAACGGCCAAAATGGGGGAAAACTCCAAAGAAATACTGTTTTTGAGAACGGTTTGAAAGAAAAACTTGTACAGGTTAAAAAAAAAGAGAGAGAGAGAATGTCTGGCAGCCGTTAGCCCCTCACCGTGGTGTGTGTCTGGTAACGACGGTAGCGTCCAAGCTGGGACTCCCAAAAGTCGAGTTTCCGAAAGCAGCTCGGTAAAAACATCTTGTCGGTGTAAAAGTGCAAAAGCTGGTCTCCGTCAGACTCCGGGAACAGTCGAGGAGCCGTCCGCGGCGCCGAGTTTGCGCCATGTATCGGGAGAAAACATTCTCCTTTGACAGCTAACGGAATAAAGTTTTCTGCGCACGCGCAGTGCGGAGGATGTCGCGCTCGCCCTTATACAGAAGACGGACAAACTTCATGGCCAATTATAAAAGTAGCGAGACTTCTGCGGACACCAGGGGAGCGTTCAGCCCGCTGGACAACAGCTATTTAAGATCCCACACGTCTCGAGTGGGCGGGGCTACGCTGCCGTCCTATAAACACTGCAACCAGAACCAGCGTGTACTCTTCATCTACTGTAAATATCTACGGCTGCATTCCCAGCCGGAGAGGGAGCAGCCGACAGCAACCGCCACATTGGATGCAGGAATAATGACAACAGTTTTATAAACTTATGTCCAGCCATTTCTTTTAAATGAAGCTTTCAAATTGCAGGTAAAAATATACACATGACATTGCACTTGAAATCAAAGCTTCTCATATTCACTTGTTCTCTCGCCCAGTCGCCACACAACGTAAAAACTCATGCACCCGGTCACACGCGCCAACTTTACTGAACTCTCAGGTCTCGAAACAGCTCTGCGATATCTATATGCGGCTTGCGGTTGGGTTGGATGGAGCAGAGCGCGTTTTGGAGGTCCTCGGCGGCTCGGCCCAGCGACGGGAGGAGACGGGCGGCGTCCGACGGCTCCCTTTTCTCCCGAGCGCACAGCAGGACCTCGTTGGTCTCTTCCACGATCTTGCGGGACAGAACGGTGGGAAACACGGCGGTCACGCGTCGGAGCACGCTGTCCCTGAGGGCTGGGTCTCGACACGCGAGGTTCAGCATGAAGACGCCTAGCAGGGACAAATCCAGGGTCAGCAGCGACAACACGTTTAAAAATGTCACACAAATCACACAAAAAAGTGATATTTTCGTACCTCTGGGAGTCAGCAATTTCCAAACCGTCTGCAGCATGGCGGTTTCTACGAAGGCAGCAGGGGGACAGCTCATCCCCAAGCTGCTGTCTTTGTTGTCGACGTCAAACATGATGACATCGAATGATCGACCTCCTACGAAAACGCAGAGAAGCCACAGTCAGACCTCGGTGCGGCCACGCTCGCTCTTTCGCACTCCTCCACTGACCCTCTTTCTCGAGCGCCGCGATGCGTTCGAGGCCGTCCCCCAGGGTGACGGACAGACGCTCGTCCGGCTGGAAGCCGAACCACTGCTGGGCCACTTCCAGCACAACGGGGTCGAGTTCCACGACCTCCACGGTTACGTTGGGCACAAAGTCGCGCAGGAACTGAGGCAGGCCGCCTCCGCCGAGCCCCACCAGAAGAACCGACACCGGGACATCTGGCAAGCGAAACGTCAATCAAGTGGGTTGCATCTCGTCCTCTGAACGAGGCCATCGACACACACCTTTATTCTGTGGGGTCCCGATGCCGAGCATTGCGAGGCCGGCCACCATGACCTCATGGTGGCCGCAGCAGAGGAAGCCACTGTCCACGATCAGAGCGGACGACGACGACGTGACTGGAGGAGCAGCGGCCGCAGCTTTCGCCTTCTTTTTGTTCTTCTTTTTGTGACTTGACGCTGCAAAGACACAAAAATAATGTTCTATTCTTGAGTTTTTCTCACCATTTACCTTTTTGTTGCCCTCTTGTATTATATTAAAAAGTCATTGTCAGTACCCGTCACACGAGTCTCATACTTCAAAATTGGTTTGAAACACTTTCCCGTTCATCGACATCAAAAACGAAGACAGCTTTACCGGTTTTGGGGGCGACAAGGCGGCTCTCTGATTGGACGAGGCCGGCGTTAGACAGGAACACCAGCCTGCGGTAGAGTTCCCGGTCTTCTCCCTTGACGTTCTCCACACAGTACTCCCCGCTCAGCTGGCTCACCCCCCTGCTGATCTCCTCTCGCCACCCGAGGTCCCCGCCCACCGACAGAAACGGGACCTGGGTCGAGTCGCAGAGCTCAAAACGTTGTTTTGAAAAGCAAGCGCACCCAAAGGAAGGCGTTCGTTTACCTGATGGTTGGCCGGCATCCCCGGGGGAGCTAAGTCCATCACCATGGGGGAAAGTTCGGACTGGACGGAGTCCATGTCTGCGTACTCCTGATTCCTGTGCATGGCAATAATGACCAAACGGCGAAAGTTTGCGCTGGCTGCCAGCTGCCGTCGCCCCTCGCTGGAGCTGTAGAGCCAGGACGTCTCGCTGCCTTGAGGCACTACGAGCAAGAAGAGGGCGTCAAGCGTGAATCCGACAAAGAAGAACAAAACGCGTGGATGGAAACGACGCGACGAGACGACAGAAGCTCACCGATGAAGATCGCAAACTGGTTGGCTCTGGGCACCTTGGCAGTAGGAGAGCAGTCTTGGACTGTGAGGGTGTACCTGGGAAGACCGGTCTTGGCGTGGCACAGTGTGAGCGAAAGGTTGGAGGAGGCGTCAGTGCCCGTGCGGAGTCTCTTTCTCAAAACCGAGTAGGCCTGATGCTCCCGGACAGCTGACAGCAGCTCCGACACCTGGGCGTGACGGACGGGGGCGCCGTCCTCCCCGAGACACATCTCCAGGATGGGCGCGGGCATCGGCTGGCGAAACTTGGTGCAGACCAGCACGAAGACCGGCAGAGCGAAGGAGTCTTCCTCGGTGCTGCGTTCCTCCTGCAGGCAGTGGAGCCTCACCGCCCAGCCCAGGTGGACGAAGTGGTCCACCGCCAACTTGATCACACTCTCCTGCGCCAAAGTCACGCAGACGTACCGCCCACCGACACTCAGGACGCGACCCACCTGCAGAAACAGCAGGGGAAAATGATAAACATAAGAACAGAGGGAAAGCAAAGTAAAATTGGAGGGGGGGGGGCGGGGGGTGAGGATCTTCCACCTCAGTGAGCATGTTCCTGGCCAAAGCACCCTCTTCCTCCGATGCCATGGCATCCAGGGTGCCTTTGTCCAGAGCCGCCTGGTAGCTGGCGTCCTCGTACGGAGTTTGCGTCGCATCCACCTGCTGGAAGGTGAGGCCCGGCCGGCGTGCGACGTTCCGCTGGTTCATGTGTGTCACCACCGTCTCGCTGATGTCTATGTTGACGAGATGTTTGTAGCCCACGTCATACAGCTGCTCGCTCAGCTCGGAGTTGCCACAGCCAACCACCAGCACCTACAGGACACGACATATCAGCACATGAGTGAAATGAAATAAAGCAAAGTACGTGATTTGAGAGAAAGAAAGACATCAACGACTCTGGACATATATGACAGCAAAGATGAGAGAATGTGACAGCAGTCTGACAAGGTTTACCTCCTTGTTTTGCAGAAATAAATGAATCGCTCCTGTCAATAACCGTGTATTTATTTGGTAGCTTGGCTTACCTTGTCTTGCACTTTGATGTACTTGTGCAGCACGCCGCACAGTTTGTTGTAGTCTCCGTACCATTCGAAAGCTTTCTCTCCGCGCTTCTTGAAAAACTTCTCCCAGTACTCCGCGGAGCTGAACTCCTCCGCCGTGCGAGGCAAAAGGCTCATTGTTCTTTTTGGGCTTTTAGTCTCGCTTATGAACCGTTTACGGGGTCTATTTCTGTCCTACTTTCCACATGGCAGCCGGGCGCCGCTGACATTTCCACACGGACAACTTTCCCGGCAGTACCGCTCCACGATTGGTAGATGTTAGTAGGCGGGGCTAACTGCGCTGCTGCGATTCGTTGAATTTCTATAGGTGGTTTTGATTGGTCGCCGCTGATCTGAGCCCGCTCGGTCCTGCCCTCGTGAGGGTCCGGGTGCTTCTCATCATGGCCGTACCTGCCGGGAGATCTGTGGTCTTCGTGACTGGAAACGCGAAGAAACTCGAAGAAGTGAGAAAAACAACCCAAACGACTCGATCTCTCCACAGTTTATTTACTTGCGCTCGTCCCGGATTGTGCGAATCACTTCGTGTTGCATGCCTCCTCATGCTGTGCCTGCTTTGGGCAACGGAACGTGCACTGTAACTAAATAAAGATCATAGTTTTTTCAGTGAGACACGTTAAAGCCTAAATATTCTTTCTGTTTAAATTTCCTCCAAAAGACGCAATTATACAGTTTTTCGTTGAGCTTATATTAAACATGTTGCGATAACAACAGTATGCGACCCAACTGTGAGCAGGAACAGACGTCAGTGTACATTTATGCGGCATTTCTATATCGCTTTTTGTTGTTTACAGACTTGTGTGCAGGTGTGTGTGTTTTCTTGGCATGATTTGTTGACTGATTCCTCCTTTTGGTGACACGAGAGATTTTTTCCCTGTTGCGAAATGAAAACTTCTCTTTTCCACCAGGTCATTCAGATCCTGGGAGACAAGTTTCCCTACAAACTTGTGTCAAAGAAGATTGACTGTGAGTGTCCAGCGATGGACTCCTCTTAATGGCTCACAGACTCGTCCATCAATCCTACTGCTGATCCAGAGTCTGATTCTGAACTGTTGTTTTCCAGTGCCTGAGTATCAGGGAGAGCCCGATGATATTTCCATACAGAAGTGTAAAGAGGCTGCACGGCAGGTACACAACATCATCCCTGCAGTGAGATTTGTGAATAAGATGACTCGGTGTAATTATCAGTTCTTGTCATTTTGTGTTTGTCTCTGTAGGTTGACGGCCCAGTCATAGTGGAGGACACCTGCCTCTGTTTCAAGGCTTTAGGAGGTCTACCAGGCCCTTACATGTAAGTAGCATCACCAGCAGGTTTATCCAGCGATAAAGTACGACGACGATGAGAATTTCTGAAAGCGGTTTTGTTTTTTTCTCTGTAGAAAATGGTTTCTGGATAAACTCAAGCCGGAAGGTAAGTCTTCAAAGAAACTGCATGTCAATACTTTCCTTTCCTTTTTTAATGACATCATATTTTTTCCCAAATATATTCCAGGCTTGTACAAACTTCTCGCCGGGTTTGACGATAAGTCCGCTTGGGCTCTTTGCACTTTTGCGTTCTGTGCTGGGAGAGATGAACCCGTGCAGCTCTTCAGGGGTCGAACCGAGGTCAGAGTCTCTCTTCTCACTCTGCCGCGTGGAGGCCGATGATCGACTCACTCGGTTCTCGTGCCTTTTTCAGGGACACATCGTGGAACCGAGGGGGCCTCGAGACTTCGGATGGGATCCCTGTTTCCAGCCAAGCGGCTACGACAAAACGTAAGTCTGAAAAAGATGATTGCTTGGCTGCAATTCCAGTCGAACCACTAGATGGAGCCAGAGTGCACTTTAATTCACAGAACGCGACTGACCGCACGTGGTCCTTGTTTTCTTCAAGGGAGGCCCTGAACTCATCACCAGACTAT
>JASSRZ010000055.1:15396785-15410003 GCA_032164315.1 Malacoctenus gilli | reverse complement strand
TTTTTAAAAATTTGCTGCAATTTTTTGTTTTTTAGTCCCCCCCCCCCCCCCCGCCCCCCCCCCCTTCCCTGTCCATCTGACCCAGCAAACATGACACTCCACCTCCCCCGCTGACAGCCTCAAAGCAAATACTGCTATTAATACTGGGGCATCTGGGGCGAGAATACCTCGGCCCTGCCAGTCCGCAAGCACCCTCCCCGAGTTTCACGACCCCCCCGGAAGGCCCCTCCAATGACGATGCACCCCCCCCCCCACCATTGTTTCACCACCACACAACTCCTGCTGCGAGCACCTTTTAACGGACGAGAGACGATCGTGAGGAAAGAAAAAAGTCCCGCCGGTGCTTCGTGACGCCTCGTATCAGGCTGCACTGCTGAGAAGCGGCGCAGGTGTATTTATAAGACGTGTTCCTATCCGAGCCTCGATCTGGTGCCGCATCCCCGGACCCGAGAGCCAGGGGCGTATTTTGGGAGGCGGTAAATATACGGCCCGCCTCATCGTTTTTCCCTGAAAGAGAATCAGAGAGTTCCTGGCTCGGGATGAGTCGCGGTGGCGGCGGCGGCGGCGACCCGGAACGCTGAAGCGAACAGAGATGTCACGCAGCATCCCCAGACGCGCTGTCTGCGTCCACGCAGGAGACGGTGACCTCGTGACGCCTCCCAAGAGGTCTCTCGTTACCCCCTCCTTCACCCTGCGGCCTTAGAGATGTAAATCGTGTTCGGCTCGTCCTGAGAGCTTTTCCTTGAAGCAGCCTGAAGGGAACGGAACGTTTCAAGGACCTTGAAACTCAAACGTTCCAAATCGAGGAGAAAAGTCCGACTTCTTTATTCCAAAGGAGACTTTTTTCACTGTTTTGTTGCAGATTTTCATCCATTCATCCCTCACTCAGCCCTTCGATCAGTCAGCATTCTTAAAGGGTACAACGTAACTAATTACTCGAGTCTCCAGCCTGAGCGAGCACTCGGCCGTCACACAGTAACTCACTCAGTAATCCGACGTTTCAATCGCGAAATAAAGACCGTTCATAAACAGTTCCACCGTCTCTCGTTTCCTGCCGGGGCGCAAGAGGTCAAGGCGTCAACTCGGGGTCGTGCCATAAAAACGTCGGGCAGCAAAGAATGATGGGATTCATTTCAGGGTTTCATCTGCAACTCACTTTGTTTTGTTGCCATGTTGCACAGAAGCAACGTCCCAGTTATCGAAACCCAGTATTTGTCCGTCTATCTTTCCGTCCCTGAATGTCTCTGAACGCACTTCTGGCGCGGTGGGGTCGCTGCGTGGTCTCGGGGACCCCCTCCTCTTCAAGCCAGGCCGCTTTGCCCGATGAAGAGTCTCTCAGTCGAGCCCGAAAACCTCCCAAGCGTGCGGGATACGAGTCCCCCGGGACCGCTTTTTAGTTCGGCGATGCTCCTCCTGGACGCCCGTGGTGTCGAGTGGCGACGCGGCGTCTGACGCACCTCCTCATCCTCCCTTCTCGTGTTTCCTCCCCGCAGGCTGCGGGGAGCTGGTCGCCGTGGGCGAGCCGCTCACTCACCGGAAGGCCGACAACATCGCGGGGAAGTACGGCGTTTGGATGCAGGACCCGGAGGCCGTCTCCCCCTACGGGCCCGACATGGTGTGGCGCATCGACACCGTCGGCACCGAGGTCCGGCAGCTGTTTGGCTACGACGACCTGGACCAGCTCGCCAAAGGCTTCCCGTCCAAGGTGGTGATGGTGGTCGTCGTGGCGACGAGCGGAGGCTCGCGTCTGACCCGCGTGTGACCCGCGTGTGACCCGCGTGCGACCTCTCGTCCCTGGCAGGTGCTGCTGCTGCCGGAGCTGGTGGAGAGCACGGGGGCCACGCTGTACCGCGGCTCCCTCTACTACCAGCGGCGCCGCAGCCGCACGCTCATCCGCTACGACCTCTCCTCGGAGAGCATCGCCGCCCGCCGCGACCTCCCCCACGCCGGCTTCCACGGCCAGTTCCCGTACTCCTGGGGGGGCTACACGGACATCGACCTGTCCGTGGACGGCAAGGGCCTGTGGGCGGTCTACTCCACCAGCAAGGCCAAGGGGGCCATCGTGATCTCCCAGCTGGACCCGCACAGCCTGCAGGTGAAGCGCAGCTGGGAGACCAACATCCGCAAGGTGTCGGTGGCCAACTCCTTCATCATCTGCGGCAAGCTGTACACGGTGGCCAGCTACGCGTCCCGCGACACCACCGTCAACTACGTGTACGACACCGAGACGGGCCGGGGCAAGACCATCGCCGTCCCCTTCAAGAACAAGTACGGCTACAACAGCATGGTGGACTACAGCCCGGCTCAGAGGAAGCTGCTGGCCTGGGACAACTTCCACCTCGTGTCCTACGACGTCAGGCTGGCTCGCCAGCAGGCCGACTGAGGCCGCCGCCGCCGCCGCAGACTGTCGACGAGGAGGGGGGGGAGGGGGGGGCATTTGCCCACCTGGCTCCTGCTTCAGAGCCAATCAGCAGTAGTTAGAAGGCCGCCAACACCACCCGTAGCCACGCGTGGACCAGCTCAGCCTCCAGAGTCGATCCCGCGTTCGAAGAGCGAGCGTCCCCAGCAGGTCTGCATTTCTTTGCTCCGCGTTCTCCCGCAAGAAGGGGCTTCGTGCTGCGGCTCGGCCCACGACGGACAATGTTTGTAGAGGAATTATTTTTGTACCGCCTTTAATCCAGATGTAAGATTCTATGGTGTTTTCTTGTTCGTTTGATGTCTGAAGGATAAAGTCTCGTTCGCGTTGACTTGCCGAGAGAGAAATGTTCCAACCGTTTACAACCACGCACACCGCCGCCGTTTCACCAGCCGTCTCTCTTCCATAAACACAACCGCACCGCGCATGTGTTGAATATTGCATGTTGTTGCACATTGTAGTCGGCGTAGCGACATAATCTTCAGAATCGTCACCAAATAAACTTTATCTGAAAATAAAAGCGTCCTTTCTCTCGGGGGGGGGATGATGCCACCAAAAGGTGGTGCAGAAGTTGTCCACAGACCATGTGGAGGAGGAAGTGCTGCAAGGTACCAAACAACCTGCTATGACGCTGCAGTGACACCTAGTGGTCGGATGTCAACAGTGAATTTGGGCCAAGGAGGGAGCTGCGAAATCTTGCAAAAAAGGGACTCCAACGTCACTGGAAAACCTCTGAACAGTATATTATTTTTTATTAGTTTCTGTAACCAAACCAAGAGAATGTAAATAAGACCGTACATATTTTAATACAGCGATGAAACCCCTGTACAAGTACAACAAAACAAAACAAAAAAAAAGAAGAAAAGAACGTCATTCCCCTCCCTCCCTCCATCCATCCTTCCTTCCTCCAAAGCAAGGTCGCCGTGAGGAGGAGTCCCCCCCCCCACCACCACCTCCACCACTTCGGGGCGCAAACTATACAATTCTGAAGGATCCTCGTCAGCACAACTCCAGGATGAGAGCACTGTGAATGGGACAGCCAGCGGAGGTGAGGCAGAGACGGAAAAACAGCACTGATCGCTCTCGTCAGTAAAAAACAAAACAAGTGTCCTTCTGCCCAAACGATTCAAAACTTGAGGCTTCTCTTATTTTATTCTCTCTTTATTCACGTCTCCCCGTTGGTGCTGTGAAGGTCGACACACTCGAGCTTTTTGCTTTTTTTTTTTCTACCGTTGGAACTCGCCGCTTCTATCCCTCTACAACCGCCCTACCCTGCTAAATCCAACCAGCTAAGGGCACTGAAAATCAGTCAATAGCAGCAGGTTCTGGGTGCTTTACAGTGAAGTGTGTACACGTGGGTGTGAGCGTGACGATGTGTGTGTGTGTGTGTGGAAGCAGTGGAAGGGTGTGTGACAGCAGGCCGTGTACCGATACAGCTCCACGTAGCGAGTTTCCGTGTTCTCTAAAAACGCTGCGACATCCTCTCTGCGCTGCTTTAACCTTTGGCTAAATATACAGGAGAGTCCAGCGACATGCACCCCCCCCCCCCGTCCCAGCCCACTCCAATGTTCATAGCATACACCCGACACACACACACACGCACACACACACACCATCACGTCAGCAATTCTCAGGCAAGGAGATGAGAGCAGAAGGCAGGAGCGAAGGCTCGCAGGCAGACGAATCAAGAAAGGAATCAAGAATCAACGCTGCTGCATCTTTTTTTTTTTTTCTCGTCTTTCTTTCCACATTTCCATTCTGGTGAAACAAACGCAAACAAAAAAAATAAAATAAAAAAAAACAACCTAAATGACAGAATTTCTGATTTTTTTTCGTTGTCTCCGTGCAGAAACTGGAGCGAAACCGTCGAGCGAGTGCGCGCGTGACCCCGAACCTCCGGATTAGTAACGACGGGAGACCGGCCAACAGAAAGTGTGTGCGTCGCTAAACGACAACTCTTGAAGATTGTTTCGACTACAAAAACAAAACGGGATTCGTTCTCTCGTTAACAAAACAGGCTTCTCCTATGTTGCGCGTGTGATCCTATTCGGGGGAAGAGATTCGAAACAGAAACGATGAACTATAAAAATGGCAAACTCAGCAGCAAATCTCTATTCTCTCTCTTTTCTCTCTCTCTCTTTCTCTCCGGCTCTCCGTTCGTCCACCGTCAGAGCAGAGTTCTATGGAACAACTTGTGCAGCAACGTGAAAATCGGCATCTAAATACGATGGAAGAATCCAACTCAAATGCCCCCACGCGAGGTGGGACGAGACGGGAGGACAGGAGAGGAAGAGGGCTTTCGCTTGCACTCGTCGTCGGCGCCTGCTGTCAGGACCGCTACTATGTGGACCTCCCCCCTCCCCCCTCCCCATCCTCCAGGGGTGATATGAGGCGGCGGCGGCGGAGTGAATGGGCCTCCATCCGCTCCTCCTCCTCCTCCTCCTCTCCTCCGTCCGTCCGTTTCCGGGTCAGGAGGCTCCTTACTTGCCCTCCTCCGGCTTGATGGCCTGCGGCTTGATGGGGCCAGTCCGGATGGGCTTGGCCGTGGAGATGGGGGGCTTGTCGGCGTCGGGGCGCTCGCCGCCGGCCTGGTGGTTGGGGGCCGAGGCGTCCAGGGGGGGTTTCCCTCCCTGGTCCAGGCGAGGCGCTTTGCTGACTTGCGGGGGGGCCTTCAGCTGCTGCTGCTGCTGCTCCGAGAAGAACTTGTGGGTGGACTGGAGCACCTCCGCCCGCTGCTTCGCCTGAGGGACCGGCGCAAAACTCGTGAGTCAGACTTTCAAAATAAAAGCCCGAGGCGCCCAAGCCAGCTCACCTTTAGGTCCTGTTCGGCTTTCAGCGCCGCCTGCGTGCCTCGGGGGACCAGGGACGGGCCGGGCGGTCCGCGGGGAGGGTGCTGGCCGTGCTGCGGGTGCTGGACTCGGGGGTGGGGCATGAGGCCGCCGCCCACGTTGGGCGACATCGGAGGGCCCATGGCGGAACGCTGCACCCCCCCGGCAAAGGAGTTGGTGTGGGGAGGGCGCACCAGAGGAGACACCAGACTGGGCTGAGACAGAATCTGCGCGCGGAGACGAAACAATCCGTCCTCATCCGTTCCTTCTCAATCGGGGCTCGAGAAAACGCGACGGAGGCGCCGCTTTTTCGGCGCCGTACCTGCGGGTTGAACTGGCCGGGGAAGTGCTGCGTCATTCTCATGCCGGCAGAGCTGGGCTGGAACTGCTTCTGGTACAGCAAGCTGTTAATTTTACTCGACTGGCTGCTGGGGGAGGTGGAGCTTGCCCTACACGGAGAGGGCAAGAGGACAATCCGACTGTAAGCGCAGCTGAGCGACGCGGGCGAGGCCGCGTCCACGCCGGCGAGCGGAGCATTTACACGTTTACCTGTAAGGGCTGGAGGTGGGCGTGGTGCTTCTGGCACCGACCGGAGGCGTTCCGGGCTTCACGTCCATCCCGCCGCCAAACAGCTTGAGGTCCATGTCCATCTGTCGCACGGAGGAAACGGCGGCTGATCAATCCGGCTGTGTGAATGTGACGAACGAGTGAAAACGGGCTCTCGCGGGGCGCGGTACCTTGCTGGTGGGCGGCTGCATCATGTTGTGGTTGGGGCCCATGATGCCCCGGTACGGCTGGGACACCGGCGGCTGTCGGTTGATGTTGGGGGGCTGCGCTTGGGGAGGGGTGGGAGGCAGCGCCAGGAGCGGCTGGCCTCCGCCCGAGCCGAAGTTGGGCAGCGACAGCTGGGATCCGGGCAGAGGGACGGTCACCTGGGGACGCCATTGGTCAACGGGTTCGGGACCGAACGCGCAAGTGGCCCCTCCCCCCACACACACACCAGTTTCTGTGGCGCTTACCTGCTGCATGGCAGAACTGGGCGACTGAGTGTTGCTGTAGTAGCTGCTCTGGCCGTGCTGCTGCACCTGTCCCGAGTACATGTTCGAATGCTGGTTGAGCCCCTGTCGAGCCTGAAGCCAAGACAGAGACACGTTTGGACGCGCCGAACCAGCGGAAGCGGGGCCGCCGGCCGCCCGATGCGCCGTCCGCCTACCTGCAGCAGGTGCGTGTCGATGAGCTGCGACCCCCCCATGCCCGAGGGCTGGTTGAGCTGCGGCTCGAACAGAATGGGAATGTGCTGGGTGGACGAGGGCTGCTGGTAAGCCAGGCTGGACTGAGGCTTGCCCAGGTCGGGCGCCTGCACACCAGGATAGCTGTGCAGCGAGGGTCCCGACAGCATCATGGAGGGCTGCGACAAGCTGCTCTGCATGAACGCCTGCTGGGACCTGAGCGCAGGCGCGAGAGCGAGGCTTTAAAATACGACGCCTTACTGGGATTACTGGGCAGGGAACGGGAGGGACTCGCGACACACCTGTACGGCTGCAGCGAGGAGCTGAACAGATCCTGCGGCTGGGACACTGGGGGCCCAGTGCCGAGTCCCAGCTGGGCCTGGTGGGTGTGTTGGTGCTGGGGCTGGCTCTGCAGAGGAGCGTAGATCGGGATGGGGATCTGCTGCACCGCCGTCGGCTGCGGGGCACAAGAACGCAGCCGCTGGGACCCTCGGGGTAAACGACGCTCCCCCGGGGGTTCCGACGGCGCCAGCGAGCGGGCGACCTACCTGCGAGAGGCCGGGCTGGAAGCCTTGCTGCTGCGCCAGGGAGGGAGGAGCCAAACGGGGGTGGGGGGTGCTGAAGAGGTGACTCGTGTCCATGTAGAAAGCTGGAATCTGAGCTGCAGAACCTAAAAAAAACCACGGGCGATCAGCTCCCGCCGTCCGACTGCTCTCGTGCGGCGGCGGCGGCGTTCGTTTCGCTCACCTGCTGCAGACTGGGAGACGTACACCTGCGGGGTCTGCTGCTGCTGGGGCAGGAGGGGGGGCACGCAGCCCAGCTGCGAGAAGCTGCTGCTACTGCTGCTGCTGCTGGAGGACGACAGGCTCCCGCCCTGCAGCTGCTGGGGCTTCACCTTGCAGATGTTCGGGGGGTCCGAGGCGGTGGTCGTCTTGGTGCTGAGGGACGACGTCGTGTAGGTTCCGGAGCCTGCGGCGCCGCACAAGCCAAGAGGTGAGGACGCAAAACGGCGCGCGCGCGCCGACGTTTCCGACCGCAAGCCGCTGTACCTGACAGCGAGGTGCTCGGGGTAACGGAGGCCACGGGGATCTGCGGCATGGAGGCCGAGGAGAAGGACGAGTAGGACGAAGCGCAGGAGGTGATGGGGGACGAGGAGGACGTGACGGGCGAGTTCTTCTCCAGGGCGGGCGAGTTCTCCCACGCTTTCCGAGCCGACTCCATCTGAAACGGACAAACAGACGATGAGGAAACGTCTCGCCGGCGCTCCGACGGCCGCGCGAATCAGAGCACGCTGCCGATCCGCACCTTGAGTGTTAGATCCACGGTGGCGGGCGAAACGGTGCTGAGACTTGGGCTCTGCTGCAGAGTTTCTCGGCGTGGGAGGGGCAGCGAGTGCGGCAGCGACACCTTGGACGAAGAGAGAGGGTTTCGAGGTGAGTACGGCGGCTTTATTGCGTTCAAGTGCGCGACGGATTTCGTGCCCTCACATTGGCCACCAAGCTTTCCTCCATCTTGTTTCCTCCTGAAGGAACGCTGTCGGCCAGCGAGGACGACGGGGTGGTGTAGTCGGTGACGGACTCCTGGGGGGGGCGAGAAGTTACAGCTGTCAAGCGTTTGACCTCTGACCAGCAGCGATGCAAGAACGCGTCGCTGGTTTACCTTGGAGTTGCTGTTGTACTCTGCCGACGGGACCGTGATCATGCACTCGATGTCGCCTCCCAGTTCCTGGACTGTGGTGTCGCTGGTGGGGGGGCTGGAGTCGGTGGCTCTGCTGACTCCTCCCCCCGCGACCCCCCCCTCCATGCCGTCTCCTTCGCCCCCACGTGCGTCTTTGGCCTTGCGGTTTTTCAGGGAGCGCTCTTTGCCGATGGGACCGGGCTTGTACTCCTTCGTCTCCACGGGTTCCATCTCGGGGAGCTGGACAGACGCGACGCGACACGAGGATTAGACTCTGAGCAGACCGACTTTCGGCAGCACGCGGCGGAGCAGCGCAGTCACCTTCTGCGTTTTGATTGGGCCAGCTCGAGGTTGTTTCTGTCTCTGTTCTTTGGGAGCCGGAAGTTTGTTTTCAGAGCCCGTTTCCAGCAACGCGGGAACGCCGTCGCTGTCGGTGCTGCCCGCTGACGACGGCGCTCCGAACTGAATACTGTCAATTCCCAGCTCCACGCCGCCCTCGGCTCCGGGCTTCACACCCTGAAAAGAAACGCGTTTTTGTGATGATGACGTGGCGCCGTGTGGACAGAGTCGCACGGGGAGCGACATGGGCGCTGCACCTACCTCGGGGGCGACAGTGCCGCTAAAGGAGGTAAGAGGTTTGTTCCAGGCACTCACAGACGGTGGCTGAGGTGGACTGATTGGACCTACTGGAATAAACGGGGGACATTTTAGACCCGGTCAAGTTTCGGGACCAAACGGCGGCCGTGCGCACTCACGCTTCTTGACGTCGGGAAGGACGGTGGGACCTGCTACTTTGTTCTCCCACAGCTCGGTGCCCAGAGTGTTGTGCGTCTGCGCCGGGGCGGGGGGGAGGCTCTTTGAGGTGAAGTCCACCGCAGCGGGCGGGATGGAGGACAGAGGGGCCACCGTTCCCTCCAGAGTCTGGGGAGACGCCGCCGGTTGGGAGGGGGGAAGGTGAGGATGTTGGGCAGCAGGAATAGCTGCCGGCTGCTGCTGCTGCTGCTGCGGGGCTTGCGGAGCCGCGGCTACAGGGGGCTGAGGCTGGGGGGCCTGTGGTTGCGGCGGGGGTGGCGGCGGCGGCTGCTGCTGCTGCTGCTGTTGAGGCGGCTGCTGCTGCTGCTGCTGCTGCTGCGAGGACGACTGCTTCTTCGCGAACCTCGGCGGCAGCTTTCCTCCACTTCCCCTCGTCTTCTCGCCGGAACCTTTTTTCCCCCAGTTCTGCGGGAACGGCGGCAGCACCGACTTCAGTCCACGTCGACGTGACTCACTTTGAGGACCGAGTCCACAGGAACAAGACCTCTCCCCTACCTGAGTGGTCTGCTCCTCCTTTTTCCGTTTCTCTTCGTCCTGCAGGCGCTTCTGTTGCTTGCGGGACACGACTTCTGTGAAGCCGTCGTCGTTCGCGCTGGACTGGGGGTCCTCCGTGGTGGTGACCTCTGGGTGGTCGTCGATAATGACGACACCTGAAGAAACATCGACCGTTTAAACTCGTCCAGCGAGGGAGAGTTAAAGCTTCGACGGACGTCTACTCACTGGCGTAGTTGTTGAGGTCGAACTGAGAGAGAGCGTTCTCCTTGGGCTTCTTGGTGGCCTGCTTGGCTTCGTCCTTGCGCCGGATGGCCTGCTCCTTGGAGGAACGCTGAGCTGCTCCTCCAGCCGCCGCCGCCGCCGCCACCTCAGAGCTCTGCTGGGCCGCAGTGCTGTTGCGTTCACGGAGCGAAAGATGGCGAACCAGTCACGAACCAGTATGACAGCACGAGCCCACCACTTCCTCCACTGCACCACCACATTCAGCCGTTTAAACCAAAGAGTTTCGATGGTCGGTGGACACAAACAATCTGTGAACTACTTCATAAACTTACGTCTGCAAACACGTTTTCATTCTCCTCTGGTGTTCCCCGAATTAGGGCAACAGCAGGGCATTATTCCGCTGCCGACTGTTCATTAACTGCTTTGTCTGCTGCAGCGACACTCGCACAGAGTAAACGCTTGACGGACAAAAGCGCGACTGTCTCGGACTCACCCTTTGCGGCCGGTTTTGGCCCCTCCCCTCCGCTCCCCCTTGCCTCCCGCGTAGCTGCGGCCTGGCTTGGCGCCGCTGTTGCCTCGGCGGTTCTGTCTCTCCGCGGGCCTCTGGCTGGAAAAACTCCTCTTCGCAGCCGCCGCTCCTTCACGTTTGGGAGTCATCCCGCCGTCGGGGGGGCTTTTGTTCGGGGTCAAAGAGCCCTGGGGGGGCGCAGGTGCCGGCGCCGAAGCGCTGGCCGCCGCAGCCTCCAGGGCGCCTTTCCTCTCCTCTCGCTCTCTCCGCTCGTTGAAGTCGCTGCTCTCGGACGCCGTTTCCCATTCCTCGTTGGCTTGATCGGAGGAGTTCTGGTTGGACAGGTCGGGGGACTTCGTGCCCACGGCTTTGATGGTCGGACTGTTGGTCTCGGGCAGCGGCGCTTCCAGAGGGGAGGGCAGGTCGGGTGCGGGCGTCGTGGCCGCCACTTCTGCAGGCACAGTAAGAGGGGTTCCCGGCGCTCTGGACAGAGTTGGAGAGAGGGAGACGGGGGCCGGGGCGGAACCGGGGGCGGCGGCGGCGGCAGGCACTGAGGGCAGGGAAACAGGGGGGGTCGAGGCAGCCTCGCCGCTGGCCAACACTGCCGCCTCGCGCTCTTTCAAGCGCCTAAAACGAGGGGGTTTGTCTTGCCTCGGCGGCCTGGCCGGTCTGGACCGGCGAGGCCGTTCTCGGCTACTCTGCGGAGCCCCCTCCCCGTACTTCTTCCCCTCAGACTTTGGGGGGCGTCGGTCGCCGGAAGGATTGTCGTATCTTTGCGAGGACTCGGCGTCCTCGGGCCGGAACGTCTCCATCGGCTTGGAGGGCCACTGGGAGGAGGACTCTCTGGCCGCCGAGCGTCTGAGGGGGGCGGAGCGAGGACCTCCGCGCTCCCGCGCTCCGCCTCGCCTGCTGTAGAGTCCGCCTCTTCCTCTGCGAGACGGCTCCCCTTTGGGAAGGAACCCGGGCTTGGGCCGGCCTTCGTCGTCCCCTCTCGGCCCGACCCGGTCCCCCGTGTGGGGGGGTCCGAAGCCGGGCTTGTGGGGCCCGGCACGGCTCTCCCCTGGTAGCTCCCTTCGGAGCGGACGGCTGGGTTTGGTGCTGGGCTCGCGATCGGAAGGTCCGGTATCGCTGGCCGACTCCCTCCCGCCTTCGCTTTCCGAGTCCGTGTCCGAACCGCGGCGCCGTCTGCGTTTTGGTATGACCTCAAAGTCCGAGCTTTCGCTGCGCGTCTCGCTCTCCTCCCTGTTGCGAAAGGCTGCGGTGCCTCCCGACGAAGGCAAGTCGGAGCGCGACCGAGGCTCTCGGTAAGGGTACTCTGCTCGGCTCCGCCCACGGCTGCCCCTGCCTCGGCCGCTGTAAGTGCCCCGGTAGCTCCGTCCCCGGGAGTAGTACTCCCCTCGGCCGCGTCCTTTGAAATTTGCGTCCGAGGGCCACTCTCGTTCCCTGTCCTTGTCCGTCTCCTTCTCTCGCTCCCGTTCCCTCTCTCGCTCTTCTCGCCGGTAGGCACGTGGGGGAAGGGCCGACTCTTTCCGGGCTGGCAGTTTGGGTTCCGGATGCTTGTCGTTGGCGGATGGTTTGTCTGCTTTCTCCTCTTGGGAGGACGAGGTGGGCACCCCCGACGAAGGCTGAGAGTCTCTGGCCCTCTGATGTGCAACTGGCGCCTCCTCTGCCTCCGCCGGTTCCCTCTTCGCTTCAGCCGGAGGTCTGGAGCCGTCGGACACGGCGGCAGCGGCAGAAGGAGCTTTCAACGACGGATCTTTTTTGGGCCTCTCTCCTCTGTCTCGCTCCCCTCTTTCCCGCCGCCTTTCGCGCTCCTCTCGTTGTTCCCGCTCTTCCTTCATGTCCCTCAGGACAGGCTTCTTTATGGGGCCGGATCTGCGCACCGGCCTCTCGCCGCCTGGCGCGTCTCTTCGCCCGGCCCCCGATCTGCCGCCCCAGCGCAGCTCAGCCTTCTGCTTGCTTGGAGCCGGCAGGGGCAGCTTCTCTTGCTTGTGTAATCCATCGGCAGGAGGCGTCGCCCTGCTGCTGGCCACCGCCGCTTGGGAGTAGAGTTCGTTCTGGGGCTTGTCGTCGGACCGATCGCCTGCGTCCTGTAGCTCCAAGGCCTTCGCCCCAAGGGCGAGACCCTCAAAGCGGGGTTCCTCCAGCTTCAGGGAATGGCTCGAGCCTTGGGAGACGCTCCTCTGGAGCATGGCTTGACCGAGCGCTTCGACCTCCTCTCCGCTCGGGAGACCCGTCTCCTCGGAATCGAAGGCCGAGCTGCCGGGAACTCTGTCGAGGGGTCCCGGAGCGTCCTCTGGACCCGGAGCAAAGGCTGAAAGGGACTCCGGAGGGTCACGGAAGAAGTTACTTTTACGAGAGTCTAGTGTGCCGTGGTCTGGGGGGTAGATGGTGGAAAGACCCCTGTCCAAATCCAAACCAGAGTCCATCCTGTCAGAGAGACAACGGAAATTGTGGCATTTGTAAAATAAGACGACTCAGAAGGACCCAATAACAGCGCTCGTCATCCCGTCACGTTACCTCTGCTCCTTGCTCTCGTCTCGTCCTTTTGGGGGAGTTACAGAGGGCAACGGCTCCGATTGCGGGTAGGGGTCCGATCCCCAAACCATCCGCGAGTCCGAGGGCAAGCCGTGGTCACGAATGGGTCTCGTCAGGTGGTCGAAGGAGTCGGAGCTCGAGCTGGAGTTGTCCCCCGGCTCCCTGCGCACGATCTGCTTCGGAGGCATTCTCCCTAAAGACACGAATCCGGCCGTTACCAGCAACGTCCAACGAATGCACGTTCCCAGTCTCGGACATTCACGTACCCGTGTGCATGTTGGCTGGCATATCCATGGGGGGGCGGCCCGACATCATACGGGGGTCCATGTAGGACTGCATCATGAGCCAGCGGGGGTCAAAGCCCATGGAGGCCAGGTGCTGGTGGTGGGGGCCCATGGGTTGGTACATGGAGCGATGCTGCTGCTGCTGCTGCTGCTGCTGCGTTGCAGGAACGCTGCCACCGCCTGATGGCGACACAGAGCCGCCACTCTG
>JASSRZ010000055.1:15245256-15261334 GCA_032164315.1 Malacoctenus gilli | reverse complement strand
CACACACACACACACACACACACACACACACACACACACACACACACACACACACACACACACACACACACCTAATTATTTGTTTATGGTCAAAACAGGTTTTTTTTGTAACAAAAACATTGTCACGTGTGCGATATGTGACCAAAATGCATAATACAAGATCAGGCAGGCGGTCTTGTGTACACATTTATCAATAGCCCCTCTACAGTCTGAAACGACAAACAAATTCAGACTTGAACTGTCACAAATATTACTTCATCTTTTCTTCGATTATCTCCTGAAACTCCTCGACATATCGCACCGATGCGGTTCCCACTCCAGCGCCATAGGTGGCACTGTTGCAAACAATACCGGCTTACCATGGAGAAGAAAAAAAAGGAAACGGAAAAGGAATTCGTCCGGTTTCCATAGCAATCACGTAAGTCCACCAAACAGAGCGAGCGCGGGAGTTTTGGATAACTTTTCGAAAATGGAGCGAAAACTCGTTCGGATGGAGGCTTTGGAACAGCTTGAGCGATAAGTATGGTTGGTGTGTGATATGCGGCTGGCCTCAGGGGGCCGCGGCGATGACGCAATCAGTGGTTGTCCAAGGTGAGTCAAAGCAGTGCTCTGACCTGAAAAGCTGTTAGCTAACACAGCTAGCCTGTGCGGTCGTGCGCCCGCCGTCCCTATAAGTAAAGCCGTGACTGCACGTTCATCCAGTGGTAACAAACCCACTTTTTGTTCAACAGTCGGACAATGTGGGAACCAGGTTGGCTGCAGGTTTTGGGACCTGGCGCTCCGAGAACATGCCCACGTCAATAAAGTGAGTGAAAACATGGAAACTGGGGACCAAATGACTTGTCAAATTATCAAAGGCTATCAAATATTGGTTAAAAACAACAGCTTTCTAATCTCCACAATCGTTTCGAAATATTGGGAATAAAGGGTATGATTTTTTTTCACTTTCAGCTTTGCTCGGGATACAAATTTGCATTGTGTATTTGATGCTTATTGTTCTGGCCAGCTTTTTGAGTTTATCTTGAGTTAATGCACCGATACTGAAGTTTTGTTAGAAGAAGACCCTCTAAAGATGCCCCCTGTAAAGTCTGGATTGACCTGTTTCAGGTGAAGAGGCTTTGATGAGCATGTCCTTGGTTTTGTGACAGTGGAATGTGAGCAGGGGAATTCCCCACAATGACCCTGAGTGCACACAACTTGCCGTCAGTGTTTGCTTGATGACACCTGCCGAAGAATGTGGTGCTCACTGAGCATGTGCATGTGTTCCAGAGGAAATAGTCTTTTGATGGATTTATGTTCCACCTGTATCCATGGTGGGAAAGTCCTCTCTCAGTGTTCCTTTCTGGTAAATGATGAGCAGATTCCTTGTTGGTTGGGGTCAGTGTCTGCACTGCACTCAATGCTTTATAGGACACCTAAACCTTTTCTACAATCAGACACTGTCAATGCCAACCAACCAGGATGATGTTTGAAAACTTTGGCCGAAGCAATACTGCTTAAATGGAGTGTAAGAAAGGGAGAGGTGCACCTTCTCATTTTATGCAACACCTTGTCTGACCCAGTTATGCACCTTGGTCCTTTCAGAGAGGAGTGTATGATGAAGCCCTCAGCAGCCTCTTCAGGAATTTAGATTCCAGGTACTAAAACTCCCATTCATCCAACAACTCACACAAAGCTTTAACACAACAGTCAAAAGTAATTTGTTTTGGTTTCCAATTCAAGGAAAGGTGAGGGGGAAACATGTACCATTGGTGGGAGAATCCAGCATCTGAAGGCCAGAGTAAGTTCTGTCAACCAATCCTAAATGAGCTGCAGAGAGCTGAGGCGCTCAGTCCTCCTAGACAAGAGGAGTTTCAGGAGTTCCCGCAGCACCTGTTAAGTGTCAAGTGGTAGTTTGTTCCACAGCAGAGGAAAGCTTTGAAAGCTGTTGAAAGCTTTGTATGTTCACAGAAAAGTCTTTCATTTCACTGGAAATTTCATTGGAAGCCAGTGAAAAGAAAACAATGGGGGAGAATTTGGTTTCTCCAGTTTCTCCTCATCTACTAGTGTTTTAAAGCTAAGAATAACCACAATAAGGGAAATCTGCAAGATAAAAAAACTTGGGTCAAAACTGAAGCTGGTAAACCTGCGAAGCTCATGTTTGATACACAAATACGACTGTGACATGTAGAACGCTTGAAATAGTAGACATTTTTCTGTTCTTGTTGGGGCTGCTCAGGGTGATTTTTGAAACTAGAAAAGCAGGATTCCCTCATTGTTGTTTTCCTCTTTGTTTCAGGACACTTCCTACTAAATTTCAAACTTGTATGATAATATGGTAATTATATGTGTATGATAATATGGTAATTAGATGACAAATCATGTATGCATATACACCCGGGGGGGGGGGGGGACTGGCTCCAAGCCAACAGTGGATGAAAACAAGTTGAAAACTGGTCGAACTATGTTTCCTCTGTTTCGCAAGATCAAATTGCAAAGATGAAGGGTTCCTGGCAGGCAAATTCTTTGGCTGCCACTGAATAGCATTTAAGTCTCTCTTTCTCACATATCTGCATCTGCAGGCAGTCTTGGTGGACATGGAGGAGGGCGTGGTCAACGAGATCATGCAGGGCCCGCTGCGGGATGTGTTCGACAGCGCCCAGCTGCTTACGGACGTGTCAGGTTCGGGCAACAACTGGTGAGAGGACGGCCTCAACATGTCACGCTCCAGGCTCATGCTGACACCAACAACTGCTGACGCTCGTTCACAAACATTTTTACGTGTTGAGTCACCACGACGAGCTGTTTGAAGACTTCAGCATGAATTTTGTCGTGGTTTCAAGAAGCAAATTGTTCTGTGTCATGTGACACCTTCAAATAAAAGGTCTCCGAACAGGGCACACGAACAGTTTTCTAATATTTAATTCATTTTTAAATTTGTTTATGAATATTGTCAACAGAGAGCTGAGCTCTCAACAGCCCTGAGATTTCAGACACCACCTGCTGTCAGGTTCCTCTTCAAGGGGGCTCAGCAGCTTGTCAACAGTGACATTGTGCAACTATGTTTCCATCTTGAGACGCTGGTTTGGAATCCCTAATACTTTGAATTTAGCCAAAGTAGTAAACTGTAAACTGACATTATTCTATGTTGTCAAAACAGGAGTAGTAGCAGCTTAGTTACTCTTTTTGTGGCAAGAGACAAACTAATTCAGTTCAGACATTATTGTGAACTGAGGAAACATGATGTATGTCATCAGATTGATTCATATTCCTATTTACTGATGCTACTTCTCAGTTTGTTTTCACATCTTATAGTGAGCTGGTCCAGATGATAGAGAGGTAAATCAAACTAAACTTTAATGTAGTTTAGCTTCTTGGGCAGGTAACAGGAGGGTGTATGTACAGAAAAGCCAGAACAATCTGACCACAGACAGATGAGGTCATTCACACAGAGGATCCCTGTATCATGGAACCTTTCAGTGGGCAGATTATTAGCCCACCAGTGTCCACTTGTTGTCAGGTTTACGCGAGTGGTGAATGAAGCCTGATCCTTGTGGTCTGATCTAACAGAGCTGAATGGTGCGTTCAGCCAGCGGGTGTGACCCAGGTGTTGACCTGCTGAGGGAACACCCACTGAGTCCTTTTGAATACTGAATTGTTGATATTTTTTCATTTCATATTGGATAAACATTCAATGAGCTTGGAACGTCTTTTGAAGTTTTGTTCCCTTTCCCTGATTTGACATGTTTTGCTGAGTAACAGCTCTTGTTTGTCCCTTTTTGGTTTCAGGGCAGTTGGACACATGACTTACGGCTCAGCCTACAGGGAGCAGATAGTGGATAAGCTGAGGAGAGCAGCCGAACAATGTGACTGCCTGCAGTGCTTTTTTCTCATCCACTCCATAGGAGGAGGTAAATCAAACGCCTGTGGCCATCAATGCATGATTGTTGACAATCATATTTGTAAAAGCTGCTTCATTCATCTGTTGACTTTTCTTCGATGTGTGTTCAATGTTAAACTTCCAAAGGGTATTTACTTTGTGATTTTATCTCAATGGGTCAGTTGTCACTATATTTACATGATGAAATAACATTTCCGTCCAAAAGGCACCTTAATGACTTCTTTGTCAGTCACCCCATGAACTGGGTTGCAGGTACCGGCTCCGGGTTGGGGACCAGGGTGCTCAGCCTGCTGGAGGAGGAGTTTCCTGACGTGTGCCGCATTGTGACTTCTCTTTATCCATCGGAAGAGGACGATGTCATCACGTCTCCCTACAACAGTGTGCTGGCAATGAAGGAGCTATCGGAGCACGCCAGCTGTGTCCTACCTGTGGAAAACCAGGTGTGTGTTCAAAATGGCTTATGTTTTTGAATGGCTACACAGTATTAGATAGATTTTATTAATCTCACAATGGATTAATTCACTTGTAATAAACAGTTCTTCCAGGGAAAAGCACAGGGGGTTCAGAAAGAAAGGAAGAAAAGATAAAGCATCCAGAAATGAAAGCCATTGATGGTGACCCCTTTCTTTTTTTACCCTGCTTGTTTGCCTGCAGGCTTTGGTGAACATTGTAAACAAGATTCAGCACATGGCTCATGGATCAAAGCCAGGAACAATGATTAAAAGCGAAAGCACCATCATCTCAGGTCAGGGTGGGCTCAATGGGGCAGAAAAGCCGTTTGATGCCATGAACAACATAGTGGCGAACCTGCTTCTCAGCATTACCAGGTGAGTATTGTTTAAGTCAATGTCACTGGCTCCTTATCCACAGAGGTGTCTTCTCGAGGGATATTTCTATGAATAGATGCATCGTGTGACGTCGACTCATCAGAGATGCAGGCTTTCATTAAAACGGTTCAGTTTCTCAAATGAGGTGTGTAACACAGCTCTACCTGCAAGTGTTCCTGACCCAATCCAAAGTCTTCCAGCAGAGAATCATGACCCTTGCCAATGCGGATCCTCTTGATCTTCTGCCTTTTCTCGCTTTAAAAGCTTATTTATGAATAAAATAACATCAAAAAGAAAAATATACAGCTCACTTCAGTTTACTTTGAGTGCAGTTCAATTCAGAAATTGATAATGACATAAGAGCGCCGGTGAAGAGCACCATTTCTGACATCTCGTTCTAACATGCCATGATGTCACTGGGAGTGTTTGTTTGAACTGAGGACACTCTTTACTGACACACTTCGCCCATCAAAGTCAGTATTTGTCTGAACCAGTTGGCTCTGGCTGGTATGACGAGTTGGCTCAAAGATCTGTTGGTGGATTTGGCATCTGGCCAACGGGACAAAGTCCTAGCGTGTCAAAGGTTTGGTAGTCTGACTCCACACAAGACACCCGCAGCAATGAGCTGCTTTTCATCCTTTCATTGTTTGCTCAACATTTCTCAAGTCCTGGGCAGAGCAGTTGTGCAGTTTAACATCCTTGACATGAGTCTGAAGCTGGGAAAAGTGCCATCGCTGTGGGAAAACGTCCGGCTTGGTTCTGAGTCCAAAGACAAGGTTCCCACAGTGGCAGGATGTCGGTAACTATAGGCTGGTGGCACTGACTTAAAATCTGACTAACACCATGGAGATGCTGGTCCTTGTGCACCTAACATCGGTCAGATCATCATTGGAGCCACCATCACCATTTATCGTAAACAACAATCTGCATGAAATGTATTTTGATATAAATGACAGATATCGCACCAGACTTCCCACCAGGTTTTGTCCTTTGGCGTAAAAAGCACAACAGCCTTTGAAACCTCAAAATAACATTGTGCAGGGAACATGCCTGAACAGCTCCTCAGCTGCAGACCAGCAGTTGAGCAGTGTGAACTCCGAGTCTCTTTTCAGGATCCGTACAATCTGTTAAAGTCATGCAGTATTTTTTCTAAGTTTGACACAAAGACTTCCTCCAGCTGCTCAGATTGTGCAGAAGATGGAGGAAAAGACTTCCGTTATCAGATTGAAAAATAGGTTTTCTGCGACTGACCTTTGAGCTGAGTAATGCTGTTTTTTTTCAGCATTCTATATGTCTTTTTATGTTCTGATATGAATGCACTATAAAAGTATCATTTGCAATTCCTACCATTTTGTTTATTCTGTGTCGCACACACTTTCCCAACTTATGTCTTTTTTTTGGGGGCGGGGGGTACTGAATACTGTCCTGATCTTAGTACTGCTGTTTTGAGTATCATCCTTTTGCAGCTCTGAAGGTGATCCAGAGGTCATTGTCTGTCTTCTAAACGAGTGAGAACAGACTCCTCCCTGTACTTAAAGAATGCTTAGTATCTTAGAGTACCGCTGACACTAATTGTTTTGTGAAGGATTCTCCATATGTGTCATTTATTAGCAGTTCGTCATCTCATGACTTATTAAAATGAGTCGGGTTAGAAATTGCCTTATTAAAAGATTTTTCACTCCTTTCCTCACAATTACTTTGGTTTGTTGCAGCTCAGCTCGTTTTGAGGGCTCTCTCAACATGGATCTGAATGAGATTGCCATGAACCTGGTACCATTTCCTCGGCTACACTATCTGGTGCCCAGCCTGACCCCTCTCTACACACTGGCAGACATCAGTGTCCCCAGCACAAGGTCTGTCCAAGCAGGGTTTTTTTAACTCACTGTTGCTGGTGGTCTTGCAGAGTTTCAATTACTGAGCCTATATTTGAGTTCCAGTGATGGGCGCTCCTATTAGCAGCATGTTCTCTTTGTCCTTCATTTGAAACATGCTGATGAAACAGCTCTGGGAACTGCACGTGGGCAAACACTGGGATGTTGACTGGAATCCTCACAATTTTCACCGCCCTGTGTCTCTTCAGTTGTGAATGTTGACAAAACAGATGATAATTGGATGGATTATCTGAGCTGTGTTCCACAGTAAGATCTCCCCAGCAAACTGTGAGGAACATGACCTCTCCCCAGTGGCTGCTGATTTGATCCATCTTTTACATGACATGGGATTTGATTGTCAACAGTTTTCACTGTAAACTGAGTTCAATCTGTGCCACTGCTGTAACTTTAAGAATTACAACCGTTGCATGTCAAGCATCTTCTTGGAGAAATGAACAGATCCAGATATTGAAAAGTAGCTCTTGATCAGCTGAAGACAGATGGCGAAAATACAACATCCCCACCGATTTGACTGTTTTTCAAATGAAAGTGAATTGGACCTGCTTTTTGATAATACTTTTTTCAATGAGACGGTGCAGATGTCAGAGACACATCGCTCAATTAAATTCAACGATGAGTGACGAAGTTTGTCCGCTTTATTGAAAATAAGTTTCTGTGTCTGTCTGAGCTGAGTGAACAATATCTTGATGAAGCTCAACCAGAAAAATGTGCCACACTCTTAAGCAGGTTTTTGGGTCTAAAGTTCAAATGATTCTTGCACCCTGAAAAAGCAGCAAAGTGACTGACCATGCCTCTCTTTTAGACCAACACCCCAATGACACAGATGGCTGGAAGAGCTTTTGCATTTGGGTGCAGCGTGAACTACATGTTCTTCATGTTTTTCTGGCCTGAGCAGTTGCTGTCTTGTTGACTGTGACAGGACTTGTTGGTTTACAGTGTTTTTCCATTGCGAAAACACGTGTTTCAAAACTGTACACAAAAAACTCCAAACATTACACACAAATTTCTAAACCCTGGCATCCCTTTGCAAAACAACTCCTTGCCATCAAATCTCTTAACATGTTCACCAAATGGAACTCGTCTTTTCATTTGGTAAACACAGCCATATTATCACATGACAGACACATACAATTCATTGAATAAACACAACTAAGCTTTTGGCTGAACACCAAACATGGACAGAACACAGAAGAGCAAAACTAAAAACACAATGACAGGAATGGAACACTGAATCAATTACTGTGCCTCTGGTTTCTGTCTGGCCAGAGGGCCTTATGGACATCGCAGGCCATGTCTTCCTGGTCCAAACAGCACTGGAAGGACCACCTCGAATGCTGCATGAAGCCTTGACAGGCCTCAGAGCCTACATCTCCACAAGCCTCCTCTATAGCTTGAAGCAGTGGGACCTGGCTCTGTGGGTTCCTTTCATCCACCTCCCACCTCCAGGCTGAGAAGAACTCCTCAATGGGATTCAGGAAGGGGAAATAAGGTGGAAGGTACAGAGCAGAAAGATAGTTTGACCCACTGTGGGTTGTCTATGTCATGATTGGGTTGGACAAGGATATCATACAGGCCGTTTAGAAATTCAAGTAGAAGGGCTGTGTTGTATGCCGCGAGGTAGGCATGTCCGTGTAGGATGCCATGGTGGGTCATGGCCGCATACATAATGATGTTGCCACCATGCAGTCCTGGGACCACAATTATGGCCCGCTGGCCAATCCCATTTCTTCCCCAGCGCTTCTTCTTTAACCCAACCTCATCTATGAAGATATAGTCAGAAATTTCATTGGCTGTGTCATAGTCCTGGATGTGCTGATGCAGACAGTAGGAAAATACAAGTTAAACTCTGGACACAGAGACAAAGTATGCTACAGTAAGACAATGTAGAAAAGGAACACTATTACAGTAGAATACAGTGTAGTGCTACAACGCATGCATGTGTCTGATGATTGTATGGGACTGACAAGCACATACTGTCGACATAGTGCTCAGCAGACTTTGTGTGTTGTGGATTGATGCTTTGAGATTTTATTTGAGAAGTGGGTGCAAACCTGAAGAATGGTGTGTTGTGTTTTGACAACAAGGTGAAGTGAAATTGTCAACAGAGTGTGAAGTAGGAAAGTCTGAGTTGTAATATTATAAGGAAATCTAAAGTAGCAACAAACTGAGTCAAGTGATTGGGGACAGAAGCAAAGGTTGAGACAATTGTGCCTAATTTTTGCTTTTTTGTGTTTTAGCAATCAAAACAAAATCTATAACTCTGCAGTGCCTGGGGGGAGGGGGTGCAGGGTGAACTACATGTTCTTCATGTTTTTCTGGCCTGAGCAGTTGCTGTCTTGTTCATTCAAAGTTTGAGGGCATGGGTGGGAGTGGGCGTGAAGCCCTCTGACCTACTTCTGTTGACACTCAGTTTTCTTGCACACATTGTCAGATATCTCCCAAATGGAAAGTCCTACTAGTTCCCAGTTGTAAAACACAATACACATGGGGCAAGACCCTTGGTGCAGCCTCCTCATGGGTTTGCCGTGTGTGGGCAATTGTTGGTAGCTGGGGGGCGGGGTTCGGTCTCGTTGTGGGGGTGTGTTCCTTTCCCAGGGCCTCAGTGAGGTCTCGGCTTAAGCTAGGCTGCTTCTGTCTCTCAGTGTCTGTTTTTGTAAAAATGATGCCATAAATTATCTTTTGTTAACAGATCTGGGATGAACATTAACCCTGACCAGGAGACAAATTCTCACACACGCAGCAAAGTCCTGACATGACAACATGCCAAAGAGAATTTTTTCAGCACAAAAAGCAGACATTCATATTATTTTGTGGGAGGTAGTTTGGTACTCCAGGCAGAAATGGGAGAAACCCTCCCCCAACAACCGCTTCATAAAAGTAGCCTTGTGTCAGGGAAAGTGTGTTAGTTGTGTTCACTGGTCACACAGGCTGGGTGCTCTAGGAGCTCCCAGAGGTAAACACAAGCAACTCAATGAATAAAGACCAGAATCCCTGAAGTAGTAGCCTGATTTCAGCTGCAAAATATTTGCCGTGGTCAAATCCTGAGCCCTTGCATCGGGGGGGGCATTCTGAAAAGCTTTTTGACATTGCCGACTTTTTGTGCCCCCTTTAGACTGGATAAAATGTTCAGTGACGCCTTCCGCAAAGAACACCAGTTGATCAGAGCCGACCCAAAGCACAGCCTATACGTCGCCTGCGCCTTCATCGTCAGGGGCAACGTGCAGGTGTCTGACCTGCGCCGGAACATCGAGAGGTGAGAGCAGTACCTTCACATTCATCTTTTCCAAATAAAGCCAGGGAGTTAGAGGCCCAAACCCTGTCCAGCCTCCTCATAACCTCCACCCTCACAGGGCCCAATAATGCCCCCATTCAGCAGCAGCAGTGATTAACGGTGGTTCCTCTCAGCAGTCTCCATGCAGACGTACTTTTATTTCCTACCTTGGAAAAAGGGAAGGGTGAAAGCAGATGTGTGAGCAGGGTTTAAAAAAAAGCAAATCGGGAACGCAGGAGGAAAAGCTCAGTTTGAACACCTCCAGACTTGTAAAGGCACATTTCACTATTTTTGCAGCAGACTTTGCTGTTTGACACTGGATTAACAAAGTGTAAAACTTTACTTGCCTGAAGGTTTTAGTTGACATGACACAAAAATATTTACGAGTTGCTCTAAGGCATTCTTTCATTCCAAAGTCCATATTAACATTGTGTAAAAGTAGTGTGTTAATGGCTGGGCTGGTTTTCACCTGCTTCAAGGGAAAACCACAGAGGTGATGTTCAGCAGTACACAGGAGTAGTTTCCTTTTTCCTTTGCAACTCCGAGTTTGTCCCTAAGACCAGAGTTGAGGCTTTGTCCCCTCAAAGGCCTCCTCTTTGAAGAACTTTGTTTACAAGACAGATACTTTTTAGACTTTACATTGAAACTCTTGTCTCAGAACATTCAGAAGCTTGATTGAATGCTATGCTGCCATCATCGGTTTGAGCTTGTTATAGCTAACGTAATTATATTTCAGTGGAAATGTGCATGTGTGGGATTTTCCTCTGTCCTGGCTCCAGATTGAGACCCTCGCTGCCCTTTGTCTCGTGGAACCAGGAAGGCTGGAAAACTAGCCTGTGTGCAGTTCCTCCCGTGGGTCACTCCCACTCCCTGCTCGCTCTGGCCAACAACACATGTGTGAAGCCCACCTTCATGGAGCTGCGAGAACGCTTCACCAAACTCTACAGGAAGAAGGTGCAGTTCCTCTAATGTCATGACACAACCATCATGAGATCATTGACAAGTTTCCTGGCAAACCTCTGCATGCGTGTGAAGACTCGCCAGCGTTTAGGTCGGCCGTCGGCTTCATACGGAGGCTCTGGGGTCCTTTGGAAAGTGCCAGCAGTTGGAGAGGGGTTCAGAGGCTTTATGATTTGCACATGACAACGAAACACAAGAAAAGACTTTTTATGTCCAATCTAGAGCAGACATAGCAAACGCTTTTATTTTGAAGGCTCATGCTTCTATTTGCATGTTTGTGAGTGTCTGTGTCTGCGAGCATTTGGCACCACTGTCAGATGGCCACACATACACAGGCATTTGAAAGGGCACCACCTAACTAGCTTTGGAATGACTGTTTAGGATTACAGTGATACCCAACCTCTGGTGATGCTCCTGCACCCTTCAACAGTATTTTGATTACATTTTCCTCAAGCAACACTCTTATTCTCTCATCCTGCATGAAGTCGGTAAAAGATGGTTTGAGTTTGCTCGGTTTTATGCTTTTATTCAGTCATTATTCTAATGATGTGGTTTCACAGAAGCCATCCACTGTGTTTCATTGTGTTTTTGCCCACTTGATTTTTCTCCTCCCCCTCAGGCTGATGCGTGAATCTCCAGATAATCTTAACATACAGTCCCTTTTTATGTTGACTTGGCTTCTGTTTGTTTTGGTTTTGTTCCACAAAGGCTCACCTACATCACTACCTGCACGTTGATGGGATGGAGCAGAGCTGCTTCTCTGAGGCGCTGGCCTCCCTGAGCTCGCTGATAGATGAGTATCACCAGCTTGATGCCACCAAGGGCCACCCAGTGGCCAAAGCTGCCAGGCTCAGCATCGCCTAATGAAGGTCTGCCATGGTCCGAGTGTCCCCTCATAAACAACAACATGCACCCACAGGTTTTGTACATACAGCACATTTATGAGTTGTAACTCAACATTGTCAAGTTCATGATCAAAAGTTTGTTTGTGTGTAGAAATAAAAAAGAATGACATGATAAGCCTGAGCCTTTAGCCCTTTAGGGCTCCGTGACCTGCTTACGATGAGGTAATGTCGGCGTGTCAATACAAGGTGTTGTAGTACACTGTACACTGGCCTTATTCCTGCTTCTTATTGCACATAGTTTTCATCAACATAATCTTTGATAATCCTCTCTAAAAAACTGCATCCGTCATCCTCCTCCACATCAACACCGTTGAGGAAAATACCTGATAGCTAAAGTAAGTTTCAGTCCTCCGGTTTCCAGTGCAGGACTGGGCCCCTCCAGAGTTCCCTCTGGATTCGGTGCCCTCAGCCCTCAAAGTAAACGCAGGTCATTGAACATGTTGCCTGGGTCGCTGCACTTCCTCTGGCACACACACGATGTTATCCATTGCATCTTCCAATGTGTGTTGGAGCCTCCCTTGCAGGTGAAGCTCACCTTGATCATGCGGGACTGGTTGGGCACGCAGCAGCGCTTGTCCGTGCACATGCCGCAGTAAGTGGGCTTGAACTTTTTAGTGCTGGTGCAGCCCGAGAGCTTCAGCTTCTCTGCTTTCTTGGCTTGAAACTTGGGCCAGCACGTTTTTCCTTTTGGCACCTACAGGTAGAAGCAGTGGTTTAGTCTCGGCTCCAGTTTAAAGGACAACAGCCAGCTGTCGTTAGTTTAGCTTTTACAGCTGGCTAACAACAAAACCCCTTTTACAATGCCGCCTTGTCTTGTGAATTTTGGGCCATTTTGCTGGCAACCTGTGAGTGTTGACACACAGTGGAAGAGGGGAGTTGACCTGAGGTGCCTCGTTTCACGGCTCGCCATATTGCAATGTCCTTTTTCTGTGTAAACAGAGCCAGCTGCCCCTCCTCCATGGGAGGGGCTGTTGATGATGCCACAAGTGTGACTGACTGGCATGGACTTGAAAAGGGGAAATGTGTGTCTTGAGATGTACAGGTGAATTGCTAAAAAGGCATCTTTCCTTCCAGCAGGGTGGAGGTCATCAGCAGGTCATCAGAATGTGAAGGGAAAAAATGCCTCCACTGGCTCCACTTCAGTCTGTGTCACAGCGTTTAGGTCCGAGCAAATCAGCTGTGTTCAGCTGCACCTTTTGTTTTTGGGAGTGTTGGAGTTTCCAGTCGCACCAACAATCACTTTACAGACACATATGCATTGCTTACCTTTATGCCCCTCATGACATTCTTGTCACAGGGTCTCAGCAGGCACAGGCGGCGATCCTTCCTCATCTCACACTTGCTGTTGCCGTTGGTGACGCGAACAGAGATGCCCACACCACAGGTCTTGGAGCAAGGACTCCACTGGGTGGTCTGTACCAAACAGTTCTTCTTCCAGGCTAAAGGGGGATCCCTGTAAGCTTTCAGTGTTACAGTTAAATCCACTGTGTCAACAACTCTTTCACAAAGCTTTTGCCGTCAGGCCATGTTTACTGAAGGTTTGTGTGTGTGAGTCCAAACTTGATATTTAGCATATACGTTTGTGAAGCTGATCTATGTACACTGGATGCAGATGCACAAGACAGCATGCTCAAACCAGCAAGCTTCTCTGCCTTACTGAATATGTGATGTTGGGTGTGTGTCTCAGATTGCACAAACTCCTGGAAGGAGTGATGCCATGGACTCATTGAACACAATGTGACACACAATGCATATTGAGTATGATTGAGTATTGAGTATGATTGAGTATGGCTTCAAATGTATGTTGTGTTGAAATGCACCTGCATGCACTGCCTCTGAAGCAGCTGGACCCTTACTGATTATGTGACACAGCCCCTACTTTGACCTCCACGTCTCTTCATTCATGAAACAACTGGCTTCTGGGGCGGGACGAGATTACCCGACCAACACACACCTGACATGTAGCTGGTTTCCTGCTGATGCTTCCTGGAGCTGTGCAGCCCTGCTGGCGTGCTGCCCATCAGTGGAGCTGGGCCCAAGATGGCCGCCGGCTTCTGAATGAAAGCAGGCGTGCAGCCGATGGCTCCAGCAATGCACGTGCATTTGTAGAAGGGGGTGGGCTGGAATGCTTCACCATTCTCGTAGTGGACCCCATTTAGGTCACAACCCACCGCCATCATGTCTACGGGGAGGAAAGAAGGATGCAGGTCAGGAAGGGTGTGGCCACAGATCGCAGTGAGAGTCACTGTGTATCCATTCATTGGAAACAATTTTATTATTTTAACAATTTAAATAACTTTATGGTCTACAGAAACACAACAAGCTTCTTTCTTCAGCTTGTAGATGTCAGACATAAAAGATGCTGGTCTACCACTGCGGGGGTCAGTCCCAGTGCACACTGGGAGGTGTGCTGGTTGAGGTGTGCAGGATGCTGGGATACCTCAGCACACAGCTGGGCTGATTGGAAAAGGACGAAGTCAATGAGATTGTTCTCCACTGGAAGTTTTTACTGTGGAATTTAACTGTTGTGTTTGAAAATGCCAAGTAATCAATGTATTCCTAAAATTTGAACATCATTCCTGACATTTCAATCCCCGCATTGAAATTAGAAGTTTATCCACAAGATTTCACCCACAATTCAAAACATTTCAAATTCATTTTTAACCCACAGTATTTTCTCTTTACTTTCATTTTTCAGCTTCATTCATGAATTTCCTTTAATTTAGTTTTTTTTAATGTCATTTTAGCATCTTTACTTTTATGGCAACATTTTGACTTGATTCTCAACATTTCTACACCATTCTTCACATTCTCACTTCATTGTTGAGGAAAGTAAAAGCTAAAGGTAATGTCTTTTATTATGCCAGATTGATGATGTGTGCTTCTGGCACAGTACACATTCAGCCTTGGAGCTTCCTGACAGAACTTGACCTCAGCCACAGTGGTCACATGACAACTTGTAAAAGAAGCACAAATTAAAGCTTGGCCAGGCTTCAGCCAGAGGTCAGTGTTGTGTTGAGCTTCAAGGGTTTAGTGAAAGTGTTGGAAACAAACTCTCCTGAAATTTGTCTTGACGTGTGCAAGACTTTGAAACAGTGCGAAGCTTTAGGGACCTTATTTAGGGGGATTTACAGCAACAACAATTAAAACTGAAATCATCATTCTGTCATTTCAAGAGAAATTCTCTGCTTAATGATCAAAAGTTGTTTTTAGTCGTGTTGGGAAGCATCCAACATCCAGTGAGAGTCAAATTCACCTGTTGAAGTAAAATATAGATAAAATTATAACATTCACTTGTCGGGTATCAAATAACAGCACAATGTTTCAAAAGCTTTAAAGTGACGTGTTCAAAAATGTCAAATCTGATCTCAAAACAGCTTTTCTGTTTCATTGGTTTTATTTGTGTTGCAGAGCCACTGACATTAAACAGGGTGGATGTCGCAGGACAACACATTTTACAAAAATACCAACTTTCATTGGTTGGCACTGTGACTAGAGCAAAACTTTTATGCTGGCCTTGTGTCCACACAGGCAGCTTATTGACCTTCGTGGATGTGGATCATTGATTATGAGCTGGATTGTTCAGAAAATTCGGATGTCTCAACATGTCATCCTAATGTCCACAGTGTGTTTCTGTAATTCTGGTATAGGACTGTTTGGAGCAGATTGAGGGGCCACCAGAGGCCTTCGTCGAAGGAGCAACTGAGCTCAGCGCTCCAGCCTCACACAGGACAGAGTGTGCTGCAGATGCACTCACAGGCACACACTCCGACCTCGTATCTGGGCTGGTCTGCTGAGAAGTCACAGTACATGCCCTTGTGGGGGTCGCACACGTCCCGCTCGTTGCAAGGCTCTCCTATTTGTTGGGCGCAGCTCTTGCAGCAACCGCAGCCGTCCAGGACGGAGCTGACGCCAGGGGCGCAGTGGGGCCTCTGGGGACACTTGCAGGGCCACTGGCAGAACGGTCGCCTGTCTGTTGTGGCCCGGGCCGCAACAGCCAGCAGCCTCCCATTGTCCTGAGCCCTGCTGAGGCGCTGAAGGGATTGAGCAAAGATAACACAGGTTCAACACAGGACACTTTGCTTGCACTTTGTGCACATTCCATTCAGACGATGAAAAGTTTGCATGTGAAAACATGTGAAAAGGGCCAAACTGCTTTACTGACAGTGGTCACTGAGGTTTGCGCCTAAAACTACTTTTTCTCGGATTGCCTCCCATAAGGTGTTTCTGTGGGACCATCATAATACTTTGCTATAGTTAAATCAGTTCAATGTTCGTTGGCTTCATCTCCCAAAACTTATCCTGTACGGTCGAAAACCTCTTTGTGCTTTTATCTCTCCCAA
>JASSRZ010000055.1:15226449-15237729 GCA_032164315.1 Malacoctenus gilli | reverse complement strand
GGGGTTCTGGAGAGGAATCGGCTCATGTGGATATGCCAGCTGCTGCTTCCCATCGAGCGGTCCCAGCCAGAACCTTCGGTCGGCGGGACATTTGATTCTATACACTATGGTTCCTCTTAGATACAGTACATTGGAGGGGGGGGGGCAGGGGGCTGTGATATCAGGGGGGGAAAGACTGTGTAAACATACAATGTAAAGAGCTGCATTTAAAAAAAAGAAAGAAGTTGATTCAAAGTCGATGTTCGCAGGAGTTCTTCGCCGAGTTCACGTGGTTCGTTTTCACAAAAACGAACCGGCCCCCCCAAAAAAACTGTCGCAGGTCTTCCGCACGGAAAGCGTCGCCGTGCGTCCGGCCGACTCCGCCGACCGGGAGGAGGACAGCGATGCAACCTCACTTGGCACTAATTACAAACCAAGGTGCTTATGCTATTTTCAGATCACATATAACATAGTTTGGGGGAGGGGGGGGTGAAAGTGAGTGGGGGTCCTGGTTCACAGGGGGCAAAAAAAAGAGATAAAAAAAGAAAATTCACATGAAGTCAACGTAAATGCTCCAAAATAGGGGAAAAAATCACAACAAATAACAAAAAATGTAACATTCGAATGTAACAGACAGAAACTACATTGTCGTGCAACCATCTACTACATGGTAATACTGTGAACTGCACCGCCCCCCCCCAAAAAAAAGAAACTAACAAGACAAAACGAGACTTAAAAATGGATTTTGTTTGGCTCCAGGTAGCTTCGTGAAGTGTCTGCTCCAGACCACAGGCTCCAACCACAGAAAGCAACACGGAGGAGGAGGAGGAGAGCGTCTCGTTGCTCTTCATCTTGGACTCTTTCACAGTTTCAAGTCTTTAGTGTTTTCGTGTGTGTGTGTGTGTGTGTGTGTGTGTGTGTGTGTGTGTGTGTGAGAGTCCGGTGGACCGAGCGCCGCCTCTCCGAGCGAGGGGGGAGCAAAGAAGAGGGAGGTCCCGTCTCCCCAACCGAGAGCGCGTCCTCGCTCAGATTCTGGGTGTATCGTACCTGTGTGTGTGTGTGTGTGTGTTGGGGGGGGGGGGACCCCGACGACCCCCCCCACCACCACCCCACCCCCCTCCCTTCCTCACCAGATGCACTAATACAAACATACGCACAGAGTTGGTTCATGACAAAACAGCAGGGCTATAAAAAGTGGACACATTCAGAAAGAGTGGGAGTCGTTTCTGCTGGAATCGATTGCGAATCAGAGCCCTTACATTTAGAACGATGCCATCTGATCGACTGCTGTGTGCACGTGTGTGTGTGTGTGTGTGTGTGTGTGTGTGTGTGTGTGTGTGTGTTCGTGGAAATAATCCTGACTTTGAGTCAATGGAAGTGACCCAACGACGACAGGGTGCGACTCAAGCGAGTAAAAGAGAAAAAAAAGGTGTTTTGGAACCCTCCGAAGTCCGGTGGGTCGGTCCGACGGGGCCGTCGTGCGCGTTGTGATCGTGTGGTCAGCCCGATAAAAGCCGGAGGTGTCGCTTTCAGAGCGAGTCGGGGACACGAGAGAAGTTGTTTACCCCTAACAGAAGAAAACAACACAACAAAACCAAAAAAAAGCCACTAAAACAGGTTGCTGTGTTGCTGTCCATTTGGGGACAGTCTGGGGGGGGGGGGGGCAAGTCAGGGGGCTCCACTGGAGAGCTGAAGAAATGACACAGAGCGAGTGGGAGACGGGAGCAGTGGTGCAGGTCCTTGTTCAGTAGTTATTACATCCAAAACAGTCACGCACGCACACGCACGCGCACACGCACGCACGCAGGGTACTCTGGTTAAGGCAGTGGTGGCAGGTGAGGCTGCGGTGAGGCCGGGCCGAGAATCGGAGGGTCGGCGGTCGCGGCTCATGGCAGTGAAATCTCCCACGACTGAGTTGGTGCTCCTCTTCCTCCCCGCCCCCCCCCCTCTTCCTCCTCCTCCCCCCTCCTCCTCCTCCTCCTCTTCCTCAACTGGCTCCTCGTCCGTCTCTCCTTCGCTCAGTCTCGCTCCCTGGCAAAGGTCACTCGAAAGACATCAGATTGGTGGGCACCTGGCACGGAGACACAAGGGTGTGGAGGAAATTGGCGGCGCAACCCGAAACCAAAGACAATTCGCCGCTCGGCTCGTCTCGACAGCTGGAGTCGCGTTTCCACGGCAACCAACGGTGTCAATGGGTTCTGACTGGCATCAAGCAACGACTCACTACTGCCATCTAATGTTCATAAGTGGCGTTATTTGAGTACACGTCAGCTGTGCGGCTTTAAGTTTTGTGTGCACGTGTGTGTGTGCGTGCGTGCGTGCGTGTGTGCGTTCATACCTGCTGCCTGTTGCTCTGACAGGCCGCGCTCAGATGTTTGAACCAAAGCAGAGCGTTCACCCTGCTCCCGGCCTGGTACTTGTAGGTGTTTCCTAGGCAACGGAGACAAACAGAGCGGGATCAGCTTCCAAGCCTCCCGTCTCCACCTGCGGCCTCGACCGTCTGGAAAGACGGCCGGGGCCTCGCTCGACTTTGGCCGCCGCGACCAAACGAAAACAAAGTCACAGCGAGAGAGTTCAGGTCCGTGTCACATGATTTGCGAGCGCGCGCTTTAATAGCCGCGTATAAAAAGCGCCAGATTTAACGAGCGAGCAGCGACTCCGGTTCACAGAGGTACTTAGTGCTCGATTCTTCAGTGGGGAGGACGCAGAGCGTCCGACTGACTGAGAGCGACTGTGTGTGTGTGTGTGTGTATTTGGGACTATTGCGAGGCATAAAAGTGTTGACAAACTCTCCACACGGGGACTTTTTCCAGCTGAGACAAATCCCTCCTTGTCATCACACATTTAGCGTCTTTCACGGAGCGGCCGACCGATCGGCAGTCGAGCTCAGACGTCTCCGCGGGCCGCCGACGTGACTCGACGCCACCTGGCGTGACTCAGCCAGACCCGTCCACGGACCGACATCCCCCCTGCAACGCATCCCGCGTTCGGCGGTGGAGCTCAAGTTGATTCCCCTGAGCTCACCGATTGTCTGCGCAGGACAAGATGCTGGACAGCGGTCATGCACGCTCCAGCCGTTTATACGTACCAAGAAATACAGTCAGTGAGGTAATCGGGGACTTGAATAAGCAGCGGCGCCGCACCTAATTGGACAGCGTTCATTGTTTAACCAGCGAGAATTTAACGGGTGCGTTACGGCCGCCCAGAAGAGCCACCGGATCTCCTCCAAGAAACGGCTGCTTTTGCTGGTATGTTTTTTCGATGAGTAACAGACTTCTTCTGCACCGCTGGGAATCTTTTCCGAGACGGAGACGGTCATTCATCTCAAATCATCGGACACTGATGCATCCGAAAGATGCAGCGCTGTGTTTTACGCACGAGATCTAAAAAGGCCAGAACCACAAAAAGCAGCTGGAACAGACAAGCGAGTTGGGCTGAAGGGAAGACGTCCCGTGAAGCGACGTGGACGACGCCGCAAACCGGGAGCCGCGTGGCTGCGAGTGAACCAGGACACGACTGACGACGACAACAACACACTCCGAGCAAAGTTTGGAGTTGTGTGATCAAAGGACGGAAGCAGGTCCGGAGTGGACGGAGGCTTCGAGGTCCTTCAAAGAGACGCGACTGCGACTCTGCCATTCTTGTCATGTACACTTCAATGAAACGTTCAATCTGAAGCAAAGTTTCGACACACAAGTGGGAATTTTGTCTCGTTTTTCGACTTGTCACGCTTAACTGAAACTAAGAATCTGTTGATTGAGACAAGTGTGTGTGTGCACGTGTGTGTGTGTGTGTGTGTGTGTGTGTGTGTGTGTGTGTGTGTGTGTGTCCGCGTTACCATGCTCAGAGTCGGTCAGCAAGAAGACGTCGGGATGCTCGGGGTCGTCGGCCATCATGGCCATCAGACCGACCACACACACGTTCTTACTGGACGTGGACTTGAACTGGTTGGAGAGAAAGTGAATTTATCAGGTTACAACTGGAACGGAGGAAATAGGAACAACGCTTTTGTGTGTGTGTGTGTGTTGCATGTGTACTCCACCGGGTTCTCATTACTTGTGAGTGACACACACGACTGCAGTGATGTCATTGGTCTCATTACTCAATGAATGCTACCATCTGTCTGTTCCTTTGCTGCAGCAGACCCCGACCAATCCCCTCACACACACACACACACACACACACACACACACGCACGCACACGCACACACGCACGCACGCAGGCACACACACCATATTTCATGCTTCCACTTCTCATTGTTGGTTGTCCCTCCTTCCCTGTGAGCTTCTGTACAGTTTCACCAAACGTCCTTGTCAAACACAGACACCCGTCCAGCTCTTTTTAAATCCCGTCCAAGCGACAGGAAATATGCTGCTTCTCTTTCCCTGCTGCTCCGCATGTGGACCAAGCAGAACCATGACATGTTTTCCTGTGTCTTATTCCGTAATTACACCTTTTTGAAGTACATAATTCCCATCATGTGGCGTCTTTTATTCCATGCAGTGCTTTGAGGCCCTTCTGTGCTTTCATTCCCCCCTCTTATCGAAAACCGCCTGACCAAAAAGACATCCTCACATCTCAACATGCAAACATTTCACTTTGTGTGTGTGTGTGTGTGTGTGTGTGTGTGTGTGTGTGTGTGTGTGTCTTACATGTTTCCTCTCGGTAGCCTTCAGGGACTTGGCAGGGTAGTAGTAGAGCTGAGTTCCACAAAGAGCGACCCAGTATTTGGTCCAAGACGCCACCTGGAGGCGCAGAGTGAGACACGGTCACACACTCCACTCCGGCCAGGGTGAGGCAGTGGAAAAAAAAGAGCGAGTCCCCCGAGACTGAGCCTGGTGGGACGCCGTTTGACCTCTGCTGCACTATTTGCGTTACATTGCAGAGAGACACAAAGACAAAGACACACACACTCTTATCGACATGTCTGAATCGGTGGATCCCATCGCACCGATGAAGCGTGAAGTGTGTGTGCGGGAAGATGAGTTCACCACTGAAGTGAACATCCAGGCACATTGAGGGACGTTCGAGCGGGAAGCCACAAATCGAAGGCCTCCGACCCCGATAATCAAAGAGCGAGGCGGTTGGGGACGAGCTGGAGCGCAAAGGGACGGAAGGCAGAATCAGCCGACAAGTGCTCCGTGCGTGTAGGAACTCCGTTCCGAGTGACGACCTCGTGACGCCGGCGCGGCGTTTGCCAAAAATCTGCAAAGCTGTCATCGGCACGGAGGCCGCTTGGAGGAAAAGAACGCAACATATTGTTTTGTTTAACAACTCCGTGTTTACCCCATAAATCTGTTTGTTCCAGACGAGTAATGATGCTTTCGGAGTTGTCAGATAGCGTCAAAAAAAGATTAAAGAGCCGATTTGAAGCTTTTGGCCGGATGAGCCACAATTTGAGGTATTCTCTCGCCCAATGACACAAACAGCCATAAAGCAAGGCACATGGCAGCAGCGCAACTCATCCAACCTCACACACCTGCTGGGGTTCAAACCCAACACTGAAAACTGCTCAGGCAAAAAAAGGGGAACGTACACATCATGAGAGAATCTCTGACACAACGGGAGCATTTTAGCGTAAATAAGGGTAAAAGCTAACAGAGGCCTCCGAGACAAAGGGTCAAAAAGGCCAAGTGAGTCCAGAGGAACGAGAAGCAGAAGGCGGACGAGGGACGGACGGAAACAGAGACGTTCTGCGGGTTGAGGAGTCTCCGGGGGGCGATCGGTGCTCAGCAGACTCTATTTATTGCCCACATGCCTTTGGACAGAACACGTGCAGGTATGATCAGCACAGGGAGGCTCGCTGGTGTGTGTGTGTGTGTGTGTGTGTGTGCGTGCGTGCGTGTGCGTGTTCTCACTGTTGGTTTCTTGCCCTCCTTGAGCACAGTCTTCCGCCGCAGAACCCCTTGGACCGTGACCGCTCCGGGGTACAAGTGAACCGCGAGCTCCTCCGACTCCGCCGAGCTACGACAGGACAAAGACCAACGTCAGGCGCTTCGTGCACGCGAGCCGACAGACAAGACATCAAAGCAGGAAACGCGCTCGACGAGAAGGACCCCAAGAGGACAGACGGACGCAAGCTGCCAAGCCATCCGCGACCCCGCTTCAAACTCGAGTAACAGTATTTTTAACCACACTGCCTTTTTTTCCCCTTCTTGTTATGACAGACGTGGATTTCACAGATATAAATCTCCACGCTGATATCTGCAGATAAGAAATGCAGAGATGGACAAGGTGGCGTGCAGGTTGTGTCTGTCTGGGAGGATCGGAGCAGGAAGCTCGGCGCAGGAGCCGAGGAAAGCCTGAGCGAGCGCGCGAGAGAGAGAGAGAGAGAGAGAGAGAGAGAGAGACGGAGGGAGAGAGAGGCGGAGAGAGAGAGAGAGAGAGAGAGAGGCCGTCGTCGACTGCAACGTCCCTCAAAACTGGCTCCAGTCCTCTGGAAGAGCCGTCTCTTCCCTACTCGAGGCCCGAGGACGCAAGGCTTTGTTTCCAGGATGACACGGAGCGCAGCGCGACCGTGGAAAGTCGCTTTTCGCTCCAAGCTGCGGAATTCCTTGGAAACTTCTCACGAGAGGAAGTCGAGGTGGAGGCTCAACCTCTGGAAAGATGGGAGCGGGACCACACGGCAATCTTGAGAGCGCTGTCGGGCTTTTCATTTGAAAAAAGCCTTTTTAATAAAGCGGCTTATTATTGTTCTTCAATGTTACCGCGTGCTCTCATCTTTCCAGATTCGGCCGCGGTCGTCCTTCGCGCCGAGTCGGCGCTCGGACCTTTCCGACGCCCTTAAACTTGGCGCGTACGAGAGCGAGACGGGCATGCGAGAAACTGGAGAGGACGAAAGCTTGAGAGATGTTCGAAGCGTAAGATGAAGAGTCGTAGCCCCCCCAAAAGAGATAAACCCCCCCCCACCACCACCACCACCACCACCACCACCGAGAACCGTGATTTCACCAACACACACACACTTGTCGATTGAAACCCCGCGAGATGATCCCAGCACTACACACACTCTAAGCACCAGCACACAGCAGCCCCTGGTAGTAACTCGGGGGGGTGGGTGGGGTGGGGGTGGGGGTGGGGGGGTGAAGAGTGAGGGTAAGAGAGGTTTCTGGTTCGGGATGGAGCTGGATCCGGTCAGGGTGGGTGTACCTGCTGGGCCTCAGGACTCCTCTGTAGGGGATGCGGGCCACACGGGTCACTGGGCCCAGAGAGTGATAGAACCGAGTCCTGTTCGGAATAGGACAAAACAGGATGGGACAGGATGGGGGGCACGGGACAGCGTTACGGCGGCGCGCCTCGCTCTCGCTCGCCCCCTCGTGTTCTGCCTTCGTTTGCACCAGTCTAGGCTGGAGGAGGCTGCAGCCGCCTGGTTAGAGGAGTCATTCGTGGATGCGTGTTCACAGGGTTACTGGGGAAACTGGTGGAGGAAACGGCGTCGATGCAAAGATCATACTCGAGGCTGGAAGGTTCCTCAGCTGACAGGTTTTAGGCTTTCTCCCTCGGAGCCTGCGAGTGTGGCTCCAGTCAGTTACTGGCATGGGGGGGGGGCAACTACTGGTTAGGGAATTCAAATGGTCAGCGCTATTGTTACACTGCAGGCAGCTGGAGAAGCAGAAGCATCCTTATGTCTTTGCAAGGAGCAGCGGAGGAGGGATGGGGCTGGAGGGGCTACAAGCAGGGCTGCACGTGGCGCGACTTGTGAACGAGTGAGGGAGCGAGTGAGTGAGTGAGTGAGTGAGGGAGGGAGGGAGGGAGGGAGGCTTTCATGGCAGCTGGTTGGGCATGACTGCATCCTGAAGCGCCAGCTGTAAAGGTGAGACGCTCAGCGCCTGCAAGGCCTGCGTCCTGCGCGCGCGTGCGATGGGCGAAAGCGCCGCCGACGCGGACGTGTGGGGGTTACCTCTCGAACGCCGGCCAGGACACCTCCTCGCTGAGCTCGGAGCCCTCGCTGCTCCCTGCGAGAAAACACACGAGGCAGCACAGCAGAAAGGTTGGTGCACATCGAGAGGGTTCATCCGGGACGCGCCGACGGACGGACGGACCGGCAACAAATCGACAGTCCGCGCGAGCGACTCTCGTGGCCATTCGCCGACGCAAAGGCCGCTCGGGACCTACGGGTCCGACCGGCACCCGGGCGTCCCGCCGCTGGGAACCAACCTGTGGGACCCTCACCGAGTGAAATGCCACTGGACAGCGTGGAGCTCTCAGCCTGGCCTCGGGTGGGGCTGTGACTCTCCATCACGCTGTCGTCCAGCAAGTGGCGAGAACCGGCGTTGGGGAACGTGGCGCTCTTGAACTCTACTGTATTCATCTTGTGGATAAAACTGTGGAGATGCAACAGTTCTTGCTTCAGGAGGCGAGCGCACAAATCGCCATCGATACGGCTCAAAGCGCCGCCACTGCTGCACCGTACTGACTTGTAGCCCAGGCTGTGGGACTTCCTGTGTCCGTAGGGCAGCAGGTTTCTGGGGGACGGCGGCGTGGCCGGCACTTTGGTCGCCTCACCTGCCGCCGAGCACTTGCGGCCGCAGTGCGGAGACGCCGACGCCTCCTGACCTGTTTGCCGGAACGGGAGCAAGGCGGGAGAATGCAGTCAAGCGGGGACCGAGGAGAGCGCGGAGACAACGCTCGAACACCTGCAGATTCGCGCGCCAACTCACCAACTAGATCCTCTTTGGAGGCGTTCGCTCGTGGCGTGCTGGTGCCCGGCTCGATCTTCTGGGACAGCCTGAAACCAACAGGAAGTACCGTCACACTCCAGACCTCTGCAGGAGTCTTCCGTACTCTCGCGATGGTGAAAACATCGCCGGGACGGACGTAATGGGCCACGCAGATGTGAAGGACGGGGGAAAGCAACGTGACAGTCAAGAAAAATGGCTCGGCGTCTGGTTTTGCTTTCTTACTTGTAGTTGTCGTCCTCCACAAACTTTTGCAGCTCCTCGATATACCTGACTGAGTTGAGATACTTCTGTACATGAGGCAATACTGGTATATCTGTGGGAAGAGGAGACGCAGGCAGACGTGAGGACAAAAACACGCGCTTTCACGTTCTTCTCTTTCACCGGGACTCTCAGAAACGCCGAGTCCCGGCGCAACAGTTGGACGGTTCGTCCTTCTTGTCCTTGGTGAGACGGGGAGGCAGCGCCGCTCCGGAGCCACAGCCTGAGGATCGTCTGATCCTCGCCGCATCTGAGCGCTTTGCTTTCTTTTTTTTTGAAAGAACCGACATATTTTTATGCAGAACAAATAGAAGAAAGCTGTTCGGCGGTATGCTCCGTCATATTTCAACACAGTGCCGCTTCATTCCTGCAAGGTGGGTGTCCATTACTCATGTGCCGAGCGCTCGGTGAGCCGCAACGCGCGAGATGGTCAGCAGAGCTGCACTCGACCCAGTCAGCGATAACGTTGCGCTTCGTCTTTATTCTCTCTGCTTTGAAACTTTCCTACAGCATTCGGGGCTCTGGGGCCTTGCTCAAGGGGCCCCCGGGCAGCTTTCTGTCTGCCCACCTTCATCCTGTGACGGACTGGTGCCGGCAGTCTCCCGGTCACAGGTTGGCGTCTCCAACCTCGGAACCAGCGACTGTCTGGCGGCGTTCACGTTTGGATTGGCGAAGGCCGACCTGCGAGCAGCTCTCTCTCTTCACCGGCTTCACATTTCACCGAAACAAACCCGAGGATTTATCGAGTCGCAGCGACTCTCCGTCAGTGTCTCCATGGCAACAGGAAACGCAGCTTCGACTGCCGAGTTAACAAATCGGTCGGTTCGCTCCTTCACGGGATGAACGGAGGAAGGAGCGACAGACGAGGCTCTGATGCGACGCCGGCGCCGCGATTCTCTCGATAAACTGAATCACAACAGAATTCAAGGTTTCCGACTCGTCGTTTTGATTTACGGCTGAACAAACGGGTGCATTTGGCCGGCGATTGGACACTCGCACCACAAAGGTCTTAATATCCATTTTAATGACACGTATATCTGCGTGCAAAGCACCAATCTTTCTATTTTTGGCTCCTTCTTGATTGCTTTTCTAAAAATGGGCGTTCTGGTTGCGAGGCGAACGCGTGACAAATGCCGTCAGCAGAAAACGCTCCACTGGAAATTCGACTTGCAGGAAGCTCCACGTGCACATCAGGCGAACGCACCAACGTTGCCCCCAGTTCTGCTGTGTTCAGCATGGACCGAGCTGAGCCGAGCGCCGCGCCGCCCCTCCGTCCCAACGTTGTGGCGCTTTTGAGTCTCACCGTAGGTGCAGGATCTCTGCAGGTCCGATATGATTCTGAGAAGGTTGTTCATTAGGTTGGATCTCTGCTCGTTCTCCAGGATGCTGCCCGTGGACGGGTAGGCGGAGTCGATGTACGTCAGGTCGGACAGGTACATCCCTGCAAGACACAGAAACAAAGAGCCGGGCGATGAGTTACGGGGCTCACGCGGCGCCCTTCCTCCAGCCGGCCGACGCGAGCCGGACGAGGACGGCGTCCATCTGCCGGTGGCGTTGTCGGGAACACGAAGGCAATCGTGTCGACATGGACGAGGCGGGACGCCGCAATCGGGTCCAGGTTTCCTCCGACGGGCCGCGCAAGTGTCGTGCAGATGTGGGACGCCGTGTCCAAACCGGCTGTTACGAGGAGAGCGCTTGTTCGACTTGGGCCGACGCAGACGGCGAGGCGAACTCGCCCCCCCGCCCCCCCCCGATGGATCCGAATCGCCAGTCGAGGACCGATCTCCAGTCCGTCCGACCGGAGGCCGTCCGGCCGCGTTGCCGCTCCCCTCGCGTGGTCTCCACGTCTTTTCTTGGCAGACTGCAGGCCGGGCGAGAGTCCGAGTCTCTGATTGCATAAATATTAACACTAAGAGACAAACCCAGGAGCCGCTCTCCTCCATTGTGAAAAGGGAGATGAACAAGTTTCGGCAGGGAAGCGACGGTGGCGCGCCTCCTCTCCTCTCTTGCTCAATATGAGTTTCACACGCCAGAGTGGAGATTGAGTGCAGATGTAAGGCGAGTTATCAGACGGCAGACAACACCCCACCAAATCCTCCCCCCCCCCCCCCCCCCTTCGTGCGTCTACAACATCAAACTGCACCCACGACTCTGAGCCAAACCTTCCTATCGAGCAAATCATGTCTGTAAACAGGCGAAAACAAAACAAAACAGAACTAATTGAAGCAACACGAGCAGTAAAAAAAAGGTTGGAAGGCCAGCGTGACGAGGAGAGAAGCAGTTTACGAGCGTGTTGGGGTCTCAGCTCTGTGGGGGGATGTGAGAGATTAGGGAGACATGGGGGGGGGGGGGGGGGACCTG
>JASSRZ010000055.1:15212794-15226439 GCA_032164315.1 Malacoctenus gilli | reverse complement strand
CCCCCCCCCCCCCCCCCCCCCCCCCCCCCGGGAGGCTGAGCCTCGACGGCCCCTCCTCTGCGAGACACGTCGGGATCACAGCTGTTAGTCATGCGCAGACTGGAGCACCCACACACAGATGTGTGCCCGGGCAGCCTGCGGTCAGGGCGCGCAGACGACTGTGTTTGTGTTGACATGCGGCAGGACTCGGGACAGAGACGCGGACGGGACGGAGGCACGAGAGACGCCGCCTCTCCGGAAGCTGAGCAAAGAAACGCCGACTGTCAATGGCCAAAACGTCTTAACGTGTGACAGTGAACGCCGGCGCCGATACGGGGGCAGGAAAAGTCCAGACGAGCGCCGTCGCCACCCGGGGACGTCGGCAGGTCGCGTTCTTTCGGCCGCTTTTGCGTCCGTTCGCTCCCGGAAGCGGAGGGGTCGGCGCGCGGGCTCCCGACTCCGCCAGAAGCCCTCTGAATTTCAAGCGGGCTCCGTGTCCTTTTGCTCAACTCGCCACAGGAGCGGCGGAGGCCGCCGTCGAGGGTGGGAAATTCGACGAGGCAGCTCCGCTCTTCTCCTCTTCTGTCTCTTTTTCCACCAGAGTGACATCAGAGGTGGGCAGGGCAGCGGCGAGAAAATAAAGAGAGAAGGAAAAGAAAGGAGGAAAAGAGAGGCGATCTCCCACCCCCACCCCCTCCTCCCCTCTCTTCCTCCTCCCCCTCCCTCCCTCCCTCCCTCCCTCTCACAGTCTCCCCCATCCTTTGTGAAAAACTCAAGGCATCAGTGGTTCGCGCTCAGTCCGTCGCAAGTGGCCGGCCTTTGAACCGCGCCCCCAGCCTGAGCCCCGGGACCGTCGGGCCCACGGAGAGCGGCGCGTCTTCGGGAAGCGGCGCCTCGACTCAGCCTCTGCCTCGTGAACGCCGGGAGCGAGAGGAGAAGGCGGGGAAGCGCCTCAGAGGACCGGGACAAAGAGGACAGACGAGAGAGATGAGTCCAGAGCGCTGCAGCCCGGTGAAGACGCGACGAGACGGACGCGTGAAACCCTAACTCCAGGGAAACACCGCCCCCCAACCCCCCCCCAACCCCCACCACTGGTAGACGAAAGGTAAACGAGTGAGTTCATTCACTTCTCAGCTTTCTTGCCTTCCTCCTGGATGCTTGCATGCGTCAGGGAGATACTGTTTATGCATGCAAGTCTGCCTGCGTGTGTGTGTGTGTGTGTGCGTGTGCGTGTGCGCACGCGCGTGTGGACAGCCGCGAGAGCTCCGGCTCAGAGGCTGCAGACTTTCGGACGTTCCGTGACGGCCGTTTGAGGCTGCACACAGAAACATTTAGCAACGCTTCTTTGGCTTCTCTGTCCAGTCACACCAGGATGTTCTGTGTACAGCATGCTGAGAAGTGCATCTCGTGTGTGTCTGTCTGTGTGTGTGTGTGTGTGTGTGCAACTGTTTATGAGGCCAGACAGGAGATCCGAAGCGTTTTGAGGGGGGAGAAAAGGAGTTTTGTTGGGTCTTTTTCAGCGCGGCAGCTGCTGATTCCATCAATTTGCCGACATTGGAGACATGAAAACTAATTCAAACGTTAAACAATGACCCGCGTCAATGGGGTCCATTCATGCAGACGTTTGAAAGGGGCTCCGAAAACTGTGCCTGAAACTCACACCCGGTCCCACCTGAGGCCAAACAGAAAGCCGCCGCGAGAGCGAGGGAGGGAGAAGTGCGGCATTCCAGCGGAACACTTGAGGGAGGGACGGCGATCCGATCAGACGCAGAGATTTGGGCTTGTTTGTTTTCGCCCGGCTTTCGGTTTCCTCCTACAGCAACATGCGAGCCGGGCTGCGAGACCAGATCGCGCCTCTCGCCGCTCGCGTCTCCTCCTCGCACGCTGGGGCTGAGGAGGAGAATCTCATCAAGAATCTCATCGTCGCCGCCGGGAGCCGTTCAAGCGCGCCGCGTTCCCACCAGAGTGCGCGAGGGCCCTTCACGGGCCGGTGCGCGCATGGAAAAAATGATGATGCGGCGCGAGCCGCTCCCGACCACATCCTCTGTGGACCGCAGCCCGCGGACATGAGACGCTCGGGACGCAACCTTGTCATGATAGCGAGCGCTTTGAACACTAACGACATCAAGGTGGTGCGCGTCCGTATCGCCGACTCCCAATTGCTCTCGAATGTTTTCGCTTACATCCTGGTCTGTTGGTGGGATCTGTGGAAACCATTCAGGGCGCCACAAAGCCACATCTGTGAATGCTGGAGCGGCCGCGAGAGACGTGCGCAGACCCTCAAAGAAAAACGGCAAAATGAGGAAAAAAGGCAGAAAGCTACAAAAACGTTTTAGGAGCTCGTTCGCTTTTTCTTTCGCGGCCATAAATCTCGCCATCAATACCTCGAATAACTCAGAGAGCGGACGGAAAAGGGGACCCGGAGAGAGAGAGAGAGCGGAGGCGGCGGCGGCGGCGGCAGTGGCGGCGGCGGCAGCAGCTGTGTGAGACACATCCAGAACATTCCGTGCGGCAGCGGCGCCGGAGCCCTCGGGTTCACCTGAACCGCCGAGGCTCCGCAAGCGGCTCATTAACAATCCACACACAAACCCGCCGTCCTCTTAACCTTCACCCCGGACTGTAAATCACAACGCAACATCTGTTTGATGTCACTCCGATGTGAAGTTTTGAAACTCCGCCATCGAGCCAATAAATAGCAATCAGGTCGCACACGGTGGAGCTGTCAGGAAAAGCCCCCCCCCGCCCCCCCGCCCCTCCCCCGACCGCCGCTGACCTCCCACCCCCCTCACTCGGCCGGCCGATCGCAAACTGTGTTGGAACGCAGCGGGAGACGGCCAGCTGGGCCAGCTGGCGCGCCGCCGGCTGCGGCTGTTTGGTTTGGGGTGACGCATTCGTGCCGTCGTATCTCAGCGTTCGACTCGTGTCAAACGTTCGCAGACGCGTCGCGGCAGCTCCGGCGATCTTATCGAGCGCGCAGCTGCAGGAAAAGATGACTGCGGGCCCGTCCAACCACATGACCCCCCCACCCCCCCCACCCGGCTGACCTCACGCGGTCAAAACCAACCACAGGACGGCCACTCGGATGGCGTTATATCCCTTTATAACCTACGCCAGAGACGCCCAGACCGTCGCTGTAGTTTTGAGCCGGAGCAGCGAGTAATTAAGGCTCAACTCCTGGTTGCAAAAGTAGCGAGGCTGAAGCAGAACTTTGAAAGGGGGGGGGGGAGGAGGAAGGGGGGGGGGGGGTCTGTGGCTGCACCGTGAAGCTCATTCCGAATCGCCTTAATGAGAGCTTGGACACAGCTGAACAGACAGGTCGCCATGGGGGGGGGGGGGGGGGGTCAGCCAGGAGGTCGGGGAAAACAGACAGGAGGAGTCGAGGCACGTCGCAAACCAGAGCCGGTGGGCGACGGTTGCGCGCCGCCCTGCGAGTGCGTGCGTGCGTGCGTGCGTGCGTGGACGGACGCGTTCCTCCGTGTTGATTCGCTTAACGGAAAGCACATGTCGTCAGTCCGAGGTGTGACACACAGGAGACAAAGACCAAGACGGACGCTCTGTGTGTGTGTGTGTGTGCGTGTGTGTGCGCGCAGCAAAAAAATCCTCTCTTCAACTGCGAAAACTTTCAAGAGCCAAACAAATGAAGCTTTCTCTGGACTCTCAAGACTCCCAGAGTTTGTCAGCACTCCCACTCAATCCCGGCTCTCCGCTCTGTCCCGCGCCTCCTCCGACTCTTCCTGCCCAGCGAAACTTGCCGCCGTCTTTTCAGCGTCCACCACAGAAGAAGTGACTCAGGTGGACACCGGCACGCTGCTGCTGTTGTCAAGCAAGGGGGGGAGGGGGGGGGGGGGACTAATAAGAGGCCCGGGTGTGTGTGGACCCGGGGTGTTGCGTTGGTGGCGAGGCGCAGGCTGATGGGGGAGGTAAGAGGACGGGACGGGTGTGGTGGAGCGATGGAGGGAGGGAGGGGGGTGTTGGAGCGCTGAAAGCTCTTATCTAGACAAAGTATGACAGATTGAGAGGGGGAGGGGGCCTCGTGTGACCCCCCCCCCCGGATGCCACGAGTGTAGGTGTGGGGTGTTTGTAACATTTAAGTGTGCGTGTTGTGAATTAAGAGGAAGTGGGAGAGCCCCCGCTCCACAAAGAGCAATTGATGGAGAGGGGTTGCGGAGCGGACGAGTGACGGGGGGGGGGGGCAGAGGAAGGGTGGGACTGTGCCCTAATCCCACATACAGACCTCTGACCCCAACATCAGCCCACATGTTTAGAGTTTCACTACAGAAGAAGGAAAACAGATGGGGGGCCCGTGGGGCCTCAGGGGGGTTTGGGGGGGGGGGGCTTGCTCCTCACTGACGTAGCGTCATGGACGAAGGCGGCTCGGTAGCTGGAGAGCAGCAGGACGAGCAGATCCATTCCAGCTCCATCCAATCGAGATACCCCCCCCCCCCCACCACAGCGATCCTAAAATCTGGAGGCTCACTTCGCGACTCGAACCGTGAACACTTGAGAATATTTCGAGGACAGAAACAACCAAGAAATCCCCTGAATTTGAAGTGGAACCATTACGTGTCGCTGTGCCGTCAAACCTTCGCGAGCTGCGTCGTTCCTTCTTGTAACAGCAGGAGCAGGAGGTCGCTTCCCAGCTGCCGACTAACAGCGAGCTGACCCCCCCCCCCCCCCAAATCTACTCCACCAGGTTTCTCTGAACCAGCTGCGGCGTGTTGTGTCTTTCGGGGCCTTCTGGACTTCTTGTGGGAAAGTCCACGGACCAGATGGTGGACTGGAAGGGGGGGAGGGGGGCGATTCAGAGAGCGGGAACCACACGGACTCGGAGTAGCATCCCGGTCTCACCGCAGGACGCACGCTGCGACGGCGAGCTCAGACGCACGCACGCACGCATCTGGCAGTGAAACTCGAAAAAGCCGACACGCTCGGTTTCGCTCGTCCTCCGTTAGTGAGCCTGGAACGAACGCAGCGGCAGAAAGAGACGCGCGAATCCTGCGTAATTACCGTCGACCGCCGTCCAAACACCTGGAGATTAGAAGTCCGTTACCAAGGAGCGCGTTACAGCGGCTGACACCCGTCGTCGAGATGAGCCATCCTCCACATCGCATTACTTTTCGTACCTGTTCCAAGCCACTAATCCACATCATCAATTTGAGTATTCCATGAAGCTAAATCACCCCCCCACCCCCCCAAAATACAAACCCAAAACAGACTCTGTACCTGCAGGCCAAAGGTGTGTTTGGCCATTAATTGCAGCTTGTTAAAGGGAATCAAGTGCGAAATTGAGGAAGTGCACGTTTGCTGCAGCTTCATTTGAACGAACGGGGAATAATCCACTGCTGGAGTCGATGTTTCGGGACGTTCTGTGCATGAGGCACATTCACAGAGCAGTGGGGCGGGAGGCATTAAAAGGCAGTCAGCAGGACGGCTCATCTGCATTTTAGAAAGCTCCTGCAGCCCATCTCAGAAAAAGGCCCCGATGCAAATATCGTTGAATTTGTAGCCTTTGTCTCAGAAAGGAAACGGCACTTTTTTGCTCAATTCAGGTCTTAGTTTGACATTTTCAACCAAATCTCTGCACGAGGATTTAAAAGAAAGAAACCAGAAATTGGTTGAATTTTCAGTCCTGACGAGACAATTCGATCGCGACAACTTGAATCCCACTTGGTGAGAAAACAAAGTGCAGAAACTTGAGAAAAAAAGTGCTACAAACAATAAGACGTGGGAATCGAAAGTCTGCCAATCACAAGTCAACGCGCTCTCCGGCAGAGAGCGCGCCTGCGTTCATCACACACACAGTTTGCTGATTTGGGGCTCATTTTCCCCGTCTCGGAGTAACCCGAGCAGACGTCTCGCCTAATGAGTCCGCTGGTTGTTTCCTTTCCTCCGAAACAAGCGCCGTCTCTCCGCCTCCTCCAGTCCGGAGCCCAAAGTTAATCAGCAGCGACGTGAAACGCCGCCTCCCGTCGCAAACCGGAGGCCGACTCGGGTCCCGAGTCAGAGTGCGGCTTCTGCAAACAAAGCCGGCCCGGAACGCTTAGTCATCTCGACCCCGACGTCACAACGCGCGTGCGTTTGCATGAACCCGCCGCGTGTAATTACGCAGGCAAACAGTGTATTTTTGTCCGTGCCCAGAGATCTGTCAGCGAGGCCACGAGCCCCTAAATTATTAGATAAATCGGCCAAAAGCCTCCGGCCTCGCACAATCGGCGCCCCTGTTCCAGTGATGGACGTGCGTTCAGCCGAAAGAAGCGGTCGGGGGGCTTTTTTATGTCAAACGGGGGGGCGAAGGGCCAGCAAACGTCGCGCGAATGAAAAGGCACGGAGCCAAATTCAGCAAGACGCCGAGCGTCCGAGACGCAGTCAGAAAGCGCCCGGCGTTTCTACACCGGGATGGTTACAGGAACGGGCGACGTGCGCCGTCCGTCCTCGCCAATTGACTCCGGCGGAGTCTCCGGCGTTGCCAAAACAGCGCGGCGGAGGCAGAGTCAAGCAGTCTGGAGCCAAACTCGGCCTCGCTGCCTCCAACTCCACCGCGCTGCTGCCGAAAACACAATTTGTTTGTCGGTGCGACGGAGCCGACCGGAACATTCGATAAATCCTGTCGAGACGAAAGAGAAAATCAGTCGCGGTGCTTCGGTTTGGGCTCCTTTCTGAATGCAGTGCATCGCGATGCTCACCGTCTCTCATGTGTTTTTATTTAACTGTAGCTAAAAGGAAGGGAAGGGACATCAAACGGGGGGGTGGGGGGGTCAACAGAGAAAGGAAAGTCAGGAGTGGAAGGAGAGCAACTCACCAAGAAGGAAAGCCAAACAAATCTGTCAGGAACAAAAGGAGGAGGAGGAGGAGGAGGAGGAAGAGGAGCGGCATCTTTATCTCGGAGAGGTTCTGCCTCAAGTTATGTTAATGGCGCCTTCGCCGTGGAGGCAGAAACGGCCGTGACCCACTTTTGCGCGACTATTAGTCTCTCGTATCTCCCATCTGAGACCGTCCGTCTCGGCCCTCGCGCTTTCCTCCTGCCTGTCGCTCCTCATCTCCTCGCCGTGTGCAGCCGTCCGTGCTGTCGGTAAACACGGCTCCGAGCGGCTTCGGGTCCCGACGGTGGGAAGCCGGCTGCCGTTCTGTTGCATGTGACCGGAAGAGTCGAGAGGACCGTCTGGTCGGCCGCGCGAAGCTCCGCCATCCTCTTCAAAGTGCAAAAACGGACCGCCGTCGCTGCAGGAATAACCACCAACTTGCACGAACGAATCGACACGGCGACGCACGAAAAAAAGCGCATTCGCAGACAGAAAGTAAGTATGCGGCAGGGAGGGCTTCGTGCCGTAAGCGAGCGCTCGACAGCCCCGTCTTTCTCACGTGAGTTCGGTGCTTCGCTTGTTCTGCAGCACCGTGAACCTTGCGCCTTTACGACACACAGGTGACCTCTCAACATAAGCTGGAACGGCTCACACAGACTGCGGTTCAATAAAGAGGGAGGGGGAAGCCCCCCTGTGCCCCCCCCCTCCACCTTGAAACGCCATCAAGCAGGAAATCCGGACCCGCCAAAGCGAGAACGAGGGCCGAGTCGAGCGGCGGCGAAAGGACGCGCTGCGGTGTTGCCTGCGATGTTTCTTCCCTCCGAACGGCCGGGATACGGACGCCTTTGGAAAGGTCAGGTTGAGAGCCCCCCCCGCTTAAACAGTGAGACACAGAGCAGAAGTGATGCTGCTGTAAAAGCCATTAGCGACTCTCAGCGAGGTCAGCGAGGATGCAGTACCTGGTTACGCTGTCAGACACGCCGGCTGCTGGAAAAACACGCCGCCATGAAAATGAATAACGTCTCTTGACAGCCGCGCACACGCGGTCTTCCATCATGCAGACGGACACACAAGCTTACGCAAACCGTCAGGAGTACAAGCACCGCCACACACACACACACACACAGCTGTAATCCTGCCCCCCCCCCCATCGTTGCTAGGAGTGACGGGACTGTCAAAGTTCCCGGTGAACCACAATGGCGTCATATGGGAGACACACAGGGCCCGGGCTTCAGGGCGGAGGGACTTAATGATGTGGCACTGAGCAAAGACGAGCTGTGAGGAGTGATGGGGTGGACGGGGGGGGACAGGGGGGGGCTGGACGGTCTCGGCTCCGCGCGGGCCTGGCCGGGGCGTTGAATAGAGCAGCGCCTGCGTCTTTGCTGTTGGCGTCCGGACGAGAAACAGCGCGAGGATCCAACATGGAGGAGAAGGAAGCCGGAGAAGAAGAACCAGGCCAACCAGAAAAACGGCCTTTTTCCACTCGCCACATATTGTGGCAGACCCCCGCGGTGAAGGTGTGCACGTGCGTCCAGGTTTTGTCTTTTAAACCCTTCAAGTGTAACAAAAACAGTCCCTCCAACCTTACAACCCGGTTGACATTTTAACCTGCCTCACAGGAAGCTGCACTGGAATCTGGGGTCAGGGGGTTTCGCTTGGGGGGGGGGCAAGGTCACTTCTCCTCTCATCGAGCAAACGAATACGGCGCAAGATGTTTCGACCAAACAAACCAAAGTTCGGTTTCAGGCCACACGTCTGCAGTCCAGGAAGTGATCCATTACAGAGATCACTGTCGGTCATGTGTTCACACTCGAAAGTATGACGTTTCTGTCCTCAAACCAATTCCTTCGGCAGATCTGTTCTCATTCATCATTCCCAAAATTCGGATTGTTCGAATTGGATTCATGGAGCTTGTAGCGAAATATCAGAAACACCAGAAACGCGCTGAAAAAACGAACAAAGTACACGTGAAGGAAGGCAGCGAAGACGAAGCAGCCGCGCATCCGATCCACCGCGATACCAGGAAACCGACGGCACCTCCGAAAAAACGGGGTGTCTGTCGGCGGTGGAGGGAGCCGAGACGGAAAGCAGACGGCGGCTCAGTTGGCTGAGCTGAAAATGAGCTCTCTGCAGCAAAAACAAGACTGGGTTGAACAATGACGTGACCAACGTTGTCCCCAAACAGTCCTGATTGTTTGTGGACATTCAAAGGAGCGTCAAACGCGTTTTCCGGTAAAGTCCCAGGAAAGATCCAAGAAACACGCGGGCCGCCTTCAGTCTGTCAGTCGGTCCTTGTTCAAACACACAGGACGTCGTTTCCCTGCGAATCAAAGGCTCTTGTATTCTTGCAGGGAGGCGTGGAGGGAGCGCCAGAGCCGTTCATCCGTCCGTCCGTCCAGCAGCAGCGGCAGCGGCAGCAGCAGCAGCAGCGATGCGGCGGCTGAGGTGGAGCCTGTGCGCCCTGCTGTGCCTCTCCCTCTGGGAGGCCGCTTACTGCAGGAGCTCCAGGGAAGCCCGGAGGACCAGGGAGACCCCCCTCCACAGGAGCCGAAGGGCTCCCCTGGACCCCGACGCCAAGAAGTGTTCCTACACCTTCCTGGTGCCGGAGCAGAAAATAACCGGTACGAGGGGCGTCTTCTCCACCGGACTCTTCGGCTCGGCGCTCGTTGGTCTCACCGCGCGGCTTTCCGTCCGTCCTCAGGTCCCATCTGCGCCAGCACCACGGGGCCCGAGCCGGACAAGGACAGAGTGACCCGCATGGACATCGCCGACGTGCGGGAGGTGCTGAACAAACAGCGGCGCGAGATCGAGACCCTGCAGCTGGTGGTGGACGTGGACGGGAACCTGGTGAACGAGATGAAGCTGCTCCGGAAGGAGAGCAGGAACATGAACTCCAGGGTGACGCAGCTCTACATGCAGCTGCTGCACGAGATCATCCGCAAGAGGGACAACTCTCTGGAGCTGGCCCAGCTGGAGAACCGCGTCCTCAACGTGACCTCCGAGATGGTGCGCCTGGCCTCGCGCTACAGGGAGCTGGAGGCCCGCTTCGCCGCCATGGCCGGCGTGGTCAACAACCAGTCGGTCCTCATCGCCGCGCTGGAGGAGCGGTGCCTGCGGACGCTGGGACGCGGCGAGCTGCCGGCGGCCCCCCCGCTGGTGCAGGTGGTGCCGCAGAACATCCCCATCAACAACCGCTTCACCAACGAGATCCAGAGGGACAACAACAACCGCGCCTTCCCTCGAGGCTCGCGCAGGGACACGCCCACGGCCAGCCCCTTCGGGATCGACCCCCCGCCGCCGCAGGGCACGCTCACCTCAGACGGTACGTATCGCGGCGAAAACGTCACGTCGTACGCACTCTGAGAGCCTCCAAAGAAGAGCGCGAGGCCACCCGAACGCTGCGCGTCGTCCGAAACGACGGAAAGGTTCCCAACGATGGGGCACGGCGCACAAAATTACTACAATTCAGCGCGCAATTTCTCGCAACGGTTGGTTCTGCTGAGGCACAGTTGGCTCATCTTTGGCACGCTGCACACGCGGTGACATCATGCATTCCTACGGTCCCTCTCGGCTGCGCGCAGCCCAACATGTGCACTCAATTAGTGGGACGTGAAGACGGTCCAATCGGAAAACACCCAAAGACTTCACAGGCTGCGTTCGCGATACCTTCGTGTGGGAAGAAAAGACGACGTCAGAGCGCCGCACAAACACGCATCGCATCACATAACTTTCTTCGGCAAAGACGAGGCGGCGCTCGACTTTTTCTGGGGCTAATTCCAACATCTGAGAGAGATCGTCTCCGATAGCAAACGGATTCGCAAAGGGGAGAAATGCGGCTTGGAACTGGCGGTCCTGGCGATGGGAGCGTGGCGGGGAACGCCGACAGAGGTTACGCAACGCGGCGGCGAAACGGAAAGGAATCATTCGGGACGTCCCTCAAACAAAAGAGGGAATAAAAGAGGCGTTTCGCCGTCAGAATGCTGATGAGAGACACACGGCAATCTCGCTTCCCCCCCGGAGGCATCGAGGCGAGAAAAATACCTCGTACGCACGCGTTTGTTTACGTGGCTCGGATCCGTCAGGGTCAATACCGCCGAGACGGCGTGAGAGCGCGGGCGGCGAGCGCCAAATCAATTTGAGACGCTGCCGAGTCGGCCGATTGAAACGCGTCCCTCTGCGACTGCTCACATGTAATATGAATGAGTCCAAAGTGTTTGGAGAACGGCCCCGCGTCGGAGGTGGCGCGCCCGCCCGCCACTCGCCCGCCACTCGCCCGCCCGCCGCCCGCCGGCCGCCTCTCGCTCAGGCAGCAGTCAATGAGGCTGCCGCTCTTGTGAGCTGCTGCCATCTTCCAGTGACGCAGAGCACCAATAATGACAGGCTTATTTCATGGTCAATGAGCAGAGAAGTAAAGCAGACGCACTTGAAAAGCGTCCCGGGAGGAAGAAACGCAGGAGATGGAAAAGAGAGCGAGAGAGCGAGAGAGGACGCCACAGACAGACGGTGTTCCCGCAGCCATTTCTACCGGCGTATAATAGTTCCTCCACCTTCTCCGCCAAGTCTTTGCGCGACTGCAATTTCAGCTCGAGGTCGCTCATCGGGGCTTATTGAACTCAGAGCTTCTGCTCAGTAATCCTTCGCTTCCACCGCCTCCTCGTCCTACAAGCGGCACTCATAAAATCGGGCTTTTATTTTGGAACCGAGCAGGGCGGCGCCAGAATCGGCGGTGGGTCGCAAGCCTCGGCGCTTGGCACCGCGTCCTTCGCTGGAAAAAGCGAAACGTGTCAAAGTCTCGAGACCGCCGAGAGTCCGAATCGAATGACACAACGGGGCAAAGTTTCTTCGGGACCGACAGAGGACGGAAAGCCAATTTTCGTTCCCCCAATTTGACTGTCAAAGCCGAGTATATCAGGAGGAGGACGAGGAGATCCGAGCCGCTACGGTTTAATTGGCGTCCGACACTCCGCCGAGCTCGCGTGGTTTGCGCACGGTTGGGTCGAGCTGCACCGCAGCGCTCTGTCTGAATTATTTCTACGTTCAACAACAAAATCCTGGCGAAGGCAACACGGGCGCCAACGTCTGCTGGGAGGCTTCGGGAGACTTCTCCGCAGGGGGGCGGAGCGCGGCGTTCGCCTCAGACTCGATGTAGAGATCCGTTGGAATAAATGCTTCACGCTGTTGCTTGTTTATGAAATACGAAGACGGGGAGAGGAACAGTCGGCAAAGGTGCTCCTGCTCGGGATCGCATAAGCGAGGCTTGAAAATTGAGCCGACAAACGAGGGAAGACTCGCTTCAGAGGAGGAGAAGTGTGCGCGTGAAGGCTTACGTAACTGCAGACGGCAGGTTTTTGAATTTCCTGAAAAAAGGAGACGGTTTTCCAAAGAACGCTGCAAAGTTTCCTAAAGAAGGGGTCCAGCTTACATTCCCTCACAGCTCTCCGTCTGCCTTCTCATGGCTGGGATATTGTTTGAGTGAAGGCACGTTATGGTCAAAAGGGACCAAGGCTTTCCCCAGAAAGACCCCCCCCCCCTTCTAAGATATTGTTCTTCTCTTGGGAGCAGCCGAAAGGTCGAAGCTCACGCTGCACGGAGCCGCTTTCCGGATTCGCCTCGGATTACCGCTGGTGTCGCGTAAATACAGATACAGCGATGGTGTTTGGATTGCGGTCGACTCGGCGTTTTGGTCGCGCGTTCGCCAGGAGATACTCGTAAACAGCTCTCAGATTGTTTGACGTGCCGCGTAAACGCTGGTGCTGCACGGAAAAAGAGTCTGATGGCTTGCAGCTTTCGTGGCAACGCTTTTGTTGCGCTGGTTCGACAGAAAAGCTTTTCCGAATGTTGCTCGTTCATGCTGAGTGTTGTGACGTCGCCTCGGTCGCTTTCGAAACTCTCGAGGAGATCGTCTTTTTCCGGTACTTTTACAGCTCCTGCTTGATCTCCAGCGGCTGTTGCGTAACAGTTTTCCTGTGGGGGGATTTATGGTCTTTCTGTTTTCTGATTAGAAATTATTATGAAAAAAAGAAGACTTCCAATGCCGAGGCCCGGAGGGGGGCTCAGTCCAAGTCCGAGGGGCTTCTGTGCTTCTGACTTCCCGAAAATCCAAGTTCAATCTGCTCTCGCCGGGCTTAAGCTGTCCGTGATTGCAGGCGATGGATGCTGGAAGGAGGAATTAGGAGCTTCTCGGATATAAATGAGGGCTTGCGGGAGTGAGCGCGGCAATTCCTGGCTGTACTTTGGCCGGAGGAGGTCGTTTGTCGTCGCGGTGTCTCTCATCTTTGGAATCACAAATCTTCAAGAAGCCGAAGAACATTACAGATTCTGCTGCTCTGCAAACATTGCTGTGCGATCGTGCTCTCGTGCTCAACTGGTTCCATTGGGGAGCGGCAGATGACTGGGATGGCGTCGCCTCCGGACGACTCTGGCACGATGGCGCCTCTAAAAGAGGCCATTCGAGGACCCGTCAGCGGTGTCGGCCTGAGCAAACTGCTTTTCCTCCGAGTCCTCGCTCGCTTCTGTCCTCCAACCGTCTTTCTGACCGCAGGTCCCTTCAGAGACTGCCACCAGGTGCACCAGGCGGGCCACACCACCAGCGGCATGTACCTGCTGAAGACCGAGGGCAGCGAGCGCCTGATCCAAGCCTGGTGCGAGCACGGCCTGGACAACGGCGGGTGGACGGTGCTGCAGAGGCGGCGCGACGGCTCCGTCAACTTCTTTCGAAACTGGGAGAACTACAAGGTGGGTGCGTGCGCGGCCCGAGCCGGGTTCTCGCAAACAAAACAATCGGGAATTCCAATATCAATTTTGGCACGAGTGAGAGCGCGGGGGGGGGGGGGGGGGGGGGGGGGGGGGGGGGGGGGGGGGGGGGG
>JASSRZ010000055.1:15199478-15212784 GCA_032164315.1 Malacoctenus gilli | reverse complement strand
TTGGCACGAGTGAGAGCGCCCCCCCCCCCCCCCAGGGCTGCTGATCCCCCCCCCCTTCTTTAAAGTGACCCGCCTCAGCGGTTCATGTTGGGGCCACTAAGCGAGCACTTGTTTCGGGAGTGTAAACAGCTTAGCGGTAGATTCTCCCCACATTGAAATGGAAGCCAAGAACAGCATCCAGGGACCCGCGTACAAATATACGCCTTCAAAGAGCTGCGGCGCGCTCGTGTTTGAACCCCAGTGGTCGTGATCTCTTCATCCTTTTCTTGGCGATAGAGATACGATCCAGGATCAAAAGCGGCGACTTGTGAAGAAGAGAAGGCGGCCTTTTCGGACACAAAGAGCTGGAAAGGACGCCGACACTTCTGCCGGCGAAATGACTCGCTTCTGCGGTCTCCGTACACAAAGAGGCCGACGCAATAGTTTCCCCTCGGGCATAAAATTAGATTTAGGAGTCAATACTTGCACGCTGTCTGGATGAGAGAGAAAGGAATGCGCTTCTGCAGCGCCGCACTCTCGGCACGGCAAATTCTCCATCTCGCCGCCGCCGCCAAATCGCCGCCGTCGAGCGAGTGAGAAGAGCCGGTTTTCGGGGATCGTGACTTGAACGCATTATCATCTCAATGAGAGGCAAATTAGATTTCATTGGGCTCGAACGCGAGGACGAGATCCCGTTCAACTCGGCGAATAAATCCTATTAACCTCGCTCGTTTTACCTCTGCCAAGGAGCTCGTGTTTTCGTCTGACTGCGAACACGATGAGTCAAAACCTTCTCCGTGGATTTGGATAAAACTTGGGTGAAAAGCTGATTCAATATCTGCTGATCACCAAATGATGGAAAAGGGCATTTCTCTTGCTGTGTGGCAACGAAACTGAAGCTTGGGCTCACAGTGGGATACTACTCATGTGAGGCGTGGCGGAGGTTTGCCCTCTACCGGGTGCTTTCGAGAGTTTGCGCCCGTAGGTTTCGGACACGATTCGTTCGCGCTGACCACTAAATAAGGCGACGTCTCTTCCTTCCCCGGAGAGCGAGCGCGTTCGGCCTCTGACCCACTGGTGCTCGTCCTGTGGTGCTGTCTGAAGCCACGCAGCAGCCGAGAATGACCCGCGGCGGTGTTTACTCTTCGCAGAAAGGCTTCGGCAACATCGACGGCGAGCACTGGCTCGGCCTGGACAACATCTACAACCTCGCCAAACAGGGCAACTACAAGCTGACCGTGGAGCTGGAGGACTGGACGGGCAAGAAGGTGTACGCCGAGTACAGCAGCTTCCACCTGGAGCCCGAGAGCGAGGGCTACCGGCTGCGGCTGGGCACCTACCAGGGCAACGCCGGGGACTCGCTCACCAGCAACAACGGCAAGCAGTTCACCACGCTGGACCGCGACAAGGACGCCTTCTCTGGTGAGGGACCGCTGCGAGCGCCGCGCGGCTGTCTGCGGCTCGCTGGCGCGCGGCGCTGACCGTCTTGTCGTCGTCTCTCTCTCCACTAGGCAACTGCGCTCACTTCCACAAGGGCGGCTGGTGGTACAACGCTTGCGGCCAGACCAATCTGAACGGCGTGTGGTACAGCGGCGGCGTCTACCGCAGCAAATTCCAGGACGGCATCTTCTGGGCCGACTACGGGGGCGGCTTCTATTCGCTCAAGTCGGTCCGCCTCATGATGCGGCCCATCGACTGAAGCCCCGATTCCTGACCCCCCCCACCCACCCCCTAGCCCCCCGCCCCCCCCACGCCTGTTCTTCCACCCCACAAAACCCAAACCCAGCAAAGGCGCAATCGGGAATCTCTGCTTTTGCTCCAAGAAGACGGCTGAAGAAGAGACGGCGGCATGTGTTTATGGTCAAGCCATAACGACTGCCAGCAGTCAGGTCTCATGAAGACTGACGGCACTGGCCTCGGCCGGCACCTGCACTCCTCGTGGACTGCGATCATCCATCAGGCCCCGCACGGCCCTCGCGTGAAACTCTCTCGTGTGCCGTCTCACTCGCTCCTCATCCAACTCTGTAATAAAGGGAAAGTGTCACTCGCCAAAGACATCGGACTTCTTCTGCGCAGCTCACGACGACCTCTTCAAAGTAGTGCTCCTCTTGCCACGGGACGCTGGCTGTACTGAGGTAACAATAGCCGCATAGGGGGGGTTTGGGGGGGGGGGGGGGTGGAAGAGCAGACGGAGCGAGAAGCGAAAGCACAGGCTTCGTTCCTTATTGGTGGGATTTCTTTTCCCGGACTTGTGGGGATTTCCCACGATGCACCCTGCCGTCAGAGAGCGAACTCGCGCAGCGACGTGTTTGTGGAAAAAAGAGGCTGCGCTGGCTTTGGTATGTAAATATCGTTGGCTGTATTTGTGAGAGTTAATTTAAGAGGTGTGATTCTACTCAGGCCAAATGTTCACCGTGTTGTCCTTCTGCCGTTCTTTGTTATTTATCTGTGTATTTATAGTAAACATAGTCCCACCAGCCGTTTTATACCTGGCCTTGTAACTCCGACCGTTCCTGATGCTTCTCCTTTTTAATCCCATGTAGAGATACGTTAGGAACGCGTTGGGCAGAGACGAAAAAAAAAGACACCCCGAGCGGACTTTCGGTCGACCCGGGGGCGGGAACGTGCGCTGCCGGCCGTCCCGGAGGCAATAAAGTCGTTTCTCGAAACATTAAAGCGTCTCTCCATCTTCTCCGTGCTCCATTCGGGAGCAGCGGAGGCGACTGTTTAATCATCCCACATGAAAGCGAAAGCTGTCGGAGCTCAGACGAGCCGGTCCTAACCTTTAAGAGCCGATGACATCATCCGCTGAAACACATCGCTGCCTTTGATCCGATTGGAGCTCCATTGAAGCCGTCGCCACGGCGAAGAATGTCAACAGGGTCTGATAATTAAAGCGAGGAGGCAGGAAAATAAGCGTCCCTGCCGAGAGACGGCACTCACACCCTCGTCAATTCTGCTCCAACAAAAGGGGGAAACGACAGGTGCGCGGCGGCAGAACAGACGCGTCCACACAGCAGATCGATGGACGGGGGAGGACGCCGAATGAGGCTCCTATAGAATCTTTACAGAGGAAAAAGTAAGTAGACAAAGCTTCAATACGCAATGACGGAACCGATGTGGAGGAGGCCACTCGCTTAAAGGAGCCTTCGAATGGACCACAAGTCTCCTCGAATACAGGAAGCAGCATGAAGAGCGAGAACGACGCCTCGCTTTCACACTGGATCGTCCGATTCGGAGGTTTTCCGTGAACGCCGACGGATTCGCCTGAAAAACCTCTTTGGTCACCTTTCTCTACAGTCACTCGCAAGACAAACAGCAGTTTCACACGTTTGACTTTGATGTGCTTCGAAATCACATCCCTCAAACGTTGCATGAACGAGAAAAGCAGCAGAGCTTCGACTCTATCTTGAGTTATTGTACGCTGGATTTTTCAAGGTTTAAACGCGAGTGAGAACAAAAGAGTTGATAGTTTGACACTGACGCCCGTTGAAGACTCAATTGCTGAGTTTTGTTCCACCTCACAGGTGATGTTTGCACCAACCGAAGCTCTGTCAAACCACTGGGGGCACATCAGCGGGCGCTTTCCTCTTAACACGCCGTGATTAACAATGCTGCTGCTGCTGCTGCTGCTGCTGCTGCTGCTGCTGCTGCTGCGATCGCTCTGTTTTCGCAAGCGGCCTGCCGTGAGGAAGGTGAAAGGATAACGAGTTGAGGAAACATTCGAAGCGGGTGTGTTTTGTCACGGTGGAGCCACACGTTTCTAAGGGCTCTTTGTCCTCGCACGATTTGCTGGAGAACAGAAGCAAAATTAAGCTCGCCCCCCCCCCCCCCCCCCCCTCCTCGACAGGCGGGCGCACAAAGCGGGGGGCTGTGTCTGCCCCGGCTAATGGCGGGTCAGAGATCACGCTCGCTGCACAAACGTCACCCTGTGGGGGAGAAAATGAAAGGCCCGTTTCTGCCGGCGCGAACACACGCCGTCCTTCTCCGGCCCGTTATCGTCCCAGATAGCGTCGCGCCCGCGGGGATGCAAATGAGGCGCCCACAGGAGCGCCACAGGAGGCCGCACAGGCAGCGGACGGCGACGCGGACGCGCTCGGCGAAAGCCCCGCCCTCCTGTGGCTCACTTAGCGCGGAGGAAAACACACCGAGTAATTTAAATCCCGTGCTGCGGTTTGGGGCTGGAACGCAACACGAGGCGCCGCTTCAACACGCACTTTGTTTAGGGAGCAGGGACATAAACACGTGCGCCGGCACCTAATGAGAAACCCAAACGGGCCTCATAACACGCACACGCCCGGCGCTTATGTTCGAAATTATGCTCTGGAGCGACCGCAACAGGGGAAGGGGGGGAGGGAGGGGGGGGGGGGTCCGAGAGCGAGCGAGGAGGTGTTTTCCCCTCCTGTGTGCCAGCTCGGACATCAGCCAGCTGGTCACACATCACACATCTGCATGCATCATTGACAAGCTTGTACTCTCTGAAAACAGCGAGCCACTCGCACACACACACACAAACACACACGCAGACACACACACGCATAAGAAAGTCCGCCCGGACAGAGAACGGCATGTCCCACATCACTCGGGACGCTGACTAAGGAGGAAACTTTGTTTTTCCTGCACACGAGCACGTTGAGAACATACGATTCCAAGTGCATCGTCTCCTGGCACGTCATTAGTTACAGACGTCCGCGCCGAAGCCGTTCCTGGTGGGAACGCCGAAGCGCTGCGAGTGCCTCGAACTGCAAGCAGACCCGGGAGGTTCCCGTGACGGCGGCTGCGTCCCCGTTTGTTCGCAGATACTCGGGCGTCCACGTTTGAACGCCGCAGCGGCGGCGACGACGGTTGGGGAGCCCGTCAGTAACGGGAGGGGGGAAAAGCGGGGACATCAGAGCGATCCTGTCGTCACCAAGTCCAAACCAGAACAAACAGTGAAACCGCACACGTGGGCGGGAGCGTTTTCCTACAACTGCTCACGAGGGAGTCCTCTGTGATGTCATCACGCCGAGCCAAAGTGAGTGGTGAGGGGGGGGATAAAAGGAGGCTTTTTGGAGGTTTTCTCGCTCTCCTAATGATTCATGTGTTCGTTCCGAATAAGTGGAACTTTCAGACGGCACAAATTTATCTTGACTGTTTGCAGCGCTCAATTCGTAGAAGCATAAACGCAGGAAAATGAAGGACGGGTGACTCGGAGGCGGCAGCGACGTGGAACCAAGAAGCAGAGGAGAGCGCCGGGGGGACCGGGAGAGAAGCGAACAACAGGAAGGCCCGAAGGTCTGCGAAGGCCTCGCAGATCTGGGAGGCCGTCACGTCGCCGGCTCGGAGGCAGCCTGTGGCGCCGTCGGTGCGAATCACCACACACGAGCAGCGCCTCCTTCAGCAGGTCAGTGAGACCCAAAAGGTTCGTCGCTTTGACTCGTTTGGGCGTGAACGCGTGCGAGTGGCTTACCTAGGTATGGGATACACGACACCATGCTCTGGCTGCTTATGTAGTCTCTCAGACGTTTGTAGTTGTCTTCTTTGGACATCAGGTAATCGAGACGGTCGAACGTCGTCTTGTCCTTCCGACTCAGTAACTGCGAGGGAGGAAAGTGGGAGGAGACGGGACAGAGACATCGAATGAGGGCCACATCGACACTCTCCACTGGCGTCGCTTCACCGAGCGACTGCGTGAAGTGAGAAACACAATCCGACACACGAGTGGGACTGAAGGTTCGCGAGGCAGCTCTGTCACAAGCGTCTGTCAGCGCTGACGAATATGAACCCGTTCTGACGTACTCGCCCTCACTCGACGGTGAAGTCGTTACGTTTCAAAGGCAAAAGGTCAAGAGCGCCGTGACCTCACTCGCCGTGCTCTCGACCTACAATCGTCAATTCCGACTTTCTTTTGGCCGCCGACGCTCCCAAATAGGCGGCGCTGTCTGGATGTTTGTGTCCAAACATCTCCTGCGAGCACTCAAAGGCTGCGGTCGCTTCGCTGCGCTGAGGTCACACCGGGGTCAGTGACCAACATCAAAAGCCCCGAAGAATGCAAACCACCACTTAGGAGGAGGCTGCTTAAGTAGAGGCTGCTCGGAGGCTCGAGTGTGTTTGCTCGTCCTGTTGCGAGCCTTGCAAATCGGTGCGCAACTATAAATCTCAACTCTGAGGTGCAAAACCAGGAAGGAATGAAGCATCTGAGCGGAATTTAACCGAGGTGTCGAGCGAGGACACGAACGGAGCGCAGGACTGACGCCTGCACAGGATTGTGTGCATCTGTTTGTGTAACGGAGTGGGTTTTTTAATGGTTTTAAGACCTACAACTACTCACACACCCGAATTAGGAGTTGGACAGTTTGGTTGAACGAGCTGTTGTTGAAGGTCGGAGGTAACTGGAGGTGAAGGTGGCGGGATTGGCCGAGTTTTAAATAAGTCTGCGGTCAATCAACGCCAGTAAATCGCACGCTTCAATAAGGCAATGAACACACATCTGTGTGTGTGTGTGTGTGTGTGTGTGTGTGTGTGTGTCCTTGTGCCCAGGTGCAGCTGTGCGATGTTCTGATGTTCTGGCCAATAACAACAGTCGCCGGCTGCCAAAAAGAAGCTCCTGTCGCTTTTGCGGACTGGAGTTCGCGTAATTTCCACCATTACATCAGAGCATCATCATGCCATTATGTAAGCTCTCGGTTCGGCTGTGACGCCTGGTTATCCTTCACGTTTCGAAAAACGGACACAGATCCGTCACGAGGAACGGCTTTGAACACTCCTATCTGCAGATGTGACCATCTGTGTGGAAATTTGCGGTGTTCTGATCAAAAATAGACCCCGGAGGCCACGGCAAACAACAACGGCACTCCGGGAGGGAATTTGGAAAGAAAAAGGCCCAAAAAAGGTCGACACGTATTCACCGAATGATGCAGTGGGAGTGCAGATGTTGAGAGAAACTTTGTTTTGATGTCTCGGCACCTTGTGTACGACTTCATCTCTCGGTGATGTGTTGCTTAAGGAACCACAAGCGTGCTCAAAGTGCCGTAAATCAACTCACCGCCCAAGTTTTGGTCAGCCTGAAGATGGGGGCGCTTTGCAAGCCGGACACCACCGCCATGACTGCATGCAGGTTGTTTATGTCACACAGTTTCTATTCGAGGAAGAGAGAGAAATGCTGGAGAGTCAACAGTTGTGACGAAGATGAAAAGGGGAAAACAGGGGTGCAACAGATGTGTGTACCTTGGCCGTGCGGATGTACAGACTCAGCACCTCAGCTCGGATCTTCAGCGTCTGTGCGTGCAGGATCTCGCGTACCACCCAGAAGCTCGTCTGAGCGAGAGACACACAAACAGGGATTTAGGGCGCCGAGCAACAACTCGGGTGTCGCCACAAACAGACGTGACGGGGAAGCTCCATCCCTCCGATGCGATACCGTCTTCAAAAGGACGGCGAGCTTTGCAGAAATGTTACGAGAGAAGCAGCGAGTTCTGGCTGGCTAAATCTCTGGACTTTGAGTCCTGAGCCAACATCTGCAGACGGCGCTGGCAGCTCTGGGCTGAAACCAGTAGAAAGCAGAGAGACGGAGCGCTGGGAGGACCGCTACACGCTGGACGCCATCGGAGAGGAGCTCTTAAGGAAAAACAAGGCGCGCAGAGGAAAATCTACCAGAGTCCAGCTGATTACACAACACACACACACCATAAATCCTACTCCATCAACTGAGGGGGGAGGAGGAGGAGGAGGAGGAGGAGGAGGAGGAGGAGGAGGAGGAGGAAAGTACGTGTGTGTGTGTGTGTGTTTGGAGTGCTTGGCTGGACCCACAGTGATGCTGGAAATCCGTCTCTTCGGGGACGACCCTGGTAAGCCAACGTTCTGATCCCACATACACACACACACACACACACGGACAAGTCAGTGAATCAATCAGCGTTTCGCCTCTCGGGACGGAAGGGATGGAAAAGAGGGAAAAGAGGGAAAAGGAGAGGAGCAAAGGAAGAGAGGAGGTAACGGAGGGGAAGTTCGCTTCCACACCGCAAGGCTCCGAGGACTCCCGAAGCCCCGAGCCGTTTGCACATTGTGTTCTTCTGAGAACCGGCCGTCTCCATGTTTCCACCCAACACACACAGACACTCCTCCTACAGGAGAGAGTTTACGCGCCGCCACTGGCTCGGATTTTCTCCAAATTCACCATCAAAGGGTCCCTCGAACGCAAGGCGCGTCACATTGCGACTGCTGGCCGCGTATCACGATCACGCCGCATCTCTCAGATCCGAACGGGTTAAATCTATGGACCAATAATCGCGCTCGCAGCGTGCACGTGTGCCAGCTCCTCTTTGCTTTTCAACATTCTTGACGCGCGCCGATTCTTACCTACAGAAGTCTCTGCCCACTTTTTTTTTCCGGGAAAAGTCCCAAAGACTTGTTTTTGTTTGAGGGGGGAGGTGTGGAGCAGACGAGAGGAGAGGAACTCATCCAGCAACTCATTCCTTCTCGCACCTTGTCTTCTCCGATACACTCGCGCATCTAAGTGAGTTTCTTCTTGAAGCTCGTGTATCTGCAGGTAGCAGAGCCGCATGTCTGCGATGTTCAGCACGTCGAGAAGCAGCAGAGCGCCGACGGACGGTCGAGGAGCCTGACCTCGATCTGTTGCTTTCAGGGAACCTCAACAGAGAAACATCTCGTGCTTTCCAAAAATGGAAAAATCTCCCCGACAGCAAGCAAACCTCACTTCTTCTGTTTGCAGCAGATTTTCCAGTCAGTTCACGTTTGGAGCAGAACTTGCGGAGGCTTCACTCCCGCGAGGTCTTCCGCGATGCCCGAGGCCAGTCCGGACAAAGCCTTGCTCCGAGTTCCCCGCGACAACCAGGTCCAGTAAAAAGCTTTAAGAATCGTGCGGCGATGACATCGCTCCTGGCGGTGGGGCTTCACACGGGTCAGCCCACCCCGGGGGGCCGGCTAAGCGAGAGGACCGAGTGCCAAGTGTCGCCTCCGGCAGGCTGAATTCCGACGACGGAGGCAAAAGGAGCTTTGAACACCAAAACGAAGGTTTCACTTCGTCAGCATCGTGCTTCGTTAAAAACGCACCTGGTTTGCAACGTCCAGCGACGACGACCTGAGAGCCTTCACACACGTGCCACTCATGGGCTGCACCACCAGTTAGTGACGTGGACACTGGTTTATCCACATATCAACAACAATCACTGACTTTAATGGTGCGTAATGCTCCTGTTCGTTGGTTCACACGCAGCCCAACACTGTGAGGAACCCGGTCGGCCGCCCGCAGCCTCACACAAAAAACAAACACAACCGCTCCCAAAGGATTCAACCACAACTGTTTGCTTAGGATCGTGCAAGGAGGCAGCGACGAGGTGAAGCTTCGCTACACGCCGCCGAGTCCCGAACGAATCGCGTCTGAGGTCCAGGAGCGAGAACGCCGTCTCCGGGACCCTTTTTACGAGCGTTTCAAGGCCTCCAGATGGGCCGACGGCGCGCCGGCGCTTCAGCGGTCGTAAATGGCCGGAAGCAGACGGATCTCCCAGGAGCTCATATGGGAGGTGTGGACGAGGCCGTTCGATGGCCTGAGGGAGGGAAGCGGGCGGCCGGTGACGCCGACTCAGCCAGACTTGATGCGCCGACACCTGTTGAGCACCGGGAGCAGAGAAGAAGCTGCAAACCAAATCTGCCGTCCCTCAAACTGCGAGTTCCGCACAAAGCTTTTCATCCATTAAACGCCGCACGAGAAGTCGCAAAGTGGCCGATTCGTCCAAGTGCAAACGCATTCGGCACCGCGCAGCAGCTCAACCGGCCGGCTCCCTTCTGCTTCACCGGCGTCATCCGGCGGAGTGCCAAGAAAAAGGCCGGCCTGAAGGACGTCCGCGGCCCGGCCCCCGACGCCGAGGGGCTCTCGGGGACCCTGCCCACCCGGGCCAAGTCCTATTATCCGAGAGGCTGGCTTTCCTTGGCTCGCGGCGGGCTGAATGTGAGCGGCGAACTTCTCCAATCACGGTCTGCGATCCGTTACGCACGGGGGAGTTTCCACGGCAACGCATTCTTGCTGGATCGTCTCATATTTACATGAGGGGGCAGTCGAGACGGGGTCTTAAAGAAGCATGACACAAACGCTGAATATGGGGCTCGGGCGGCCACGGCTGCGACTTCCTGATGATGATGTCATCGAGGCTTGGGGGGGGGGGGGCAATGCTCGATTCAGAGCAGCAGGAACCTCAGACAAGAAACGCGGCGTCTTCAGGACCGACTGCACCCGGGGGCTGCTCGGGATACACGATTGTCTGACACGCAGCGAGGACACATGGGGGGTATTAACAACAACAAGAACCTCAGGTGACAATCGGGTGAGACAGAAAAACGCTACGGGGAGAATAAAGGGGCGCCGTCGTCTGGCCAGAGCGCATAAATCACAGACGATGCAAAGACAAACTGCGTTTGTACCGCTCTCTTTCAGGTGGGACAGGAGAGCGGCCTGGAAGGTGTGCGCGTCTCACCTGGTTGAACCTGCGGGTGAAGGCAACCACGTTCGGGGCCGAGCTGTGCTTCTCCTTCTTGTTCCAGCCGCAGCTCGACAGCTCCTGAAAACAAGAACAAAAAAAAAGGGGGGGGAGGGGGGGGTTAGGAACGTGCCCGACGTCTGAGAAACGATTTGCGTGCGCCAGCGGTCCCGCGAATGAATTTAACAGCCTCTCGTCAGAGGTCGCTCGGCGGGAACTTGAGAGGAGGTAGCGAGCGGGACGCGATAAGGGAGAAAAGCAGACGAGGGCGAAGAGGGAGGCGAGCCCAAGGCAGGGTTCGGCCGGAGGCTCCGACAGATTGATGTGCGAGTGGGGGGGGAGAAACCCGGTCGGGCTGGATCGCGCCCCTCTTCGGCATGCGCGGCGGCCCTCGCTCGCGAATATCGTCTGGTGGTCAAATGGGCGGAAAAAGTCCGGTCCCAACGATGAGCCGTCTTCGCTCGAGGCCCGAGTGACACTTGAAAGAGCGGCCGGCTGCGCAGAGGCGGCTCACGTGAGACGGCTCGACCGCGTCACAGACGGTCTCGGGTCCGCGCCGCTTCTCGCCAGGCGCCACATCAAACACGCGTTCCGTTCTTCATCAGTTGTGTGATCAGTACAACGTACTGTGGTCAAGAGCCAATCATCAGCTCGAGGAGCCAATCAGAAGGTTCCAGGACGAACCAACTTCGTCCTCTAAGCAATACAACTGTGGGACGTTCACTGGCGATCAACAAAAGCATTCACCTCCCACTAACTCTATAAATGATCAAGATATGCAGAGCCCCCCCCCCCATTAAAGGATGTTTTAAGAGCCCCGAGCTAATTAAAGCTGCTGCACGCTGCAGGACTCAACATGGTTGAGGAGGAAATTAGTCACGTTGGGCTCTCAGGAGAAGCGAGCAGAATCAGGTAAAAGAGCCCAAATGAAAGAGATGCAAATGTTACTCTGGGTCTTAATGCGCTTGCGGCAGAACAAGTGACAGGAACGCGCAGTGTTTTGGTGAGAAATGCACTTGGATTTAGACGTAAACAATGGAAATGCCAAAGTCCTCCACGGTGCCGTTCTTTTCATCCGCAAAATGTCGCTTGTGACAAATGTTCATGACATCAGGTTCCCGAAGCGATGTCGTCCAAATAATTACTTTTCTCGCCAACGGTCAAAAGCCCGAGCGGCTCCATTTTCAACAACGCGGAGCGGAGAACAAAGCGACGGATCGGCGTGACTTCCAAAGGGGGAATTAATGAACCTCTACTTGTGCTTCCACAATAACTTTGGAATGATTTCCTGAAGTTTTCGATGAATTGCTTTGGAGAAGCACAACCGGACGACGGCGACGCTCCCAAAATCAACAGTCTCGCACAGCGTCGTTGAGGGGCTGAGTTTAAAACTTGAGCACTGAAGACCGTGGACTCGGCGTGGCCTTCGGCTGCCGTCCTCGGGGGCGGGGCGAAGACCACACGGACGCAGCTGGAGGGACCTCGGCCCCTCGTCCGCAGGCCGGGGACGCGGACGCAACGGTCGGAAAAATGTTGTGCAAGCTCTCCTCCTCGTCGCTGCCAGCCCGGCTGACTCGGGCCACGATATGAACAGCCGAATCAGAAGTGCAGCCCCCGCGACCCCGCCCCCCCCCCTCGAGGTAGTCTGGCTGTCTGGGAGCAGCAACTTCCACCCAACTGCTCACAGCTCCCTCGACTGGATCGCATCAGGATGAATTTCTAGCACAGAGAAGAAGCAGTATCGCAGTTGTTGGAGGCAGACAGTGGGGGGGGGTGGAGGGGGTGGTCTGGGGGGCAGCATATCAAATACAGATGTTAAAAGCAGACATCCATGCGTGGGCTGGGTTATGCCTTGGGGTGCATGTTGCCGGAGTCGAGATGAGGATACAAGGGGAGGAAAAAGGAGTACGCGGAGGAACGAGGGGATGCGCGCGGCGCTCGTGCAACCACGCACTGCAGTGGAACCCAACAGCATCTTCCCCACAAGGGCCCCGGCGGGCGGGCGGGCGCGCGGGCGGGCCCGTCCCACCGAGGAGGTGCCAATGGTTTATTTAACATCAGTGCTCTTCAAACAAGCGCTCGCCTTCATCGTGCCTCCACGTCAGTCATCGCTCAGCTGCCGCTTCCTTAAACAAAGACCCTCTGAAGCCTGCGGGAGTCCGCCGGTCATCTCAGCTCACGCTCAAAAACTCGCCCACCCAGGTGGGCATCACAGCCCACAAGCAGCACAAACGCACACATAGAATTGTAGCCCTCACTCAGCAACAACTCAATGTGTGATATTGGGTGAGATTGCCAAACATAGTGTGTCTTTTTTTCTTGCATTTGCACCGGCGATGATCCACCAGACGACCGGGCGACGACTCCTTGACGCCGTCCTTTTTGCTCGCTCGCTCCGCCTCAGTTTGGTGTCGTCGGTGCCGTTGACTGCGACGCGAGGTCGAAACCACGTCGAGAAACGTGATCCGAGATGTTTTCTGTACAAACTGCCGGACTCCTCCGTGCCTTTCACGTGCAAACTCCCTGCCTGGCTGGAGCTCCTCTGCGAGGACCCGACGCAGCTTTCGCCAAACACTCGGGATCCGCACAGACCCTCAAACACGACTGGCGTAAACACGGGTGTCGCTCAGAGAAGGGCGTGAGTCGCTGGGACTTCTGCGGCACTGCCATGACTTGGGGGGGGGGGGGGGTCACCACATGGTCTTTCTGGTCCAGACGAGTCGCCTTCGGTCCATCGTCATCGGAAGTGGACACTGACGCAGCGGAATGTTGTGCTGCCCCCTCGACTTCCCCTAAAAACTAAACACGGGCCGACCTGAAAACCAGCACTTCTTGTGGGGGGGGGGGGGGGGGGG
>JASSRZ010000055.1:15182297-15193961 GCA_032164315.1 Malacoctenus gilli | reverse complement strand
TGCGGCCGCACGCAAGGTGAGAGTGAGGAGGTGGGGCGCGGCCCGCGCTCTCTGGGCCAAAACCGCGGAACGCGACTCGGCACGGCTGCTCCGATGGCCGCTTGTAGCGAGAAACGCGGCTGAACGGGTGACGAGAGCGGATTCCTTTGATCTCGCAACATCCGAGAGCTCGAGCGGAAATCTTCCCCTCGTGGACGTTTGCAGCCTCTGAAGCTCTCCGACGTGTCGCACGAGGGCCGAAAAGTCAAACCTCGGCTCGAACTGGTGCTCGTCCACGAGCTGCCGGCCCGTGTCGTCCCAGTCTGATTTGCCGACGCCCCAAAGAGCATTTTGTCATGTCAGGAATGTTTGGCTTCCTGCGCCTTTAAGTGCCCCATAAACGCAGAATGGGGTCGAGGTCAGGTGACGGAGGAGGGAAGCCCCCCGAGACTCGCCACTCTTCGCTCTTTGAGTAGCTCTTCAAAGCGCCGAGGTGCGTTCTGGCTCGTTACGCTGCCACGGAATGAATCTCTCCCCGCAAAAAGACATAAAGCAGACGGGGGGCTGCGTGTCTCCGTCGGACGGAGAGGGGACTCCGCCGTGGTGGGGGGGGGGGGGGTCGGCCATCGACCCCTCGGACTCCTTCCCAGCGGCACCCTTGTGTCTCAGACACCTCCAACAACTCCTTTTCCCGGATTTCCGACAAAGCTGTTTTGGTCTCCCGCCGAAGAAACACAACGAACTTTCGGACTCCGCCGGTAAAAACCGCACGAGCTGCTCCCGGAACAAACGATTGCAGTCGGACCACAATTCTCGACGGCAGTCGGGTTGCGATCGGACCTTTTAATCAGCTCACAGGTTATTTTCAAGGATTCTGACGAAAGTGTGACTGGCAGGTTGAAGCAGGTTGATGTGGAACTTGAACTCAAATAAAGACTTTGTCTCATATGTGAAGAAGTCTTTCAGCAGATCAGTTCTATTGAGCGTTGCCACGGCGCCGCTTTAAACAGTCGCACCTTCAGAAACGGGGAGTCGACGCCTTCAATGCGTTCAAGTTTGTACAGAAATGTTGCGCAATCCGGAATATCACATCCACAACATGATTCCTGGCAATTTTCTGGTTCACATGAGGAAGGATGAGACTTTTGGTTCTTGCAAGATGCTGCCAAAACCCCCACCGTGACCCCCCCCCCGCGCGCCCCCCCCCCCTCCTCCTCAGCAGCTCACCTCTGGCTGGATGGCTTTGAACACGGGAGCATCCATGAGTGTAATCTGGCCCTGGAGGACAAAACAAACACAACAGTTGTTAGTCGTTTCTTCTCTCTGCTCGGGCTGCAACATACAAACAGCAGCTTGTCACAACTCCCGAATCAACCAGCCGTCACGGAGCGGGTCAGCGCAGCAGCAGCAGCAGCAGCAGCAGCAACGATCCAACGGCTGGATCGCCGCTTCAGTTCCACAGGCTGGCTGCTTGTGACGGTGTGCGAGCCATTTCTCTCCACACGTTTGGGGGTTTTATTTAGATGACATACCAAGGAGAGGAAGCAAAGTGGACAAACTAGAAAAAGACTGCCCTCTTGTGGCCGAATGGGGAAAAGCAAAGAAAAAGACACGTGTTTTGTGGGATTTTGTAATAGAAATGACAGATTTTATAACTTTCTTTGAGTTATAAAAGGGACATGGTTGGCTTCAGGGTGAGGCAGGTGCATCAGGAGGGAGACGTTGCTCCGGGTCTATTCGGAGATGCCAGCAGGAAGTTTGTGAGGAGGCAGCTGGGGAGGAACTCAATCAGTGCCTGCTTGGCGCTGCCAAACATCATCAATTATTACTGGTCCAAAGGATGACCCCATTTCCTGCCCCATCATCCCATCTCCTCCCGACTCCAGTCAGCACATCCCAGCCGAGTTTGCTGAACACTCGAAAAGGAGCGGCGGACGCGCAGAAAGCCGCAAACCCGACTTACGGCATATTCTTCGGGAGTGACCTTCAGCACATCGAACACAACGGCGTCGAAACTCTTCTTCAGCTCCGAGGACCCTTTGTCGCTGAGAGACTCTGAGCTGCTGCTCTTCTGGAACACAGAGAAAGGCGGTCAGAGAGGATGGCGGCGAGAACAGCGGTACGAGAGGTTCGCGGCCGTGGACGGGGGCTCTCAGTGCCGAGACGTGCACGGGACGTGCGCGGGAGTCAAGCGTCAAAGCGGAGACTTGGCTCACCTCAGAGAGCGTTGCAGCGGAGTTGGCGATGCTTGATTGGCCATTCGGGAGGTCCATCGTTCCCACACCCTCAAGCTTCAGCGCAGGAGACCATTCATCATCCTCAGCTGTAGCAAAGCCTGCCTGGCCCCCTGGACACACACACACACACACACACACAATAGACACACACAACAGTGGTGAGTTGTGCAACATGTCCTCCCTTTATCACCTGCCTCCAAACTGAAGAACTCTACACTTGAGGCAGCAGCGCCACCATGTGGTCACAGTGAGAATCTTCATTTTTTTGCTTTCACGTCCTCGTTTACGAAGCAATTTGCAAGTAAGCAACGTCCACTCGGAGTGCAATCAGCTGTGGTTGAAGTCGCGAAGATGGCGACGAAAGTGTGGCGGCACGGAGCTCCGGCAGCAGGCCTGCGAGCGCCATATGGCCCGGCACTTTCACGGGCCGTCTTCACCGTGCCGCGGAGAGGACGGGACAGAAGGAGCTTAAGGCTGAGCATTAGGGAGGAGATCTCCTGCGAGAGGGGTTTGGACGTTGTGAGCTGCGCCACGCTAAACAGCTTACCTGCGCCGCTGCCACTCAGCAGCTCCCCTGCACGGTTTGACTCAGCTGGCGAGCAGCTCGAAGTGAACGCACCTCGGAGCCCGACGTTGCCAGAAATGTCACGAACGCACAAACAAATGAAGCAAACGCTCGCCTGTTTTCCCCCATCCGAGTCCGATTGTTCATCACGTATCCGCAATTTCAGCAAATGAGCGTCAACCGCTTCATGCTGCATATCTTGGTTCGATCCTGACAATGCGATGAATATTAAAACTGGAGCTTCGCCGTGAAGCCGCTGAACAGGCGAAAAATATTCGGCTACAAGTGATGTCTAATTAAGATGATGTTGTGATGTGCCGGAATTTTCTTCTGTGCTTGGCATCGAAAACACCTCCGAGACTGTTCTTCGCCAAGAGCTCGCAGAGAGACGCTGATGAAAAACAAGGAGCTGCCTCCGAGCCTCAAATACTCACAGATAGCAAAAGCATCCCTTGTGTGCTTGACAATGTGGGCCTGTGTGTGTGCGTGCGTGCGTGCGCGCGTGTGTGTCTCTCTCTCTCTCTCTCTCTCTCTCTCTTTTCGACAGACCTCGGACTCAAATGGCCTGTGCTCCAGGAGCCATTAGCCGTCCTCCACAGTCGGATTCTGCCAGGCCGAGAGCAAAACAGCCGTCCATCACGCCGACCCGCCTCGGCGAGCGACAGCGCTGTGTATTTGTACAGGAAGTAATCGCAGGTCTGTATTTACGGGCCCACGTCTGTTTAATCACGTCTTGCTTTGGTGATTAGCTCACTTCCACTTCTCATGTCTCTCTGGGTTTAGTCAAGTTGTCAGCGAGACCTCTGATACAAGCAGTCGAATGCCCAGTTTTCCCACCTCCACTGAACGCACACGTCACAGATACACATATAAATGCTTGAAGGGGTTTTATTCATACAGTGTTAAACTCTGTTATTATTTGAAAATACTTTAAGGTGATCCAAACAATGTAAGTGCATGTGACTTTATATGTTTTTGATGTTTCCGTCAAGTGTGAAACAATCTGAGCAGAAAAGTACAAATTGAATCAAAAATGTGTCTGATTATGGCGTTTACATTCAGATAAAACAGAGACAACACACAAACAAATCCAAATAACATCGACAACTGCTCAGGGACTCAATGTTTACATGTCGTGCCTTGGATTGCGTCTACGGTTTGCCTGCTTTACCAGGCGCACGACCTCCAGACGCACACATGCAGCGGCCAAAGCTCCCAAGGTCAAACTTACCAGATGTGTGTCAGATGCTCATCGTGGAATCAGAGGCCGTCTTTCTCTGAGGCGTTCTCCTTCTGTCTGCCTGGAAGCTGCAGGGAGCCAAGAGAGGGAGACGAGGGTGAGACGAGACGAAGGCAACCACACGGATCATCTTTTGCCTTTTCTTATTTCACTCTATTCGTGGGAAGATGACCGACTGCTGTCACTTCTTCACTCATTCATGCAGAGACGAAAAAGAAAGCCACAAATATTCCTTCAGTACCAATATCGGACACGTAAAGAAGCACCGCATCTGAATATTGATTTGTGTGTTTGCAATCAATTTCGCAGTTAATGTAAAACGTGTGATGTGCGTTAAAATACACGGCGACCGCGTCTCCCTTCATGCCAGTGCAGGACTCGCTCTGGCCAGTAGGTGTCTCACTCATCCAAGCCATGAGCGCCTGCGCGTTCAAACGGCAGACTTCAGCTGCGCTGGAAACAAACGCTGCATGGTGGCAGATAGCAGTTGGCCTCCAGCCATCAGGTGGAGGCTAAGAACCCCTCATCCCCTCCTGCTTGTTATCAGGCTGCTTGGGGGGGGGGGGGGGCAAAGCTCACCGGCAGAGTAAACAGTGGATTAAGATTCCTTCGGGGGCTGTGGCGCAAACTTGAAACCTTCGCCTCCACAACGGCACAGTGCTTCTGGAGAGAAAATGACGTCCGACTTTGAAAAGAAAGCCCCTTGTCAGAGATTGCGTTCGACACACGCGTGAGAAGGACGGAGCAGCAGCCGTCCTCATGTAGACACGGCGAGGCCGGGTTCACGTGTGCAGTCTGTGTCAACGTCGCACGGCGTTGGACCGTCTGTTCCCCGCGCAGAGCAAACAGCCTCAGGTCGCTGCAGGTATCTGCTTGTCTGCTGCCACTCACATTGTTCCCTGTTTAAGCCCCCTTGTCAGGCTCCGTCCCAACCCTCCACCGATGCCCACACCTGTAGGTGAGGTAAATAAAGAAAACAAAGGGGCTGGGTGGGCTCACTGGCCCCCACCCCCCCCATCTGATCCTATCTCGCCCCAGGGCCTGAGTGGCGCTCTCCCTCTGCACCTCTGACCGGCAGCCGAGCTGGAACGTTTGGTGACATAATTCCTCGCTGCTTTTGCTCCCAGAGGTTCAAGTCCAGGGGAATGTTTATCAGCTGAGCTGCCACGGCCGCCGGATAAGGAACGCTGTATATGGAGGAAGGCGAGGGATAGCGAGACGGGCCGACGATGTTCCGGCGTCACAAGGAGGAGATCGGAGGAGGATGTCGCGAGGATTAGACGAGGAGGCCGGGGATAAGAGAGGGAGAGTGACGGCGCGAGGAAGGGCTCAGGTTGGAGCTTGCAGGAGAGGATGCGTTCGTTCTGAGGAGACGTGCGAGTCATTACACAGCGCGGCAGGTGCTGTTGAATCACACTCCCCTCCCTCCCTCCCTCCCTCTATTCATACCTGCCTTTAGAGCTTCGCCTGCTGCGGCTCAACCACAAAAGGCCCAGGCGGCCGCCTTACTTACTGCAGGGCGCATTGTCGCCTTCCTCCCCCGCACGCGTGTCGGCATTCACACGCCGGCGTATCTGTGCATGTGACAAGACGTTCCGCGTCCTGCGGTGACACTTGACGTTCCCGTCTCCTGCGGCGACCTCAACATGACAGGTCCCGTGTCCTCCACGCACTGTCCTTTTCCCCGCCGCCCAAGCCCTTCCCTGAACAGGAAGTCTGCCTGAGTCAGACGGTAATCGCGCCGCTGTGGCGGTGATGAGAGCAAAGATACAAACACTCGAAATGGCAAAAAGTGTTGAAGACTCATTCGACAATCGCCGAATCGCTTCGACGGGAATCCTTTTCGAACCCTGACAAACACTGAAACCACTGAGTGATCTGCTGAAAGTGAGGTTGCTTGCTTTGATGCAGAGAATAGTGGCACCTATGAATCGATGCATTTCAATTGTGACACTCGGGATTCACAGAAAGTTACTTCTTAACGTGAGATCGACAAATGCAAAGTTTAGATACACACGTTTTTCCTCCCAGAGTGCGACCGCTTTGCTTCACTTCACCCTTTCACCTGGATTTGATGCAGTTTCCTCAGTCTGCTGCTCTTCGCATTCCCCTCACAGGGCGCCACCATTCGCCTTCTCTTCGTCAACATCTGTGACAGCAGCTGCCCCCCCCCCCTCAGGACTGCCTCAGATGGAAGGATGAATAATGACACCCTGACTTATTAATTTGCTGTAGACATGGCCAAACTGCGGCGGCGCAGATGGTTCCGATGCGCCGGCCACACGAGGAAGGCGCCATTAGAACGCAGCGCGCGCCGCACCGATCCAATATTTGATCCAATTAACTGGTCCGCATACGTGTTTGCCTACTGCTACGTTTTCTGCAAACTGGCGTGCGTGCGCGTGTGTTACGGCAAGGGATCGTGCCGCAAGTGTGATGAAGGAGAAGGTCAGAGGCTGCGAAACTGTGAGTCGACGATCGCACGTGTGAGCCTTGCATCAGGCATCAACAGAGCAGTTGTGACAGTCCAGGCCTCCAGCGTTGCATGGCGAGACTCTCCCTCCCGGGGGGGCACTGCGAGACTCGCCCGCGAAGCCGCTCCCTCCGTGCGACACGGCCACGAAGGACCCCCACCTCCGAACGCACCGCCAAGAAGCCAGAAGGGACGAGCGCGGCCTCTCCCAGCCTGTATTATGCATACACTGCACAGACACATGCGGAAGTCGCTCGCTTGTGCCTGGCAGGCGCAGGGATCCGTGCGTCTGAAATCGTGCCGCAGATGCACCAAAGCCGGCGAGCCAAAGTGGGTCAGTGTGTTGAGCTGAGCACTGAGGGATGTGACGGGCAATTAAGCTGCGCTCTTGTCTTTCTCCTCTTTAGCACACGCAGAGCGCACACACAGACTCACGCTGAACCTATTCACGCTGTAATTGTCCCTCCACCTTTTGACCTGTCCAATATTTAGGAGGAGCAGGCGGTCTCGTTGCCGAACGACAAACATTTTAGCGAGTGAATCGCGCCAACGAGTTGGGATTCGAACTCCCTTCCGAGATGTTCGAGACAACCACGAGGTTTTACCGCCACAGCTGAACTTTTGTGCGGTCGCGCAGCAAAAATATGCAACACTTGCAAATTTGGCAACACATCCTGATGCCGGTTAATCACCATATAAGCCAGTTCGTGGCGATTGGGTGACGTGACGCCCCTGAAAGCTGGAGCGCGGCTCTCACTTTCTCTGGGCTCTCGTCAAACATCCCGGGGGGGGCCACGCGATCGATCTGGAGCGAAGAGTGGCTGTGCAGATTGCACACGCTCTCTAATAATCAACACACACACACACACACACACACAGACACAGACACACACAGAGGAGCAGCTGTGTGTCACAGCAGGTCAATACACACTGCTTTCACTCAGCAGGTTGGCTGTTCATGTCGAGGCTGGTGGCGCTGCCTGCGGAGGGACATTAGTGTGTGCGCGCGCGCACACACACACACACACACACACGTGTGCCTTGTCGTCGGGGGAACATGACGACCAGCCCCTTCACACCATCACTTAACATGCCGCTGATGTACGGACCCATTCGAAGGTCAAGAAGAGGGGACATCGACGGCTTCTTGGGCGTTTGAACGAGGAGCGGCGGAGGGGAGCAAATGTTGTCGTTCGAAGGGAGCAGGAAACAACAAGTCAACAAGTCGACAAACAACCGTCAGGCCAGAAAAGCCGCATTTTGAATGCCAGCCGCCGCCCCCTTCTGCAAATACTGGGTTCATACCATCAGGCTGTGCTCCACTTTCCTCAGAGTGTGAATTAGGAGCTGGTTTCATTGTCACAAAGATGAGCCAAGATAGGACACCCCCCCTCCTCCTCCTCCTCCTTCAGTTTGATATCTGGAGGGCGAAGGAGAGTTTGATTTTCAAGATGGCCGCACGCTGCGACAGGTTCGCACAAAAGTGTTTGGTTTTCGTCCGAACGGCAAGTAAAAGCTCCTTCACGCACTTTCAACGATCCGTAACGACGGCTCCGCTCCAGTTCGACCTGTGCGGTGGGACGCTGTCGGATGCTTTCATTGATACTCGAAAGAGCCGCTTTATTGGCCGCCTGCCGACTGTTGTCTGACTTGTAGCATTGTGAAAACAGGAAGCCAAAACCTGTTTTTTAACAAAAGAAGTGACCTCATTCTGAGTGAGGAATTCTCAGCTCACAGCGACGGAAACGCAAGCACTTGTTCGCACACAGCCAGCGTGTGCAAAACTTCAAGGAATCCCATGATTCACAGCCTAACACCACAGCAGGTTCCCAATATGCCGTTTCAGATTGTTCCCGACGAAAGATCAGCAATCGGGCCGAATATTGGGAGTTCCAAACGACGGCGATCTCCGTCACGGTCCGACGATCGATGCTGTCCCAAGAAAACGTCCTCACCGTCTCTGAGCACGTTCCTACAACTCTGATTCCGACTACGTTGCGCAACTTCTGCTCCCGAGACAAGCAGGAGAACTAAAGCCGAGAATTATCAGTGCTGGAGCGCCACCAAAGTCTTGGTGTGCAACAACCGGAAGCTCACCTTTTGGCCTTTACCTTTTTCTCGGTCACCTGGTGCCGGTGGCACTCCTTGATGACACGCAGCGTGACAGCGTCACTCCCGAGTCGCCGCATAAATCGGCGCTTTGTCACCGTTTCGGTTCGACGGGGGCGTGAGCGCGTTCACCGCCTCGTTAATGGAATCAACGTCGCACAGAGCAGCAGATAACAAACCTACAATGAGGCTTTGTCAAAACAAAAGCATGACTCGGGCCAGGAAGTGAGTGGAAGGCACTTTGTCCCTCGTGCACTCGGCCTTCTCTCCCCCCCCCCCCCATCAAGAAACCTGCCCACAGTGTGTCGAGTAATCAGTGACATGATGCAATCTCGACGCGACGCGCCTTCACCTCGCCAGCGTCACCCTCTCACATAACCAATCAGACTCATGTTGAGCGTTTGAGCTGTACGCGGGTGGAAACAGATCAAGTCTGATGAAATCAGGGCACCCAAGGACAGCGAGAGTCTCGGGAAAAGCAAGACGTTACGCAAGGACGCGACATTTGGGTGCTTCTGCAAGCAAAGAGAGTCGAGGAAGAACCAGCAACCATCGACGACAGAATGACAAATATTTACAGATTAAAGGAGGGAATGCGCAGATTGTTTAAACAAAGGGAGGACCAAGTTTTCAATTCCTAATTTTCAAGTCTTTTCAGCGAGACAATGCCCCCCCTCCCCGGTTGTGATCACTGAGAGAGTTCAGGTTCTCGTCTGCGTTTCTCAAAATTGCACCAACCTCTCACTCTTGTGGTGGAACTCCTGTACATCCCCTCCGGCAGCATTACGAATTCAAATCCATGTAAATTTATGCGCATCAAATGCACGAGTGGGCATTTTGGAAATAAAAGCAAAGTTACAGCGTTTGGAACGAGCGAAGGCGGCACCGAACGAACCGGCGCTCTGACAAAACAGAGGGCCCCGTGCAAAAGGTGGGCTCGCACCGCTACCTGTCATGATGCTGCCAGTTTATCTCCATGGCGACCGGCTCCGGAGCGAGCGACCGAAGTCGTCCATCGTCTCGTAGGGTGACTTGGATGCTCGGTGCAGCCGACCGACAATTGAAATAAATTCACAGCAGCGCTCGGAGCGGCTGAGAAGAAAAAGTTCAAATAAAACAGAGGCATAAAAATACTGCGTAAACAACGTGGAGGTTTATGTGGCCAAAGGTCAAAACAGGGACGCGGTGAAGCCTTTGGATGTGGCCACGCCCACATTTTCGTGAGTGGATGAATGATAAAAGACTCTCAGCATTTACTGGAGCCAATCAAAGTTCAAGTGCCTCCTGTGATGCGGCCTGTGTGCTGGTGAGGAAATGTAGGTCATCTCCCCCTCGCCAGCGTACAGCTGCACCTAAAGGACGGGATGCAGAAATATGCACATATATTAAAGCAGAGTTACGCAGTTTGGAGGGGAGGTAAAGTTCCTCCGCTTCTAAATCAGCGTTGGAGCAGCGGCTCTCACCGTGGGGTGTGAGGATGCTTTTTATAGCCGCGCTGCCTTCGCTCGCTCCTCTTCCTGCACTTCTCCCTCGCTCCCTACATCTCCACGGCTTGATAATTGCAGCCCTGGCTTTACGGTTTGGCTTCTCAGGCCCGCCCCCGATCCTGTCCGTCCCCCCCGCACGTCCCCCTGTGACACCCGCACGCTGGTATGTACGACTCCCCAAGACCCAGATAAAGTATCGGGTCGATACTTCGCTGTGGCCCAGCTCTCGCTCACAGCAACCTCGGATTATTAAACGCCGCCGGACCTGCAGCTACCGACCGAGAACAAACACAAGGTCGCTCTGGAGCCCACGGCAGTTTCAACTTATGCTTAACCGAAACAAGCCGCCGCAGTGCCAAGCTTGCGAGCGGTGGCATGCGGCGGGGCCCTCCGAGCGGCGGGCCGTCGTCACGTGCGGGCACAGCACGGGCCGCCCGCAGTTCCCGAGCGAGGGCCTCGGCCTGATTTGTGGCCCAAATGGGAACGGGCAGGCGGCCCGGCGCAAGTGCAACTGTGCCGAGGAGGCCTGAGTGACCTGGCCAGGGAGTCGGGTGAGTGGCGGGAGGGCGGGGGGCCGAAGGAGGCGGCGGCGGCGGCGGCGAGAGAAGAGGAAGCGGAGGAAGTGAGATGCTGGCAGCGGCACTGTTGTCTGTGGTCATTCGCTGCACGGACTATTAACAAGGAAAGGGCAGGCGAACAATGTGGGGCAGCAGAGCAGTCAGTCAGAGCACTAATGTTTAGAGGAAACTGATAGCATCTCGATGTCTTCCTCTATGAGTCTCTGAGGATCGCCACCAATGTAAACCACAGGAGGAAAACCTCCCTTATGGGGACCAGCCGCGGCCCCTTGGCTGAGAGCGCCGGCACGCGTCCGACGGACCGAAAGAGCAAGAAACCTCTTATTTCTCCATCTTTATTCTGGGAGGCCGGACTGCTGAACTTACCAACACGGAAGCATCAATGCCGGAGATCCAGCCGATCAGTGAGGCCCACGGATCATTCAACTACAAAGTATAAAAACCGCAAGTGTCCAAAACATTGCGAAATGCAGAAGCAGGAAAAAAAACTGCGGTTTCCGCTTGTCAACACAACATCGTCAGGCAGCGTTCTTCCATGTTTATGGTGAAAGGACATTTTTACGACGGCCTTCTGTGATTTACGATCCTGCAATCCGGATCTAATGTGAGCTGCGTGCTCTCGCATCAGGGCGGAAGTGCGCAGAAGAATGTAAACACGTGAATATTAAGAAAGGAATGACACGTCCCGGAGTAGACGGGACAGACGGCATGAGGGTAGAATGTCGGCCAAATAGTACAATAAGCTTTCGTCTGTCAAGGTAATCTTGAGTGACCTCCGTTTTGGTAAAACGAAAAGAAGAAAAGTTGACCTTTGGGGGAGGAAGGCTGTCGGGGGGGGGGGGGGACACTGCAGATAAACGGGAGACACGCGTCCGCCGGGCTGGTTCGACAGCGTTAAAGCCGACACAGCGCGCCGCTCAGTGAATGAATGGAGCATTTATAAACAAGGAGGAAGCAACGCTTCCCAACTTGCGACAACAAAAGCGTCAGCAGACC
>JASSRZ010000055.1:15132073-15145470 GCA_032164315.1 Malacoctenus gilli | reverse complement strand
GCATAAAACGACCTTAAATGGGACTGAATAGACACTTTCTTTACTGTTTTCCACAACCGAATGTCTGGGAAATAAACAGAGTCAGGAACGATTCAGGGAGACTGGAAGTGGAAGTGACCAAATATGGTCACTTGTCTGAACACGGGTTAAACCATTAGGACCAGGCTGGACACGTGCAGTCGTCACTCCGATACGAGTGTGAAATGATGCCATCGTTTTAATGATCCGTGGCTGATTTAATTGTTCTGTGAGGCTCATGGCGGGGAAATCGTGACGGCAGACGCGCCCGCACGCTGCAGCCACTCAGGAACAGAGCAGAGCGGCTTCCAGAAACAGTCCAGTTGCTTTTTAGTGGCATTGGTTGGGTGCCTTTCAAGCCTTTTCCCAGCAGAAGCCACTTAGAGGTCATTCGTCTTGGAGCAGCACTTTCTTCGGAGTCAGTGGAGGCCCTTAATGTCATTTGCCTGCAAGAATGAAACATCTTGGAAAATTTGTTTCTGGGCTTTCTTGTCGAGCGGCAGATGAATCGATACGGCTCACAAACCAAAGTGTGCCGAGAGATTCTCGTCTAACCTGGTGGCAGAAACGGAGTCCAGCGTGAAGGAAACACAGGATTACAGTCGTCAGCGGGTTTTATTGCTGACAGGAAAAGGACGTCTCGGTGACCCCGACGACAAACACTCCCAAAAATATTCTGTGGCGAGTGAATATTCTCAACACAAAGTAACTCGTCCATCTGGTGGTGTTCTCTCAACTCCACACGTGATGGACTCGGCTTTGGGCTGACTTGGTGGTTCTGACTCTTTAAATCAGTCTCAGGCTTTTATGCTGACGGCCTGCGACGGCCTTCGACCCTTTTCACCTTTTCATCACTCGGAAGCGCAAAGACAAACCAAAATCGCACCGCTTCCGATCCAATGTCAAGTCACCAGCTTGCGGTGACCCGTTTTGGCCTCAGCCGTCCAGCAAACATCTAAAACGAATGAGACGACGCTCGTGCATCGAAGCAAATGCAGACAATAGCCTGCTAATGATGCACTGGCTCTCCAAAGACCGGCTTAATGTCTGCCAATTGGGAAGAGGTCGGGTAATGACCAAGTGCAAGAGCAGATGGTTGGCCTCTTGGCGCTCTCCGTGAGGAAGAATTGTCCCACACGCAGGACAACTGACTGCATCTCTCCTCGTGCAGGAAGTTGCTTGTGTCGGAGCCAGCAGCTTGAAGAGCACGACTGTCAACATATGACTTGATTGACCTCTTCACCAGCTTAATTAATGCCAATGCATTCAGCGTTGGGGACGTCCCTTCGGCCCTTCAAGCCCTTCGCCGTCACGCCTTCCAGAAGACTCACTTCACCTGTCTTCTGTGTCTCTTTGGCGGAGTTGGCGTCGGGCCTCCCGTCAGCCGCCTTCCAAGCGTGTGGTCTCGGACGGCTGAATGCATGACTTGACTGCCCGTCCGAATGAGAGCTTGACTGCGCCCAAAAATTAATAAGCGAGCACACACGATTCAATTTGGGTGCATTGTGTTGTCAACAAGCCGCTGGGGGACCGAATGCCGAGAAATTAGCCAGTGGACCACATGAGAGATAAGGCCTGTTAAATCTGTGCATGGCCGACAGGCTCCTGCTTTCAGGCCACATTATGATTGAGTTGTTGTTCATGCACGCTCCCACTGACACGCACACACGTGCACGAAGCGTGGGGAGCGTGGGGGAGCGCGCTTCTTCGTCCTTCCGCTCTTTCTCAGACTCTTTGGTTTTTTTGTATTCTGGACGTCTGCTTCTCTCAGGAGGGCAACACCTGGTGACGTCACCGTGGTAATTCATCCGCGACCACCGTGTGTGTGTGTGTGTGTGTGTGTGTGTGTGTGTGTGTGTGTGTGTGCGCGCGTGCAGAGCTGCAGCGTGAACGCGCGGACGGAGAGTCGGGGAGGAGGGGGCGCGCAGAGCGAAGCAGCGTCGTTGCAGCGCAGCGGAGAGCCTCAGTCACACAGCGGCGCGCGGAGAGGAAGGACGCACTTTTTTCCTTTGGCGCTCCGGAGGAGGACAAAAAGCAGAACCCGAGCCGTCTGCCGGACCGAGGCGCGCACGAGAGCCCGCCACCCAGCCTGCCATCCCCGGGAACGCCAGAGCGGAGCGCGTCTCCTGCGAGAAACTCTGCGTCCAGGATTCGGCGACTCTTTTCGTCACGCGTGATGGCATTTGTTTGGAAAGTCAACAAAGAGCTCTGTCTGCTGGACGCAAGTGACTCCCGACGATGAGACACGCGGGGAGGGACGCCGACACTCAGTGGCACTTGGTTTTCCCTCAGGTGGGACCGAGTCCGGTAAGCTGCGCGAGTCTCACCCCCCACGGAGCGATCAGCGGTCACCTTCTGCAACGCTGTCTCGTGGCGCGCCAGCGTGCGTGTGAGTGCGCGAGTGAGTGAGTGACTGAGCGACCGAGCGACAGACTTTCGGGGAGTGCGCGCACGAGAGAGAGAGAGAGAGAGAGCGAGGCTGGATATACACCGCAGCCCGGCTCGCCGACAGCCACTGCCGCCCTCCCACAGCCCCCGTGTCGCCCCCCTCTCAGCGCCTCAGACCCATGCAGGATGCCCGCAGAGCGCCGGGGAGTCCTGGTCCAGCTCAGCCCGAGTTCATGACGCTCTGGGCGGCCTCGTCATGCGTCTCTTGCCCGAGCCCAGCGCCCAGTCCCTGCGACTCCTCTTCCTCTTTATCTTCGTGATGGGGGTGACTCCTTCTCCGGCTCTCACGGCCGGCTGCCCGGACAGGTGCGTGTGCGACGACCAGCTGGTGGTCCAGTGCGCCGGGCAGGATCTCAGCCTGTTCCCCAGCGACCTCCCCCTGGCCACGCGGCAGCTCATCATCTCCAACAACCGCATCGGGGACCTGCCGGCGCTGCAGCTCAACTACCTGTCCGATCTGGTCTATCTGGATTGTAGCAACAACTCCCTGAGCGAGATCTCCGAGTCCACCTTCGGGAACTTGCGCAAGCTGGCCTACCTGGACCTGTCGTTCAACACGCTGCTGCAGATCGAGGACCGGACTTTCGGGCCCCTGGCGTCGCTGGTGATGCTGCGGCTGACGGATAACCCGAGCCTGGGCGAGATCCACCCGGACGCCTTCGCCGAGAACGTCGCGCTGCAGGTGCTGGACGTGAGCCGGAACAACCTGACGGCTCTCAACATCAGCAGCCTGATCGCCCTGCCCGCCCTGCGCTCGCTGGGGCTCAGCGGCAACCCGTGGAGGTGCGACTGTGACACGGAGGACCTCTGCCTTTGGGTGCAGATCGAAGGCTTCAAGTTTCAAGGTGAGGATGGGCGCCTGGCCAGAGTTTCCGCGCGCGAACCCTGGTACACGGAGACATTTGGGGTCATTTCATCCGGTTTTGTGTGTGCAGAAGCTGCTCCTTTTCACTCGTTGCCAGAACTCCCATTTGCTGCGTTCCTGTTCAGGTGGCAGAGGAACAGCCTTGCTTCTGGTTGCTCCCTCGGGTGTTTGGCTCTGGAAGCGCATCTGCTTCGAACGGCCACTTTTCTGTCCAAAAAGGCCCCCAAAACAAAACCCCGTCCACTGTCTTTTTTCTTCTCTGCTGAGACAATAAGCCAACGACGCCCCGAGGTCTCATCATTTGTTCCTGTCACAGCAGCTCATTTAGATAATTTGGTTGCGGGCACTTGGTCAGTTTAGCTTTTTGATGGCGGCCCACTCATCGCATGGCTGCTCTCCATTTATTTTGTGGCTGTGTGTGTGCGCGCGCACTGCCATGTGCTCAGAGAGAGAGCGAGAGAGAGAGAGCGAGAGAGAGGGAGAGGGGGGGGAGGATCCACAGCTAATAGTTTGACCTGAGAGTCAGAGCAATCTGAAGATTTTGTCCCTCTGCCCCCATCAGCAACACGATCCCTCCTAACCGCCCTTCACGTCTCAATAGCGTCTCGGGTTTACGTCGGCGAGTCAACACCCTCGCGTTGCCTTCGCTAAAACGACTGCCGCCGCCGCTGTTTGTTAAGGAGAGGTTTTGTGGACCAGAGTGACCCGAGAATTGAGAACGGACGGACCGGTGACCTTCCGAGAGGCGACAGGCGGGGATGATCTTTGCCTGCAGATGTTAACTGAGCTCGGCCCCACGCAGGGTGAACCGGACCGGGCCTCGTAACAATGACTAACAATTTGTCCTCCTGTTGGACGTCGTCCCATCGATCTTCCCGCATTGTCTCCGTCCCGGTCCTGAAGGCACAGATAATGCCGAGGGGACGATTGTGTCCTTTTGTTCCCTTTTTCCCCCCCTCTCTCCCTGGCTTGCCGCTCCCGCCGACACACAAACACCTGAATGAACGCTCACACGGACGCGAAATGCGCCCGGCCGTGCCGGTGCCCCCGTCGCCGTATGCCGTGGCCCCGCGGCACAGATGGTTAATGATGTTGCTCAAAAAAGCTGGGCTCCCATGCGCCCACGAGGACAGAGTTGTGCGTCTGTGAAGTGTTTTGTGAGGGTGACTCACTCCACTCCAGTGTGAGTCAGTGTGCGATCGGGAGGTTAGGGGGGGACCCTCCAGCCAGGACCTGTTGGGGGCAGCAGCGATAAGTGACAAGGGGCCTGAGAGGAAGGCCACTCCAAGACAGCAGGTCCCCAAAGTTGTGAGCCACCTTCGCGCTGAGGCGGCACGCACACACACACACACACGCGCGCACACACACACACACACACACACACACACGCTCTGCTCTGCTCTTTATACCTCCGAGCACCTGCGCTTCACACAGAACGCATTTCTGCAACCAAATCCGAGCAAATACTCGAGTGGAAGAGCTTTTGAAGTGTAAGTGACACAACACAACACCCACCGCTGATCCACTGCGCATCACAAACACGCTCAGCTGCACTGCTTCAAATCGCAGCCACTATAAAAGCACTTTGTCATCAAATCAAAAGTTGGGAGCGTGAGCAGCGCAGCTCCGACTGATCCGACTTAATAAACGCATCAAACGTTTGATTGCGACCGTTGTGATGAAGCTAAAGAGGGTCAAGTCAGTGGGTGTGAGTCTGTGTGCGTGCGCGAGTGCGTGCGCGTGCACACGCACACGTGTGTGAGTGCGTTGTGTTTGGTCATAGATGCCCTGCGAAGTGACTGCAGGGCCATGAGTGTAACGTACAGAGAGTCGAGCTGTCTCTGCCTCTCAGGGTGAATATGAATCAGGTGCATGCAAGTGTGGATGTTTGTGAGTGCTCGCAATCCTTCCACATCAACTGGTCCAGGGCCTGTTTGTGTCTCTCCTGGAGTTAAAACTGGAACAAAACACTGTGTGATGAACCCGCTTGGCTCTGGCTGGTTGTGGCCCAGTTGTTTGGCTGTCTCTGTCCGCGCACCTGAGTGAAAAGCAAGCCGTGCGGGTCCGGTTTCCGTGACAGGCGTCTGTCACCGAGAACGGCCGACACGGCTTGACTCCGGTTGACACCGAAGTCAAATCCCGTCCTCGCAAAAGCCGGAAGGTTGCCGGCTGCGTTTGAGTTGCGTTTCGGATTAAAGAAGAGGCGCGTGATGGGCGGACGCCACAGGAAGACAGGCGGGACTCGTATATCGCAACACGCCCAGTGGTTCAAGGTTTCACAGCTGTTCCAGAGATAAGACGAGAAGAAAAGAGTGATACTGGGGCAATGAAGAGCTCCCACGTGAATAAACGGAGGCATCGGGTCGGTTGAGTCAGAGTTGGTTGGAATATCGCAAGTTGAAGGCAAATACAAGAGACGATGACAAAGACACATTTGGAGACGCTCCAAAACAAAGGAAGACGAAAGTGTGAAAGCACTTGAGTGTCTTTAAGGCCACTGCTTTACAACATGCAGGTGTGAGTGGCTGAAAGGCTGAGTGCTTTTCTGCTTCAGCACAGAACCTCCAAAAGTTGCGGGTCGTCGATGGCCTGCAATCACTGCTCAGAGCCTGAGATGCCAGCAGGAGGAACGGAGGAGGAGGAGGAGGAGGAGGAGAGGACCGAGAGGAAGACACGGACGCAAACGGAGGAGACGAGACCCAACGGTGCAGCGGCCAGCGTGAGCGAGGGAACAGCCGAGTGGGGGAGCTCCGGGGGGTCGCGGAGGGTCCTCAGCAGCCTCCGCTTGGAGCAGAGATGCTGTGAACCAGACCTGAGGGAGCTCCGGGCTCCACCACCCGACCCCATCATCTGTTTTCGCCAACGCGTGACTGATTGCTGCAACAAGACAGTCACAATTCAATGAAAAAGTTGAACCTCGGCTCCTGTTGGAAACCTGCGTTGGTCCCGCGAAGGAAAGGTGACCCGCGAAGGTCGAACTCTGCTGTGACCTTCTGAGTGTGACTAAATGAAGGGTCCACCCCCGTTTTTCTTCACGCCTAACTTGACCTCGTGCAATTGCGACCAGCAGAGCTTCACATAGAATCGCAGCGTTTTTCTCCAGATCATTTTCGCCACTCGCTGCATTTTGACCCTTCTGTGGCTGGAACGGACGCCCACAGCCGGACGGCGCTCCCGTCCGAATCTCCGTGCGGCGTTCCTCCTCCGTTCTTGTCATAATGGAATTTGGGCTTGTCCGACCGCCCGCTGTACTCACCGTAGGTCGATTTTGACAAGTGCCTCGGCTAAATACACGGAATGTAAGTGGCTTGTCCTGCCCTGGGCTTGCGCAGTCTGTAGTGTTATGGCACCAGCGTTGGGGGGGGGGGGAGTATTTCTGGCTGCTCGTCAGTGCCCTGGACAGCTCACAGGCCCGAGGCACCGGGCCAAGGCGGGGGTGTGGGGGTGGGGGTGGGGGGGGTGCGCATGGGGCAAAAGTTAAATATTCATAAAAAGAGGAAGCGAAAGCGAGGTCACGGGGTTCGAGGGAAGATGGAAGCAAAGAAATAAGTGAGGATTTAAAGGACCGATGGACCCGATTGGCTTGAATGGAAGTGGCTTCTCGTCTGCTCAAGACGTGACACGAGAGGACGGAGCCGCTAAAATAGCGGCGGAGGAAAAGAGGGCAAAAACAAAGACGAGATAAGAAGGGGGGGGGCGAGGGGGGAGATGGGGCTCAGCGATTAAAACGTCCTCAGATCCAGCGAGGACAGCGCGACTATTGAGGAGTTGCCGATCGTCTGCGCCCCAGATCTGTCAGTCACGTCCATTAAAACATTCATTATGACAAGCAGCCATCGATTCCATTTAATACAGGTAGATGATACATTATTTATCAGCTGGAACGGCTCCTCAGACCCATCTGGTGGGGGTGGCTTGGGGGGGGGGCATATCAAATTCAACTGGTGTACTCGTGTTCTGTGCTGCGCATGTATTTTTATGTCTCGGTGCATTTCGCTGCGTGAGCTCGGAAACCAAGATTGATGTGATGCTGGCGTGGGTGTGTTTGTGATGTGATCACCTGAGGCACAGAGGGGAGATAGCTCAGGTGTGTGCGCGCCTGTGTGTGTTTACATGACGGCACTGTTTGTGCGAGTGTGTGCGGCTGACCAGTATGCAAGCCAAGAGAATAAAATTGGAAAGGAGAGCGGCGAGTGTGAAGATGACAGAGCAAAACTCAGAGAAAATAGAAGGACGGAGGAGAAGAGAGACGATAAAGGCTCGTGGGGGGGTTGTGGGGGGGAGGGGGGGCACGAGCGGGAGAATAAATGCAAACGTGCCCGAGTGGGAATGAAAAGCGGGCGGCGATAAAGAGAGCAGGGCCGATAAGACGGGCCGATAGAGGAGCGAGGGCTGTTGCTGTGTGACCTTCACTCACCGGCTCCTCGCACTCTCGCGCTGTCTCTCCTCACTCATCCGCTGCCAGAGGAAGGAGGGATCATATGGAGAAATGATGGAAAGGAGGATGGCGGTAATCTGACTAATGCCGTATTTGAGCGGAGAGGAGTGTGAAGGCGTGTGTTATTCAGCCCAAGTGGATGTGATGGAGGAAAGGTCAGCTATTCTTAGTCCTGGCCAACCCCAGTGTGATGCGTTTAGCCGGCTAAACGACGATGCTGCTGGTGCTGGTGGTGGTGTGGGGGGGCTGACGCCTTAGTCTACATTTGGTAGGCCTCCCTTCAACACATCCAGGTTCAAAGAGTGAACTAATTCTCACCCAGAGTTGAAAAAGCAAAGTTCTCGTCTTGGTGGTTTTTGGGCTCTTGGAGATCATCGCAGTGGGAGAAACGCAACGGAACAACACGCAAGCGCCACAGACTGTCACCCAACGTTCGAACCGCTACACCAGACCACCTGAATGTCAGCAGGGCAGAGACACGTGAAGAACACCCGACCGTCTGCTTTCCTGGCAGCCTCCGTCACAAACTTCCAAAGTCTTCGGCGAGCGGCGGATTCCTCGTTTCCCGGGAATTCTCGGCAGCAAGCGGGAGGACATCCGTACCCGTTGTGATGTCGCGTATTCGCCCCAGAGATGAACAGTTGCCCTCAGTTAATGCTCGGTGATTGAGGGTATTAAAGGAGGCTTGTGTCCACAGCTCCCAGCCTCCCCCTCCATATGAGACTACAACCGTACTGATTACCATATGCATTGGTATAATTAATCTGCTTATAAATAGCTCTGTTCCCAGTTTACAGGACGGCCTCTCTTCTGCCCTGCAGGTTAATTCCTCACAACTCTGATCATCTGTGTGCGTAATCACAACATACTGTGTGTGTGTGTGTGCGTGCGTGTGTGTCTTTGCGCGCATGTGAGGCAGAAATTAAGCCAGTTTGGATTTCCTGGTGTGTTTGTCAACACAATGTCGCCCTGACAAAAGCCTGACATTGTTGTTCTTCCTCTCATTGCTTCTTAATGCGTGCGAGTGTCAGAGAAGCAGGAAAGGTGTCGGAGGAAAACACTCGAGAGAGTCAACTTTTTTTTAGGAGGGGGGGGGGCATGTCACCCCCTCCCGTTGCCCCTCCTCCACAGAGGCGAGGAGGAGCTCTCTTCTCTCTGACCTGGAGAACATCCAGCTGAAGAAATGACACCGAGACCGTCGCTCCCAGAACAGCCACATCCACGCACAGTCTGTAATACAGACGCGTAAATGCAAAGAAGAACCCTGAAGCCCATCAGACCGCCGCAACATTTCCATCTCGTCCTGTGATCACTCACATTCACTCACGCATCCTGGTTTCATCGTCGTGTTTGAGGACACTTTGGCGCTCTGAGTGAGATGAACGTAGCACCGGGAAGTCTGAGAATCGCGCCACGGCTGGACATCGGTTTGCGGGGCCGAGACACTTCCGCAGCAGTCTGCCCTCCGTCCACGTTTGATGTTTCTTGGCTCTGCGGCTCTTGGATTCGTTTTGTTGCTGCGCTCCAGATCTGGCCCAGGCCGTAAATGGTGCGCGGTGGAAAGCTTCGCTCACGGCTGTGCCAACTCTTCCTCGAGGTGATTCTTTGAGCAACTCAGTCTGGTGCTGCAACTGTGTCTCTTGAGCATCCAGCCGGCGTGTCGAAACTTTGTGTCCGTTCTGACGTGGAGGCTGCTGGTTTGTCCTTTTCTGCTCAGCATTTGAGATGTTGCTCACAAGCTGAAATCCTGACCTTACATTTGATCCGTCAGCTGGTTAAGGCCCTCGTGTGTGTTTTGTTGCGTTTCTATGCGAGCAGAGAATTGCGGTTGTGTGTTTTCCTCCGACTGCTGCTGTTTACGTCCTGGGCTCGTCTCGCTCACTGAGCTCGAAGTCTTTATGTCCGGTCAGCGGCTCTCTTCATTCGGTGGCCTGCAAGGTGTCGCGCTGCCACCATCGACCACCGTATTACCATAACACGATGACGTCCGGATAAATCCCCCCCCCCCCCCCACGCACGCACCACTCCAGGTCCTAACAGGGAGCGGGACCGATGGATGACCACCACGCTCTGATTCCTGTCCCGCCGCCGCTGGAAGGTCCAGACGGAGCCGCCACAATAACAGTCGAGGTGCCGGCAGGAGATATTGCTTGTGAAGATTAATGTTGTCTGGGCCGAGCCGCACTATCTCATCATGAGAGGGCAAGAAAGAGGGGGTGGGGGTGGGGGGGGGTGTCGGAGTCCCGCGTTCATCTTATGTTCCAGTATTTTTCAGCTTGCTCAAAGTGGCGGAATATGAGATGGGCCTGCATGCAAAGGAGGCTGCAGCAAGTGTCCTGAAACGGCTGGAATCCGACTGCAGAATGAACAAAGCTGACACGCGCTTTCTTTTTCTCGCGCTCCCTCCTTCTCGCTCACATCCTCCCAAACTGGAAAGTCTCCTGAGGTTTAGTTCCTGGAGAGCGTTTGTCTCAAGGCTTGAAAAATGTGAGAACGGCACGTAAAGAATAAACAACGTCCTCTGAAATTTAATGAGGAGTCAAGAAAAGGACAAGAGCAGCAGGAAACGTATAGGCAAAAAAAACCTCCCTGAAACATTTCAAAGTTTCGACTTTTAAATGTTATATTGTTGAGATAAATTTGAGCGCTTTCTTGCACAATAACGCACCTTTAAACGCTCACTGCCGACAAGCAGAGAGCCAAGGAACCGTAAAGGTTACTGACAGCGGGACACGTCAATTTCGAGAGTCCTGAACCGCAAAACCGGAACGTCATGATGTCAGCCGCAAAGTGTGGAGGCCGGTATCGCCGGGGACAGGATTTGGTGAAGGAGGGGAGGGCTGTGAAGGACGGTAATGTCCAGTGGAAATGTCAAGGGCACTCTGCCAGGATGGCGCCTGTTTTTCTCGGGCCGAGCGAAGGGCCGAGCGGGACGAAAAGAAAAGCCGCGAGTGACGGACAAACAGACTCGGCCCCGCAGTCAACTATCTCCGCCGCCACCTTTTGCCGTCTTCTCCGCCGACACGTCGCTTTCCTCGCGTCCCATTCGTGCCAGCGAGAGGATGGAGCCACAACTGGAGCAGCAGAAACGGAGGAAGGGTCAAACGTGGGCCGGCGCATTCTGGACCAACTCTGGACTTATATCAAGGGATTCAAAAAACAACAAATGAGAGGGACAACTTGCTGTCCACGAAAAACAACTCCAGCCGAATGTATCTTGTTTCTGTGGTAAACAAGATGCGTAAACTGTTTAAAACTGGGAATAAAACTCTGGATTTCTTTTTGCCACCTGGTTCCAGATGAGCGGCTGCCGGCTCTGGTCACCAACTCGGTGTCTGGGGCTCCTCTGATCTACTGTGTCAAGTCCCCCATAAAGAAAATTGCTTTTCAAAATGTTTTTGTTTATCACTCCCCCCTCCCCTCCCCCTCCCCCCTCTCCTCCCCCTCCCCCTCGCCCTCCTCTCCCCCCCGGCTGTAAAAACACTTATAAACTGTCCTCGGCTGTGCCAAGTTCGGGCTGAATGTTGTTTCAGAGATGTGTCTTCGCTTTCATCACGCGTCTCTCGGAGAGGAGCCCGAGCAGCACTAACGCGCAGCCAAGAAACTGTGAACGGAGTCAAAATTGTTACAGGAAGCATGAAAGAGTGACCGAAAGAGCGGAGGACAAACGAGACCCAAACAGCCAGAGGACTTGTTTGCCGGGCCTGCGTGTCTGCACGGCCACCGATTATGCCGCTCGTAACTCGCGTCGACTTACGGGTGGTACGTTGTGGGAATTAAGAGACAAGTAGCGCGCTGCTCGTACATGGAGAGGGAAAGAAAAGCCTCACACCTGGCTGGAGGCAAGGTTGGCAAGGTAGGCAGGGTAACGAGAGCGAGCAGATCAGCCAGAGCCGACCAGCACAGATGGTGACCGAGAGTGACGGAGGGACAGACTTGGAAAAAAGAGACAACAGCACCGCGAGGAGCTGTTGTTATTTATGTCGTGTGAACGGAGAGTTGAAGATACACAAGATGCAATCAATCAATGGAGGACGGAAAAGGAGTGTGACAGACTCCGTCTGTGGTGCCGATTTTTCAGCCCTCAAACATTTACTCGTCAAAGCAGATTGTTTGTGACGCTTTAAAAGAGACGAGGTGACAATCAGCCCGCTCATCCGACAGAGCCACCACGTGCGAGCCTTTGTGAGCTGGAGGGACGTGAACGTTTTGCCACTAAATTGGTGAGAGAGAGGCGGTAAAGTGTGCAAGTGTCAGGAGTGGCGTGAGTTGAACCACCAATGTGATGGTTGCGCCAGTGGGCGTCGCCCAAATCGGAGGTCACCGTGTGGGCTGACCTGTGTGGCCTCTGGTTCATACAGACACATTGTTTGGCATCACAGCTTTTTGCACGTGGCGCCTTGGAGCTACAGAACTGGACCACAGAGGCGAATCTCCTTGCTTACATTTGATGCTCACACTTGGTGGCCAAATTCATCTGCTTTAGAGGTCAAGTGGAGTCCAGCATTAATGGCCAAGGAAGGCTTTTGTAGGAGCATTGATGTGGGTAAGAAGATATGAAGCAGTGGTCATAATGTTATGGCCGTCCTTCAAAATGAAACACGGCAACAATTCCTCGAAACACGTTGCGATTTGCGATGTCTGTGATCGCACGTTCTGATGCAGCGGGCCGACGTCCCGTCAGCGGAGAATCCGATTTCTCATTCAGGTCGAGTGTTTCCTCACGCAAGTTTCTGCAAGAGCTCCTCAGTGCTGTTTGAGAAATGCTTCATATGAAGGAGAAACAAAAAGGGATTTAAATATCAAAGGAAGGTTACCTGTGCGCTCTCTCTCTCTCTCTCTCTCTCTCTCTCTCTCAGTTCATCTTTAAATTTCTGAAGAGTTTGCGTCATGATTTGAAAACAGAGCAAACAGTTCAAAAATGAGTTGAAAGGATATTTTGTTCCCACTCACGTCTGAAAAAGCGAAGGAGCGCCAGAGGAGTGTCGGTGAGGGGACGGACGCGACGGAGGGACGGTTTCAGGGAGCCTTGTGCGTGTCCCACTGAGAGACGGTCCAAACCGGAGGAGCGCGTGTCTGCTGGGCGCGTTACATAAAGCTCAGCGGGAGTGCTGCGACTCAACAGGAATGTCAGCACATCGCTGATCACTAATCGCAGCGATGACCTGCAGAAGGTCGAGCACTCGCCCGATGACCCGACGTCTCCCTGGACTCCCCTCGCAGAGAGACGTCAAAGAGACACAAACAGGCGACAGCTGTCGCGTTCCTGAAGCGAGTCGCCGCGTCGGCGCGACGGCCCGGCAGACGTGACACAGCGGGACCGACGCAGCTTCCCTCCTTCACCCCCCGCTGAGGCGATCGTCGATCGGGAACGTTGTCTAAACCCACCTCGGCGCGTCCGGAGGAACGTTTCCCTTTGACGTCTCCGGCGGAAATTCAGGCGGCCGAAGAGCCCTTCGAGCTCGCCGTGACGCAGGACTCTGCTCCTGCGAGGAGCCGTCAGTCCGAGAAATTCACGTCGTTTCCCAAGCGATTCATTCATCCTTTCATCTTCAGTTTCCTTTTCAAGGTGTGAACGATCCAAGTGGACACTGGGGGAAGACAGGAAGCCACATCTCTGCAAAATGA
>JASSRZ010000055.1:15026699-15115755 GCA_032164315.1 Malacoctenus gilli | reverse complement strand
ATGAGGTCTCATCATGTCTCTACCTCTTTCTCCTCCTCCCCCTCCTCCTCCTCCTCCTCCTCCTCCTCCTCCTCCTCCTCCTCCTCCTCCTCCTCCTCCTCCTGCTCCACATCTCTTTGCCTTTTTCTCACAGTCAAATGTCATCATCTTTATTGTTGTGATGTTCGCTAAAGAGCCTAATTAAAACATTAGCTGGGACAGACTCTCTGTAGACCTTATATCAACATGATAATCGTTTGCTTCCTCAAGGACACGCAAAAGCAAACGAAGTGGCAACAGCTTGTTTGTGTGAAGGTGTGCAGCAATAACAAGGGGGGGGGCAGCCAGGGACATGGATGCTGCTGAGGTGGGTGGGTGGGGGGGGGGGTTGGAGTGTTGGAGTTTACTCGTGCACTCTCGCCTCACAGCACAAAGACCCCTGCTTGTGAGTTTGCATGTGCTCCCCCTGTAGATGAGGGCAATGGGTGTCCCAACATCGTCCATGGGGGGGCTGCAGGGAGCCTGATGGCGGCTGGATCGGCGATCAGAGAGCAGCGGAAGAGATGTTTTGTACGAGGAGCTGCAAGAAGCGAAGGACAACCTGTTCAACCACAGGAAAATGTGGAATATCGATGCTGACCCGGCGTTTTTGTCAAAACACAAAGAAGGGACAGTTTCTCCCAACACGCCCTCCTCGCAGAAACCGCCGCCTCAGCACTCTGCACGGCTCGTTATAGTAACGGCGCCGGTGTGATGGATGGCTTTAAGGTCCTGCTCCACGTAGAGGTGTCGTCCGACTCCTCTCAGGAGAGTCCGAATACAGCCGAGCGAGAAGAGCGCTCGGACGAAGCGTCGCGATCAAGCTCGGCAGGTGCGTCCGAAGGCGCCGTGATGTGTGAGCTTTGAGTTCCCGTTGGGGGAAGTCGCTTGAAACTCCGGCGCAGCACGAGTTCTCTCTCCCACCGGCTGGGTTTCAGTATCGGGGGGTAAGAGAGCAAACTCCAGCCTGACACCGTCGGCCTTTAAGTTTCCCGTGAGGAAAACGAGGCAAATTGCGCCGTCTCTCTTCACCCTCTACCTAAGAGCTGCCTCGTTTTCTCTGACGTCTTCCCAAAACAAAGAAAAACAGCTCGTTCAGTTCGAGCACGCTGAAGCCTCCAAGATGGGAAGTAAAAACAGTTTCCTGCTTCAAAAGTTCGTGGAGATTCAGGAAAAAGAGAAAGATCGGTCTAAAAAAAGCACTTTCCGATCATCAGAATGGAGGCTGCAGTTAAAAATGGCAATTTTCGGATCAATACCGGAGAGAGAGGATCATAAAGGACGGAAGAGAGCGAGAGAAGAAACAGGGATGCGATTCGGTTTCCTGTCCTCCACATGGGCCTCCCTCTTTCTACCACCACGATATCGATCCAACAAGAGCAGTGTGCGCGCGCGCGTGCGTGCGTGTGTGTGTGTGTGTGTGTCTTTACAGTTTATACACACTCTGAGGTTTTCTTCCGCCCTGATAAACGGGACTTTCCCTCCTGAAGCAAACGGACTCACATTCCTTCATCTTTCATTTTTCCAGCTGTCGCAAAAGAAGCACCTCCTGTTGCAAAGCAGGATTACGGAGCTGTTGACGACCTCAAAAGAAATGTCATCGTTTGTCTGGATTCCCTCTTTGAACGCGGCTTCTTGGCCTTTTGCAGAAAAGGCAGCAAGTTCTTCTGCTTCGCAGTGGATGATAAGCGCAGGAGAACTCGTGACTGCAGGCGAAAGCACTAATGGATTCAACACAGCGAGCGCCTTCACGGCACAAAGCATTTGCATGCTGGAGTGAATCACCTTGTAAGTAGCAACACCAGCCGGATCTCGCGAGCCGCTGACCCGATGCGAGCCTCCGTTCATCTGCAGGTGAAGGCAGTTTGTGTCCCTCGATGTGCCGCGCAGACCTCAACGAGCAATCGGTTCGTTTTGAAACATTCATCTGGAGTTTCTTCGTCTCGCGGCCGTCCAGCAGTCAGTCCTGCACCCTTTTCTCACTTTAAGTGGGTGAAGACGGGTCGCTCCCCGGACTGGTTCACTGTGCTGCAAGTAACTCCAGGTGCCTTTGGTGGTGCGCAGGAAGAAACAGGTCAGTGATCCATTATCAGATCTGGGCTCCAGAGTCTGACCTGAATCGGGACGTTTTCATTTGTTTTCCAGGTGCTTTCACCCCAAAAAAAACAAACACCTTCCTGTTGGATTTGATGATGCTGAAATCAGAAATACAACGACTGGAATTTCTTGAACATGTGAACAACAGTGAAACTCGGGCATTCGTGGAGTTGGGGTGAAAACTCTCACAGCAGTACAAGCAGTTTTGCTCACGAAAGCTCTGACTGCCATAAATGGCGCTTCTTCGACTGGTCGGATGGGCGAATAAAAACCCACGTCCAGGAAGGCAGCAACTTTGGAGTCAGCGTCTCTTTAAGTATGGGATCAAAGGCATCTGTAATTCGAAGGCTCTCGGCGGCAACTCTGCTGGAAGACCTGCCAGCTAAATGTAGGAGTCGTGCACAGTTTCTCCTTTGCGTTGTGTCCGATTGGAGCGCTCTCCAGCTGCGTTCAGCACCGGCGCTGTCTATTTATAAAAGGAGCATCGAAGCGTGGGAGGCGAGCATTATGTTGTGTCAATATTTCAGATGGCATAAACTGCACTGGTGTGTTACTCAAGTGAGTGAGTGGGGAGGAGATGCCTGTGTGTCTGGCCACACACACACACACACACACGCACACACCGACACACACATGCAGTGGCCTGGCCTATAATCGTCCCTATTTAAAATGCTAATTTCCTGTCTCCCGCAGGTGCCCAACTGTGTTTGAGACTAAATTGCTCGTCATAGCAGGTCAATCTGAGCCTAATGAATTCATCTGTTCTCGCGTTACATTTATTGATGCTGAGTGGCAGACGACCGGTGCTCCCGGTCCTCCGGGGTTTGAAAGCAAATCCCGCACCTCTTCGCTTCGCTTTTTTTCCTGTCGGCGCGCGCAGATGAAATTGCACGTTGGCCCGTGAATATTTCAGCGTTTGGCTCCGACAAGACTTGACCTGCGACCGTCTCCGTTACAGGGGATATTTTACCAGGCTGCGTTCGCTGGCTTACCCACGCCAAACTCCCCCCCCCCCGTCGTCAGATTGAGTCACCTTTTCCAACCCATTTAGGACCCAACAGAAGCGACTCAGTTCGGAGGGATTTCGAGCACGGAGGCTGGACGTGATGAAGCTGGAGAACAGCCACAGCATGTGAAGGCAGCGCTGCCTTTCATGATGCTGCTCATGATTAACATAAAAAGTGCATCAATATGAAGCACATACATGGACTTAATATGGCATGATTTAAGTGCTTTCAGAGCCCGCAGCGCCCTCCGCTATCGCAAGATGCAAAACATGGGAGGAAGCAGGAAGATGTGGGCGGACGGTCAACACACATAGGAGGCAGAAATATACAGCAGCTGATGCTTTGGGCCAAAAAAGTCTGCGCTTCATCCTTCGACACATGTGCACGCTGCACACGGGCAGAACCGCCCGCTCCCCTTTTCTTTGCTGGAGCTCACAGAGACGCAAGGGTGACTCTGTGAGTGAGGAGCGGGATGTGATGCTACTCAAAAAGCTTCCATTCATCATTGTTTGTAGTCTGACATCAGTGAGTGAGCTCACAGGTGACGATGACTGCGGCTGGCCACAACAAACGTCCCCTCTTCGCTCAGCAACGCAACACAACAGGAGTCAATGACGTGGAAGTTGCTCCTCCCCGTTTCCTCCAGGCGGAGGGGCCTTAGAGGGGGCTAATCTGGGATAAGTGGCAGATTGAGACTGATGTAATTCCTAATGCATGGCTGTAAATTAGCTCCACCACACGGACGGAGCTCGGAGGCGGAGCGCCTGCACAGAGCTGCAGTGTGGGAAGGCCACGATGGAAACCTTCAAGCTGCCAGGCAGCCGCGTGGACAGGGTGGGCACGGAAGCCTCGTGGTGTTGCGCTGATACGGTGTTTCACTGCAGAGCAGCTTGGAAAGAACTGGTTCTTTGGCACTTTTCTCCCAGTCAAGCTATTTCTGGGATCGAATGCTGGAACTGGCCCGAACTCTCCTCCCTGTTGACCTTTGAACTTTCCTCCACGTCCTGTCAGAACGAGTCTGGATTGATCAACATCCGCGCGGCCGTCTGGCTCCTGGTTGCGCTCGCTGTTTCTTCCTCCCCAAAATGTGGCTTCAATGTCCAGATCTGAAGCTCGAACAGGAACAAAAAGGTGATCTTCCTCCTTTGCTGGAGTCGGGATCAATAAATCCATGTCGGGTTGCAGCGCGCCGGCTTTTTGCTGCTGCTGGATGTGGACGGACCTGCGGCTTGCCGTGGCTGCCGTTGCTGACGTCGTGCCGAGTCCATTTGTCACCCGCATTTGTGCTGCTGTTCTGCTGGATTCTTTTTTTCTTACCTCAAATTACCCTCTTGAAATGTCAAGTTACAAACAATGAATCCGCAGCACTTTCATTCAAATAAGGAAACTCCTAATGGAACTGCTGCTTTATATCCAGCTTTAAAAGCGGCCTACGTTGTGACATTTGCCTTTGCTTGATGCCTGATATGTGCTTTAAAAGTCTCACACGACAGACTCGTTTCCATTCGCGGCTTTTAAATTATTCAAACGGGAGTCGACATCCTTTCTCGTGTGAGGGAACGCTTCCAATCGAGAGTCCCGTCCAAATGCAATTTGATTACAGCCAATCATCACGAGTACCTACAGAGGCGAGCGAGCGGCCAGCCGCTCATTCGGGACTTCGCCTTGAAGTCCAGATCAGCTTCCAGAAGCGAGTTTCGAGGTGCCGTCGCTCCAGGGAACAAAGTCCGACCAAGAGCCAAAAAAGAATAAATCTCTCCCGATAATTCAAATAAGACAATCTCATCAAAGTGCAAACGGTCCGCTTTCCAGTTTCTTTCAAAGCCTTTTCATCAAGATGTTCTGAAAGTCTTTCTCAACTTGTTTGACTGGCTGCGTTTTGGCCACTTTTCAAATTAGGAAAATGTTTTTTTACATGAAATCAGCAAAACAAAATCCTCCAAGGTGAAATTCACTTCTCCAGTTTCTTGAAATAAGATAAATACGCTTCCAGTATTGAAGCTGAAAGAAGTTTCTCCTTCGCGTGATTCTGTCTGGTTTCAACTGTCCTGGACTTGAAATTCGAAAGGAAGACTTGGACTTTCTGCAGCGTGCGGCTTCGTGTCTTTAACGGAGCCGAAATCTCCGTCGCGTTAATGAGAACGGTTCCACGTGTTTCCTGGGAGGCTGCGGTTCCTCGCGGTGTTAAACGTATCACGTTCTCGGGGGAGTGAAGTTAATCTAAAACGGTGGATTATGTAAGAGGAACCTTCGCTCGGGCTAATCCCTCCCTCCCTCCCGTCTGACTGCCGCCCTTTTTCTTTGATGGCGCGGTGTCAGGTGAACGCTGTTGTTGCTGCCGAGGCAACGGGGAAATTCATGTCCCAACGTCTTTGGCGACATTCATCCGAAGTCTTCGGGTACAGCCCCTGCCCCTGCCCCCCCCGCCTCCCCCCATCACATATGTGCACATGTGGAGATGCTGACAGCTCTGAGGCTGCTTGAAGCCTTTTTCCACCACATGAACATCCCTGATGCTCCGTCGTCGCCCGCGACACATTAGTGGCTCGTGCTTCGTGGGAGCGAGTTTCGTGCGTCCGCACGCTCACAGTGGCCAAACTCACGTCTGACTGACGAACTCAGTCGAGTGTGCGTGTTGGCACGTTCGCTGCATATTTGCGGCGATGAAGGGAAACGAGAGGGACGCCTGCGAATTCCTGATTCCTGAGTCGTTCTGATGTTGGAATCCGGCGCCGTCCGATGTGGAGAGACGAGAGGTCGAGTTTCATCGCCTGGTTGGACTTGATAATGAGATAATTGGATTGTCCTCGCCCCCCCCCCTCCCCCGCGTCTCCCTCTTCCTCCCTCCATCCCTGGCTGACCACTCCCTCTCCGCTCCCATTGGCCCGCACGACCACGACCACGACCAACAGCCCATTGGCTGCCGGGACGACTCTCAGGCAGAGGACTAGTTAATTATGCTAAGCCAAGAAACTGATAAGGAGACGGCTTTAAAAAATTTAAAACCTCTGGAAACACTTGCGCATGCAGAAAGCCGAGTGTTTCGAAGAAAGACGGCGACTTTCTGCAGAAAATATGAGCGCGTTTCATCGGAGACAGGTGGAGACGGAGAGGGAGCACTTGTCATTAAAATCCTCACAAATGTCAACTTGTGTGTCCCGATTTCAAGAGCCAACGGCATCATCATCGTTGGACTCCAAACATGGTGCTGCATTCGCTGCACACTGGCTTCTTTCCGCCACCCCTCTCAGCTCCCAGTTGCTCCTCTTGTTGCTGGTGTGCTGCTGGCCTTTCCCCTCTCCTCTAGTTAGCTGATGTCTGTGGGCGGATAACGCCGCTTCACTGATCCACAACTCATGAAGCACCACTCGTCCTCTTTTTTTCCTCCCCTTCTCTTTTCTCTCCTCTATTTCATCTCTGCCCAAAACTATCGCAGCGCCGCATCATTTCGCAGCACACAAGCACGCAGACGAAGGAGAAAGCGGCGCCGAGCGTTTCCGCCGTCAGGTTTCCTCCGAACAACTTCTGCCTTCGCCGGTCTGCAATTTGGGAGCTTTCCAAACTTTTGCTGCAGGATGGTGACAAGCCTGCAACGCTGTAACTCCTCAGCGTGCCGCCTTTACAGGGTGGGGTTAGTAAATAGTGCGAGAGGACAGGGTGGAACCTGAGGGGAGAAAAGCTTCTGTCATGCTTTTAGTTGCTTTTGTTTTGTTTTTTCTCCTGTTCATCCTGCTCTTTTTTATGTCCTCGGCAGTGAACCGCTCATAGCCTCGGTCCAAGTACCATATCTGCCTCTGCAGTCCTGCAAAAGCACAGAAACATGTGCAAGTCCGCCTGCCAGAACTGAAGCTGCACCGTGGTTTCCCGCAGGACATCTAAAATAGAAAAAAAAGAGGGAGAGAGAGAGGGAGGGAGGGAGAGAGACGGGGGGGGGGTAAAAAAAAGGAGCTGGGGCATCAGAATTACCCCGTCTTTTCTATGCTTCATTTCCAGCTCGCATCTGCAGCCAGATAGTAGTGATTCGCCAGCTGCAGCAAAGAAAAAGCTCAGCGGCTCCGTTGCAGCAGAGACTCGGAGCTGCAATAAGTGTTGGAGGGCTGAGTTGCAGCCCGGTCTTCTCCACATGAATGCTGCCTTCAAAGTTGTCATCAAAAATAAAGGGAAAAAGTGCAAGGGAAGCACGTCACTCTGCCAGCAATTGATGTACCTGCTTGCTTCTCGCTTTCTCGCTTTGTGCCAGATGCATTTTTCTGCGCATAACAGCCTCTTGGAAAACGCAGCATGCAAAGATTCCTCCTCTCTCTCTGCTACGAGCACCTTTCAGCGTTGCAACTCCGACTTTAACTCCTCGTCTGCTCCTCTCAAGGAGGGAAACCTCTGGACAAACTGTGCGAGCCCGTGTCAGCGTGCTTCCGAGGTAATCACAGTCCCCGTTTAGGTTGGGACGGCATTAAACTGCAGAGTTTACGGACACATCGGGAGACAGAAAGTGGGGATGAAGGAAGAAAGAGAGGGAGGGAGGGGGTACAGGGGAGAGATCGAGTATCTGTGGGAGTATAATTAACTCCATGGTCTGGCTCTCTGCAGGCCTGCGGCATACTGCTCTGAAATGCTGATTCAGTACGCAGATAGACAGAATGGCACGGGAGGGAGAAGAGGGTGAGGAGAGGGTGCAATGAAGGGGGGGAGAGAGAGAGAGGGGGAGAGGGAGGGAGGGAGGGAGGGAGGGTACGTTGCAACAAACATAAAACGTCAAGTGAGGCAGCCCTGTAAAGACACACAAGTGATGGAGGAGCCGCTGCACACCCAAGGCGTTATGGGGAGTTCGGACGCACGTTAAGGATGAATCACTTATGTAAGAGGCACTTTGCGGCTGCAGCATGCTGTGCTATAGTTTGCTGTATGGTTGGGCTCTCTCCTGCAGTCACTTCCTTACTTTTCTCCACTGCTGAACATTTGCTCCATGAAAACCCTCCCAGCACATTGTGCCTTAAACAGGTCTCACAGTGACATCTAGAGGCGCCAGCAGCAGTGTCGCCAGCAGCTCTGCAGGGTGCCGGGATGCTTTTCATACCTGTCAGAAGTGTGTGTGTGTGGGTGGGGGGGGGGGGGGGGGTTCCTCCTCCAGCTGCTTCATACAACCGGAGAAACAGACAAATATGCCACGAAGCCCTGATAAACAGGGTGTCCCGTGTTCTGGTGTCACTCGGCGCGCAGAGCCGCCGACAGAGAGGTGAGACACAGTTGAGAGTCGGCGGTCTGTCAGTGGGCTCAGGGGGAGGCGGTGGCAGCTCACATCTATAATGCATCAAGCCGAGTGTCAGTTAAACTCGACACAAGGACGAGATGATAGAGTCAGTAAACGGCGGGGCGACGCGAGGGGATGGATTTCTATTCTTTCGGAGAGCCAAATGTTTATTTACGACATTGTTGTGCAGGGAACAACTCGATGAAACAACATGATCGTTGTGGATTGTTTTTCTCCTATAGACTGCAGGGTTTGGATTCTTTTCACTGCTTTTGCTGATTCACTCAAAACATAAACAACACGAATTGCAGGAGCAAATTTCTGAAAGAAAAAACACCGTCTGCAGTTCAAACTTTTTTATTCTTCGTTCTCATTGAGGCAGGGATCAGAGCAATGAATTAAACCATCAAAATGTAATATTTAAGTTATTTCTACTGCACCAAAGCAACATGTTTTATTCAATTTCACCATGTAAGACCCTTATTTTCTTCTCAGTTTCAAGATACTCAGATAAATGACAGAAAAAGTCCCAAAAGAGGCATTTTTATTCGACTTCAAGCTTCAGCCTGATATGAACAAAAACATTATGCACTCCTGCTGTGACACAGTTTAGCACCAGGCTCCAACACGCTGGTTTCTCATCCGCACATTCCTGCGCTGATACTCGGTATGAGTCATCACGAGGGCGAAGTCAAAGTTCCTGCTGCTACTCAGACGTCTTCCGCCGTCATCCTGCACAGAGAGGCTGTCAGTAAAGTGCGTTTCTCTTCCGAATAGAGAAAAACATGAGTTCCAAACTGTGCAGGAGGAACATAAATATCCTGTCAGCCGTGTGCGTCTCCTAAACACTGGAGACACATCGGGGCTGTCACACCAAAGGAGACGGATACGTTTCAAAGATCTTTACAGAATCACAAAGTGCATCGAAGAAAGTAGCTGCAGAGTAGGAAGGCTTATATGAGATGATATTCTGAGTAGTGTGAACTGATACAAACAGGGGAAGTGTATTCAAGCAGGTTCCTGAAAGAAAACTTTCAGGAGAATCTTCCGATCTCAAGTCAACATGCAGCTCATCCAGCCGGCTTTCATGAGTCTGCATCCGGGAAGGACAGCAGAGGGGGGGGGTCTGTCACACAGCTGCTCCTCCCCCTCAGCCGTGTCCGCCCAGCTGACCCTGCGTGTCTGCAGTCGTGGCATCGGGCGGATCATCGTCACTCGGGAGGAGACCCCACTTCCTGAGCAGAGCGGTCCGCTCGGCGGGGCGGGTGGAGAAGTACTCCATCTGTTTCGGAGAGTACGTCTGGACCGGTGGGACAATGTCTCTGTAGCTCCAGTCCTGCTGACGCAAAAATACAGAGGACAGTTGATTTACTTTATGATTCTCTTTACTCCCCCCCACCGCCCCCATTCCGACAGCCTGAATAAAACACGAGAATCTCCTCGGTGAACCGGTGGTCTTTCATCTGAAGGAGAGCTCTCTCAGTGTGTTTGTAGTGGGGGGGCCACAGGTGCACTGCGTGAAAGGCTGTACCTGCCAGCGCAAGTTGAAGGCCTCCAGCAGCTGGATCCTGCCCTCCCGGGAGGGCACACAGTCGGGAGGCGGCGGCTGCACCAGCTCTGCGCCCACCCGCTCGTCGACAAACACGAGGAGAGCTCTGATGGCGAACCAGCCCCCGAACCTCGGGTGCACACACACCCCGAACATTTTCTGTAGGTGAGCAGCGAGAGGTGCTTAAAGTCGCGAGGAGAGAGGATCTCCAAGCTGCCAGCAGGGCGACCTCACATGTCAGTGCACGAAACAATAAAGAACTTCACTTTTTCAGCCCACGGTTGGTCTGCGACGTCACGCTGCTGGTAGTAGTACGCTGCTCCAGACACATGCGCAGCAGTTTGTGCCAAGAACTTGGGTTTCCTGCTGGGGAACAGCTCAAAGTCGTACCTGACATCCACCTCCTGACCGGGGAAACACTGCAGAGCAAGAAGGGAGACGGAATCAGCAAGACAGCTATGAACAAGTGAGTTCACGCTGAGATCTCCGCTTCCTCTTCCCTCAGCACACACCTGCGAGACCGCGGAGGAGACGCAGTGTCTTACACACTGGTCTATGGGGTCAGACAGTCCCTGGCAGCGCCTGTTCTCAATGAAGGGGAGGAAGGCTTGTTCGAACATGGCAGGAGTGCTCAGGACGACCACAGCCAGGCTGTCGTCCGCGTGGGGCAGCCGCAGAATGGGAGGCAGCATGGAGTTGTACCAGCAAACCTGCAGACGTCAAGAGACGGGTATGAATGAGTGAATAGCGCAGCCACAACAGGTGCAGAAAGGAAGAGAATGGTTCCACTCCCACCACTCAGTCCTTGTTTCCGGGCAAACAGGCGCATGCGCGTCCTTCACTTTTTCGTACCAGAGGCTAAAAACCCCCAGAAACAAGAAGAGCAACGTTACCTTCAAAGGATATACTTCAAATCCCAGTTTGGACAGACACTCGTCCAACTGTCCTCGTATCCTCTCCACATTGTTGCTGGAAGCCGCCATTGTTGATGTCAACATTGAGCGAAGGATTGTGGGAAATTGTGTTCCGTGGCTGAACAGTGTCGGAAATTAAGTCTTGAACTCTCGGTTGAGTCAGAAATATATGCGCTCAAAGAGAGCACGGAAGAACAAACGACTTCACGTCTTAATGAGCGTGTTTATTGTTGGAGTACCACTTTAATTTAGTGCGCGCGAAGCGTGGGGTGACCAGATGGACTACAACGCCCGGAATGCGTGAGCATTGCGTCATACGCAATCACGTCGTCATTGTGCGCTCCTGGATTTAAAAGTGGAGTCGTCAGGTTTTCTGTGAGTAGCCTTAGCCAGCTAACAGAAACGACAATAACGAGGGTCGTTTTAGGATGTTGTTGTTGTTGTTCTTTCGAGGACGACTCGCAGACTGTTTACCAAGCGGCCACCGTTGTGTTTATGAAATTTTATAAACGTTTTCTACCAACTGAAACACAACGTTGTTCGGGTTGCGAGGAAAATCCCTCTGCTAACTGCTTGAACCACTTGGTCGTCTGATGTTTACAATGCGCCTACATGCTTTAAATGATATCAGTAAATGTGTTTGTTGTCCGCGGTGCTCTCTGTGCAGTAGAAGAACAAAGGGACAGACGGGCACACACAGCAGCTGGATTGGCTCTGTACATTATCACATAACCTGCACGACTCCGTCACATTAAGCTGAAAAAGGCGTCAAAGGCGCAAAAGCTTCGGGCCCGGTGTAATCTAATCTCTGTCGGGGCGTCGGTTCTCTTGCCTGAGCTGACACCTCACCAGGTCTCCAAACACGTCTAAAGTTACTGTCTCACTATCCCGACTCCGGCTTTTGGTGCGTCGCGCAGGAGGCTTCAGCAGACATCAGAGAGCAGCTGCCACAAGCTGTTGAACACAGCAGCTTCACCTGATGTTGTGTTTTCTAGTTGAAATATGAACTGGGACAAACAGCTGAGCTCCATCCTGTCAGTAGCGGACGGCAGCGTCGCCAAGATGAGGGTGAGTAGATGCAGAAGTCTTTGGGGGTCTCGCAGGAAGCGACCTGAATCTATCATGTGGAAGCATTTGGCCACATAATGCATGGAGCTATTGCTGTGACACTTCACTCCACTGCAGCTTTGTCATTATTGTGGTTAATCTGTAGATGGCAGCAGCGCTCCATTAAAAAGGACTGGATTGAATTATTAAAGGTGTGTTGATAGTGAGAGATGTCTTGAATCTTGGATGTGCCAACAGGAGCGTCTGGCCTCACCACGAAAAATCACCAAAGGAGCAGAAGGTGGGTGAAGCTTTTCACGCAACTCAGGAACAATCCAAAGGGGGGATCACAGTTTGCTTTGTATGAACTCGTCACTTTCAGCCTTGCCAGAGTAATGAAGCGTCCTCTTCTGGTTGTTTGCGGAAAAACATGATGTGACATAACATTTCTTTCTGTTTCAGATTTGTTCCCAGTGAGGGAGATGCTTTGTGCTTCAGACCTGGAGCCTCCTGCTCTCCCCCCTCGTGCCCCACTTCTACGACAGCCCCCTCCGCCGCTCAGTCCCGGCGTGCAGTGGGCTGACGTCGCCTCCATCCAGTCGCAGCTCCAGATGCAGAGCCAGGTGTGTGTGTGTGTTTCCAACAGTCCAACAATAACAGCAGCGACACTTTGTTTTCACTTTTTGTCCATAAGTTGGTTCAACTGTTGCTTTTCCGGCCGTCTGTTGCAGGCGATTGAGTCCCTCACTCAGAGGCTCCACGACTTGGAAAGAGAGAAACAGTCGCAGCAGTGTCACATTCAGATGCTTCAAGGTAACGTGTCGCTGCTGCACCATGATCTGCACACTTCCTGCCTGGAAACGCGATCCTCTGACAAACCGGGCAACATCAGACCAGACATCAATGGCAACTCAATCACGTTCAGCACTCTTCAGTACGATGAGACTAAAACTGAACCTTGTTTGTTATTTTGCGTTTGAGCTTTTTGAAACCCATTCAAGTCGCATATGCTGCAAATTTATTGCTACAAGAACTTTAGATGGATGAGCTTGTTTTTGTCTTCATGCATTATTGAGTTGAAGTCAATGTTGTTCTCAAATTCAGAGTCAGATTGTATATTATGTCTATTATTTATGGTAATTAAAGTTTTATTCCACTTTTTTCCTGTAATTGTCTCCTCCTGAACTGATGCGAAGCTCAAACCAACAATTTTTGTTCCCTTATTTTTTGATCCAGCTTTTCAGCATGTTCAGAAAATCAGCAAAACAGCTCACAACAGTTTCCTCCGTGGTTCGATGGCACGCTGTAATTTTTTGACGGTTACTCAGACGAGAATTATCTTGTACCATGATTAAAACCGCTTTGAAGGCGCAATCTGTGAATTGTGAGTCATGCTACATCTGTCCAGTAGGTGGCAGTAATGACTCACTGTCGTCAGACCATTTATTCAGACTCTTGACATTTTTCTTCATTCTGTCTGAGATGTTGGCGTTGCAGGACTGCAGGCAGCTTGCTGCTTGGCCTGCTCATCTTAGTGTCAGTGGTTGATTCTGCTGTGAGGTTGCACTGATGACCGTTTGATGCTCATCGCTTTCGTTCAGCATGTCCGAGGAGGGACGTGGGCGTCACAAGAAAGACCCCAAAACGAAGTCGCACAATGAAAGGCCTCCTCGACTTGGACGTCTGCAAACTCGCTCCGTTCATTTATTCTGTAGCCAAACCCTGCGACTGCATTGTGCTTCGATGCAGCCACAGACAGACAATAAATCAAATACAACTTTTAATGTGTTCACTGTATGAGAACGCTGCTTGACAATGGTCCCTTGTTGGGAGGTAAAGAGCGCTCTCCTTTGGTCTTTCTTCCTCTTTTGCCGTCTTCCTCTGAACGGTCCGCAACAGCGCTCATGACCAGAGGACTCATCCATAATTAAAGTGTTCAGTAAATTATTCGGACTTGTCGATGAGGTTGTCAAAGTGGAGACGGCGCCTCGCTCGTGGTGATCTGTGGTTCCTCTCCTCCAGAGGAGGTTCTCCGGCTGCGTGAGGACCTGAGGGACATGGACAGGGACAGAGAGAGGGAGGAGTCCAGGAGGGGACAAAGTCCAGGAGTGCAGAAAAAGATGGAGGAGTGGAGGAGAGAGGTGGGACGGGAGCTGAGCAGTCTGCGGGGACACATCACCAGGGCCACGTCGCTAGGCAACCTGGAGGAGAGGTACATTGATGGAGGTGGGGGGGGGGGGGCTGTAGCAGGGCGCGGCTGCAGACCAGGCTGATGGCCAGACCAACGCTTGGAGAACAACGTTCACGTGTGATGTGAAACGGAAATTGGCTTGTGGCCATGAAGCTGTGCAGCAGTCAGTCTTTCACTTGCGCTATTTTTGACGCGACACGTTTGTTCTCATTGTCTTTTTGTAACAGTTTGAGCTCCAAGCTTCACAAAGAGGAACTGGAACACCTGCGGAGAGAGTTGGACCAACTGAAAACGCGATTACGTGAGTCACTCGCACTCGCACATGGGGCCCGCGCATCGATTCGGCGGGACTGCACATGTTCCAGTCCGCGGTTGGCCTGTGAGGGGAACGACAAGCACGATCTTGCTGGCAACATTTGCATGCGCTGCTCCTCCATGACAGGGAGGCAGGAGGAGGACGCCTTCCTCCAGCAGGCGGAGGCCAGAGAGACCAGGAGGCAGTACGAACGCAGCTGCAAGGTGTAACGCACGCACACGCACGCAGGCACGCACGTTGTTGGCTTGTGGTTTGTTTCCATTCAGCCTCTTCAGCTGGTCTCTGTGTGTTTTGTTCAGACGCTGGAGGAGCTGACAGACAGCTACAGGACTCACAGCACTGATCTGACGAAGAAGCTCTCTCAGTACGCTCACACACAACATGAAGTCTGCCAGATCAGGTACTTTTGTGAAGCAGCGAGCGCACAACCGACACACACGGTTCTCTCTGACAGCACTGTTGAAGGATGAACATTATATTGTCAAACCTGAACATTAACCCCCCCCCACCAATAAATCTTTAGTTCCCCCGAAGGAGATCCAGCATTGGGAGCAGCTGCCTCCAACTACATTGATGTGTTTTGATGAACTACAGGCTTGATTATGATCTGTTCAATAAAACCTAGATCAGGTTTGACAGTTCCGCCCTCTGACCAGGATTTTACTTGGTGAAATACGAGTTGACAAAGGGACCAACAGTCGAGCTCCATGTTGGTGCAGGTGTGCGAGGAAGGTTCTGGAGATTTGCCGTTGGCCAGTTTTCAGCCTCTCTGCTCACCAGCTGGAAGAGCAGGAGTGTTTTTCTGGCTCTTGTTCTTCCTGTACATTTGCTTTTCAACTACGTCGCCACAACTGACGCTTTCCGTCCCGCGAAGTCACGGCTGGACGCATCGAGCGTTCCTCTCTTGCGTGTATTTCGGAGGATCACCTGAGTGTCGCTTGATGTCTTGCAACAGAACGACCGTGTCGGAGCTGAAGGATGAGCTGCGGAGTCTCGCTGTCCGAGAGTGTGAACCGGCGTCTCTGCTGTCGGGTGTGTGTCTCTGCTCCTCTGCCTGTCTCACACACACTCATCTCCGGCCCCCCCCCCCCTTCCTTCAGCTGTGCCATTGCGCTGCTTTCAGGGTCTTCGCCGCCACCGCTCCCTCGCGGCCCGAGCAGAGGGGTCCGCGTCGAGGAGGCGGACTCCGACTCGGAGGACTTCAGCCCGACTCCGAGCCTGGCCGAGGTCAGCTCGGACGACCTGTCGTGGCTGGAGGACAAAGACCCAGGTAGGAATCTGTGCTCTCTTGAGTGAGTCAGCGGTTCAATTCCCATCCTGCCAGACTTCCACTGCGTGCCATTCCTCTCCTCGCTTCCCTGAATTATTCGCCTGCACTCGTCGATTGGAGGCAAAACCCCCAGGAATATTGGAGCCTCGCACCCTGGCGGGCTGCCTGCCGCACCTGCAGGTGCGGCGCTTCGTGTCGTCACTGCCAGGTGTCGTCCCGTCATCCTGTGGAGCCATCTGTCCGCTCGCAACAACAGCAACACAAACGCAATGCAACTGACGGAGGACGTAGCACAGGGGAGCAGATGGGCACGATCTGATGACGGTTCGAGCAGGATGGGACATGTAGCCCCCCCCCCCCCGATCCTCCCCCGCACATCTGGCTCAACCTCCACTCTGATTCATTCAGCCCATCCACATCATGATGACAGCTCTGCATTGTGTTGGACGTACAGTTAGATAAAAGAGCAGGGAGCAAATTTGCTCTGTGACATGCAAAAGACGACGATTATTCTCACAATGTGACACAATGACGGAATGTGTTTTTGTTTTGTCCACAATTCCAACCATTTCAGGTCTTCATAAACCCGTAAATACGTCCTATCATCTTTTAAACTTGTTCTTTGGGGTCATTTTAGGAGCCACAACAAGCAGAAGTCAACATCAAAGCTCAACGTTGTTTTGTCCCGAGGCTTTTATGTCCTCCTTAATAGGCTGCCTGAATTTCTTGGCAAACTCGCAAACCTGCGTGTGTGCGCACGCGCACGTGAGCTCGTGCACTGCTCACCCCGGAGACTTACTGTAACTGAAGGTGGACGTTTCCGGGAGAGATTACGATCTCTGCTTCCAGTGTTTTCCCAGAGCGATTTGTGCCCATAAAGCCGGGATAATTTGACAATTGCATCCACACACGCACGCACACGCACGCACGCACGCACACACGCATGCACACACACGTAAGGGGTCACAGTTGTTCTGGGAAAACATTTGAACGTCTTCCAGGCGAATCCCAAGTGGTCGCACAGCAGAGAGGCACTCAGCCAGTCGCATGCACAAAATAACTGCTCCTTCTGCGTTGGCAAAGGTCTGCCGGCTCTCCAGCCGAAGCCGAGGGCTCGTCTCAGCGTTCAGTCCAGGCGCAGCGACTTCGCCGGCTCCGACCTGGACGATGACGAGGAGGAGGAGGATGGCGGCGAGGAGGAGGACGGCGACGATCTTCTCGACGACGACTTGAACCCGGAATTAGTGTCGGACCTCAGCCTGGACGACCTCTGACCTTCCTGATGAAGGTGAAACTTGGGATGTGTTCAGCAGCACCAACAGTTTTCTCACTGTCCTTCTCAACTACCGAAAGTATTCACAAAGTTTGAAGAAACCTTTTTTAAACTGGCACAAATCAGAGCCACAGCTTGAAAATAGCAGTAGAGTTACGCAAACATCCATATGGCTTATTTCATTAGCAGTCCCACGAGGAGGAGGAAGGAAAACAAAGGATGGGAAGCGGAGTCTGCACGGCAACGGAAGCGCATCGACATAACGACTAATTAAATCGTCCTCCTTCGTGTTCTGACTGGAGCTTAAGCCACCTGCTTGGATCGGAGCGGTTTCCGCCACAGCGGCAGAAACTCTCGGTTCGAGACGAACGGACGCGTCACCCGACGTCCAACACTTGTGGACGCACCCAGCAGACAACCCGTCTGGCCCCGCGTAACGCGCCCACTTGACCCCGACAGCGTTGGAGGCCGGGCTCATCAGAGCATCGATTTCCCCTCGATCTCGCTGGCGACTGCTGCTGCGCTGAATAATGGCGCTGTAACTGTCTCCGAATGTACGGCCCGATAGGAGCGCGCTGAGCTCCCGGGCAGCCGATTAAAGACTCCTTTGTGTGAGCTCCTCATTCAGAAAGCAGCTCGTTTCACGGCGGAGCGGATCCGTGCCAGCGCCGAGGCTGTTTTTTGCACGGGCGCTTTATTTCCCAGCGTCAAGCCGCACAAAGACTATAATGTTTTAATTGTTGCCACACCCGCGGGATGACGATAAATTACGGGCCCTGAAAGGGCCTCGGGACAGACGCGCCGCCATCGCTCGGCGCAACCGCAAGGTTCGGTTTGCGGGCGGGACGAGAATAAGAACCGGTTCTGTTTCGGGTCGTCATGATTACAGATCGTCGGGGTTCGTCGAAGGTCTGATGTGGTTTGGAGCGTGGGAGGACTTTCCTCTTTGGCCAGAGCTCCTGTGGGACCCATAAGGGGACGCGACTGATCCTGACGCTGAGAGCCTGTTTCATGCGAAGCCAAACGCTCCGATTACTTCACGCTGAGATTATTATTTGCATGACAGTGCCGTCGGGCCTCCGAGGAACCTTTCCTCCAAACTTGAGGGGAACGCGGCTGGCGGCGTGTCAAAGGCTCCTGCGCATTCTTCAGTCTGCACAGTAATGGCTTTTTAATGGCTCCTTCCTCCTCCCCTAATGTCCACTCGTCAACCAGGCAGCGATCCGATGATGGACGGTGTTTTTCCGCGTGTTCCTGCTAATGCAGCTGCATTGACCGAGAGAAGCGGTCAGGAGCCAGCAACCTTATCGGGGCAGCGGCGCTCCTCCACCTCCGCTGCGATCCCCGTGCGCACGCGGCAGCAGACTCCTCCTCTGCGCCGCCATGTTTGACAGGAAGCGCGCTGTGCCGGGCGTCAGTGTCGAGCCATCGAACACTGCCGCCGTCCCCCTGGAGAGAGCCCCCCCCCCCCGGTGAAATATTCTGGATGAGCTGGATGATCAGCGCGGTGCTTACACGAAGACTCAGGTGGCTGAACCGACCTTCAGCGATGGATTCCATCACCAGTTTTGTGTCCGGAAAGAAAGACACTATTTATCAGCACATGGCACAAAGAGTGTTTGTGTGTCTGCCTGTTTATGGGAGACATTTACTGAAGAAAAGGCTCATCTATTTGTTATTGTGGCCGTCGAATGGCTGATGAATCAAACCCTTTCTTGCTGGAGTTTATGGCCTTTGCCAAGTATTGTTCAGCGGCGCGGCAGTAAACAGAGCATTGACTCATGCAGTGAAGATTGTAGAAGAAGTGTCTTGTGTTTGGCCTCCAACAATGAAAAAAACAAAACAAACCCTGAAGACAAAAAGGAGAGCGTTGTGTTGTGGTTGGCGCCGCCGCGCTCCAGAGCCGCTCTAAAAACGAGACGACACGCGGGAGGACGCTTTCAAAATACTTTTAATCCAAAATCGCCCAACAGCCTATAAATGGCGTCTCGACAGGAAAGCCTCGCTGCTTTCAGCAAATGTACAATACAGGACTTCAGTTCCTCAATGACGAGCGAGTGAACAATTTGCTCCGGAGCTCCGTCAAATTCTGTGGGAAACTTTGGACGGAGTCCGTGGCCGTGTTCGAAATGAAGAGCTCAGTGGTGGAGGACTTTGTGTGAACATGAAGCTTTCGACCCCGGAGCCTCATCAGTTTGTCGAGTCCAGTTTCTAATTAAATCTTTATCTGCCTGACGCGTCGACGGGGAAAAAAGAGGCATGAAGCTAAACTTCAAACTCCAATCGATGTCCACCTCGCATCAGTTCTCAAGCGGGGATGCGATCCGACTGCTTCACAACAAGACGGGACGGACTGCAGAGCAACATCTCCCACGGCAGCCGCACGCTCATGGACTGACCCGACTTTGTTTGCAGTTGTTGGCATTACACTTTTCTCCGTGACACAGTGGGCAGCGCATGCATTGTTGTTTCTATGTCGATGCTTAAAGGACACGGGCACCGAATGTGACTGAGCGCCGTCTGTTTTGATGCACGCTGCGAGTCTGATGTCGCTGTTGTCCGTGAAAAAGTTCTCCCAAAGGACACGACGACGAGTTGCCGTTTATTATCTTATAAAAACAAAAGTACAAAGCAACAATTTTGGAATGTCATTAAAAAGTCAATTGTTTTGTTGGTTATTTTTACACCCACAACTATGGTGTGAACAAATACAACCTCCATAAATATATATAGAAAAAACAAAACTGTCCTGATATTTCCGAGAAAACACGTTTCTGATTGTGACGAATAAAATTTTGAAAGACCTAAAAAGAGTGTTTTTTTAAAACTCCACTGTATAAAAGTCTCGCTTTCCAAATCGACCGACTTGACGTTGTTCTGTAATTCTCGTCTGTGTGTGTTTGCGATTGTGTATCTGTACATTTTCAGTCGACAGTGAAATCAGGATCCTTTGGATGGTTTCAGGGACGCCGTCTGCCGAGTCTGAGCTGCGATGGAATCGCATCGGAATCGGAGCGTTTCCGAAGATGAGATGCTGAAAGAACAACGCCGAGACCTTCTCTTATTGTTTCCCTGCGCGGCGACGCCGTCATCAGTAGTATTTACGAGGAGCTGAACAACGGCAGGCATTGTGTGAAAAGGCCGCTGGCCTCCTTTGGCCCGCAACCGTCAGCGTTTGAAGGCGTGCCTCGTGGCGAACGCGCTCGGGGCCTAATCCTCAAACGCGGGGCAAGTCGGAGCAGCGACTCGGCCCCTCAAGGTGTGCCGCCGAACGGGGATCGCTGGGGGAACTTGGCAGCGAGTCGGTCGGCCGGACGGACGGACGGATGCAGGACGCAGCGGGAGCCGCTCCTGCGCTCTGTAAGGCACTCTGTCGCTCTCCATCCAGGGAAAGACGCGTGGAGCGGGAAAGCAGGCCTGAAGGCAGCAGGACGAACAGCACACGACAACAGCAAATCCTCCCTCATCACCAGACAGCCATTCCTCAGCACACGCACACACACACACACACACACGCGCACACTGCTATGCTGCGTATTTACACACTCAAAGTTCAGCTCTCCTCCAACACAAAAATGTTTTGTTCCCTTTTTTGTCCCTCCGCTGCTAAAAAAGTAAAGTGCAACCACGTTAACACTATAATCAGGCTTTCTGTTGTCTTTTTTTGTCTTTGTGGCCTCTCGGCTGGACGGCCGACTTGACCCCCCCCCCCCGCTGAGACTCGACCAGCGTCTCTGAGTTGGAGTCTCGCAGGACGGACTGTCCCGCATCTTGGTGCGAACCATCGCTGCGGCGGTCGCGGCGCACAATTCGTCTCGCTGCACAGCAACTTTTTTGTCTTTTCTGCTTCAAGAAAATCAAAACTCACCCGATAATATGAACAGCACAGCACAGAGCGGAGCCTAAGTTCTAATTTGCAAACACCAAAAGTGGACCCGTCGCGGCCTTCGTCTTCGTGGTTCGCTGCAGTTGAATAAATCGCATCGTTCTTTCCACGCCGGTAATCCGGAGCCATCGCCGCGACCCACAATCGTGCATAAAACAGAAACACACGCCGGGTTGTTTCTGTCCCGTGCAGGTTCCGACAGAGCGGCCGGTGCGACCACAGCTGCCTGAGCGTGGATCGTAGCGGGAGGAGGAGGAGGAAGGCAGGAGGGGGAGGAAGGGGAGGAGGGGGAGGAGGGGGGGGCGGAGGAGGGTATTTGTGCGCCGAAGGTTCAGGGTTCCCTCCCTCAGAAGCTGTACATGGACAGGGGCATGTCTTCCATCATATCGTCCTACGCAGGGAAAAACACAAAGGACAACGGAGTCACCACACCTGCACTCGCACACTGTGAAGGCATCACTTTGGAACACACCACTGCAGGTGAGAACCTTCATGCAGGTTGAACCTCCTGAACTGCTTTCGAGCGCATCTCATCAAAAAAGAGCTCCAAATGAAGCTCAGCATCGGCAGCAACTCAGAACGGAGCCAATAGTGGCAGGTTGTTTCCCTCTCGCGCTGGCTTTCATGTATACTGTGACATCACTTGGAAGTAAGCGGCTCTGGTGTGAATATTCACAATGTGTTTCTTCGTCCTTCGTCACTCATTTTTACTCGTTTGACGAATCGGACCTCCTCATCGGGTTCGGACGCAAACTTTCGCCCGGCAACGCCCACACAGGAACCCTCCGAGGCTTCGCCGGGACTGGATGTTTTTCAAACAAGTGTAAAACCTCCGTTTTGGATTTTAAAGGTTAAATTGTGAATACTTTTTACTTCACGAGCCTTTAGATTTACATTAGGTTTTCTTCACCTAACGCATGAATGATCTTCCATTCATGCTTTCACAGAGTCGCAAACGCCAACAGGCACCGTCGGCCCACGTTTGGCGGTCGGCTCCCGATCCCGCACGTCTATCTGAGCTCACGCCTGAGCTTCTTCCCCGAGGCGGCGCTCACCATCGGGAGGTCCTGCAGCCGGCGGAACTCGGGCCTGTTGTCTCGGCGCGTCTTGAAGAAGACGAGGAGCAGCATGAGGGCGGCAGCGATGAAGAGAGCCGACAGCAGGCCGACCAGGAGCGATTTGGACGTGGGGGGGTCCTCGTCGTCCTCGGTGGCTGTGACAGAAACGCAGGAGACGCGATTTAGCCCCCCTGCCGGTGCCCCATCTCTTAAATGGACCGTGCCGGCTGCTGAACTCCGGCCACAAAGTCGACGCTGGACCTAAATATAGCGGCACGTTGAGTGTTTATCATGAAGCCCGGGGACAGAAATGTCAAACAGGACGGGGATGTTGAACGTTGCCAGGTCGCCGTCGAACACAGAGAGAGACGTCGCAGGTTGTTCGCACCGAACCTGGAAGCCGTCGGGGCCGCAGATGATCCACGACGAACGCTCCCGTCTGAGAGTTGGAGCCTCTGCGCTGCAGCACGTTTGTTTTGTGGCCAATCCTGATGAACTATGAGAGGCTGTGAGGGAGCCTGTGCTGCTTTTTGTTGGGTTTTTCTTGCAGAAAGTAGCGACAAGCGCAGAGGAGCCGTGAACGCTCTCTGTTCCTTGGGCTAATGGAAAGAGGCAAAGTGCCAAGCGCTTATTAAACCACACAGAGTGAAACAGGCGGAGAGACTGCAACGTTTGAACCCCCTTTTGAGCATAAGAATTCCGGCTGCCTGGATTAATTCCCACGACTGTGGCTTCCCGATTCACCAAAAATGGCGAAACGTTTCATTTCGTTCACACTGCGAGTGGGCTGGAGGATCTCGTCGTGAGCTGCTGTCTCCCACGAGCTGTCGGTGGCAACGAGACAGGATCCAAAAGGTTAAATATCGACAGGCTGCACGGTCAAGAAACTTTCGGAGCTCGTCGGCTCCGCTTTTGCGGATCTTTGCCTGTTTTCTTGAGTTGCCTTTAGAGCCTTGTTAAAGGCCTTTGAATGAAGAACACAAAATATTGTCTGTCCCATGAGGGCGGTTCCACGTGTGTAAATCATCCAGCAGACAACAGACAGACAGACGAACAGAAGAAGACAAACAGAACTCTTGAAGCCAGAGTCCCATGACTGCTCTCTCTCTCTCTCTCTCTCTCTCTCTCTCTCTCTCTCTCTCTTTCTCTCTTTCTCTCTCTCTGTCTCTCTCTCTGTGTCTCTCTCTCTCTCTCTCTCTCTCTGTCTGTCTCTCCCCCAAACAAACCTATGATTGTAGAGTGCTTGGTGGTGACAGTGCTTGTGGAAGAACGGGGGGAGTGGTGGTGGGCTTGGGGGTGGGACATGGGTGTGTGTGTGTGCAGAAGCAAGGACTCGCTTGTGTTGGACACAAAAACAAAGCACAGCGTGGCCTTTGTGCTGAAGCCACTTCACTGGTGACTCTGTCAAGACCAGGGCAGACACACATTGATACACCAGGACAGGAGGCGAGATGTACTTACGGTCTCCCCCCACGTTGAGCTGGGACTGGTTTTCTCCGTGGGTTTTGGCCTGTGTGGTGGGGGACCACGATGCTCTTGCTGTTGCTGCCGCTGTTGTTGTTGTTCTGGTGGTGGTGGTGGTGGTGGTGGCGGTGGTGGTGGTGGAGGAGCTCGTCCGGGCTGTGCTGGATTCCTGGTGGCGGCTGTCGGACGTTGGAGCGTGTGTGGAGTGTGTCGTGGGCTGGTGGGCTGAGGTGGGGCTGGGCGCCGAACTGGACGGCGTGCCGGCTGCTGCGGTGGGAGCTTCGGGGTTCGGTGGCTCCGACGTCGCGGCCAAAGGCGTCTCAGTGTGGTTCGGCCGGAGGGACGAGGGGCCGGCGTCAGGGTCGCGAGATGTGGCGTCGCCGAGCGAGGGCGAGGACGGGGCGGTCAGCGCGTTGGCAGAGGAATCGTTCGCTCCGTGTGGGCCGCTGATAGTGGTGGGAGGGGGAGGGGGGGGACGAGTGGAGGTGGGGCTGTCGGATGTCAAGTGAGGCGTTTGGGAAGGCGCCTGAGTTGGTGCAGCGACGCCTTTCTCTGGAACAGCAGACAAACAGAAAGAACACACACTGTAAGCTGACCTGGGATCTGCCCAACCCGACCCCACCAGACCTCAACCAGGTGTCGCCCCCGAACAACAAGTAACGCTCAGGAACAAACTTTATGCTGCTGTGTGTGTGTGTGTGTGTGTGTGTGTGTGTGTGTGTGTGTGTGTGTGTGTGTGTGTGTGTGTGTGTGTGTGTGAAAGAAGAGAGCATGGGGGGTGTTTCACTCTGACTTTTCTCACCCCCTCGAGAAAAGTCACACAGCATTTTATCGCTGCAACTCCTTGTGAATCGCTTCACCAACTGACTTTTCTCCCTCTGTGTACATTTCATCGGCTCCTGTCGCCAGGCAGTCGGAATCGATCACTTTTTTTTCTTTCCACTGGCTAAAATATTGCGCCTCCATCTGCGAGACGCGGCGAGCACACACTCCTGCGGCTCAGCTGAGCTTCCCGCCTGGGTCGCTGTGTTCGTGGTCGGCCCGTTTCACCCCGTCACCGGCGCTCCAGTCCACTTGTGGACGTGGAAACAAGCGATAAGGACTCGGTTAAAAATAGCTCCTCCGCTCGCAAGCGCCCTGCTGGGCAGCTTCCTCCTCCTGTCCTCTGAAGCGCTTCCTCGCTGGCCAAGCTCAAACGGACAGAAACAATGGCCGCCGCGCCGGGTCATCGCTCTGAGCATGTTTTACAAACATCGCCGGCCACTGAGCCTCCTCAGTGAACACGGCAGCGGGGACGTGAAATGGCCTGACGGTACCGTGATCTTCCCCCGGCGTGGACGCGGCCCCAACGGCTTCCCGCTCGGTCGCTGCGCTGCTTCGGGTGACGCCTGCGTCAGAGACATTCCCTCCGTGACCGACAGGGTCCGGGGTCGGAGCAGGGTGTGCCGCTGGACTCCCGGTGACGTCCACGGTAACGGGGGCGCCGCTTGAAGGCGGAGCCACGGTAACACGGTCATCGTCTGATGAGGCAAGGAAAAAAAGGACAAAAATAGGTGAGCAGGTAGAAGAAGTCCCGCGAGGAAGTGATCAATTATTCCATAATTATTGATCATTTTATTTCTTTTTGCATTCAAAGCAACATTTCTCCTCCTTGGAGCACTTGGCGTTGTCAAATCAGAGAAATGAACCCCACAATATCTAAAACATCCAATTGATGAACATCTTTCAAAGGGAGCAACGTTTCAAAAGTTTTTCCGTTTCATTCTGAACCTTTGGGCTGAATGACGAAGATCTTGCGTCCAATTTCAGATCACGCTTTCCTTGTTGTCTGGACCTATTTAAACAATACACATGGGCAGTCAGCTGAACCACAGAGCTGCTTCAATGACCGTACGTGACGTGAAACAACGGCTCGCCGCCGGCGGGTGACAAGCGCAGATAGACCCGTCTGGCACTAATCAGCCCTTCACCACACGGGCGGGCTCCGTGGAAGCTTAACTGACATGTTCACCACCAGGATCCTTATCTGGCAGAGCTGTGGTGCCTGTCCCGCTACTGGTTCAAGAGACAAACCGTCGCTCCAACTGTCCATCACTCCAACAGCAAAGGCTGAACAAACCAGGGAATATCAGGAGGAAGCAATGATGAGGCTACAAAAAGCACCGTATGCGTCACTGTTTCTCGAGAAAAGTGACAAATGTCACGTTTGAATTGGGGTTTTTCTCAGAAAAAGAACAGAGGAGAGGACAAAATGTAATGTCAATTTCTTAACCTGGAGAATTGGATGGACTGAGGCCCCCGCGCACGCATAGTCTCGGCGGCTCTCTGATATCGGACGCACACAAACAGACAGATGTTCTTCAGCTGGATAATGGCGACCTTGTGCTCTCCGTACAGCTCCATTAGAGGCGCTCGGGTCAGATGCTGAAGTGGAAGGTAGAGTCTGTTTTCATACGTGCGATTCTGCATGTGTGTGTGTGTGTGTGCAGAGTGCATTCACACAAAGAGTCAGTGTTTGCACGGCAGCACACTCCTCTCTCAAGATATTACGGGCTCTTTACACACACTCTTCCGGGCCGCTGCGGCGCGGCGTGTACCTGGGGAAATAGCTTCGGCTCCCTTTTTGACCCCGCCGGCGAGAGCAACAGCCGACCGTCTCTCAGCCGGCAGATGCCTGCTGCTTCTGAGAGACGCCTCGCGCTGCCGCCGCGAAACTGCGTAAGAACCGTCTTCACAGCCTGTGATTCGGTGGACATTTTGACTCAACACGACTCAGACTGGTTCAAAGTGTAAAAGGCCCAAACAGCGTTTTGTAGTCAGGTGTGGACAGACTTGTTCTCTTGAACCTCCCTCCTCTCCAACGTTTTACTCAACCGAGGGTCGTGAGGAGCTGGAGCCGGAACGCAGTCCATCCTGGACCGGTGGCCGCTTCACCACATTGCGGACACGGAGACACGCTTACTGGCAGCCTATAGACACATATTTACATCGAGGACATGCCCCAGTTGTGGGAGGAAGGCAAAGAAACCCGCACATGCACATGAGGAACCTGCAAGCGCCGCGCATGGAGGGGCCCGAGCACGTTCTCTTCATGAGAACAGGAATTAACCGTTTCGTTTCCCAGGAAAGTAACTGTTAGTTTTCAGTTGAAAAGATCTGTGGCTGCGCCTGGTCCGACGCGCCCTCCGCCAGTTTGTTTTTCCTTTGACGCTCAAGCATCCGCTCCGTTTATTACGGCACAATAAATGTTTTAGGTTCAAAAATGTCCTCATCTGAGACTGAACTATCATGACCGCCACCCTCAACATTTGGGGGACGGAAGCAACTGTTTGTTGAAGTCATCAACACATGACATCGACTCTCTGGGCAGACACGGCGGTTGGTTGGTTTCATTCGCCTTGTTTTGCAGATAAGAAAATGTAAACGAGAGAGAACCTGACGTGTGTGTGTGTGTGTGGGGGGGGGTTACACTCAACAGGTTTAAACGATTAATTTCAGATTTGATCGTTTTGATGAACAAGAAAGTAATTCAAAATGTCAACATACTTTTTGGTGGGATTTTTTCCTAAGTGGACACTTTGTCCTCCGGGACTCAAGGGGACAGTGAATGTGAATGTGAAATCTGCTGCTGCTGCTACACAAAACTAATAATGCATGTCAGTCAATATTTTGGCTAATTACACTGATCCTGAAAGAAAACAATCCAGCCACATAACCTTTGTTTTTGGAATTAACAGCATTTTTTTGGGGGGGGGGGCAAAGCAAACAAAGGCCCCTGGCAATCAGTCACAAACGATCAAAGTAACATTTGAAGGGTTGAATTCCCACAAATCATTGAGTGTTTGGTGGTCTGGAGCAGAAGTGAAGTTGAAGACAAAAGTGAAACTGAAAGAAAAGTTTGGTGGACGTGGACCATTTTGGTCTCTAATGAGACAGAGATCTCAAAACATGCGTCAGCGCAGCTAAAATGAAGACACAAAAGGAGGGATGCAAGAAGGTCAACTGCAGGAAGGAACAGCAAACAAATGACTCCAGAGAGCCCATCATCCCTTCACTTGTCAGCCTATCAGATGAAAACGTCACAGTTTTCTTCATCAACACTAAAAAGGGGGGTTGTGGACGCTAAAGTTGTGACTGCTTGGTGACAAAGGAGGAGGTCAGATGAGTCAGGAGGCCAACAAGAAGAAGCTGCTCCATGTTTGACGTGAACAAGCTTCTTCACAGAATCTTGATGAACTCCACTTCCTTCCTCCACCCGCGACCCGCCTGCGCGCAGTAAAAAATGAACCTTTTACCACTGCAGCACTTTAAATCTCCTCATAAAGTCCACATACTGTACTGCAGAGGCAAGCCAATTAGCATGAAGGCAGTCAAGTGACAGTGGCTGCTGCACATAATTAGCGGTGTCATTTATCACAATGTACTTCGCGCTCATTTACAGCCAATAAATGTTCTCCAGTGGAGCCCTGCTGCTTTCCTATTCATTCGACTTTGGGCTGGAGGAGCTGATGGGACGCTGCAGCCCAATAAAAACCTTTGCAAATGTCAATAGTCTCATTTTCCGTTGCTGTGGGAGGTGCTGATGGACAAAGAGAGAGAGGGAGAAGGGGGGGGGGGTGAGAAAAGGTTCGCATCAGGTGGGAGAGAAAGCAGAAGTTAGTCTGAAGAGCGAAACACAGGATATGTGAGAGGTGTGTAAATGTGATGCAAGCAGAAAGAGGAAGGAGAGGGGGGGGGGCGGAGGAGGATGAGGGAGATTCACGCAGTAAGATAAAGTGCCAGTTGATTGAACAAAAAGGCCCGAAGGGGAAATCCCAAATCAACCAGGTCACTGCGAAAAAGTACATGATGTTGAGGTCAAGTAGAAGGGACAGAAAACACTCAGGATGAGCTCATTTCTGTGAGACAACAAGCAAGTTTGCCAGAAAGTGTGTGTGCAGGAGGGATGATCGAAGTTTGGAGTGAATGTCCAACACAGATCAATAATGCATGGCCGAGATCAAAGCGGCAAACAGCCGAAAGGTCACGCAGAGGAAAACTTCCTGTACTCACTGTGGTCTGCGGATCCCGAGTTAAAGAGCAGGAGCGCACAAAGGGCAGCCCACAGTTTGGTCCGCATCCTCTCGGTCCTCCTGTCTCCGCGCGGCCACGAAATGCTCCACGGACCCTCTTCTTTGTCGCTTGCTCGCCTCGAACGACTTTCCCTCCGAGTCTCTCTCTTCCTGTCGTGGGCGCTCCGTCTCCGCACTTTCACGCGGCTGCTATGACGCGCTCTGCTCCCCACGGTGGACTGCTGGACGGGACAGACAGACAGCGGCTCTGCCACTGTGTGCGTGGCTGAAGGGGTTGAGGAAAGTGGAGCTCGCTCTCTCTCTCTCTCTCTCTCTCCCTCTCTCTCTCCCGCTCCCTCCCTCTCTCTCTATCGCTCTCTCTCGTGCCACGTGTTCCCCGTTCAAAATAGTCCGTCGGTCTGACTCCGCGCCGTGACGCGTTCACAGTAGGCAGACTGACACCTACCTCCAGCTCCGGCGCGGAGGGACGCAGGCCCCCTCGCTGAGCTACTGCGGAGACGCGCGTTACGCACGCGGAGCGGAAATCCCCTCATCTGTGTTTGAGTCAGAAAAAAATCTGGATTCAGTCTTTATGGGAAACTTGACATTTAAAACGTCACAGATGTGAACAGCAGTGAGCAGGCGGAGTGTTGGTGTTCAAAAGTGTTGCAATCCAGCAGAGACGAGCTTTCTTGAACCCTTCCGCAACCTCAGTGGAGATTTAAAAAAAGAACGAAGCATTCTTCGAAATATTATCATTCATCTTTCAAGGACTTTCCATCGTGTTTGTACGTTTAAAATGGCCTTTTGGTTTTTTAGACACAGTGCAAAGCTTTAATGTAAACTCCATTGGTTACGAACAAAATGTGAAAATCTTGAAGCATGTTGTTTATGTCTTATACAGCTTGACATCTTCCATATCTGACTATTATTCATGAAGTAATTAGACAATTGTATATGGTTTTGCGACTTATGATGTCCTGCCATGTTCTGATGAACAGAGAAATATGTTTATGTGATATGGTCATATTTCTGATTTTTTTTCTGGATATTGTAAATAATGCAATTAGTCCCAGCAACTTTCTCCTCCCATATAAGAACTTTCAAAAAGGCCTGAATGTTTTTACCATAAGAAGCTGCAATTTCAAGTTCACTTTGTTAATCGATTTGTGTCTCAGATTGGAACTTTTATTTTTGGTTCTTCCTGAGACAGAAACAGTGACCTCATCTTTGCCTTTTTCCACATGTGCTTCTCCATGACTGGCGCGTTTTAGCGTACTGTGATGCCCCCATAGTCCACACGGTGGCGGTGTTGCTCCGTAGCTGGTTCTTCTCAACAACTCGTGCTTAATGGGGAACTCGTAGATTGTCGATGTTTCTTGATCAACGCAAAGAAGGAATCGACACATTGCCTTTAAAAGCGCATAATTACACTCTTGCTTCACTCAAGCCAACGCAAGACACGTGTGTGCTGCATTAAACAAACCAAAAAAGAGAAGAGAAAAATAAACCAGAAATAATATAAACTCTTCTCAGTTGTTCCTGGGATCCACATACATAAAGCACATATTAAACACACAGTTAAATTAATAGCACATATACTGCAAAAAAATCATGTCTGGTTACTTTTTTCACAAAAAACGCACTCCTTCACTTTTTAACTATCTACAGAACTCAACACTTGAACCAACATTCTCTCAACACACTGCATTTGAATGTGTTTGCAATATTATCTTTGTGACATAGAGATTGCTATATGGAAACAACCATCCACGTGTTGTTTGTGTTGTGTCGGCAGTGAAATGCAGACATTTCTTGGTGCTTGGAGCCGATCCTGAAGGAGCAAAGAATAATATTCATCTTTCAGTGCAGATTGCACTTGATGTATGTTTCCCTCTCTGTAGTGTTATGGTTCCCACAGTTCTGCTGCGAATGTTCCTAACAGGAGAGGATTTATATACTCCTCCTCCCAGCTGTCAAATTCAGTTTTAATTGCACATTTGCTTGCGTGCATCAGATTATATGTCCTCTTCCAGCTGTCAAATTCTATTTCGTGAAACTCAATGCATTCATTTGATGGTTTGTGCATAAGTAGAAAGTATTTTATTCACTTTTCATTGAGTTTTGCAAGCGAGCGATGTATTTGCAGTGATAAATTGCATTGGTTGTCTTCAAGGTCGCAGGCTGCTGGTTGTAATTACGTCTTTTTTACACTTTTTTTTTTAATCTCTTAGAATATGCAAAGTTGCACAGTTGCAGTTTTAAGATTCAACGATTAAGCAGAAAACGGAAAGAATGGTCAAAATCAATGTCATATTAATCATAAAGAAATTACAGACTGCAATTGAAACAACGAACTTGATACTGCAGACTTATATTCGATGTATCCATCAGTGTAATCCAGAACAATTACTATTTCATAAATCATGCATTGATAACGTTCAGTTTTCCAAATTGATCGAATATAATTACTGTCTCGAACAAGTCTTAGCGTTTCAATTTAGCACGGACCAATATGCCAAAACACTTTTGCTCGATCAAGTCAGATTGAAGACCAATATGATAGAATTACAAGTGAGGTTCTGTCTATCCTTGTTTCATTGAACGCTATAAGCATAGATATATTGAATATTACACTATGACACTGTCGTTACTGTTTCAAAGAAATAGAGACCTGCATCTGTTAGAACTCCAAAAGAAAGAGTCTGGATGTGATCGGCATTGGTTTAAAATCTCAGTTTCTATTGTGGGTGAGACAGTTGAATGGAGACAGAAATGAGACGTTCAAGTGTTGACTCTTATATACGACACTTTGGTCAACAGAGTGTAAACGTGTGCCTATAAGCCTTTTATTGGTGAAGCCGGTTTCAGATTTCCCCCCTAGATCAGTCATACATAGTTAATTAATGGTCTGGTTCACCGTGGTGATGTGTGGACCACAGCAGTTACGCCGTTATTATGCTTTTTCCCACAGCACCTGAAGGTGCCACAGAGCTCCTGGTGACGGAGCACAGGCAGAAAAGCGGCAGGGAGCTGCCAGCATCGTCTCATACGTCGCAGGACAGAAAGGTGTGGAAACGCTCCTTGTACCCACAGTTTATAGACAGTACGCGCGGAGACGACGTGGCTTTGGTGACACTGTCACTCTCTGAAAATACCAGCGTGGCCGTGCAGCTGTCGGGTGTATTCGGCACAAGGGTAGCGTCAAGTTACATCGCTACATTAGCGGGCTTGCTGTTAGCACGGGCGAGTTAGCCGTTGCTATAGGATTCCTTCGTCGAGTGGGGAGCGAACGCTAGCCTGCCCTCAAGTTGGGCGAGCTAGCGTTAGCCTCCCGGTTAGCCTCCCGTGTCATCAATAAAGACCGAAATCGGCCAAGCTGCATCTTTACGTTCGCCGTGTCGATCACGGTTTCGGGAGGAGCGCGGGAACGGCACTGTTGGCCAGGGCGAAGCTGGAGAGCCGGGCTGCTCTATGAATGTGTTGCTCCTCTGATCGTTTGACAGCTCCGTGTCCGCGGAGATATGGAGACGCCGGGGAGAATAGCAGCCACTCCGGACGCCCTGGACTTCACGGTGGAGAACGTGGAGAAGGTGAGTGTCTCCGGATCAACGTGTCCGCGCCCGAGCAGCCCGTCAGCCCCGCCGGCATCTCGGGACGCTGGGTCCCAGCAAGCGAGCGGCTGTGTTTGTCACACGAGAAAGACGACTTGGAAAAAAATCAAGGGAGCTTTATTTTTAGTTTTCTCCTGTCCATATGATCTTACGTCGATCGGCCCCGTGTTTTTTTAAACAATGGGTTTAAATGTCGAGGCGATGTTGTTGAATGTAGAAGTTCAGTGCTGACTGAATGGATGATGTTCAGGGGGAAGAGTCAGATGAAATCAAAATAACAGGTTGCAATCCGGTGTTTTTCTCCCAATCTCAGCTCCGTTAAATGTCTTGGTCCGCTCTGTTCTTTTACATTTTTTTTCCTCTGCTAGAATTGATAAATTTGGCTGTGAGCGCGAGTGCATGGCTGTGTTGGCAGCAAGGTTGTTTTGATGAGTCTCCCTGCTGGATGAACGCCGACTCGGACGCTGGAGCCTGGGTGTGGAGACAATAGGAGAGGATGGAGTGAAGAAGGTGTTTCTGCGGAAGAGCAGCGCTGATGTGATGAGATTGATTGGGGAGGGGGTGGGGGGTGGGGGTGGGGGGGGGTCGACGGCTGTGACAGTGCCAGTAAAGAAAGAAAGGGGGGTTGGCGATGCGACAGAAATCATTAGAAGAGTAGAAGCACTTTGCTGGAGGGAAAATGTTTCACATCGCATTAAAAAATTCTGGTGTGATGAAAAAGAAGAACTGAGCCTGTGTTGGAATAATGTAAGCTTTCATTTGTACAGGTGGAGGGAGAGCTGCCTCTTGATTGCAGCATTTCTTTTTTTCATTGTTTTGATTCTCAACAACCACCATGGTTTTTTTTCTATTTTTTGTCTGTTAAAAACAGACAGCAAGTCCCTCAGAATTCAATCATTTCTAGCATTTTCCATAGTGTAATGTGTTTTTTGTGATATTAACATGTCAAAACAACATCTATCTATCTATCTTCTCATCCATCCTTAACAGTCACTTCATTCAACTGAACGGTGACGTGAGGGACTTGCATGGAAGTTTCTATGGGCCTAAAACTTGACTTGCAACAACACCTTGAAAGAATTAAGACAGAATTACATTTCTATATGTGATTCCTTTCCCACATCAGCAACTCATGCTTCCGTGTCGGCAGTTTGTCCATAGATTTGTTAAATATCTCAGATTATCACCTGTGATGACATAGCTTATGAAAGTGGCCTGTTGGTCTCGTTTGTGAAGTGTGTGTGTGTGTGTGTGTGTGTGTGTTGGGGGGGGGGGGGGGTTGTGGAGTCAAAGATGCTTTTTCACACTGTGACAGCTTGCATCAGCATTCAGTCTGCTCCAAGTGCTGTTCCACTATCAGTAATCTCATTAACTGATAGAACATGGCAAACTGCAGCTCATGTATCATTTGCTGTAAAGGATGTGGGTACTTGATCTCTCGACTGCACTTGCATTCTGATGGTGACGATATACGGGGCATATTATGTAGCGTATTGATTGACTATATTTAGAAAGTATTCGGTCTTTTTTCTTGATCGCTTTCTTCTGAATTTCACTGGGTCCCCCACCTCTCGCTCTCTGTCTCTGTCTGCCTCGCTCTTGGTTGAAAGAATTTACTGAGGATGAAGCCTCATTGGCTGTTGAATCAACAAATGTTGAGAGGAAGCGCAAAGGTGTCTTTTGAACGGTCACCACGAAACGTCACCACAACATCTGCGTCAGAGCCCTCCCAGGATGTTGCTCTCAAGTAGTTACCCCCCCCCCTTTTTCACCGTAGATATGGTACTAGGAAGGTTGCACAGTTTATCATTGAAAAGCCCAATTGTGCTTTCCTTTTTAAGAAAACCCGAGGTCGTGCAGCTGCGGGGCTAATTAAAGAAAGATCAGGCATGCAGCGTCGTCGCTGTGGTACAGTGGTCGGGGGGAGTGTGCGGTTGTTGTATGTGGTGGTGGAGATGATGGTTCCTGGCCCAGTACGTGTATGTATCCAATAGAAAGCTCTTTGTCCAGCCTCTGGGCCGTGAAACAAAGTACCACATTGTCAGAATGGTTCTGTATAATGAAGGCCTTGGTAAACCGCCTCACATTTCCGCCTGGCGATAATTAGCTTTATGGGCACCATCCACCAAGTGGAGGGAGGCTTGGGAGGACATTTCGAGCTGGCCGTTGCGATGTCAAACAGTGCGCCTTCAGCTTTCTGTCGTTTTGCATCCCTCCCCGAGATGGAAAACCAACACGCTACCAGAACGATCCACAGCGCAGGCCTGGGGTCAGCCAACATCAGCGTATTTCACTCAAGGGCACTCAGACAGGGGTGACTTCTGTCGCCATTACCACGCAGAGTCAGACCATTACCCACACAGGATGCTGTTTAAAGGGGCCTATCGATGTCCGCTCAGGCTTCAGATTCCTGCTTCCTGGCTTATGTCGGACGACTGCTCCTTGGATGTTGTCATGTGACTTGCATCTTGTTACTGAGTAATTTCTAGAATTCAAAGGTTGAGGACATGTGTGAGTGTCGTAGCTCTTACTTGTTGGGACACAGTTGTTGACTCATGAAGGAAAACAAACAAATTGGATTTTTCAGGATGCGAGAATTTTGCCAGGTGATACCAGCAGAGATGTTGGTTCTGAATACTCATTCTGTAAAGGAGCACGTGTACTCCAAAATACCCAACAAAGAACTATTAAATTTAAAAATTTCAAGTTCAAGATCCAGTTTCCAACACACAAGAGCAGCACAGAAACAATAACTAAGTCAACACAAAGAAAAAAAAATTGGAAACGAGTAATTACATTTCAAAAACTCAGCTCTGGCCTGTAGCTGTGAGGCACTTAAATAGGATGCTTCCATACCAATAACTAAGCTGGAGGATTTAAACTGCAGAGCCAGCTCCCAACAGTGAGCGAAAAAAGGACTTATTTTTCAACAACAGGGACATTTCCTTGTGTGGCTCTAAGTTTATGATGTAAACAAAACTTTGCTTTTCCTTGCACTTTACCAGACACCATTGGCGGTACACTGCATATGATCTAACATTCATATAATCTACATATTTGATTGCCAGAGAGGAATTTGAGTCCATCCACTTCTAAAATAAGTAAAAAATGATGGTTCAAAGCCGGATGGAGACTTCTGTTTGTTTGGCCCACAAAATCCACGTCTCAGCGTTATTTTGTTCTTAAATTTCAACGTGAAGAACGGCATTATTGATCCAGTGATTCACTGACTGTAAATGATCAACCATCTGAATTCTGCACTGGAGGAGGGAACCGTGTGGCAGAGGTTTGCGCGTTTCATTTCTCTGTGCTTGTGCTGAGATTTCATCACTCTTGGCAACGTGGTTTTTCTTAATTTCTGTCTTGGCTGCGGGCTGTCAACAACCACCCGCGCACACACTCACACACCAACGATTGTTCTTTGTTCTTTCATTAATCATCATTCCCTCGCTCGTCTTTGATCCTCACAGTTATAGCGCGGTGTCATGATGGGTCAGCGGTGTGAGGAGGCTTTTTTCATCACAGCAGCGGTTCCGCCCTCCCGTCGCTACAATATGTTTGAGAGAGACGCTTTCCAAATGCGCTCCATCTCCGAGTCATCACCTGCTGCATGTCGACACCACGTGCAAAGGAACATGTCTGTACTCTCGCGTTTGCCTCTTTGTGTGACCTTTGAATGAAACATCCTCAAATCGCAGTTTGTACCTGCTGCTAATTCGAAGGCATTGAAGTCGTTTTCAACTGTATCATTCATGCTGGCCCCTCATACTTCTGCATCGTTGGACATCTTGTGTCTCAGCATGGCTCAGGAACTAAACAGAGGTTGTTTATCGTTGTTCAATCGTATTGCGCGTGCTTGCAGTCAAAACAGTCGTTATTTGGGACCTAGAGAAGCTGTTTCGCTGAGCGCTATCGCTTTTCCTTTTGCGTCCCCCCTTTGTGAGGTTGAAGTGCTGCGAGGGAGGCTTATGACCTTTGACGGTGTCAGCCATGAGAGCGCCATCCCCAGGTGGAGCCAGGTGGCTCAGGCAGTCGGCCACCGTCTGTGCCTTCAATTAGATCTTTCAGCTGCAAGTCAATCTCGAACGTGCTCCTCTGAGGGACGTGCAAATGTTTTTATCGCACGTTTTCAGAATCCGGTCCACAAATCAATGGGCAACTACAGTCGCTCAAGACAACTGCTAAGATGTCTGGTGTGACTCACAGGGAAAGGCAGGCGACGGTCCTTTGTGGCAAGATTAAAGCAGCAAAGCGAACAGACTGTTTTGTGTCTTGTGCTTTGATAATCAAGCCTCGGAAGGACAGACAGGCTCGCGCGCAGCGCTGCTTGGGATTGGACCGGGAGAGGTCTGCCGTCACACAGTGGGCCGCAGTAATGATCCGCTGCCGCTTTGAACTCTGATATCACAGCCTTGTTTACGGCCAGGGCCGGAGTGCAGTCGACTACCAAAACCTTCCCCGTGCTTCTAAGAACGGAGGCGTGTTAACGATCTGAAGAAAGCCCGGGACGAACCGCGGCACGGCGCCACATCTGTTTTTCAGGAGATCTGCCGCACAGTTTTCTGTCAACAATGGGCACCGTTTGAAAATGCCTCCGAGCCTCGTTTGGTCCTGTCAAGTTTTTTAGCCTGCAAAGGTCGTTGCGAGATAACTAAGCATTGAGATTGGCTCACTAAGAACAAGTTACCCGCACCGTGTACTGAACCGCGACCTATAGCTGCCTTTCAAACTCGGATATGGAATCGCGGCGTGACTCTCTGGCGAACGACCAGCTTGTTAACACGGAGCCAGCCTCGATCAGAGTGGAGACAGATAATTGCTTCGGAGGATGGCAGACGTGGAGAGAACGCCACCTGAGACTTTGCTTCCAGGGGGCATTGACGCGCCATTGATGTTCTTTCCAGGAGTAGTTGTACCATTGTACTCGGTGACCAGTGAGGGTTTCTCTGCGACGTTGTTCATCCTCTTTTAGCGAGCAGTGGTTCAAGTTTTTCCCACGAAGCAATAAGAGGGAGATGTAGATTGAGAAGGAAGAGAGAGCAGAGAGCGGGATTCAAGCGGACAGGCAGTTTCGGTCGGAGGAGGGTAGATGGAGAGATTAAATGAGAGAGAAAAACGGAGGAGAACGACTGGTGGGGGAATTGTTGCGAGCAGGCTTCGGGGGAAAGACAGTGATCACAACCTCAGTAAATAGATTGTTTTGTCTTGTTCTGTGTTGCTTCGGAGACACTTTGTGGGGCAGCCTGTAGTTTTAGTTCAGTTCGCGTGGTCATATGTGAGACACAGACAGACACAAATACCAGTGTTTGAACATTCCTTCTTGGTGTTATAATGAAATGAGGTGCCTGCTATTAAATGTTCGAGTTTCACTCTCACCCTCGTCCTTTGTGCTTCTTTTCCTCTGGTTTACTTGTTTTTGCGCTTAAGTACTCAAATTACAGTGCTGCGCTTGAGAAAACTGTTTGCAGGTCAACGTATTCTCAACTGTTGAGGAAACTTGTTTACGATGTGTGTATTTGTGTCCACGTAGGGGAGAAATGCTTCACTTTCCAGAGGAGTTGACCGTCTGTCCGCCTTGTCAGCTCGTCCTTTCTCAGACACAAAAACTGTCAAAGACATTTCTTATCGGCAATTACTTTATGAAGCATTGACTTTCGTTGTGCGTTAAACGTCAATAGGCCATACAGATTTGCCAGACAGTTTGTTTTCAGGTTTTTTTTTATAGCTGGTAGCATATTTGAATGTTGGTTTAAAAACATGTGCAGGAATGTTTTTGTTCTTTCAGGTATTGCACCGAAAATCTTGAACTGTTGCAGTGCAATAACACTAAAGCTCTCTTCTCTACGTCTTCCCTCTCGATGTCCCCAGGCTCTCCACCAGTTGTACTATGATCCCAATATAGAGAACAAGAATCTGGCTCAGAAATGGCTTATGCAGGCGCAGGTCTCCCCTCAAGCCTGGCAGTTTTGCTGGGCCTTACTGAGCCCAGACAAGGTACAGACGACACATGCACACTTTGATCAAAGCCCAGAGAGAAGACCGGAGAAAGGTTCCGTCTGAATTGTCTCCATGTTGTTGTTGTTGTTGTTGTTGTTTAACAGGTACCAGAGATCCAGTACTTTGGCGCAAGCGCTCTTCACACCAAGATTTCGCGCTACTGGTCGGACATCCCCACAGACCAGTACGAGTCGCTGAAGAGCCAGCTGTTCTCCCAGATTGCCTGCTTCTCCTCTGGCTCCAAGATGGTGCTCACCCGGCTGTGTGTGGCCCTGGCCTCTCTGGCACTTAACACGATGCCCGAGGCCTGGCCCGGCGCCGTGTCAGAGATGGTGCGGGTGTTTCAGGAGGAAGGAGGGGGGGTGGACGGGCGGGCACGCTGCCTGGCATTGCTGGAGCTGCTCACTGTGCTGCCCGAGGAGTTCCAGACCAGCCGCTTGCCGCAGTACCGAAAAGGACAGGTCCGTCTGCACGCACCGCCTTCTACCTCCTCACCTGTTTAATTTTCGTTGGCTGTTTTTAGTGCTATTTTCATGACCGTCACCAGCTTCGGTCCCCGTCTGCCTGTGACATTTTAGATCAGTGAAAACGAGTTAAAGGCACAACGACAAGGATTTCCTTCTGTGATAATGATTCATTGTGAGTTGCTGCACTTTCTGTGAAACACGTCAGCTGAGTCAACTCGGTTTCGTTTCTCTAAAACAAGCAAAATGAAAGCTGCTTCAAAAGAAGAAGCGCTTGTGTGCCATTTTTAAGGCTGATCCCACAACATCCTGTATGGCATCCAAACTACGAGCCTGAATTTCAGCCTGCAATCTTCTGCATTCAGTGATGTCCTTGACCTTTTCCATGTTAGGATTCCCATTGTTTGGTCGCCCCACCCCCAGTTTTTTGTACTGCTTTTGAAAAAGCAAAATCATAAATTCTGATGTGGATTAAAGCCTAAATTATTTTGTCAGAAAATATTTTTTTAAAAAAGACAACTTTTCATCATAAACCAGCTTTAAATCATCGCCTAATTCATGTAAATATGATGCATTAACGGGAATTAAATGTTTTTACTATCTCCTTATTGAAAAAGATTGAATATGAAGAGAGCCTTTTCGACACTGGATCTTATTAAATACAAAAGGAAATTTCAGTTTTCTCTTCAAATACCTCAAAATATTGATTCTATTACTTCACTGTTGAAATTATTTGTATTCTCAAAAGTGGCCAAGGCGGAAATAAAGGCAGAATACTCCCTGACACGCATACCAAAATGCTGCAAAGTGATTCCAAGGCCTTGACGCTAAGCGGGCAGATGTGACACCACACATGAGCAACGTTCTCGCAGTAACCCTCGTTACCGTCGTCCTTCTAGGTTCGGGGAGCCCTGGGCCGCGAGTGGGGGTCAGTGTGTCCCTTACTGCAACAACTGCTGCGCAGGACGGACAGCCCGGGGGCAGTGAAAGCTCGCGTGCTGCGTTGCCTGTCATCGTGGGTGCAGCTGGACGTGCCCCTCAGCGAGAGTGAAGGCCTGGTGCACGACTGCTTCAGCGCCCTGCCTGACCCCGAGCTCTTTGACACAGCTGTGGAGGCAATAGTCAATGCCATCTCACAACCCGATTCCCAAAGGTATGTGCGAGCATCGGTCCGCCAGTCGTCCTGCCAGCTCCAAAATGGGAGCAAGAAAGAGTGGGATCACGATATCAAGGCCCGTCGTGTTATTAACCAGGGAAATTACCTTGAAGCAGACGTGAAGGTAAAAGGAGAGGAAGAGATAAGGGGGCGGGGGGAGGGGGGGGGGCTCATTATCTAAAGCCATGGAGCAGACAGGGTGGGCACTGGAAGGGCAACAGGGAGGGATGGTAGGAAGGAAGGAGGGAGGGAGGGAGGGAGGGAGGGAGGGATTGATACAGGGCAAGTTGACAGCCAGGGGGAGGAGAGCAGCATTTTTCGGTTGGCTGGCGTTGCTATGGCTACAGTGCTGGGGAGAGATGTCATCATGCCCTGTTTGATTCAGACACAGCAAGCACCCATTACCCCTCCCCTAGAGACAGAGAGAGCGAGAGGGCGGGGGGGGGGCGCAAAGAAAAGGAGGAGGGCATAGGAAGGTGTGAAAGTGTGCAAGAATAAAACACTTGGTCCTCCATACCTCTCTGCTGCTACACAGACTGAGTGTGTTTGTGGAGGGGGAGGGGGGCTGAACCTGTGAGGTGTCTGCTGACAAGTCAGTTTAGGCGAACTGACACGCCGAACAGATGGCGGAGACAATTAATAGCAGGGAAGGAACAGGTAGAACATCCTCAGTCTCTCTACAGCACACGTTGAAAGTGTTGCTTTGCTCTCGTTCTCTTTGACCAAATCTCTGGTCTATTGTTTGCTGAATTGCAGTAACCTTTCCTTTAATCCTGTGCCGCCTGAATGTTTACGCTTGAGCGTCTGTCACATCCTCCCACAGGTAATGACTGTCTCATTAGTGACACCCTTGGGACACCGCTGGCCTCTGTTTTCGTCGTAGCATTCGGTGATTTATGGCCTTGTTTTCGGGTACGTCCAGCAGGTTGCGTTTGTGCTCGTATTGATGAAGAGGGAAGCGACTCAATCTCTCCGAGGAATGGCTCTCAGGTCTTTGCTCCGTCGTGCACAGAAAGTCACTTTGAGTTCACGGTTTCGTCATTCTGTGTCTTTCGTCTTGCTCCTTTTCTTTGTGCGCTTCTTCTCCCCTTTCTCGTGTCTCACCGTCAGTACTGAACCCTCCTCCATGTCTCTTGTTCTCCCTCTGTTTAAACACATTACAGTCAACTCATTTGGGGGGATGCTATTGGTCCGGCTGCATCCTGTTGCCAGGCAACCCATTTCCCCTGTCTCAGAGTGTTGCAGTAATTGCAGAGGGGATCAGAGGTGGGGAGAGGGATGTGGGGGAGGGAGGGGGTGGAGTGAGAGGAAGAGAAGAAAGGAGGAGTCAGGGAGGAGGCAAGAGAGCGGAACAGCAGGACGGGAGCAAAGGAGGAGACGGTGGACAGCCCTGAGTTAGAGGAGAGGAGACTGCAGCGGGCGGTCTCGGAGGACTCTCCGACATGTGTCGTCTCTTACGAGGGGAACGGCTGGACGCGTACAAATCCATTGTGCTCCTTTAAGCGCATCACATACATGCCGGGTCCTCCTCTCCAGAGCCAAGAGTGCATGACCTGCATCCGCAAAGCACCTCATTAAAAATGAATGATCTTCTGAGTGCTGTCTGCCATTCACAGGCGTGCACTCGCACACTCTTACTCGCCAAGTTAAGTGCAGTTCCCGGACCTGCTTTCGCAGACGCACTCTGGCAGCTCAGAGACAGAAGATGTAGGCCAATAGGCGCGCACAGATAGGCCTAATATATGGAGGCCAGATTGTTACGCTGCATCACAGCAGGGTGGAGCTCCCTCCCAGAAAAAGGCTGAATCATCACGGGACGCTGAATACGGGACTTTGCCTCATAACACACAACCAGAGACGAGGCAGCCCAGCTCACGGGAGGGCCTGAGGGAAATTACTAGAACAAACGTTTCCCAGGTCTGCTGTGGGAGATGCATTTAACCTGCTGAGCAGAGGGTGCGTTTTAGTCTCGTTTCCCTTTTCAGCAATCGGACCGAAGGAGTCGGATGATGAATTTGCGTGCTGATTTTCTGCTCCTCCTGTTCGTATAGATGTTGCGAAGGGAGGGAACAAACAAACGCAGTACACAGATGTCACTTTGGTGAATATGAGATGCGTTCTTCAATTTTTTATGATGCAAAAGATGAATTGACCAACGACCCACATATTCGAACCCCCCTCAATCTGTTAGATTTGGGTAAGTTTCTCAGGTATCGCGTCTTGAACCAAAATGCTGATGAGGTCACACAACCCTGCTGCTGTGTCATTGATGAATATTCATTGAACTTGATCCAACATCCATTATCGACGTACCCACAGAAGATGAAGCGCAGCATGCGTGTCGCAACCCCCCCCCCCCCTCGGGACGCCCATAATGTGGTTCACTTGTATCGCTTCCACGCATGCACACAATCCTCTTCCTGACATTCAGGGTGGCGAACACACGCCCTTCATCTCCAAATGTCAGTCCTTCTTTTGCTGTCATTAAGGATGAAAGAGGGAGTTGTCAGATTTCGCCATATAGGTGCTCGTGTGTGTGTGTGTGTGTGTGTGTGTGTGTGTGTGTGTGCGCGCGCGCGCGCGTGTGTGTGCGTGTGCGTGCAGAGCTCACACACGTGTTTGAGCCACAGTGAGGGTATTATAAAGGGCTGAGACAACAGAAAGGTGACAGAACAATAACTGACAGCAGTGACGCTCTGTCAAGGAGCTCTGAATAGATTTCTCTGGTTCCCCGGTAGATGTGTGGGATTCTCAGGGGTGGGTGTGCTGCATCAGAGGTCGGTCTGACTTGGACTCTGATTTGATTTGAAGTAAACACTTGTCTTCTGGAGAAGCAATAAATACATCAGCCGAGCTGCGAGCGGTGTGACTCACTTTTCAGATTCACTTGAGGCTGCGTGCCCGTGGAACCCGTGTTCTCCCCCACTGCATGTTTTTCTCTGTTTCTACTTCATGAAAGGAAATCTTAAACATCCCGTCTTCTGGTGTTTTTTCTGTGTGCTTTTATAGATATGTGAACACTTTGCTGAAACTGGTACCTCAAGTGCTGGCTCTCCAAGAGCAGCTCCAAGAGGCTGTTCAGAACGGAGATATGGAGACCTGCCACGGGATCTGCCGAATCGCCGTCACGCTGGGAGAGAACCACTCCAGGTGTGCTTCTCTGCATGGCTTTGGCAACGATTGAAGCGCAACTGTGAATCTTTGAATACTGCGTTTTAATCCGTGATTGCAATAAAGGATTGCAGTCTTTATTCATGCTTCAGTTGGCCCACATAATTAAGATGTCTGGAGTTACTTACCACAGTTATGCGTAAGAAACACAATTATGTTGCTCTGCTGTACTCAGTGATGCACACTCTTTGAAATCACTTGCAGTATTGTGAAACGAATGAATACTCTTTTCATTTGAGGAAATAGCATGCATATTTATAACTGAATTGGAAGTAAAAAGTCCACTAAAAATCGGATTTCGATATGGAATTACCAGATAAACAGTGTTATTTTTAGGCACTGAAGAAACGTTAATTGAGGAAACATTCACTATGAAGCGCCATCAGCACCTGTTATAACTGCAGTACTTTGTCTGCTCGTCTCAATTAGAACAAAATGATTTTCATTCATTAAACGCTGTCACCGTTAATTATTCGGCGATTGAATGTGAATGATGAAGCACCAAAAGTGTCGAGGCAGCATTCTGTGTTATACGGCACACATTCAGAGGCAAGCACGCCATCGTGGAGCCTCCATGCATTCTTCGTTTGCTTCTCTTGCCTTCCTGTGTGTCACAGGCAGAGAAGGTTGGAGTATGATTATACATGTTTACCAGCTGCACCGAATCGCTGCCAAGTCGCACTTTCTCTCTCTTTTTTCTCTTTTGATCCATTTCTCTCTCTCTCTCTCTCTCTCTCCCTCTCTCCCTCCCTCCCTCCCTCCCTCCCCAGGGCTCTGTTGGAGCAGGTGGATCACTGGCAGAGCTTCTTGGCTTTAGTCAACATGATCATGTTTTGTACAGGCATTCCCGGCCACTACCCGGTCAATGAGACCACCAGCTCCCTCACGCTCACCTTCTGGTACACACTGCAAGTAAGAAGAGCAGAGCCGCCCCCATCACCACATGTAGTGTTTAGTGTCGTCTACAAATGGAGCCCAAAAAGCTTGCTGTCGGAATGAATAACGTGTTTCCTTTAACTTGGGGCTTTCTCTCTTCCTAGGATGAAATCATGTCGTTTGAGTCGGATAAGCAGTCGGTGTATCTGCAGGTGTACCGGCCGGTTTATTTCCAGGTGGTGGACGTGTTGCTCCACAAAGCCCAGTTCCCCTCAGACGAGGAGTACGCCTCGTGGTCTTCGGACGAAAAAGAGCAATTCAGGATCTACAGGTAGCCGAGACGCGATCGTCCGCATGCATTCGTGTGTGTGACCCTGCGTCTGCCTGTTCTGCCTGTTTCTGCTGCGCGCTGCTGCCTGGAAGTGTTTCACCGACGGTCGGAGTGTTTTTGAAATTACTCGCTGACAGGATGATTGGTCAGCAAATGAGGGTGTTTTTCTCTAATAGACTCTCAGCGAAAGCGAAGGCTGAGCAAGCAAAAGCTGGCTGGCAAAGAGACAAAGAAGAGAAAGTTCTGGGATTGCGGGCCCTGACCAACGTCTGTTTGTGCACGTCTGTCTTCCAGGGTGGATATCTCAGACACACTCATGTACGTGTATGAGCTGCTGGGAGCAGAGCTGCTGAGTAACCTGTATGATAAACTAGGGAGACTGTTGACTAATGCGGAGCAGCCCACATCATGGCAGGTGGGTGAAGCAAACACTCGCACGAAGAAATAATAAGAGCTATTTTGGTTGCTTTCAGTGTTGCCGATAAGTCTGGACTGAAAATGTGTCACACTGGATTTAAGAGAGCAGTTCTTTAAGACCCACAGTTGTGTCTCTTCATGTTCTCACAGACAAAAATCAAGACAAATGTGCGTCGGAGTGAAATTACATGAATTTAGACGGAACGAAACAGTTTCGGAACTGCTCATCTCAATCTCAGCTTGCATGGCAGCATCTTTCATGGTACCACTGCTGACAAATCCCCTGACTATTCTCTCCTTCCGCAGCACACGGAAGCTTTGCTGTACGGCTTCCAGTCCATAGCCGAGACAATAGATGTGAACTACTCTGACGTCATCCCAGGCCTGATAGGACTCATCCCCAGAATCAGCATCAATAACGTCCAGTTAGCAGACACAGTGATGTTCACAATCGGTGAGATGCGGCAGGAACAAGCAAGCGTGGCTGAGACCAAACAAGGATTTTCTTCCATCCGCGATGTGACCTGCTGGTCTCTCCCCTAGGCGCCCTGGCTGAATGGCTGGCCGACCACCCGGTGATGCTCAGCAGTGTCCTGCCCTTGGTGCTGCAAGCTTTAGGGAATCCGGACCTTTCCGTTTCCTCCGTGTCCACGCTCAAGAAAATCTGCAGAGAATGCAAATATGACCTGCCGCCGTATGCAACCAACATTGTAGCCGTCTCTCAGGTGCTCGCACATTTACAAGCTGTGTTCCAGTTGCTTTTCTACCTCAACCTGAGACAACAAATGTTTTTGTTCCCGAAATATTTGCCTTTGATATTACTTCCATTGTAATATTTTAGAATATCTGCTTATTGCTATTTTGAGCGGCTTTTGTTGCGCTCTCATCATGATGGAGCCTTCACTGTACTCTTTCTTTCCCCTTTTTCTGTCAAGGAGGTGCTCATAAAGCAGATCCACAAGGTCAGTGAACGTCGCGTTGCACTCTGTTTCTGTCTCAGCGTTCAGCTCTGAAGTGACATTTCGGAAAGAAATACTCGGGAAGAATTGCGTAACGCTTGCAGCCTGTAGTCGAGAGATGACATGTGTTGTGCAAAATGTGTTTGCTGTATCTGTGCAGGACTTGTTACTTAAAGCTTACTGCTGACTTCAACTGAAGCCAAGCTTGTGGTTGTGCCTTGCAGACGAGTCAGTGTATGTGGCTGATGCAGGCGCTTGGCTTCCTGCTTTCTGCTCTCCCGGTGGAAGACATCTTAAGGAACCTTCACTCTCTGATCATCCCCTACATTCAGCAACTGGAGAAGCTGGCAGACGAGACGGTACGCACGCAAACACACACGTACGCATACACACACACACACACAGACGCGCACGCACAGCGGGCTCAGCTGGACTCTGGCCAATAGGAACAGGCCGTGTGTCGGTGTGGTGTCACCGCCGTGGAACATTTCTCTGCGGGACCAGATTGGATTTGACCCTGCACAATGGGCGAGTGACTCACATTGAAGCAGCAAAGACACACTTTCTCTCGCTCATGTGACGGACCCGCACGACGCAACGATAAAAGCTGAGTTCAGGAAATGAAAGTACCCTCATGACTGCAAGTACAGTAGGTCATGCAGCTTAAAGGCTGCGAGCACACGCTCACGCAAAAGACATTCTCCACTGGTTTAAATGTCACATCCACAAGAGGCTGAGTTTTTTTTCCAGGCTGTCATGCTGGATAGGACAAATATGGAACTGCTCTTGTCTAAAAATAGTGTGATATTTACAGTTTGAGGATGGAGGTGAATTGTCCTCTTTGGTCCAGACGTCAGCGAGGACCCGGCTGATAGGGTGATTAAACATGTCAGGTTGGATGAAGCCTTTCGTTTCTCTCTGCGTCTCACTTTGTCCAGCTTCGACACACTTCGCATGAGACGCACACAAAGTCACACGTGGCCTCATCCACACCGCCCCCCCCCCACCGGTTCCTTTAATGGTTTCCGTCCAGCTATTTGCTATATCGGCATGACATCAGACTAGGAAATCAGGTGTGCTGTGCGGAGCTGGACAAATACTGGCACCTAGTGGGGAGACCTTTGGCTTCCGTTACAGGGGGTGGGGGATGGGGGGGGCGGTACCTCCAATGTCTGGTGGAGTTGACTTTTCACTGGAATTGTGGAGTCATTCTGGTGTGGCTGATTAGCAGGATGCAGACACATTCGGCTTTGTACCCACTAACACGGGCACTTTGGGACGTGATGCAAAGGAGGCGTCCAAGATTGTTTATTTATTTATGTTTGGAGGGTGTGGCAACTATGTCTTTTTTCTCTCTTTTTCTTAAGCCCTTTGGATGTGTTGCATCACCATGGTGACGGACCATTGTTTCAATGCTTCCAGTGAAAACCCAGTTAATGTTCTTCACCTGGGGGAGGTGCATGCATGCGGCTCTCAGTGAGGAAATGCCTCCGTCCCTTCTTCAATAAAAACTGAACACCGTCACATTGGGCCGTGTTTTACATTTAAAGTGTGACCACGAATAAATAACAATTCCAGTCATCTCACACAACAAACATTAGATGCATTTGTGACTATCTCTGTATATTTACAGTGGTGACAGTAAGCATTCGAGAGTATTGAGAGTTTTTGGGTCTGTCAGCTCAGGGACGGTGTCTTTTTATACTGCAGTAAGACAAACAAAGCAACGTGGTGAAAAGATGTGTGAAATATTGAAGGACCTGCGCAAAGGAAGCTGTAAATAAGTCGGCTCTATGTTTGGATGCAGAAATGGAAGAATACTTGCTGAGACTTGCTGTCGCAAACACGCATGCATGCACTCATAATGAATATTTGAAACTGGATTTCCACATTTTTAAAGAGTTTATTCCCCAAAACACCAACTTTTCTCTTCAGGTCAGAGCTTGGTAATTTGTATCCATTTGCCAACTGCTCCAAACCTGTTCAGCACTGATGTGAGTGTTGGAGCACAACTCGCTTTTAGGGCTTGTTTGTCCTCTTAAATATTTCAAGACGGACACTTGGGCCCCTAATGAGCCAGATGGACTGCCGTGTTAGGTTGTAAACAAGCATATTTCCAATTAGTGGTAATCTGTTTCCTCCTCCTCTTTCTTTCTCCACAGCCCAATCCTTCCAACAAGTTAGCAGTCATCCACATCTTGGGGCTGCTGTCCAACCTGTTCACCACACTGGACATCAGCAAGCAGGACAACGAGTCGGCCGACGGTTCGGCGCCGCCTGTCAAAGCGGCCCCTCCCACACCTGGACCGAACCCGGTGACTATCCGCTCGCCGGCATTTGAGCTTGATTCAACTCAACAGATACAGCTGTTAGATATTGGCTGGGCGTGAACACGCAGAGTCACAACTTGAAGGCTTTCAGATGTTGTGTAGTGCAGCTCGTTATACAGAATGTGCAGTGAGGCTGTTGATCCTTGCAGCCATATGAGCTCGACCCCCCCCCCCCCACGAACACCCCCCCTTGCTGCTTACACCACTAAATGCATCAGTAACTTTGGTCGGAAGCATGAGGGTGGCCAGCAGGGGGGTTCTGGCCTGCCACTCAACCGTAGTCTTCAGCAATTTTGCTGACAGGCAGTGCATTGGTGGATGAAGGTTACGGCCGTGTTTCTTTGTCTCGGACTTGGTTTTCTTTTCTTTTCGTTGAAGTTGAATGAGTCCTGTCGGTGTTCTTTTAGGTGGTGGTGGTTCTGCAGCAAGTTTTCGCTCTCATCCAGACGGTACTGAGCAAGTGGCTCAACGACTCGCAGGTTGTCGAGGTGAGTTGTGAATGCGCAGCCACTTTTTTTGCAGTTGGTTCATCTAATCTGATGTGACATTTGCCTGTGTTCCCCCCCAGGCAGTGTGTGCCATCTTTGAAAAGTCGGTGAAGACTCTTCTCCATGACTTTGCTCCTATGGTGTCCCAGCTAAGTGAGATGCTGGGGCAGATGTACAGCACCATTCCCCAGGCCTCAGCCCTCGACCTCACTCGACAGGTAGAGTCACATGTGCACACACATTGATTTCTTTATTTTTCCGTTTGACTTTTCCTGCTTAAATATAGCAAGATTGTGAGTGTTGGCCGGACAGGTTTTCTTGCTGAATTTTGAGCAGTGAGTCAACCGTCCCAGTACCAATGAGGAGATAGAACATTGCAGTAGCTTTGCACTTATCGAATGTCACATTTCGAACAGACTTGATTTCTTTCACAAAAATATCAAATACCAGGAAAAACGCATCGGCCACAAACAGCTTTACTTCAGCCTCTTTCCATCTCTCCTCTGATTGCTCGGCTTCATTGCCTTCAAGTGAACGTAGTGAGTGTCTGATTGGAGGACCTGCTCTTTCAGATGGTGTACATCTTTGCCCGCGAGACGGACCACTTCCCACCCATCAAGGCTCTGTTTGAGCTGGTTACCTCGGTAACTCTGTCCATCTTCCAGCAAGGTAGGGGGTCCTGCAGGGGCGGGAGTGTCGTTGCTGTGAACTGTTTCTGTTTCAAGCACTAGATGTGATAATAATTCGTCTCACAAGTGTCCGAGATTATTCTTCGCTGAAGTAAAGAGAGAATATTTCCAAACAAACCACCATACGTTGTTTTGTACTTTCATTATGGCACTTAGATGGACTGTTATGATTTCATTTTGTCAATTGGCTGCGAGCGTAGCCACCATTCCAAGTACCCTTTACAGTCCCCCCCCCCATTCGTACAGCACGTTTATAGCACGTTTTATAGCTCATTTGTTGCCAGTTTTGACTATAATCAGAGGTAAAAACAGTGATTTAACATGTGTTGCATGTTATGCATATTTACTTTTTAGTCAGAATGTCGTGTTTTGCTCAGAAGGAGTTTTTGTGATCTGTTGCAAATTCGGAGATCACTGAAGCAAATTGACAGGTCAGTGAGGTCAAAGGTCACTTGTTGACGTTTGCTCTTACGACTCAGTGATGCGAGTGGATCCACCCAGAGTTCAGGCTGCTCAGGAAGCTGACTGAGTTTCTTCATTGCAGGCTGTTTTTCACTCGCTTTTAATGAAATCATTTTCATGTCATCGAGGTTCGCTCTGAACTAAATGAACCACCGCGTTGTTGTTGTTGTTGTTGTTGTTGTTTTCTGTTTATCAGTCTAGTCTGCTTCTTTTCGTTCCCTTTTTTAATAACTCCTTTTTTTTGCATTCACAAACTTGTTGCCAGATTTTCACAGTTTCTGTGTTAGAGGCTGTGTGAGAATGACTTGCATTTTTTTCAAGCGCTCCAATTTGTTTGTGCGACCCCGAGGCCCGAATAATCATTAATGAGATGGCTCGTTATCGTCGGCTGAACATGGCTCTGAGTGTCTGTCACGGGGTCTGTCTGATGCTTTCCATCCCTTTGTGTTGTCCCTCGTTTACTCTCTTCTTTCTCCCGCTTCCACCGATTAAGTCACGGCTGCCTCTCTTCCTGCTTCTTAACTCTGTTTTTTTTCTGAGCAGGTGCCCTTCAGTCGACAGTGTCAGTGCAGGATGCAGTCACAGCAAAGAGGCCAATAGCTTATCCAGTTGGCTGACATCTAGCGTAGCAGGGAGGGCCAGCTCAGTACGGCTGCAGGATTAGAGTCGGGCCCCCCGTCACAGCCCCCACCGCACGAGCCAGCTATTCTCTCTCCGGAGGGGCTTGCGTGTGGACGAGGGTCTGGGTTGGGCGCTGAGCAGGAGACACGTTTGGAGTGCGAGAACAGCCGAAGCCGGGCGCTCGCCACAGACGCTTGTTCTGTTCCGTTCCGAAATTTGGCTGTCGGAGGCCTTCCAGCAGCAAACTTGAGCCGACACAGTTAAAGAGCAGGAAGTCGGGAGTTTCGGCGAGGCTCCTTCAGCTCACAAGCTTTCACGGGACGTGTGTGTTTTTATTTGTGCACCGCGCGCAGCCTGCTCCAAATCTCGTCGTCTGCGTCTCAAAAGAGGGCGCGTGATCAGAGTAGGACTCCGAGTGATGCTCTGGGTTCACTCGTGGAGCGCAAAGGAGATTTGATGGGCCAGTGCCGAATGGACCCTTCGCCCCTCCGCCTCCGAGGCGCGCCTGTCCGTCCGCGTGCCGTTTGACGGCGATGGCGCTTGGTGCTGGCGCCGGCGCCGGCCGTGCCTCGTGGGCAGGAGGTGTGGGGGCGGGGTTCATTCGGGTGTGGTGCCTCTTTTCCTTCAGACCGTAACAGTAACAGAGGTGCCTCCTGGGTTCCCACTCCAAACCCACTTTTGTTTGTTTTTAGGTTGGTTGTTTTTCTCTCGTTACTTCTTCCTCTTTTTTGGTTCTTCTTCTTCCTCTTCTTCTTCTCTCCAAACAGACCCATGTCTTTGTCTTCTGCCTGTTTTGTGTTTTTGGTTGGTCTCTTCCTCCAAGACTCTGCCAAAGCTTCATATTGCCCCCCCACCCCCACCCCCACCCCTTTCTCCCCCTTCGTTCCTTACTCACGTGTGAATTATTTCGACGAGATATTTTTGAGTTCTCTTTTATTTCCACATGACTGTTGAATCTATTAAGTTGCTGTTTGTATATTATTCTTATTCTCTTATGATTTCTTAAGTTTCATCTTTATTATATTTTAGGACCCAGGGATCATCCTGATATTGTTGATTCATTTATGCAACTCCAAGCTCAGGTGTGTTTTTGGTTTCTTATTTCATTCACTTTGGGTTTCTCTCTCTCTCTCTCTCTCTCGCTCTACCTACTCACCTTTTCCTCTCTCTCTTTCTCTCTTTCTCTCTCTCTCTCTCTCGCTCCCTCTCCGCTCCTCTCCTCTCTCTTTCTCTATATCTATACCTCCTCTTGTTCTTTGTTACCGGGCCCTGAGGTGTCCCATCACACAGGCAGGGCGGCGGAATGACACGCACGAGGGGGAACGTTTGAAAAACGGACCTTTGTCCTCCCTCAAACGCTTTTTGACCCTAACAGTCACCTCGCCTCGCGAAGCCTCTTCAGCTCAATGGGGAGCAAGTTACTCACGTCTAAATATACACTGAAATATGACTCTTTTTTTAAAGATTTGTTTTAAGTCTGTTATTTGAGCTTATGTGAGGTGATGTTTTCCTGTATTGGGAACAATCACGCCGCCACAGTCAACACATTAGGAAGCTGTGTGTTCGCTGGTGTGCCGTCACTGTCGCGGTCGTCTTGTCATCAGACGGTCTTGTAGTACAAGGATGACGAGGTAGATTTCCGAACCTCCGCACTGATAGTAATACTCGTGGCTCACAGAAGGCCGTGGAACCCTTCAGTTAATTACCGTTTCAATGTATTACGCGGCGGCTCGGGCTGCCTGGAAAAGAGAAAAGGAGCACTTGTGCGAAGTGGCCGTATTTCGCGCTTCACCCCCAAAGAAATCCACGATCTGAAGCACTTAAATGTGAGCATTTAAATCTTTTCCTTTTTTCCAGTAAAGTCAACATCAGGGCACATTTGCCTCACGGAAAAAAAACATCAGCGCGCTCGCGGCCCCGACCAAATGTTGCACTCGACGTCGGGAAGTTGCCGCGGCAGCACGCGTGTCGGCGCGGCGGTCCCAGGTGACTGGTTAGCCGGATCCTCCTCTGAAGTCATTCCAGCCCGGAGCCAATCAACGCCCAAATGAATTAATATTCCACTAATATTAATCAGTTCCGACAAATTGGCTGATGGCTCCTCTGTTTTGATATTTTTGTCTTTCGTCTTCATTCTTCTTCCTTTTTTCGTTTTTTCTATCTTGGGATAGATCTGACCTCCATCTCTCTCCCTCTCCCTCTCCCTCTCCCTCCCTCTCTCCCTCTCTCCTCTCCTCCATCCTGAATGAGTTCATTATTATGAGATGAGTTGTCTTTCTCTTTATCTGCACATGTTAAGTAGTTACACACTTCTGTTGCATATTCAATCCAGTCAACCAAAAACAAGCCAAAGTTAAAGTCTTGAACCTAATTGATTTCCACAGAACGAGGCCAAAGCCACCATTGCCTTTAGTTTGACTTAAGTTCCAAATGATTTCAAAGTTTGATTTTTTGCAATTTGTTTCTTATACCTGCTGAGTTCTGCATCGGAGGATCTCTGTATGAGTTCTTGTCTCAACACACGGAGAGAGCACCTGAAGCCTGGTAGGCAGATCTGGTGCCAGTCCTGTGTTGCTGTCAGATCCGGCTACCAGGCTTAGCAGGGTATTGTCGATAGCAGTATTCTGAAGGAGCTTATGCAGTGGAATGTGCTGAAGCATTGCCGCTCGGGTCAGGCTGACAGCAACATGCCCGCTTTAATGCCTTTATCTGCCTCTTAGGCCCTCAAACGGAAGCCCGATTTGTTCTTGTCTGAGAGTCTTGATGTGAAAGCGGTGTTCCACTGCGGTAAGTTCGCACCCCCCCCCCCGCCGCCGCCGCCGCCGCCGCTGCGCTGGCTGTTTCGACGCACTTTCTTACTTTCAAACTTGTCAGCGCTCTGCTGAAGCCGTCGTTGCGTGACACCAGCCTTCAGTGCTTTCTGTCTCGCTCTCCCACTTGTAGGAGTTCTGTCGCTCAAATTTCCAGAGGCACCGACAGTCAAGTCAACGTGTTTGTTCTTTGTAAGCACGCGCACACAAAACACACAAGTTAGACCGTGCGTGCCAGTGGATTATGTGACTCATTTGGTTTCTTCCATATTCGCTGCCTTTTTCAGACTGAGCTGTTGCCCCACTGCTCGGACGTGCCCCCTTTGGCCAGGGTGGTGCAGGAGGACGGCAAACTGTTGGTGCAAGCCCTTCTGGAGGTGAGGCGCAGCAGGGCCGACCGCATTCACCTGAAGACGTCCCACGTCAACAAGCGTTGCCGTTCGTCTTTCTCTTTGTCACCCTGTTGGTAATCGCCGCTCTGCTCCTCTCAGGGGATTGGGGGCGGGGCCTCTCGAAGTCTGATGGACCAGTTTGCCGAAGTGCTGCTGTGTCTGAACAAGCACTGCTGCTCCCTGCTCGCCGTGTGGCTGAAAGAAGCCATGCAGCCCCCGGGATTCCCGTCGTCCCGCGTCACGGCGGAGCAGAAAGTCACCTTCTCGCAGCAGATACTCAGGTACCACCTCTGGATAGTTATTCAACAGGCACTGTTGGATCTTCTGGGGGTTTTGAATCACAGTAATTTGGGATGAAGTTGTCACTTCTCCTGCCTTTTTTTTCCACTATCTACTTCTTGGTTGCATCAGAGCCAAGATTGTCCAAGAATAGGAGTCATCAAATGGCTTGCTTTATGAACTAAAGACAGGAATGGCTCATACTTAACCCATTTTTTCTTCTTTCTTTTAATACTCTATTATCTTCATAAAAAGTGCTCATTTTGCAAATGGAATCCCGAGTATCACCTCCGAAATCCGTCTTGGATCATAAACAAGCATTTGACCTTCGTACCCTTTTGCGGTTCTTCATCACTCCCCAAAACTTTTGAGTTTACATCTGCAAAACCTGGTCGGACGTGTTGCTGTGTGGATTACAAACAGTCTCCGTAATGTCGCTCTCCTGAGCGCTCTGTGTCGTCGTCGTCGTCGTCGTCACTGTCTGAGCACTGAGATGAGGAAATATCAACTCAATGACTGTCTTTGCGTATTATTCCTCATCGAGTCCGTGTCGTCTCTTGTGTCTGTGTGCAGAGAACGAGTGAACAAGCGGAGTATGAAGGACATCGTGAAAGAGTTCACACTCCTGTGCAGAGGCCTCCACGGGACCGAGTACGCTGCTGAATACTGACACTCTACCGTCCCGTGACTCTGTCCTCAGTACGCAAAACAGCCGGCTACCACAACGACAGCGTTCTCTCCGCCCCCCCCGCCAGTGACGATATCTCAAAAATGATTGTATCGACAACCCGCCCCCACCCACGCCGCAGGACAAGACATGGAACCCTTCCAGCGCAGACCTGCCATCAGACTGGTGGACGAACGTTGTGTCCCCCCCGGTGACTGCAGAGAAGCCCGATTTCTCTTTGCTGGCACGAGGCGGTCCCCCCCGCCGCCACCCGGCCCCCTCCCTGACTCAGAGGTCCCTCGATTGGACGAGGTCGGAGCAGCACTCGTCGGCATGCTGCCTCAGGTCTCCCGTCTCTGTCTTGTTCTGCCTTGCTCGATCTTCCTGTGGTTCCTAGGCTGTTTCCTGGTGATTAGCATCCATATGAAATGGTATCGTATCGTACCGTACGTAGCTGCATATTTTTCAGAATAAATCCAATTATATAAATGTATATGTAAACACATATAGAGAGTGGTTATCGGTCGTGCCGCTGCTGCTGCTGCTGCTAATGGGAAGGGAGAAGGACCAAGGATCAGAGGGGATTCTGCAGGAAGAGGGACAGTCATTCAACAGTCTTTACTCCTACTTATGCCCTCCTGACTTCTGCATTTGCCAAATGATCCCACATCGTTTTTAATATTTCTCTTCCTTGAAATAAAAGCCTTGAAGGGGGGCATGAGTGGAGGAAAGAAGCCGGAGACGACGCGTGCTCAGAACAGCGCCGCTCTCTGAGCTGTACCTCATGTACGTACCATTCCCATCCAGTGAACGATGCTTTCTCGCTGGGCTCTGGAGGAGGATTCTCTGCACAGCGGTCCCTTCGGGGAAAGCGGGACTGCCGGGGGGAGGGGGGGTGGAGTCAAAGGCTGGAGGGAAACCGGATCTTCGTAGCTGGCGGCGAGGCGAAGGCACAAGATGGAAACTGAGAAAAGGGAACCGAGCGATTGGAGGGATTTGGAGTCCCGACGGTGGACTGCTTAGTCACTGTAATCGTGCAAAAATATTAATCGAGTTGTGCATATTAACAGTTATTGCCGAACACTTGTGTGTCCTGGAGTGTGTGAGTGTGTTCCTACCCGTGTGTTTGTGTGAGAGGAAGCGTGTGAGCACAGATGTATCTTTTTTCCACTTGTTCAGTGCACTTATATCGGACCTACAGCACCCGTGTGTGATTTCCGCCTGTCTATTGAAACAAAGAGCACCTTTGTTGATCTCCTCGCGTCCATCCAGCTCTCCTCATCAGGTCTGACCAGGCGCATTTCACCCCTTCACCTCTGCTGCTCACCAGCAACCACACCCGGTCTGTCTGTCGGTCTGTCTGTCTTTCTGTCTGTCTGTCACACCTCTGGGATTCTCCTTTAACCGACTCCTCCGTTTTCTCGTGTCTGACGCCAACTTAACTGCTCTTCACGCCATGCGGAACAAAACAGTCCTTTCGCCACATCTGGGCTCCTGCTTTGGAAAGGACCACGAAGGATTAGTGAGTTCAGAACCAAAACGGAGAAGCTCCGAGGTGCTCTCCCTCCTTTTTGTTATTGTTGTTGTTGTTGTTGAAGCGCCGCCGACACTCTGTGCTTTACCCATCATGCCCCAAGCGCTCACGGTGAAGTGAGGCCAAGGCTGTAAAATACACTGTCTGGTGAAAACAAGCAAGACCGGCTGATAACACCCTAATAACACTCGGCAACGAAATGTACTCTGTGGTTTCTGGTAAGAAGAAAAACAAACCTTATCTCAGTCTAATCCTTCTGTCTTATCCAAGGTGCCTGCAGACATGTAGCATGTATGTGTTTTGTGGTGGGGGCTTTTCGGGGTTCAGGGGGGCAAACGCGCTGGGTGCGCGAGAGGCCGCAGGGAGACGCGGCGTGCGGGCCGAGAGCCGAGGCCGGGAGCCGGCGGCCGAGAGCCGAGGCCGGGAGCCGGCGGCCGGGAGCCGGGAGTCGGGAGTCGGCCTCCGCTCCTGCATCCGACTCTCGTCCAGAACTGTGAATAACTTGATGTTCAGACACTGATCCCTGGTCTTTGTTGTGGTCTTTTCCTTCTGAGGTGTGAAACTGAACATGCCACAGTTTAATGACAGAGTTGTAGATGAAGGAGGGGGAGGGAAGTATCAAATATACATTGTTTTTTTTGTACCTTGGCTTTAATTTAATAAATATATCTAAGGTTGCAGCTGTGCACTTTTTCTCTGCGTGTGGGACTACTTCTGTCCACTCCTCACTTTCAGCACTTCCATCAGACTGTTGGCAGCGGCCAGCAGAGAGTTTCCCACATCAGTCGTCCAACACCAACAGAGTTACAACCTGATTTAGTTTAGGGACTCGTTTCTGTCCCCTAAATTTTACATTTGGTCAATAAGTAGCAGTACTGCAAGCATTTTTTTAAAGACTAGCTTGTACTTTGATTATTATTCGTTTTTTAGGTTACGATACAATTTTAGTATAGCACTATTTGTACTGGAGTGCAAAGCTTCTTTTTGACTTTGGTGACAGTTTAAGTGACATCTTTACATCCGGCTTACCTGCTCCTTAATATAATAGAAACTATGGCCTAAAAAGCCTATATTATAGACTTGATTGGTATTTACGGTGGATGCTCTTTGCCTGCGCATTCGGGATTCGAACTCGCGGCCATCTGATCCAAACTGAGATTCTTTCCAAGAGTGTTATTGAACTAGAACCAAAGGTTAAAAGGCGATTGTTGACAGGAATTCAATCGCAGATACGGTACAGGCACGATGTCTCACATGAGCCATCCATATCATTTCTAAACTCAATTGGGAGTTGACACTTTTTTTTCGGTCATGAAGCTCCTGTTTGCGCATGCGCGGTGCGACGGTTGCGGAACGCACGTGTGAGCGGAGGACCATCCATCTCCGAGGCGTCCGTCTGCAAACCTCCACCACCCAAACGCTGGTCCAGGACCACCCGAGGGCGCACGGCTTTCTCCAGGACCACAGCAGGAGGACGACAAGCGACACTTTTCCTCCCAAACGGACTCAAGCGACCGAGGCTGCCAAATAGGCCGTAAGTCAGCTAAATAGCTTTCTGCCAACTCCGCTTCATTGTAGCCGTTTAGCTTCCACTCAAATTACAGCAAAACTGTCGCGGAGTCCCATTTTTGGACACTGTGGAAAAACTGAGCGCTGTGTCACTTTCCTCGGAGTGTTCAACAACTTCGACACAGGAGGAGACTCGAGCTTCTGCTACTCGGTAAATGCTAACTGAACAAGTTCGCATCATAATAGTTTGTAGTAAGTGTGTGTGTGTGTGTGTGTGTGTGTGCGCGTGCGTGTGCGTGTGTACCAGAGCTCCTGATCGAGCAGTGTGACCTGCAGTGTGCGCGCAATCAGGAGGCTGATTGAGTGTGTGCAGCGTTTGAATGAGTTTATCTGTCACATGCTGCGGAGGCCAGTTTAAAATCCAGCCAATGTCCCACTGAACCTCAGTGAAACATGACCTGATTTACGCAACGGGGACGATTAGGAGGGCGTGCTGATTGCTTGAAATGAGCACTTTTAACCAGTATATGAGTCCAATTTATTCGTTATCATTTTTTTCTGGTTGTTTTCATTGGTAAAAACTACGGTGGTGCTAGCACTAGTTATCTTGTCTATTTTCTCTTGAATGGTTTCTGTTTTATCGATCAATTTTCAATGAACCACAACCAAAATAAGTGTTTGTTCACTTTCTTGTCTCATCCAAGTCATTTTCAATGCATGTGACCAATTGACTCCTTGAAAAAGTGATCATCGGCTCATGTAGAACTTTTAAAAAGTGTGTTTTTGTCAACTCTACATGAAACCAATGCAAGTAGATTGAAACATTTCAAAGCAAACTACATTATGAGCCTCACGAAAATCCACAGCAGATCAGGAAACTGGTCACTGCTTTTATTTTGAAGGCCCATGTGTTTCGAGGTTTGAGACTGTGTCCTCACTTGGTGTTTGGCTTCACTGTGATGTTTTGGCAAGTCAAAGTTGTGAGGGGGATGTTCACGGCTGGTTTTGGAGGCAATTTGGAGCTCCCGTCCTTCGAAATACTCCTCATACCATCAATGAGTATCGAAACACTCAGATTTAGTTAATAAAGCAGAGAAACGTCATTCTGGAAGACGTGGCGCGCTGAGTGTCCCCAGGGCGTCCTTCTCGTGCTATGATGTCGCCACTTGGAGTGACCTGCTGGCAAAAGTCGTCCTCGCAGTGAAAACGGCGGCGTGCTTGTTGACCACTAATCATCCGCACTGACCTTCGGCTTTGGAGGTAAACAGGCCTTTGTTTGTCCCTCCGTCTTCAGCCATGGCCGTGTTGAGGTTCTACAGCAAGGAGGCTCTGGGTGGGCGGGCCTTACAGAGGGCGGCCAAGCTCTTCCCACACCTGTCAATCAGAACGGAGCTGTGCTACAATGTGGAGCTGACAGGTGAGTGCAGCAGGCCAGCCCTTTCCTTCCTTCCTGAAGCATCACCCAGAAACAGAAGTTTGGACGGGTATCGTCATCGTCATCATCATCATCATTTCATTTCCTGGAACTCTGAACGTTTCCTGATCCGCGTCGCAGGCTGTGAGGGTCTCAGTCCCGAGCAGAAGGAGGTCCTCCTCTGGCTGTTTCGCCCCCCCCTGCAGACGGAGCCTCTCTCTGAGGAGCCGAACCTGAGCGAGAGCCGCGAGGAGACGCTGGTGGAGATCGGACCCAGGTACGTCCGCAACTTCACGGCTCAGCAGCCGCCAAGCGCCTTCGTCGTCCGTTGCTCGATGCGGGCTCCGCTTTTAGCATATAGAACTTTGGTCATCTTTGACAGTGCATCAATGCCTCTGCAAAACCGCAGCAGTTAGCCTTTTAGAGCTTGTGGGAGGGGTCATGAAGTTCCCAAAGGAGCTGCATCTCATATTTTCACTGTTGAGCCTGTGAATTTGGAGGCGAGTGTGTTCTCCACTTTCCTCTCATTAGCAGGGCCACAATTATAAAGTCAGAGCAGAGGTTTGCCTGCTGGCTGCAGAGGGTTCACCGAGGGGTCAGAACGGGAAAGGTTGATTAACTTGGAAAACACAAACATGCTGAATGGAGACGGTCGGCGAGGCGTTTCGTGCTGAAGCGATGAAAGGACGGAGGGGCACCGAGGGCACCAATATTTATCCAGAGCAGCGAATGAATATTCGCTTCAGATGTCATGAAGGTCCGACGCTCTGAAACGCTGTGAACCGTCAAAACAAATCAGATATTTAGCAGATTCCGGTTGATCACGGAGCGAAACTCACAAATTGCCTGCAACTGGGTTTTTGTGTACCAATTCCCGCGACCGCCTGCGGCAGATGTTGGGAAAGGACTGGAGACGTTTTAATGATCCGATCGCTCGCACGGGCCGCAAGCTCGATTCGCCTTCCGACGACTCCAGTCGGGCAAGAACACGTGGCGTCGTTTTGGATGTTTCAGCAGCGCTTTGTGAATTCTGAGTTTGAAGAAAATGACAAACTGCGACTGTTCATCGACGCTCTGCTCCCAGGTTGAACTTTTCCACCGCCTGGTCCACGAACGCCGTGTCCATCTGCCAGAGCGCCGGGCTCGCCGGCGTCACTCGAGTGGAGCGGTCTCGCAGGTTCTGCATCAAGGTGTGAGCGCGCCAAGACAGACGGTGTTTCGCACAAAAAATAACTCATGGATGCGAGCGGCGACTCCGGAGCGCGTGACGCTTGATCTTCCGGCCTCTGGCGTGATCCATCTGTCTCCTTCGCAGCCCGTCAATGGAGAGAGTGTGAAGGAGCTCAGCGGCGATATCAGGAGGCTGACGGAGTGCCTGTACGACAGCATGACCGAGTGCATCTATCGGCGCCCCGTCACCTCCTTCGCCGTGGCAACCAAACCGCAGGCGGTCTTTGAGGTGGACGTCCTGGGGAAAGGCCGAGCAGCCTTGGAGGGGGCGAACGACGACCTGGGTGAGGACGCTTCAACTCGGAAACGGCCCGAGACCTTTTCCGACATCGTGCTCCGAATAAAACATTTGAAGCAAAGTGTCGTACAGAAGAACGCCTCGCCTCCAACGCTCCCCTGAACAGATGTCTGAGTACTGATGACACTCATCCTTCTCTCCCTCTTCTTTGACTGAGAGAGCTCTCTTTTTCTCTCTCTCTCTCTCTCTCTCTCTCTCTCTCTCTCTCTCTCTCTCTCTCTCTCTCTCTCTCCCTCTTGCTCTCTCTCTCTTTCTCTCTCTCGCCCCCCGCTTCCCTCCAGTTTGGTGGCTCTCTCTGTGAGTAAGCTGTGGGTGCAGCACAGTCACATGATGCATGACAGCATGCGTTATCTTGTTGAAGTCACAGGACGGCAGCGACGTTGCTGATTATCTTTCTCGATGTGTGTCCAACGTGATGAGATTAGGGCTCCGTCCATTGATTGGAGGTCAGCCGATCGGAGGAAGTAGTTCCTGAACGCGAGGTCGACTCCCGCCTCAGGATCTCAAACACTTCCTTCGTTCCCTCCTCAAGAGCAGCTCCGTGTTTTATTTGGCTTTCAGGAAGAACCAAACGGAACAGTGATGATTGATTCCCGCTGGAGTGTCATATTCGTATATTCATTCAGGTTCATTCAGTTTAATGACTGTGACTGGAATCCCTCCGTTTGCTGCAATTACTGTTGGAACGTGAAGTTGCTTGATGCAGTCAATCAGTAACGAGCTTCAACTTCAACCTGTGTTCCGTCCCAACCCAGTGGCGCAAATTTTGCACATTTTCCGATCTGTTTTGCAAATGTTCGGCTCCGGATGATCCGTCACCTGCATTTAGGCCCCTCACCTGTAATCCCAATTCATCGTTCGTCGAGCCAATGGGAGTGTCGACGCTTGCACTCTTAATGCGGCGACGTTGTTTGTGCGGTGACCGTCTTAATGCGAGCAGGTGCCTGACTGACAGCCGCCACAGCGACAGAACGGCCCGCGCACGTTTACGTTCACGCTCCGCTTCTTCCGCCAGCTTCGTTAATATTCACGCGCGGCTCCGACGGATGGCAATCATCCGGTCGCTCACTTTGCAGGCGCTGCCACGCTCAGCCGCTGAATGGAGATAATTGAAAACTGTACGTGGAATTAATGAGACGCGAGCTGCTTCCTGTGCTCACACTTGATCTTCAGGATTACACTTTGTGGCTTCATGTGTTTGAAAGAGGCGAGAAAAATTCACAAGTGGAGCTTTCGCGACAATATGCATTGATATGAACGCACGTCAATGCGAGGAAGTGAATCTCTGCACATCAGTAACCTGCCGGTGACGCTGTCGGTCGCTGCCCTCTTGGAGCATGTTGTCGGCCGAATTTGCTCTCAGTCTTGCATGTTTTTTTGTCTCATTTTGCTTCAGTGTGAAATAAGTGACATTCAGTGTGTCCCTGTACTGATCACTGACACGCAAACGCTGCATAAAGGTCGTTTATGTGTGTGTGTGGGTTTGTGTGCTTGACCCAGGCCTGGCCTTCGACTCCTGGGACCTGGACTACTACACGTCGATGTTTGAGAGGATTAAGAGGAACCCCACCAGTGTGGAGTGCTTCGACCTGGCCCAGTCCAACAGGTAGCGTGCTGTCGACAACAATGAGCGCGTTCGCAGCACTGGCCTCCGTGTGGTGGGCGCTTGTTGTTTGGCTTTCTGCTCTCTGCGGATTTGAATCCTCCGGTGGGGTGTTTTGTTTTCTTTCTTTTGCGCCCTCGGCGGCGTCCCAGCGAGCACAGCCGTCACTGGTTCTTCCGGGGTCGGATGGTGATCGACGGGCAGGAACAGGAGGAGACGCTTTTCAGTCTCATAATGGACACCCAGCGGCACAGCAACCAAAACAACGTCATCAAGTTCTGTGACAACAGCAGGTGGGAGTGGAAGCAGCGCGACCAAGGCTGGCAGAGTGCCGCCGTTCCCCTCTGAGTCCCGTGAAAACGTGTGCGTTTGTGCAGCGGGATCAGAGGCGTCGAGCTGGAGTGCGTTTACCCGAGGGACCCGTCCGAGGCCAGCCCGTACGAGACGCGGCGCTCGCGGCGCCACGTCATCTTCACCGCAGAGACCCACAACTTCCCAACCGGTCGGGACGCCTACTCCGTTCACTGGTGGTTTTGACCCATCGAATTTCTCTGCTGACTCCCGATTGCGTCTTTCAGGCGTTGCTCCGTTCAGCGGCGCCACCACGGGGACCGGAGGACGAATCCGAGACGTCCAGAGCGCCGGGCGAGGAGGCCACGTCATCGCCGGCACTGCGGGATACTGCTTTGGAAACCTGCACGTACCAGGTACGAAGACACGCGCGTTGTCAGAACATCCCCCACTTGGACGTTTCCTGAGTCATGGCGTCCTCCGTCTCTGTCCTGCTCTCCAGGGTTCTCTCTCCCCTGGGAGTGTGAGGGGGAGGGGTGGGAGTACCCGTCCAGCTTCGCTCCGCCCCTGCAGGTGGCCATCGAGGCCAGCGATGGAGCGTCGGACTACGGGAACAAGTTTGGAGAGCCCGTCCTCGCAGGTGTGAAAACGCCACAAGTTAAACTTTGGAGCATGGAAACATCAAAACAAGCCCCAGAGCAGACAGACGTCAATAAAGTGAACGCAATCAAACGAGTGTTTTAATGTGTGACCCCCATCATTAAAGGAAATGGAAAACTTCGAAGAATGAATCGGCCGACATTGTTCGGTCGCAAGACGATCGGGGTTTTTGCTCCTGTCTGAATTCCGACTTCCTTCTGCAGGTTTCGCTCGTTCCTTCGGCATGCGGCTGGCCTGCGGCGAGCGGCGGGAGTGGATCAAACCCATCATGTTCAGCGGTGGCCTCGGGTCCATCGAAGACAAGCATGTGAAGAAAGAGGAGGCCAAGCCCGGTAATGTCCACACGCCATCGACTCCGCGGCCATGTTTCCACGCGAATCGACCACCCGGACAGTGTGGCGCCTTCTCTCTACCTGTCGACCAGGAATGGAGGTGGTGAAGATCGGGGGGCCGGTGTACAGGATCGGCGTCGGGGGAGGAGCGGCGTCTTCAGTTGAAGTATGGCGCCGGGGCGACGCGCTCAGGATGGCCCGACTTTGAGCTGCCGTCTGTGACTTTCACCTCCGTTTCGCTCTCTCAGGTGCAGGGAGACAACAGCAGCGAGCGCGACCTGGGGGCGGTCCAGAGAGGAGACGCCGAGATGGAGCAGAAGATGAACCGCGCTCTGCGAGCGTGTCTGGAGAGGAGCGCCGGCAACCCGATCTGCAGCATCCACGATCAGGGAGCCGGAGGGAATGGTGCAAAAACGCCCGCCGCCTCTCGCGGTTTTGTCCGAAACTCGTTTTGAAAATGGACGCACTGAGTGATGCTTCCGTCCTCAGGAAATGTGCTGAAGGAGCTCAGTGAGCCTGCAGGAGCTGTGATCTACTGCAGTAAATTCAAGGTAACCGAGTGCCTTTCAGAAGCATCGTCAGAAGTGACGCAGCAGAAACATTTCGTGGACTTCGGATGAGTTTTAATGGAACTTTTTTCGGGTTTTGTGGCTCCTGTTCAGAGTCCCTTTGGCTGTTCATATCATGTAAAACTCCCTTTGTTGCAGCTTCGATATCTCTCAACCTAACTCGATGAGGGAATAAGAAAAGTGTTCGCTTTTCTCCGTACTCTTCGTGTAGAAAGGTGACCCCACTCTGAGCGTGCTGGAGCTGTGGGGGGCCGAGTATCAGGAGAGCAACGCCCTCCTGCTGCAGCCGTCAGACCGGCCCTTCCTGCAGAGGGTGTGTCAGAGGGAGAAGTGTCCCGTTGACTTCGTGGGAAGCATCACCGGAGACGGAAAGGCGCGTCTCCGCCGGCTCGACTCGATGCAGGCAGACGCCGATTCATCCAATGGCGTCTCGGAGGCGCGCTGACCTTCGGCTGGTCTCTGACACAGATCGTTCTGGTGGATGACGGCGAATCCGGCGAGGGGCGGCCCGACGCGCGCAACCCCGTGGACCTGCAGCTGGAGTGGGTGCTGGGCAAGATGCCGCAGAAGGAGTTTAGGATGGAGCGCCTGGCCCCAACCCATCAGCCTCTGGCGCTCCCCGCAGGGCTCACCGTCATCGACGCTCTCCACCGGGTTCTGCGTCTGCCCGCCGTGGCGTCCAAACGCTACCTGACCAACAAGGTGCGTGCCAGAGTCCTGTGCAACATTTCGCTTCCAACCAGTCCTGTGCAGACACCTTGTGACGCTCTGCGCACCCCCACCCCCCCATCAGGTGGACCGGTCAGTGACCGGGTTGGTTGCCCAGCAACAGTGCGTGGGCCCTCTTCACACCCCATTGGCCGACGTGGCAGTCGTTGCTCTGTCGCCGTTCAGCACCAAGGGAGCGGCGACGGCCATCGGGGAGCAGCCAATTAAAGGGCTGCTCTGCCCTGCGGCAGGAGCTCGCATGGCTGTGGGCGAAGCTCTGACCAACCTGGTGTTCGCCAGAGTCACGGCGCTGAAGGTGAGCTCGCCACGGCGCCGCCAAGACCCACCCACTCCAGTCACTCATTGGAATACAAATGACGAGATTAAAGCCGCAGTCGCGTCTTGCAGAGATTCTCACCAGATTGGCATCGTCCTGTTTGCCGTCGACGCCCTCTTCAAATCGACCTTTTGCCTTGTTTTGCGCTTCAGGATGTGAAGTGCAGCGGCAACTGGATGTGGGCTGCCAAGCTCCCTGGGGAGGGGGTCCGTCTGTGGGACGCCTGCAAGGCCATGTGCGAGGTCATGGGTCAGCTGGGCGTGGCCGTCGACGGCGGCAAGGACTCGCTGAGCATGGCTGCGAGGGTGGGGGAGGAGACGGTCAAAGCTCCAGGTAACACGGTCGCAACCGGCTGAACTGCTGATACTGAGCCTCGGCATAGAATCAAGGAAATGAGGAGAGAAATCGGCAGGACTGTAAACTTGGCTTCGTTGGCTGATTCTGTGCGGCAGTGGTGTGTACAGTGCTTCGCTCCGCCTCCTTTCCAGGTGCTTTGGTCATTTCAGCATATGCTGTCTGTCCTGACATCACTGCCACTGTGACTCCTGATCTCGAGGATCCCGACGGCGAAGGTGCGATTCCGTTCAGCGACCTCAGAAGTCGATAAAATCCCAAGTGTTAAGTGGCGAGTCTTTCACCCTTCGTCCTGTCTGGCAGGCGTGCTGCTGTGGGTTCCCGTCAGCCCCGGCCGCCATCGTCTGGGAGGCTCGGCCCTGGCGCAGTGCTACAGCCAGCTGGGAGACTGCTCGCCTGACCTGGACCGGCCAGACCTGTTGACGGCCTGCTTCAACAGCACTCAGACACTCTTACAGGGTCGGTAGATGCGACTGTCGATGAGAGGACAAAGTTGGACGTTATTCACTGCATCTCAGATTATGGCTTCAGCTCTCGCATCTTCCATTCATTCTCCTTCGGCCATTGATGGGTTTATGCTGTGATGACACTGCCCCCTAGTGGTCGACCAGGTGACCTCTTTTGAGACGTCAGAAAGAAGAAAAGGGAGTAGATAGGTTTCTATTTTGTTGTTACAGATCGCCTACTAAGTGCAGGACACGACATCAGCGACGGCGGCCTCATTACGTGTTTGCTCGAGATGGCGTTTGCAGGAAACCGAGGCATCGAAGTGGGGTTGGCGTCCCAAGGAAGTGGAGGTTGGTGAAGGTGCTTCCGCTCATCGACGTCTCCTTCACGGTGGATAATCGCCGCGTGTTTGTGTCCCGGCGCAGTCATGGAGCTGCTGTTCAGCGAGGAGCTGGGTTTGCTTCTGGAGGTCTCGCAGTCCGCTTTGGAAACGGTGCGTCAGAGATACGGCGAGGCGGGCCTGCAGTGCCACCGCATTGGCCGAACGTGCGGCTTCGGGCCAGAAGCCACGGTGAGAGTCACTGGCCTCGACATGAACCGCGCCTCCAGCCGTTTGCCTTCACGCGGGGTCACCGCCTGCCCGCTGCCTTCCAGGTGGGCATCAGCGTGGACGGACGGGAGGTGCTGCGAGAGCCGCTGCCTGTCCTCCGAGCTCTGTGGGAGGACACCAGCTTCCAGCTGGAGCGCCTCCAAGCCAATGAGCTCTGTGTCAGAGAGGAGGAGGAGGGGCTCGCCCGCAGGACTCAGCCTTGCTTCAAACTGACCTTTGACCCCTCTGAGACGCCCAGTGTCAACCAGCATCGTAAGCCCAAATTACCCGCGGTTTATTTCGGGTTTTTGTGTGCGCCATGTGTCTGAAACACAAGAACATCCACCTTCAATGCGATGTATGAAACTTGGTGCATTTTTCAGTCATTGTCAGTTTTGTGGCTTTGTGTCTTAATTATTGGGTGGCGTGTTTGTTCTCTAAGTTGCAGGGCAGCCGCGCGTCGCCGTGGTCAGAGAGGAGGGCAGCAATGGAGATCGGGAGATGTCCGTCTCTCTGTTTATGGCCGGCTTCGAGGTCTCTGTAACGGAAGCTTCGTTCAGTCCAAAGTGTTTCAGTCGTGTTCGCTGCCTGACGCCGTAACCGTGGGTGTGCAGGTTTGGGACGTCACCATGCAGGAGCTGTGCTCTGGCCCCGTCAGCCTGGAGCCTTTCAAAGCGGTTGTGTTTGTGGGTGGCTTCAGCTACGCAGACGTCCTGGGATCAGCCAAAGGTAGACAAACACCCGCAGGATCAGCCGCATATCGCTCTGAGAGGCTTTCGCCTCATACGATGCCATTATCCCCGTGACAAAGGGTGGGCTGCGACTGTTGCCTACAACCCGAAAGCCAAGGCTGAGTTCGAGCGCTTCAGACGACGCCGCGATACGCTGAGTCTGGGAGTGTGTAACGGCTGCCAGCTGCTGGCCCTGCTGGGCTGGGTGGGCGAGGAGGAGGGCGGAGCAGGTAGGAGGAGGCGGCAGAAAGAGTCCGAAAGATGCAGATGTTTGGATGCAGTGTAACAAGTGACGGGGGGGCGGGGGGCGTCTTTTCTGTTTCCCAGACTCTCAAGTGGTGCTGACCCATAATAAGTCTGGCAGGTTCGAGTCCCGCTTTGTCACCGTTGGCATCCAGGAGTCTGCGTCCGTGTGGCTCCGAGGCATGCAGGGCTCAGCGCTGGGAGTCTGGGTGGCTCATGGAGAAGGTACAGCCGATGTGGAAAGTGTGTGTTCGAACCTGAAGGAAGACAGTAGTCATCTGAAATATGCTCCCTTGTTTGAAGTGCAAAGTAGCCAAAAGATGGTGAATGGCTCTTAAACACATCACACCCAGCAGAGTTCTTATCAGTTCCAGAAGGATGTCTACAAAGCATCTCTCTCTCTCTCTGTCTCTCTGTCTCCCCCCCCCCCACGGATCTTGTCAGCTCGTATCGGGCCGATAAAATACTCCCTTTGGTGTCGATACCATTGATATTTCGATCGATGCACCCGCTTGGAGTGACTGTCTGTGGTGGCTCACAGGTCAGAGTGTTCTGTAATCAGCAGCTGAGTTGGATGTTGATTTTCCTTCCTCTCTTTCCTTTCAAAGGTCTCATGCAGTTCCGTAGCTCGCAGGCTCAGGACTTGGTCATTGGTGGTGGACTGGCCCCCCTGCGTTACCTTGACGACCAGGGCCGCCCCACCGAGCAGTACCCTCTGAACCCTAACGGCTCTCCGCAGGGCGTGGCGGGGCTCTGCTCCACTGACGGCAGGCACCTGGCCATGATGCCCCACCCGGAGCGCTGCACCTTGGGCTGGCAGTGGCCCTGGGCCCCCAGGGACTTCAGACGCTCTCTCGCACCGTCGCCATGGCTGCGGATGTTCACCAACGCAGCTGCCTGGTGCCGCAGCACCGAGTGATCGAGGTCCCTGCAGGGCACCGACGCTGTCTTTGGCGGGTTGGGTCCGTGGAAGTGTCAGGCCTGTTTCCAATGTGTGACTGCAGAATAGAGCCTCACACTCACTGTGTTTGTTCTTGATGCATTTTTCTGGCCTTTTGTGCTTCATGACTGTAATACTAGTATGAATTTATGCCTTCAAATACATTCCAGACATTTTTTCAGAGCAGCTGCCGTTTATGAGACATAAGATCTGTGAGCCACTTGAGTGTTGTCCTGCTGAAACATCTGAAACCAAGTTTGCTGAGAAATAAATGGACGATGCAAAGAGAGGAAACTTGTCCTGTGGTCTCGTAAAGCAGACATTTTTAAGGCAATAAATACTTCTTTTATTCAAGTCCAACAATGTAAGCTGGAACAGTATTTACACAGTGAATATATACAGTATTATCAAACTTGCAGTACTCATGGTGGACGACGGGGGCAGTCTTTCAGGGATAACGCGTAATATGTGATTTTTCTTTTTAAAGGATCAATCAAAACTTTTTGACTGATTCATCAAGTTCGGCCTGTTTAAGCAAAATTCTTGCAAAATCTCTTTGTTAGCAAGAATCTGTAACCAATGCCAAAGTAGCACATTGTCTACGATCGTATTTCACAGTCTGAGAGGCTCGGACAGCGTTTCCTGCTGTGCAGCCGTCTATACTCTTGCGTCCACTGATCAGAGCAGCTGCAGCCAGAACGAAGGGATCCGATAAACGTGTGTGTGGAGCAGCTTCAGTCTACTGCGAGTCCCCCATCATCACCCCCTGTGTGCTTGTGGCGTCTGCAGACCAGCCCCTCTCTGGCGCCATTTGCTGGTTGATATTGATAATGCAGGTGAGGAGCAGGACCACCACCACCAGGTCATCCAGGACCCCGAGGAGGCCACAGAGGGAGGGCAGCGTCTCCGTGGGACCTGACGGTGAGGACACGGTGTCCAGGGGAGGCGAGGAGAAGGACACCACGGTGCCCGCGCAGCACAGGGCCACCCTGAAGAGGAAGAGCCACACGAGACCCCCCATGGAGCCCAGACCGCGGGCGAGCAGCTGCAAGAGGAGCGGGGCGTCACGCAGGTAGTCTGTCACCTGGGAGGGTCCGGAGGCAGGAGTGAGGAGGAGGAGGAGGAGGAGGAGTCAGGCACAGTTTACTTTCCTTCTGAAACATCTTCTCATTGCTCACAATGTTACTGATGTCTTCATCTCCACAGATTGGACATAAATACGTTTTGAGCTTGATGCTCTGTTTCATGGCAGCACAGTGGAGCGATGGTAAAAACAGTCACCTCAGTACCAAAAACTGGGCTTTTGATTCCAGGCAAGGTCCTGTGGATAGGTTTGTATGTCTACGCCCGTGCTTCGTCTCCCTACTCAATCAGTCTTGCTCTCAGTGTCCAAAAACATGCATGTTGAGTCAACTGGTGTCTCTAATCGTCCCTTTTTTTCTTGTGAATGTGTGATTTTTCTGTGAGGGAAAGGGAACCTGACACCACTGCTCCTTGCATAAGCTCAGGTGGGACCACTTATGAGTGTAACCCAGATAAAGGTATTATCAAAGATAGATTGCGCTTTTGGACTCGAATTTCAGCTGCCAAGCTCTTGTACCACGTTCTCCTTTTTCTCTTTTCAGTGGGAGAGATCTACGTGACAGATTTTTTTGGACAATCGCTTTCAGTGGGAGGAAATGTAGAACTAAAATAGTCCACCTGGGTGTGGTGCTTTTTTGTAAGGAAGCAACCAGACACCACCTGATGTGTTGGAGGCGAAGCAGGACAATTAGTCCTTGAGGTTGCATAAGATGCATTTCTGCAACCAGACCCACTATGAGAGGAAGCAGTTGAACACTTTTCAGCTGGTGGCAAAGGACGGGCTGTGTGAGACCTCAGTGTCTGTGTCCACTGTTGAAGAGAAGCAGTGACATTTTTGACGTGTCCCCGCTTATGTCGAATGGCGTACTGACCCTCCGCGGAGCTCCAGAGTAACGTTTGTTGTAGTCCGTGATCTCCCCGAGGACCTCCTTGGACAGTCGGTCCGATCGACTCTCGCTGAACAGGTGACACAGCAGGCTGACCTGCGAAATCACCAACAACTTCACTGAGTTTCGCACAAATCGGATGGTGACACGTGAAAGAACAGCGGAGCTGCTGGAACCTTCTGTCTGCACAGAGGACAGCTGATTGCGTCCAGCCATGACCCGTGTCTCCAGTAGGCGATCAGGCAGGGAGCTGCAGAGGGAAACACTCCACTTTAGCACAATGCAGGTGCCGAAATACATGGGGAAGAAATGCACAAGCATGCAGTTGGGCTGCGGTGTTGTGTAATTGTTGCAACAAAGGTGTTTGTGTGTTCAATGGTTGACGGCTGAGAGGGGCAAATGTCTCGAAGTGAATTGTGAGCGATTGTGTGCTGCTCCTAAAACTGCTGTATGGTCTGTGGCAGATAACGACGGTGTCGTGACGCACGGGTGCCGCGAACATCGTCACGGATGGTTGATATTCCTCGTGATTTAGTTCCTTTGATTTCCACGAGTGTGAGTCCAGAAAAACACCGTGAAATTGTAAACTAGTTTCATTCATTTTGCTTGCAAGATTGAATATTCCTGACAACAGGTGTAACTTTGTGTATTTCAAGCGACAAACGCCTGTTTGTTTATTTGTTTGTGTCACTCGCTACAAACTTGGGAAGCCATGGCAACGGTTCATTATTAAAAGCCCAACAGACGGGCCCAAGGGCCCTATGTACACTGATTCTACGCTGGGTATTGAAATGAGCGACATAACACGTGAGGTAACAGCTGAGAAGAAAGTGAGTGAATGGAAACGCGAGAGAACCGAGGCGTGTGTGGAGCAACAGCTGTCGCCTTCGCGAGAGAGCGAGACAGACAAAAAGAAGAGCGTTGAGTCCGTGTGATCTCCTACCACAAAACAAGTGGCCACAGTTGGTCTGAACCGGGAAACTGGCCATCTGCAGGCAGACCGGGCAGTGCCAGTCCCGTTTGCCCGTGGACAGACACGGCTGCGTGGACTCCTGATGTGGTGAGACGAGAAGAGACACAGAGAGTAAAAACCGTTTTCTTGCTTCACAACCGGCAGCAGAGACCTTGTGGCCACAGATCCATGCTGCTGCAACAACAGTGAGGGTGGTGGATGTGGAGCCTCCTTCTAAATCTGGTGAAACATCTCCCTGAGGGGGGAGTTAAAACCCACCCGACAGATGTTCCCAACAGACCCACAGACTGCTGACCGAACTCACTACCAGGTGGCGGTCAGTCAATAGCTTATCCCCCTCTTGTCACCAGCGTGTCCAAAACATGCGGCCGGACGTCAGATGACACAACCACAAGGTCGATTGCCGACCTCTGGCCCGGGACGTCCTGGTGCCAAATGCACTGATGGGCACCTTCGAGTTTGAACTTGGAGCTTGTTGTTGACAAACTGCAAAGGGAAGGCAGGTCCACGTCGTCCGCTCAGGCTTTGCCTGGTTGGGTCCTGAGGAGAGAGGGGCCGTCCAGCCCCAACCCCAGGCCCGTCTGGGCGATGTGCACTGCCTGCTTCAACTTGCTCAGGACAGGTTTGGAGCCGCTCTTGGTCCGACCCGTCACCTGGGACCTGTTTTCCTTGGAAGACCCCGACAGGCGCATTAAGCCCCTGACGGCAGAGCTTACAGGCTCATTTGGGAACTCTTCCACCAAGAAATTGTGGCAGCTCGCACACAAACATTTTAGATTAGGCCTAAAATAGAATTGCTGAACTCAAACACACTGAATACATGTCAACATGTGTGTACGTGTGTGTGTGGCTGTCACCTTGCAGCAGCTCATATATGTTGATGGCGACAGCTCAGTCGTTGGTGCCTCAGGTCCGTGTGACCTCCGGTGACTCTGACCCACTGACGGGAAAAGATTCAGTTTGCAACGTGACGGCGCTGATAAAGGCGCCTTAACATGTGGAGATACACAGTGTGAGATAAGGGTGACACACTCAGCTGTTTTCTCCATGTGGACGACAAATACGCTGTGTTTCAGTTTACCGAATTACTTCAGGGATTACTCTGCGTGATCGAGTGGGATCGATCTTTGAGGTGAAAAACTTTAAAAGTTTTCATTTAGATATTTTAACCGCCTGAGCATCAGATTTCTGTTTTGCTTTATGTGTATGAAAGTTAAAATGTTACATCGAATTACTTTAGCATGTTGCTGAAAATTCGATTTAGGTTTTGAAATAAATTCCTAATGGTTTGCTTGGAAAGTGCTTCCATATGAGAGTAAAACAGAGTCCTACAGAAGTACAACAAAAAGTCCTATAAGATACACAGGGTCAGAGTGAGAGAAGATGGAAGGAGTCTCACCTTGTTCTGTGCAGCTCCCTCTGGCAGCAGATCCTCAGTCAGACTGGGTCACAGTCTCACAGAGGAGGAAATGCACAATGCGGCCGGGCAGCATCCCCACACCAAATAAATTGGAGCTGCTAGTTAATGATTGACTCCACGCTCCATATCAGCTGGCCTGTGAGTCGTCCAGTTTAGCAGCAGTAATGCTGTCATCAGATCAATGAGGCGGCGCTTTGTTCACTGCTGGAAACGATACAAAGCACTGCTTGCTGTTGCACTGAGCTTATTTTAGATTGTAATTGTGAATCAAAGACTTCAAGTTTCAAAACAAAAGAGTGCAGAAACGTTTAGGGGTTTTTTTTGTGGTAAGAGCAAAAGTATTTGGGTCACACAGCCGGATTAAAACCAGAGATGATCCCTCCCTCTCAGTGTTTGATTAGGTTGGATCTGAACCCAACAATCATTGACACAGAGCCTCTCTCTGCCAGAGCACTTGACAAAATAACACTGTAACCTGCTTTTGGACATGTGACTATTTAACTTTACTCGTAGGTCACTCTGCTTATTAGAAGTAGACGTCAGCGAGTAAAAACCTGTGACTTTACAGTGTCTTAGACTGAGACAACCTTCACATTGTTCATCGCTGAAATATTTCAGCAAATATTTGCCCCCGCTCTGCGGCGACCTCAGATAAACGCTGGGAAGTGTCAGTCAGAGGAGCTCAGGACCTTTATAGATACAGTGGACCCACTGACAGCCACAGGCTCAGAGTGGCAAAACCCCCCAAATCATGACATGAAACAAAAAGCTTCATTCTGATGGTTTGATATGGGACAGGCGGAGCTTTTTCAGGCGTCTTGGATAAAAACCAGCCTGATTTTCGAAACCAGCGTGAGGCGTGTCAGCTTAGATTCAAAATAACTAAATATTTCAGATCATTTTTCATGCTGTGACTCGGAAGGCTGCAACACATAGAAGATTTGGTTTCATTTAAACTACAGAGTCGATGTTTGCCAGCCACACCCCACCTGACCCCACCCCCACCTTCACGTGAGTGACAAATGGATAACAAGAATAGGTTTATTGTACTCATGAGTAACTATTTACTCATGGCTGGCATGCTGCCTGGGCCTTGCAGCCTGTTTCAGACAGAACTCTGATACTTTTTACTTCCGGGATAATTTATGATTAAAAAAAACACTCATCCTATGGTTTATCGTGCAGAGTTATGTTTATTATTTATTCCGTTTTTCCAAATGACTGTGTTGTTAGTTGAGGAACAATGGGTAGCCAATATAATATGGCCAAAATTCCTCTTTTTTCAGTTAAAAGTCTTTATTATCAAAGTGTGATGAAGACTTTCGTCGTGATTGTAATGACAAAGTACTAGTTGACATGAAAATGAGCAGCGTGCCCACCTGACGATCAAAAAGATGGAGCAAACAGATCGATCTCGTTTTAACAATGAAGACGTACACTGACTCTATTTCCGCCTCTCTGATTGGCTGAGCTGTAGTCTAATAGCTGTCACTTTCATAGATCTCGATTCTGATTGGCTGAATCTTATTCCCTCACTCACTACGTTCACGCAGCCTGCGTGCGAAGTAGACGTCAATCCACTGAGGAAGTCCGCCATTCCCGTACGTCTTACGTTGCTTCACGGCGCACGGGGCTTGTTTTGTCCCGCCTTTTACGCAGTCGCCGTTGTAAATCTACCTTTGGCAGCAGGTGAGGTCAAATGCAGAGAAGCGGAGCGGAAGAGCCTCGCTGACAGGTGGAGGAAAAACACTTTAGCCTTTAGCTACGACAGCGCAAATGGACGACAGTAAGACGGCGCTGGTGGAGAGCCTGATAATATGGGTGAGTGTGCCCGCGACGGCGCTCCATGTACCTGCCCGGCTGCTGGGGGAGTAAACTAGTCCTCGGTCGCTTGGAGGAAATAAACGGAGGCAAATATGACGGCGGTCAGTCGGTCAGGTGGTCCGACGGAGCGGCTCGTTGTCGGGGAGATTAGCGCACAGTTGTAGTTGCGGGTCATTTCACGGTCCGCGAGGGGGTGAGAGGGTGAGGGGGTGAGGGGGTGAGGGGGCAACCTGCAGGCTGTTGAACGTGAAGTTGACACACAGCAGGAAGACAACAATGTGTCCCACTGTTGGCTGCTCGATGACTGCAAATCCAATTACCCCCGGGGGGGCATTTGCGGAGTGCGTCTCCGTGGATTTCGTTCATCGTCGTTATGCAAGTGTGTTCATGTGGCGGCACCGGCGGCGGTTAAGTCTCTCTGTTTACCTCTCGCACGCACGCACGCACGCACGCAAGCAAGCACGCGGCTCGTCCGCAGGTGTCGGTGCAGATGTTTGTGGCGGCCGCGTTGTGGGTCAGTAAGAGGATGAAAGACTCGGTGGTAACGAGATCTGGTGTCGGCTTGATCTGGATCTAAAAACTGCATCCGTGACTTTCCTCTGCGGCCGTATCAGCGACGGATCAACTGATCCCAGAGCAGATATCGTGCGTGTCAGGCTGAAGTCACGACACCGGTGTCCCTCCAGGCAGTGAGGGTCCTCATGGGGGGGTGAAATCCCCTGTATTCTCAGTGGTTCCAGTCAGCCCTCTCTTTGATCAATGTCTTTTAACTCTCTTATGACCATTTTTGTTGAAGAAATGAGGTGTTTTCCTTCTGGTAGCATTGTTTTTCAAGGGAAAGGTTGCTGTCAGTATTACTTTGTTGGATAGAAGATGTAAGAACACCCACTAACCTTGTAGGTATTATTATTATTATTGAAGTAGCGATGTAATTAGTGCTTTTTAATGTAAAGAATCAACAAAGCCTTTTAAAAACTCCATTCATCCTTTCATCTAAACCGGAGGTTTTTCTTTGTATGTTTAATTTCTCTCCAGCTGATTGTCATGATGTGTTTGGTGTTGCAGTCAATAGGACATATTTCTGTGAGCAAAGTTTCGCTGAAGGAAAAGGATCTCGGACTGTTCGTCTTCTCTTTGCGTCTCTGACTTGAATTATTAACCCGAGAAACAAACCCTTTGTGTCTGTTTGACTGACTCGGTGTCGAGGCGTGTTGAATGAAACCCCTCAGCCTGGTTTCGAAGTGCCGCAGTTTCTCCTCTTCCTCGTCCCTCTGACGGCGCTGTGCTTTCCGGCCCACAGCTGCAGACCTTCAACACTCCGGCACCCTGCAGAACGGTGGAGGAGCTGACCACTGGAGCGGCAATGTCGCAGGCACTGCATCAGATGTGAGAGCGAGCATGCATTATTCACTTACAACCAGCTTTGCCAGGCTCGAGTAGTTCACACACATTTACGTCCTGATTCGCTCAGGACAAAGGCAGGGCGGGGGGGGGCGGTTTGGACGGAGTCGTGTGTCCAAAATGCACGAAAAGGCTAAAAGTCACATTCGCTCGATCACTTTCTTTTTCCTATTTTCCAAACAGATTATTTTCCTCGTACATCTGAACGAGAGCGCTCCTCTTTTTCCTCGAGACTCTCGGCCAAAGCGAGCGCAACCTAGAACAGCTGAACCACATTGATGGGACAGTTTTGATCACGATGCCTCATTAATAAGAAGCAACGGGTTGAATAACCTTCACTGCCCCCCAGAGACCCCGCCTGGTTCAGTGAGGGATGGCTCAGTCGCATCAAAACAGATGTTGAGGACAACTGGAGATTAAAGGTACGGACTCTGCACTCCATCTTCCGTTTGCTCTAAACCTGTCAAAGTGTCCTTGACCACCGTCCTCAGGCCTGACCTGATGCTGCACCGAGACTCCCCCGGCTGGGAAGTGTGGTGACACGCAGAGGGAGAATAAAATGTGTAGCTTTGCTCCTCCTTGGTTTTGATGCTGTTTCCTCTTCAGCCCTTTTTACACAGAAAACTAATTGCAAACACAACAAACAGTTGCAGCTTAAAATGAGTTTCCATTTTTTGTAGTGTCACGAATTCTGCTGAATCTGCTTCTTTGGTCTTGGCTTCTTCCGCTCAGATGAACAACCTGAAGAAAATCCTCCAGATGGTGGTCGATTATTATAACGAGGTATGAAGTGCTGAATTTCCGGCTTTTGGCTGATGGACCTGCTTGATGTGGCAGCTGAACGCTGTTTGTTCAGTCAGCCCTGTTGGGAGTTGAAGTGTGAACTGCTGTGATGGAGCAAAGCCTGAGGAGGTTCAACCCAAAGACAAACACAATTCAAACGGGAAACACTGTCCGAGTCCATTCCACTAGATCAGGGCATGACTGACATTTTTACAGGTGTTCTTGAACCCGGTGCACTTTTTCAGTGTTTTGTGTTCCACCTTCCTCCTTTAAAAAAGTATAAAGACATGAACGCCGCTCTTTCTGCCGGTTTTCAGGTCTTTTCCCAGGAAATCTCTGATTTCCCGCTGCCCGATCTTGGCCGGGTGGCGGAGCATTCGGACGCCGTGGAGCTGGGCCGTCTGCTGCAGCTCATCCTGGGCTGCGCTGTCAGATGTGAGCGCAAACAAGGTGCGTCGCACCTCATCTCACAGTGGGCCTCGAGTGCTCCAGGAAACTCACAGCTGGAGGCTTTGCTGGTGTGCTGAAGCCTCACTATGAGGGCTCACAAGTGGTCATGGAAGGCTTGGCCTGGGCAGCATCTCTTGCCAGGAGGAAAAACGGACAGGATTTTAGGGTGGTCCTGCTTTTACCTTTGAACCGGGGCGACACTGACCGCGGGGATGTTGCAAAACTGTACGTACGGGTACAGTAACAGGTCACCGAGGTTCTGAGCTGTTCCGTTTAACTTTCACTTTCTATTTGAGTGAGTAGCCATGAGCCACTTTGTGAAAACAGTGATCCAGATGAGAAACAAGCAGGTTTATTCTTCTGTTTTGCACATTTTCCTTTCAGTCCTTTTTAGGTGGTATAACAAACACAGTAGAATAAAGTTTTATTCAGTCTTCACAGGAGTCCTCCAAGTTCAGTTGTTTGCGACCTCCTGAAGTCTCCACACAGCCTCTAAAAGAACCAGTGGAACCAGGTTTACATGCAGAGAACAGCTGAAGAGCGTGTGTGTGTGTGTGTGTGTGTGTGTGTGTGTGTGTGTGTGTGTGTGTGTGTGTGTGTGTGTCGCTCCACCAACAGAATACATCCAGATCATCATGACCTTAGAGGAGTCGGTGCAGCATGTTGTCATGACAGCCATCCAGGAGGTCAGTGTGTCTCTCTCCTCCACTCAGATCCATGTCCTTAAAAACAACCAGGAGAGATTCTTTTTAGTTTTCCTCAGAAGAACCCGAGCAGCAGCCGCTGACCAACGAGGGCATAGTGCGTATTTAGCAGCTCTGCTGATGAGCGTGTGTAACCGAGTCATTTTCTTCTTCAGCTCATGAATAAAGAGAGCGCGGCCCCGTTTGGAGCAGAGCTGTCGGGGGACCTGGAGCAGCAGGTCAGTGATTCTTCACATGGTTCCTCTGATGTTGGTACTTTCTGCTGTAAAAACCACAGTGGGTTGATACAGAGCGAACCCACGAAAAAGTCCGAAATGTCTTTATTGGTAATATTTGACAGGCACATGAGGTTTTTTCAGGCCAATAAAATTTGATGAAGTCTTCCCTGTTTGATAAAGAAAAAGCCTGAATTGTTCAATTTTCTTTGAGTCCAATTTCTTTTGTTGATTTTTTTTTTTTTACGTTTATTGGCCAAACAGAAAGAGGTTTTCTTTGTCCGCTGAAAATTTGATTTCAAGAGGCAGAACGAACCCGACACGTTTGGACGCTGATCACAAGTCAGCCCACACTCGAGTGACATCAAGAAACTCGACACCACTTCACTGGACGCTGCAGCGGCGTCCTCACAGAATCGGCCTCCGTTCAGCTGCTGAATGCTGCGCATTGAATTCATTCACACCTCCATCGATTGTGGAGTTTGTCATGAGCGAGGGATTCTCAGAGATGAGCCTCTCTGAGACAACGAAATCCAGAGGAGAGTGTTTGGTAAACATCCTGAAGCTTGTCAGGACAGGATCTGGAAAGATCGTTGAGCTGGACGGCGATGACTCGCGCAATTAATTCAGCACTCGACTCGTCAGTTTGTCGCCTTGCTCCTTGATCCTGAAGCTCTGATCGAACCGCACAAGGTCCCAGCGTGTCGTCCGGCCCGCAGTTCAAACAACCAGCCGTAATGTCACAGTTTAGGGGAACAAATATTGTCTCCCGTCGCAGATTTATCTCCCGACGGGGAGTTCGCTGCGTTTCAGGAAGAGCATCAAATCCCGGAGCTCAATATTGACTCTTCCTGCAAACCTTTCTGCTGCGAAAAAAACAAACTGCAGGATCAGTGAAATGGAGTGTGACAGGCTGAAGCTTCACTCCGGCTGGAAGTTGCAGCCCCTGCTAGACCTCGGAAGAATGAATTTAGATCGTGGCTTCAGTGCGGCTCTTCTCTTTGTGTGTCTGATCCGTGTGAGCGTTACATGAATGTGTCTGATCTTGCAGCTGAAAAAAGCTCTGGAGGACCTCTCTGAACTCCTGGTCGAAAAAGATGCTCTGGTCCAGCGCTGTCAAGAGCTGGACATTCAGGTGAAAAGACTGCGCGCGCGCACGCACACACTCACACACACGTCAGCTGCAGAAAAAGTCCCGGTTTTTGGCAGCTCATTTTCTCGCTGTCGAACCTTGGTGCCCCCTCGCTGGGTTGCACGTATGCGGCCCTCTGTGTCTGCACTGACGGGCGCCTTTGGTACAGTATAAACAGGGGTTGTGTAATTGGCTGTGATGCTGGGCCCCATTGTCTGGAGCCGCTGTGGCAGAAAGACTGCCGGCTGACATTCGGGGCACTGCGGGTCCCGTCGTGGCTTCCAGCCCGTCGCCTGCCTCTGCCAGAAGGCCTCGCTCAGCTCCGCCTCGGCTGGACCACCACACACGCTGGACTAGTCTCCACAAATCGGTCTGTTCTTTTCCGCAGTTTTGTTCGTCTTGCTCCGCGGGGAGGTAAGTCCAGCTCGACTGACCGTCCAGCCAAACTAAACCGCCCTGAATCAGCTGCTCAGACGTTTACTCTAACTCGGCTAACAGACGTCTCTGTGACTACTGTGTTGGAGAGGAGGCGTCCAGTGTTGGTTTAATAATTACTGCTGTTATTTCAGTGTTTGACCCCCCCAACGTCTGTCTATCATTAACCTCTTCCGGTCGTCTTTCGGGACATCATCTAACGTCAAATTATGTAGAGTTACATCTTGGTCTGTTTGGAAAAGGGCAACGCAGCATGTCAGCCTCATTGTGGTATTTGGTAGACGGTGTTTTTAGCTTGTTCGGATGATGTACAACAGACGACCATCAAGGAAAGAGGATCAAGAGCAGAAAGTTTGGTAAAAACAGGATGCGATTATCTCAAAGAAGTTGAAATGCTGTCAAAGTTTACTTGGAATAAAGCAGGTGAAAGAGATTTTTGTAACCGTTTTCGATTTTTCTTGGTCGCTTTTCAGTCAGAAGGACAGACGGTTTTAAAGAGACAGTCTCTCTGAAGAAAATGGGCAGGAATTCATTGACAGAGGATCATAATGTTGGTCAAGCTTCAACTGAATCAGGAAGAAATCTCTGAAAGATGCGTAAAATCTTTTGCGTACAAAGAAATTGAAATGCATTCTCTGAAGTCGTGACGTTTGTTATCCTTCATTGCTCCCTGATTTAAATGTCAGGTGTCATATCTGCTTTTGTGTGAGTTTGGTTCCGAGAGTTTCGGTGCGTTTTAAACACGAAAGCCAGATTAAAACTAACCCTGTATTAACACGTTTGCTTGAAGTGCCTCCAGCGTTTTGCTCTCAGCATGGATTAACTGCACCGTTTGCTTCAGCAGCCGGCAGAGGACCCGAGTTAACTGGGGAGGCGAGGCTTTGTCTTCTGATGCTGTGATGTCCCCTTCCTGCTTTGCATGCTCTCATAAACGGCAACATTTAATGTCCGTTTTCTGTTCCAGCTTTCCAAATTCACCCTGAGTGTTGACCTTCCAGGTGGGAGCGGCTTTCTGATCTCCCCTTTGCTTCGCAGGTGGCCGTTCTGCAGGAGGAGCGAAACAGCCTGCTGGCTGAGAACGACGTCCTCACCGACCGAGCCAATCAGCTGGACACGTTTGACGACCCGAGCACGCCGTCAGGAAGGAAGCACAGCCAGTTACAGCAACAGCTGGAGACGCTGCAGGAGGAGAACTTCAGGTTCGGTCTCCTCCGCCTGCACGCAGGCCTCCCGCCTCCCTCTGAGGTCACACGCGAACACGAGATCTGCTCCCTGCAGGCTGGAGGCGGCTAAAGACGACTACCGCATCCACTGCGAAGAGCTGGAGAAGCAGCTGATTGAGGTCCAGCACCGGAATGACGAGCTGACCAGCCTGGCAGAGGAGTCGCGAGCTCTCAAGGACGAGCTGGATGTGCTGAGGTTGGTGACTGCCTGCAGACGTTTCCTGCACCATGCTCACCATGTGTGTAAATGTCCCTTCATTTTTTGCATTGTGTCGCAAAGAGATGGGAAGTGAGATGACGCAGACGCCCCATGAAGCCCCATTCAGTTGGAAATCAAAGAGACCTCTTGCAGTGTCACGTTTTTGTGTTTTAGTCGCCAAAGGCATGAAATTGATGGACCTTTTCGTGGACATTTTGCCCTCGGAGCTCATTCGGATCGCTGTGTTTTTTGATCTCTGCAGGAACTGTTCGGACCGGGTGGTGATGCTGGAGGCCTCGGTTGACACCTACAAGAGAAAACTGGAGAATCTGGGGGATCTGAAGAGGCAGATGAAGCTGCTGGAGGAGAATAACATGACTTACATGCAAAACACTGTCAGCCTGGAGGAGGAGCTGCGCAAGGCCAACGCTGCTCGCGCGCAGCTCGAGACCTACAAAAGACAGGTTCCACTTGTGTGCAAAGTCTGTTTCGAAGACGGGGTCTGCATGTGTCTAAAGCTGCCTGCTGGCTTTGCTCTGCGTCCTGTTCGCGTTCAGGTGCAGGAGCTCCACAAGAAGTTGTCGGAGGAGTCGAGGCGAGCCGACAATCTGGCTTTTGAGATGAAGAAGTTGGAGGAGAAGCACGAAAGCGTGATGAAGGAAAAAGAGGTGGAGAAGCTCTCGAGATGTTCGCCACAAGTCAGAATCTCTCATGTTGTGACGACTCGTTTCGCTGACGACTCGCCTCTGCCTCGAATCTCTCCTCTGCCAGAGGATCATCGTCGAGAGGGATTCTCTGAAGGAGATCAATGAAGAGCTGCGATGCACTCAGGTCCAACAGCACCAGCTCTCACAAGCAGGTCTCTCACTGAAAAGCCACTTGTCATCGTTTTCAGGCACTTTCAGGCTGTAAGGTATTCTGAAGCTGCGGCTCTTTCACACAGGGATGCTTCCCTCAGGCAGTCCCAGCCATGATAACTTGGCGGCTGAGTTGGTGCCCATCGAGTACAGGTGAGCTCTTTGGCTTTTCCTTGAAACTTTAGAGGGTTTGTTATCTTCTGCTGCAGTGGGGCTGGAAGGCAGTGCCTCTGTGGGTCTGTTTAGAGAGAAGTTCATCAGGCTGCAGCATGAGAACAAGATGCTGAGAGTGCAGCAGGAGGAGTGTGAGCGGGAGAAGATCGCAGCTCTGCAGTCTCAGCTGGAGGAGGCTCATAAGACGCGCAGCGAGCTGGACACCGAGAACAGGTGAGCGAAGGCAACGCCAACACCGGATGCTGTCGATGCTCGTGTACCTGGACTTAATTTTCTGCGTTCGCTCGGTGTGTTTTGCAAACACACGCCTCCTGGATGGCGCTCTGCGTGGCCGTTAATCTTCAGATTGAGTCGGGAGCGGATCAGCGAGCTGCAGCAGCAGGTGGAAGACCTTCAGAAGGCTCTGCAGAGTCAGGCAGCCAAACCCGATGATGTAAGTGAGCCAGCGTGCACTGGCGCCAGTACAGAGGAAATGGGCCACAGAGTTAATCTAAGGCTCTGGTGTTGCACAGCAGCACACAACTCTGTTTTCACCACCACAATAACAAAGTAGTTAGGAGCGACAAGTTCTTGTTTAGTGTCGCCTTCATCTTGTTTCTCTCTTCTTCTTTTTTTCTCTCTCTCAGTCAAACCTGAAGCGGAAACTTGATGCGCACATGTGAGTCGAGCTCAGATAACGCTGACAGATATGGTGGTTCTCCAGAAGGGGGCGCTAATCGGGCAGTCCTGTCACTTATCAGGGTGCAGCTGAATGAGGCGCAGGACGAAATCATGAAGAAGAAGGAGCTGCTGGAGGACCTTCAGCCAGACAACACTCAGACCTGTGAGCCTCGTCTTTTGTTACTGTTGTGCGATAAAAATGCTCCCTGGATTTGTTCAGGGGTCTTTTGTTGTACAAGTTCAACAACAGTCCTTAAGAAATGGCTTTCAGAACTGTCGTCTCTTGATGGTGTTTAATCAAAGCTTTTCTCAGTTTTACAAAATGACTCTGAGCGATTTAATTTGGAAATAAAATCAAATGTCTGCCTTGTTTGGTTGCATTGTGTGTGACGTGAAACGATGCTCATGATTTGTGGTCCTCAGCCTTGAAGGTGGACGAGCTGATGGCCGCTCTGAAGAAGAAGGATGATGACATGCGGGCGATGGAGGAGCGGTACAAAATGTACCTGGAGAAAGCTCGCAATGTGAGTGAGAAGGGTTTTAAAGTGTGTCGACCTCAAATGTCGCGCAGTGCTCGCTCTCTTTGGACGATATTGAACCTGTGCTGTTGTTTCCATGCTGCTTGCAGGTGATTCGAGCTCTGGACCCCAAACTGAATCCTGCCACTGCTGAGATTCAGGCTCTGAGGAACCAGTTAGCAGACCGGGACAAACAGATGCTCAGTCTGGAAGTAAATCCTCCTCGCCCCGTTTTTGTTGTTTTTTTTCTTTCTACTTTGGTCGCAGGTTCAACATGAACATGCAGCAGGCTGTCTGCTCTAAGCGTGTGTTTTTCCTCGCAGCGTCAGTGCGAGCAGGCACGGCTGAGGGAGTACGAGGAGAAGCTCATCGTCACCGCCTGGTACAACAAGGTAGCCGGCGCTCTGACGCACGTTTACACCGGGACTTTTTCTGACTTCATCAAAGCCAGACTTTGCTTTCTTCTCCTTCCTCCTCAGAGCCTCAACTTTCAGAAGCTGGCCATTGAGTCTCGACTCGGAGGCCGCGCCGCCTCGGCGCTGTCGCCCGGTCAGTCCTTCCTGTCTCAGCAGCGGCAGGTCTCCAGCGCCCCGCGCCGCGCGCTCTCCATCAACGTGCCTGCGACTACGTCCAAGTAGACCACCGAGCCAAGTGTGTGTCGCTCTCCTCTCTCCCTCACACTAGTGAGCACTCAAGTGACCTTAAACTCATCTGACCTCCACGCTTAGGAGGAGTCCGAGACCAGCGGGTGGCGTTCAGAGAGCATCCACGCAGTCAGAGCCTCCAGCTTATTTTCCCTTTGGGCATGACCAGCAGTACATAAACCCCCACACACCCGCTATTAGCTGAGCTAGTGCGCCCCCTAGCGGTAAACTCGCAGCTGATTTCTGTTCTGTTTGTGCTTCTTGAGAGTCGGCTGGATTCTCACTGTAATCAGATTACCCTCATCTCCCGGGAATCCCGTGTCGTTCTGTCTGAGAGAAAGGGAAACAGGCGCAGGACCATTTTTATTCCGAGTCGAATCCATGATTTAACTGAACGTGATCATGTAAATAAGTTATTGGAACTGTCATGCCAAGCACATGTAACTCGAGGTGATGGTTACTGTGCAGCGGTATGAGGGTCCTGACGGACGCGTGTTGAGAGGAAGATACGACTACATTTGGTGCTGGCCACCAACCGCATCCCACATTAGATCGTCGCAAAGATTTGACTGAATATGAACAATTCTGTGTGAAGCTGTGAAAATCCTCCAAGTCATAACAAACCCAATCAGATTTTCAGGTACTGCAAAGACAAATCGAGCCAACGTGATCCAGGACAAAATGTGAATTAGTTCTTTTCGAAACTAAAGGAGGCTTTGACCTCTGGCTGACAGCGTGCACTTCCTCCCCCCTGGCAGGTCTTTTACTCACGAAATATATCTTTGATAGTTCAGATGATTGTGAATGGAGTTGCGAAGCTGTAAACTTGAATTTAACACCAGCTCTTAATCCAAATGTCAAATCCAGGTTAAATGTTGATTCCGTATCGTATAAATTGTAACTTGAGATTTGTAACGACTCGAGTCGGTATTGCTTATCGTCACTGACAGGAAGAAGCGTTTTATTGATTCAGTTCTTTTGTGTGCGTGTGTTTGATGCTACGGATTTAAAGTTAGACTGCACAAGCTGTAGATTTGCCCTCTTACTTTGTGTGTTTGCAGCAACACTAAAGAGGCGTTTTGTTCACATGGTTTCGAGGAAAACATGAACGTGCTTCGATTTCTTCTTCTTTTGCAGTGAAAGCTCCTTTCACTTGAGTGTCGCCGGCGGTAATCAGACGTAGCACAGGAACGACACGCTGTCTCATGTTTGTGTGTACATGAAGAAAAGAGATGATGAATTTTCAGGAATTTGAGACATTAACATTTTTAATCCTTGGTTTTCATGTCAGTCAATAGAAATAAATCATTTTTATTCTAAAACTGAAATCGATGTCCCTCTCAGTTTGTGTCGAAGCTGTCCTCTAGTCTTGGACATTTTGACGGAGATGCAGGAAAACAGCAAAGATATTTATTAGTTCGAAGTACAATTGCTGGAAAATATCAGACTGCCATAATGTAACTGAAAGAAATGACAAACACACACACTGAAAAAGTGCTGTAAATGGTAAAATCACGCAGTAGAACAATAGTTACTCTCTGTTCCTGATCACTGATCAGCTTCTGTTGGTGTTGGGAGAAGAATCATTTCCCGTCATGACGTCGGTGTCGCTGAACAAAAGCACAAAGCCAGGAGAAGTTGTCTTTGCTCGCATGGGATGTTGTATCTGTGTCTGAAGTGTCGCGTTTCAGCGAGAGGCGGTCCGAGGGGCTCAGCGGCTCTGAGCGTAGACCTTGAAAGAATGTGGCGTGCGCGTGGCTCCGGTTATTCCATCAGTCCTCAGCTCGACTCCGTCCAGGGTGGAGAAACGAAACCTCTGGAACAAGGTGACGAAAAACAAGAAGAGCTCCATCCTGGCCAGGCCCTCACCCAGACAGGCGCGCCTCCCTGGAGGAAACCAGACAACACAAACGCTCGTCATTGTCCTGTCCACACAGGCTGCTCGTGCGGCCTCTCCAGCTCGTTTCCAGACATGTTTTCTTTCTGTGTCCGGTTCAAGCGACCGGTTGCGTGCGAGTTACCTGCAGAGAACGGTATGAAAGCATTGCGCCTCACAAACTCGCCCTCAGCATCCAGGAAGTGTTTGGGGTTGAAGGTGTCGGGAGTTTCCCACTCGTCTTTGTCAAAAAGCACAGAGGTCAAGTTGGGCATTACAGCAGTCCCCTGCATTCAAAGACACACACACACACAAACACACTTTTTTTCTGAAACAGTCATGTGTCCGAGTTGTGCTCCTCTTTTCTAGCTGCTTGCTTGAATCTTTCTGAACTACGATCGTCTCAATGGAGACGTTTGCGATCTGTTTACTGTCATTGGTTGACTCTCGCTCGCTGCTGCTGTGAGCGGATCGGATTCACCTTCGGTATGAAGTAACCGCCCAGCACGGTGTCCTTGGCCGCCACCCTCATCCCGTTCAGCGGAACGATGTTTCCCATCCGCTGGACCTCGTGGATGACGGCGTCGGTGTAAGGCAGGTGGGGTCTGTCGGCCATGGTGGGCCGTCTGGTCGGTCCGATCACCTGGTCGATCTCCGCCTGGACTTTCTCTATGAGGCGAAAACACTTTTACATCCTTGGAATTCTTTCTCACGTGTTCTCACTGCCGACCTGATTTGTGTAGAAGCGGTTTTCTGTGATTTCACCCTGGATGTGCTGGTTCTTGATGAGGTAGATGAGCCCCCACTGCAGGGTCTTGGAGGTGGTCTCGCTGCCAGCCAGGAACAGATCCAGGCAGCACAGAACCAGGTTCCCCTGCTCGAACCCCACCTCGCTGCTTCCGTTGTGCTGCGAACAGAAATGACAAACAGGCCAACAGTCGGTGTAGAAAGTGACTCCCGTGGTTCCCATTTGAACAAGTCTGGGCGAGAACCTGCTCCTCGATGAGGAAGTTGTCTATGTAATCTCGGGGGGTTTTGGGGTCCAGATCCAACTTGTGTCTCTCGATCTCGTTCCCGATGGAAGCCGCCAACGACTGGGCGCTGCTGAAGATGCTGTTATGAGGTCCTGGCAGGTGCTTCATCAGCGTGGGGAAGGCGTCATACAGCTGAAGAACAAACAAAAGCTACTCTCAGTTCACACGGTTCCCTAGAAGAACGTCTAACGTGGTCGAGTCAACATAACACCGGTTTGTCCTCAGAGGATTTGTTTTTTATTTATGGAAGACGCCGAAACACTTTCAGTGAGGTGTTCACTGGTCCTTCTTCCAGGCTTTCTTTGCTCATGTCACAACCCAGCGCCCTGGTTGTGGGCTGGTGGTTTTGTACTGTTTGTCTCACCAGAGCCCACACGGATCCTTCCAGATAGGCCATGTCGGTGAGGTTCCTCAGCATGCTCAGGAAGACGTGGTCGCTGTAGTCGAAGCGTCTCCCAAACACGACCTGGCAGATGATGTTGGCCACGGCGTTGTTCAGGAGCGGCACGGGGTCGAACGGCCCACCTGAGCACAGCACAGCACAGCACAGGTCTTCGCGTCATTAAAGGGAGACCTCTCTGCATTGTTGCTCTCACAATGAAATCTTGCTTTGGGCTCTGCACCTTCCTGCTCCTCCATCGCCTCCTGCAGATGTCGGCTCTCGTCGCAGACGTTCTGCTCCATGGAGCCGTTGGCCAGTGCGTAGGTCCGCAACATGGCCATGGCGAAGCGCCGCTGTCTCCTCCACACCCTCCCGTTGCTGAAGAACAAGCCGGCTGATGGCGATGGTGAAGCAGAGGTCAGTTGTTTCACACCAACCATTCGGACTTCCTCTGTATTGATGCGTGTTTGCGGTGAAAAGCGTCCGTTGTCACCTGAGTTCCCTGAATAGATCCGGGTCACCATGGGACTGTACGGACGGTCCACAAAGTTGTCAGCCTGCGTCACCAGAGCCTCCTTCACCATCTTCCAGCCAGACACAAACACTGTCTTGTGTCGTCCCAGACGGATGCAGAACACGTTCCCATAAACATCAGCGAGCTGAGGACGCAGAAGCGGACAATACTCGGACTGTTGTCGACCGTGTGACCATCAGGACCTGCAGCTCCACAATACGCTGCAGAAACTGCGACTTCTGCTCCGTTTCACAATAGATCCTTTGAAATCGACAGAAATAAGCTTTCGCTAAAATGCACATTTTTCTTTACATTGACAGACTGCAGTGGTTTTATCTTTCCAGGTGAAACTGACCGTGGAGATGCAGAGCTGCTGGCACCGCCGGCTTACCTTGGTGAGATAAATGTGAGGTTGCTTGGATTCGATGTTGAAGATGTTTCCTAAGAAAGGGAGAGCTGGTGGTCCCGGAGGGAAGTGTGGAGGGTCCCTTCGGCCGCAGAGACACAAAACGAGCAGGCCGGCTGAGATCAAAAGTAGCAGGACTCTCAAGTTGAACAAAAGCCAGAGCCACATTGTGAGGCGGAGCGGGACAGGAGGAAGAAGAGGGACTGCTCGGGACCATCGTGCGTCCTCCAGAGGGAGACGGGCGGGCGCCCTGCTGACTCACCGCTCAGGTCAGTGTGAGGGGCTTTTGTGTGTCCCACTGAGACAAACGTCCATTGACGGGATGGAGACTATGAGCAAATGGAATCAAAACATAAACAGGGAGACAAAGCACAGCTGTGAAAGTGATTTCGGCACTTCCTTTGCTCCCTGTTTCCCAACATGTTGGAATGAGTGTGCGTAGAAGTACGATCAATATTTGTTCATTTGTTGTGAGTGGAAGTCAAAATACTTTTGTGTCGATACAGATATTTCAAGGTTCATCAGGGTTGATCCCAAATCATCGTCTCAACAGGCTTCTATTTGATCTGTTTGTTGGGCTGATGTCACATGTCACACTGGATGGTGACAATTACCGAATGATTGGAAGTGACTTTGCTCTTTATTATTTAAACTTCGCTTTTCTTTGCACTTTGCACTCATTCCTGTCGTTCCAGTTAACATCTATAGATGGTAGCAAAGTAAAAGCAGACTCTGTGTGTCTAAGGAGCTTTTGGGCAGTCTCTCGGCCAGATGAATGTGCAGTGTTGGTGCAATGTCCAGTTTTGTTTGTTTTTTAAAAGATAAATAAATGGATAAACACGCCAACAAAAACCAACCATACTATAGGAAATACGTCACAAAAGAAGCATGGTTTACAGCAACGAAAATGAGGTACGGGTCGAGTGTGATGTACAAAACTTTTATTTGTGCACTATCCAATTAAACAGATTCTTAAAAAAAGCAAGAGTCAAAGTGAAAATGAGGCTAAACAAACTTTTCACAGGGAAACAACTCAGCAGGATCAAATGTGCAGGTTAAAATACAATCTTTTTCCATTGCATCTTATTCTGAAGGCTCCTGAGAAAGAGCACTGGTGGGATTGGGTGTTCACTTCACTGTACTGTTTTGACAAAATCCGAAAGGGGGTCCACGTCCTTTCTTCAAGGCAGTCGGGGGGGCATCCAGAGGGGGAGGAGGGGTTCAGGAACCCCTGGCTCAGCGAGTCTTGACATTGACTTTGAAGGGGTGGGGCACCCGCGTGGCCCCGCTGACCCCCTCGGTGTTCAGCTCCACCCCCTCAGGAACGTAGAAGGAGAACTTCTGCAGTAATCCCACCAGAA
>JASSRZ010000055.1:14988035-15024173 GCA_032164315.1 Malacoctenus gilli | reverse complement strand
GTGTGTGTGTGTGTGTGTGTGTGTGTGTGTGTGTGTGTGTGTGTGTGTGTGTGTGTGTGTGTGTGTGTGTGCCCCCTGTAGCTCTACAATGTTGCCCCCTGGCTGATGAAGAGGCTGCCTGGTCCCCATCAGAAGCTTTTCACTCTGGTAGGCGAGATCAAGGACTTCGTAGAAGTCAAGATCAACGAGCACAAAGAAAACCTGGACCCCTCGTCCCCCAGAGACTACATCGACGCCTTCCTCGCCGAGATGGGGGAGGCGAGTTCGCTTTGATGGGCCTCCGTCGTGCTTGTTTCGCCTTCATACCCGCGGCGGTCTGACGGCGTGCTGTGGCCTGTGTCTTCTTATCGCTGACAGAAGGAGGACAAAGAGTCGGGCTTTGACATCCAGAACTTATCTGCCTGTGTGCTGGACCTGTTCGGTGCAGGGACTGAGACCACTGCCACCACGCTGCACTGGGGGCTGCTGTACATGATGTACTACCCTGACATACAAGGTAGGCAAACCTTTAGAACAAGATTCGGTAACACCACCAATAGTGTGGCAACTCTTTGTTTTTTTATCTTTTGAGGCAGTTTTATTTTACTGAGTTCATGTGACAGCACCATAATGCTGTGACTAACTGACCTGTGTCAGACCCCTGGTTCAATTCTAGGTGCAAAACCTTCTTCATGGAGTTTGCCTGTTTCCTCTCACACTCCACACACTTGTGAGCTCATATTGCTGTCACGTGGTGCTCAGACTCCACAGTACGAGTACAACAAAAGCTTGAACTTCTACAAAGTGTAATTGTACTCTCGCACTGTTTCAGTGCTCCAAACGCATGACCCGTGTTCCCTCGCTGTCTCCAAGGAGCACGATCACCACCGGTTCCTGTTTTCACAGAGAAAGTCCAGGCCGAGATCGAGGCAGTGGTGGGTTCGTCCAGGCAGCCCGCCATGGCGGACAGAGACAACATGCCCTACACGGACGCAGTCATCCATGAGATCCAGAGGTTCGGGAACATCATCCCTCTGAACGTGATGCACATGGCAAACAAGGACACCACGCTGGACAATTACATGATCCCAAAGGTAGAAGACACTGTCAACGTCGCCAGGTTATGCAATAATTTCAAAAGAAAAGTAGAAGGATTCCATCACTCAGTCGATGGCCAAAACCTTTCAAGAGCTGATTTCGGCTCTGTGTGTGTGTCTGTGATTTTCTATCGAATCTGAACTTTCAACTTGTAAGCCAGAACAAATTCTTTATTTGAACTTCCTGGAGTGACGTATCGGTTGTTGTTTGAGGCTCAAGTGATGACACTTTGATCACGTTTGGACGTCTCTGCAGGGCACCATGGTGATTCCGACACTGAACTCGGTCATGCATAATGAGTCGCTGTGGGAAACGGCGCACTCCTTCAACCCTCAGCACTTCCTGGACGAGGACGGCAAGTTTAGGAGGCGGGAGGCCTTCATCCCGTTCTCAACAGGTCGGTCGCTCCAACCGAGCACAACAAACACCTGCTGCAGTGCCGACACTGTTCAGCCAAAAACTGTGGACTTTATGTTTTGTGCATCACTTTTGATATTTCACCTTATCGATCACGGCAGATGGAAGTTTTTCTGATGGTGTTTTTTTTCTTGTTGTCAGGTAAGCGCATGTGTCTGGGCGAGCCACTGGCCAAGATGGAGTTGTTCTTGTTCTTCACGTCCCTCCTGCAGAGGTTCTTGTTCTGCTCGCCTCCTGGAGAAGAGCTCAGCCTGGACTATAAGCTGGGGGCCTCTCGCTGTCCAAAACCGTACCGCGTGTGCGCTCAGCCGCGTTGACCCCCCCGTCCCAAGTCGGCAGCTTATAAGCGCAGTGACTCCTGGCACGTATCATAGATCACTAATCTTGCTCAGTGAGTCAACTGCATTTACTAAAACATGTTTCTTCACTAGAAGTTCTACTGTGTTGAATATATGATAACACTCTGGTAAATTTACTATTGTTATAATAACAGCCCTTTTGCAGTGATCACTAATGTTTCAGGCTGTGCTCTTTGCGACGTGTGTTGTCAGTGTGGGGAACCATTATTCTGAGGTTTCGTCGACGCTGCTCTTTCAGGCTGCTCTCAGTTTAGGTTCACACTGTGGTTTCATTCTGAGGTTTGATGTGTGTGAAAGACTTTCACAATAAACTTCACGTTCACAAGGCTTTTCCAACTTTTTCTTTTGCACTTTTTTACATCAGCGAGTTGCGTTTCACATCACAAATTCAACCTTTCAAGGTGTTGGACGCAAAGACAAATGACAAACAAACAAGCGCATGGCTCAATAGCCTTTATAAGTGAATGAATGACAAACCGTGAAAGGTTAAACTATTTCTGTTTTCCATTGTGTCCGGATCCTTTTTCTTGAAACAATAATCTGTGAACTTGTTTTTTGTGTCCTACTCCAGTTTCAGTTTTTTCAAACTCGGAGCAGAAAGAACTTCCTCAAACAGCAGATGTGCTGTGAGCTTGGTCCTGTGGTGCAGGCAGACTGTCTAAAGGCACATCATGTACTCGTTACTTGTAAAAAGGAAGACGTGGATTCAACCTCAAGTTTTATCAACTCAGATTAAGGAGAAGGCTGATTTGTGTTCATTTACATTTCCCTGGTGTAAAAGGCAGAAAAAAAACACAGCTCTCACCAGCAGACACTCCCGCCCTGCTTCACGGCACTTGCTATGGTGAGTGTGGTGGCGATGTGCTCTTTCTTTTATGCCTGAAGGCCGCAGAGTTCTGCTCTTCACTTTGCATCATGATCTCATTTGGAGCTGGAACTGAAACCACCGCTTACACTAAAGGTGCTGAGTACCAGCCGGATGCACAGTACACGGGCCTGGTGAGGGAGTGACAGTCACCTGCAACCTGCAGTAAAAATCTCGTCAGGGACGCGCTCACAGCAGCTCTGCAGTGGGAGAGATGGTGTGTGGGAGACCTGAGTTCCCCTCAGGCTCATGTGACAGAGTCACAGTGCTCAGAGATGAGTGAGCTGAGTTGAGTTGAGTTCCTGCTGCTGTTGCTGCTGCTGCTGCTGCTGCTGCTGCTACTGGGAGAAGCACCTTGTCCCACACTGATGCGGTTGTCCACCGGATTTGGAGGACAAAGGACAAGGTTCCTCTCAACTGTACCGACATGACCACCAGCAGCCTCATGGGTAAGGACTCACTCCTGAGAGGAACACACATACTTATACTGGCTATTTTTCTTCAATCTTGAAAGTTATTCTCGAAAACTGAGTAAAAAACCAGTGACATCAGAAACTGTTTCTCTGTATTTTAAGCTGAGGGGGAGAGTTTCAATGTTGCCGACACGATTGGTTTCTCTTCTCAGAGTGTTTAACTTGATGTGAAATAGTTCAAGACTGTTGCTGTGCAGAAAAACATTGATCATGCTGAGTAGTTCATCTGTCGAAGAAGAATCTCACTCAGCTCTGCTCGGTCTGTTCCTTCAGCTCTCACTGAGGCTTCACTGAGACTTCGAGGGGAGCATTCACAAAGAACCATCCTGATATTTACTCCAGGCTTTTCACCCGCATCACTCTGTGTTCAGGTTCACACGGTGGTTTTAATCTGAAGTTTGATGTTCACGGCAAACTCTCAGCTCAGGCCACAGTGCAGCCGGTCTCAGACCCTCAGCTGTCATTTGTTCACCTTGTTCACTGGACATTGTGGCGTCCTCCTGTCTGTGGGCATAAAGCACCTAATTCTACACAAACAGATGTTCTTTTTTCAAGTTTCACCTCTGACATTTTGTTTGTACAATTAAGCTTTCCGTTTTGAGGAAGCGTTATTTCTGCTAACCTCAGTCTGAACCCTCTTTGATGTTTCCATCAGCCTTCTGGCTGTTTAAAACTGTGGGTTTTTCCCTCAACACCTTTTGAAGGTGCTGAGGTGGTGAAAAACAACAGATTAAAGTAGATTGTGAAAGTGTGTTTTTTTTTTTTATCTTTTACTCAACCACCTGAGCAGAAGGCAGCAAGCTGCCCTCAGTTGACTCCTGAAACCTAAATCCGCTCAGTTTGGGAGCTGAGATGGTTGTTGCTCTCCTGGAGAGGTGAACGGGTCCGGTGTGTCCAGCTAACAGAAACAGATCGATCCACTCACAGTGTGTGGACGGACAACAACCAAACTAACAGACATTAGAGGGGAGGAGGCAGAGGCGCCTGATGCACACAGGGGTGTTAAGATAACAGCATCAGAGTCAAATTCGGTCAGCAAGTCAGCAAGAAATACATCAAATAACCAGAAATGATTCCTGCAGCGTCAGCAATGTTCAGAATTACTGTAATCAGACCGCCTGAAGGGTCACAGTCAGCGAGGACCCAAATAACCAGGATGCCTCAAGGTGATTTGAAGCCTATTAAGCACATTTCGTCAAAGTCAACCTGGCGTCACTGTGGGCTGCAGGCAAGCCTAATGAAAGCAGGTTGCACACTGACATTTGAAGCCAACTGAAGCTTTGTGGTGACGAGAAACAGGCAATCAAAGTAGGACGCCGCCGTGCTAAAGGTTTCTGCGACTGCCAGAATAACCACCGAACTAGGTCAGTGGCCTCTTTAAGGCGTTTCGCTCCCTTAACTCAGAAGGTTCCAGGTGCAGGCATCTCAAACAGCTTCACTGTGTGGAAGAAACAACTTAGAAGGGAGTTTTTGAACCCAACGCTACCATTCAGAGAAGTTGTCTCTGGTACCAAACTGGTGAGTTTTAGCTGAACAGTTCAGGTGGTGTGACTTTAGACACGTCGGGTCTTTGAGTGAACAAGAGGACGTAGAAAATACAAGTTAAAGAATTGGAAAGTATTGGGGGTTTTGAAGGGAGTCATGTGATTGGATTTGAAACTAAAAGCGGCAGAAATGTCTTCTTATCAGCTGTGGTGCTCGGGTGACGGCGCTTTCCTTCGACAGATGTTATCTCCCTCCAGCTCTGACAGGACGGGCGGATCATCCTCGCTGAGCGTCAGCTCAGCCTGACTGCCACTGCCTCCTGTGCTGCTCACTGGCCGAGGTCAGGTTTGCGGCAGGACTTCAGGCGTCGTAGTTCCCCAGGAGTCGTTCTTCCACAGACGGAGCTCTTCCTGTGCGATTACAGCTGCTCAGGGGCTTCTCTGAGATGAGGAAGGAAAACAACTAAGCTGAGATGAGTCGCTGTCCGGCTTCGTGGAGATGTTTGGTCCTCCTTCTGACCGTGTTCAACCAGCGTGAGTACACAGTCACAAGTTCCTGTCGATCTGTTTGTCCTCGATGCAGTTCAGTCCCTGATTGGATGAGAATCCTCCTGCTGTATTCCAGTCGTTACCACAGTCACCACCGCTCTCCTGTCACAGTGAGAAGGTCTTGGGTTTGTTCCCCACGTGGGCCTTTCTGTGGATGCTTTCACTGTGCTTGTGAGGGGTTTTCTCAGGGTACTCCAGTTCCCACAGCACAGAAACATGCACGAGATCAACTGGTGACTGGCAGCCTGTCCAGGTTGGACCCTGGCTGGAACCCTGGCTGCTTCAGCACAATGTTCCAGGATAGAAATTCAGTGGTCAAACTGGTCTTTGCTTGTCCCGTTGGACAGCGTGGACAGATTGTGTTTCATGAACACAACACTTGCACCATTGGTGCTCTTTGAATTGCTCTTAAACATTTTTGTGCAAACAGGTACAATCTTCGTGTTTCACACATCATCTTTCAATTGGACATGGAAAACGGATGCCTGAACAGCATTCTCTGACACTTCTGGTGTTGTGGACAGATTTGCTCCCTGCTGACTGCATGAGGCTCATCCCGCTGGGCTACCTGACGGTGGAACCGGCTCCCCCTGTCCGCTTGGGGTCAAACGTGACGGTGGTCTGCCACATCACATCCGAGCAGAGGCAGGATTGGTAAAAGCAGAACACAATTCCAAGTGTTCAACTCTGTGTGTGTGAAGGAACAGCTGGAACGCTGTCCATTGCGGCGCTCTCCGTCCTCTGAACGGATCGCTCTGGTCTGTCGCTCACAGGTTGGACATCTCGCTGGAGGTTAACTGGAAGACGGTGGATTCCTGGACGAGAATGAACCGCACTGCCAGGCTGTTCAGTTTGCCCAAGTTGTCGGCACCAGAGTCCGTGCTGGTCTGCAGGCTGAGGTTCGATGAGCTGTCGCAAATCGTCACCGGACTTCTTCTCCGTGCCGGGCGTATGTACAAATGTCTCCAATGTCTTCAGTGACTTTCAGAGAGGTTTAAAGAGGGGAAGATAGAGCTGCTTCCTTTAACACCTAACTTTGAGGCTCGCTGCCTTTCCAGCAGCCTTCTGACCTCAGATCAGTAGGGAGATATCTGACTCAACATTGCTTTGGTTATTTAGCAATTCACAATATACAGGAAGTGCGCTTGCTGACGACAGCTGCAGCTTCTTGTGCCTGTTTGTTTTTGGAGCATGCAGAAAAAAACCCCATTCAGATAATTCTGTAACTTATGAGAGCAGAGCTCAGAAAATGAACAGGCGAGGTCCGATGTGATGAATATACATGAAACCGTCAACCGTGGTTGGTGAAAGTTTGTTCAAGAAGCAGTGTTTGTGAGAGTGATACAAACTGCCTCTGCCCACATGGTGGTGCAGTGGTTAGCACTCTCACCTCACAGTGATAAAGACCATGGTTTGATATAGGAGTTAGTGTATTCTCTGTGTGCCATTGAAGTCCCCCCGGACAAGCCTGGAAATGTGTCCTGTGAAACAACGAGGAGCTCTGCAGTGATCGGCTGCTCGTGGATGACAGGGCGAGAAACGTACATCAAGACATTTTACAACGTCACAATCTCCAGGTGAGACGTCGCGGTGCGGCGGGACCGTTCCCTCCGTTCCTCCATGAAGGCTTTCGTCACCAACGACCTTTTTATTCCCCCAATATGGTTTATGACAGCGAGAACGGCACTCGGATACATCATCTTCATCAAGACGACAAGAACGTGACCTTACTGAAAGGGACGTTGGACGAAAACACTAAATACCTGCTGAGCATCATTGCCTACAACCACTTCGGGGTGTCCCACTCGGAGGCCTTCATCCTCTCCGTCAGGGATGCAGGTAACCTCACCATCAGCTCGTTCACGCGCGGGGTTCCCAGGTGGGCAGTTAGTGATCAGCTCTCCTCGTCCAACGCAGGACTCTCAATGCAGGATTTACCATTAACTTCTTTACCTTCATCCTAACAGCACTTCACTGATAGTCATCCTTTCTATATTGTGTCCATGCTGCATGGTTCACTTGAAAGATGTTATTTTCACATTTCTTCTCCCCTGTTTGTTGATCCTGCTCATTTGCAGAGACTCAGTTTGTTGAAATTGAACTTTTCTCTCGAACTTTCATTCCTTTGAAATCTTAACTTGGGGAAAACTTGAGTTAGCCAGAAATTACTCACCCGACAAAGGAGGGATTGTTTGCAATCATTTTGAACAAATGTTGCTTCAAAATCTCAGAGATGTCTATCTTGGTGAGTGGGCTCATGCATAAAGTTTCATTCATTATTGTATCTGAATAATCCCCATTCTTAAGAAAATATTCATCCCGTGAAATGTCAAATTCACTCAGACATTTCATGGTCGCACTCTGACTAATTTGGCTGGATGATCAGGAAACTTTTTTTTTGTGATGTTTCTTGAAGACTGACTCACTTCCTGCAGCTGTTCTGAGTTGCATTCAGTATCTCTGTGTTCTTTCAAACTGTAGGTATATGATTCTTTGTGTCAGAGAGCTCGTGCAAGTAAACAAATAGCTAAACTGTTGCTGGTGTTTATTTGTCTTGCAGTGATACCAGAGACTCCACTTATTACAGGGGTAAACTTTGAAAATGACTCCGCTAAAGCCACGCTGCACTGGGAAACCTCTGAATCATCGGCAGACCTCAAACCTTTCATCAGACTGCGCACAGATAACGTTTCCTGGGTAATGTTGCGACAAACATAACAGATTTGTGGCAGAATCAGTCATCATCAGAGACGAGGTGAAGGGGTTATTCCATGTTTTCAGGCCACGGTAGAGGGGAAGGAGGTCCGTGAAGGTCAGATACGATTGGACAACCTCAGGCTTCTGACTGAATACGAGTTCCAGATAAGAGCATGTGTGACACGCCCCCGTGTGTCCCAGTCTACCACCGGCATCAGGTCCCTCTGCAGCAAATGGAGCCGCTCCATGAGGAGGACGAGTCCTGGAAAAGGCAAATTCACAGGACACGCTCAGCTTGCTCAAGTGAAATCAAGAAAGTCAGCTTGATTGTGGGATTTGTAGCTCTCAAAACACTGGTTTTAGTCCAGCAACAATTGCCACATTACATCAACTTGGTGTCAAACTGTGTTGAAGAGGAAACGCACATTAATTGATATTTCAAAATGTTTATATTTAGAGAGAATCAAACTAGAACTAGAACTTGAGATGGTTTGGTTGGTTGGTTGGTCTGTCTGTTAAAGCAATAAATAAAAGCAGATTTGGATGAAAAGTGTAGGATTGGTAAGGGAGTGAAACAAGGAACAGGTGAACAAACGTTGGTTGTGATCCGGTCACCCGCTGATCAACAATGTGCTAGCCCTGAGAGCGGTTAACCAAAGTGTTAACCCTGCTTCATACTGTAGCATTAGCTAATCAGATTACTTGCTTAAGCCATGTGCTGTCTTCATCTTCATCATCATCATCATCATCAGATGGTTTTGTTGTGATGATGATTTTATGGAGGTTTGTGGGGCTCTTGCATAATAATCAACCTTGCGATGAAACCAGCGTTCATGTCGCCTTCCAGCTGCTGTTTCCTGCTCTGTTACTTTTTGGTTTCACTTCAGTTATATTTGAATTTGATACTGCCAGGATGTGAAGGTGTTCTGTGTGGGTGGAGGGAGCTTGTTCATTCTTTATCAGAGAATCAGTGTTTAAAGTGACAATTCAAACACTCAGATGGTGAAAATCAGGGGGATTAGGCGACACTTTGAACCTCTTTGGTTAAATTTGAATTCCTGTGTGTCACCTTTGCTCAGGTCCATGCCAGCAGCTGGATGTGTGGAGGACTTTAGGCAATCAGGACACAGACGGGATGCAAACGGTGTCCGTTTTATGGAAGGTATTATTTGGTATTATTTGGTCCTGTGACACGCCTACAACCAATATTATGACAAATTGGCTCCAAATTTAGAAACTGGTCATTCAAATGTAGTGATTGGTATCAGTTGGTGGCGTCGGGCCTTTTTCATTGTCACATGCTGTTTGTAGTTGTTGTAAAAGAGTTTCAACTGATGAGACCCCCCCCCAGCTTCCACTTCCAGAGGATTACAGCGGTGTACTACAGGGATTCAGGATACTTTGGGCCACCGACCGCCAACACGAGGTGTCCTGCTCTGGCGCCGTGACCCAGTGGTCCGGTAAGGTACCACCGGGTGTTCACACACTGACCGTGTCCGCCGTGAACGCATACGGCGCTTCTCCACCGGCTGAAGTGAGGCTCCAACACTCAGGTGGGACCACGCACGGATCAAGACTCTCCATGATGCTCGATGATCCATTTAGATTCACCGCTGCTTGTTGTCACACAGATATCGCGGGGCCTGTTCTCAGAGATTGGGTCCCCGCTCTCAATGGCAGCGCCGTGCTCGTCTCCTGGTCTCAGCTCGGAGACACAGTGGACACACACCTACTTTACTATGTACTGGAGTGGAAACGTTCACCAGCTGGCAGGCTGCGATGGAAAAAAACAGCCAAAGATCAAACCAACACATCAGTCACTGGTACTTCTCAACGCACCACAGTTATCAAGTACTGACCTCTAGCGGCTATGAATTGCACTGCACCGCTGCGTGTTTATGTCTCCTCATCCGTGTGAGTTTTATATTCGACATGAATATAAAACTCACACGGAAGTTGGTTTTCATGGAAATTGGTTATTATTGATAAATGATGCGTTTCTTTGTTTCAGGATTGAATGCAGGTGTGAGATATAATGTCTCTTTGTACGCTGTGACCACCAGAGGACTCAGCGCTCCATCATCCAGGTTCGTCTACTCCAGTGAAAAGGGTGAGTAGTCGCACGGACTGTAAACCTCTGAACGACGGTGCCTGAGTGTTCCTGCAGTTCTCATTGAAAAGATAAAGAAAAGCCCAGAAAGGCTCATTTCACGTCAACACAAAGGAGTCAAAGCAACACCTGTCTCTCCTGCTTCATTTTGCTTCTTTTAGCTCCAGCTTCTGGCCCCAACATATCTGTGCTCACTCGTGAGACCAAACGGATCCTCGTTCAGTGGGATGAGCTGCCGGTGGAGCAGTGGAGAGGGTCTGTCACTGAGTACACCATCTATCTCCACACACTGGAGGATGGAGCAGAACGCAAAGGTGGGCTCCTCGCACACACAGGGGAACTCTACTGAGCATGAAGTGCTCTTTAGACACAGTTTACACTCAGTCCATCAAGTATTTAATGGCAGGAGTATTTTAGAAGTGAATCTTGTTTCTATTCAGGACAAAATATTGCAAATTAGCACTGGTTTAATAGAGGAATCATTTTAAACACTTGATATAATCCGTGACAAGTTAAATAAGACCTTTAAATAAGCCTTTTTTGTGAAACAAGCTCATAAACATTTCCTGCCAAGAAAACAACAAAGTCATTTTTTTTGAAACGACTCCACATTGCTTGAAATAAGCTTGAAAACTAACAATTTTTCTGCGATTATGACTTGTTAAGTTGGATAGTTTGACTTCAAATAAAAATAATGTACTTGGTGAAATTTAAACTTTGCAGTGATGTCGCATGTTTCTGTCTGTTTAAATGGTTCTTGACGATGAACTCACTCATTGTTGGAACTCAGTGTTTGGAGGAAATGCTGCCGTCCCACTGAGTTTCCTGTTCTTGTGCGTCACTGCTTCTGCACAGCTTGAGGTTTGTCTCACCATGTTCTGAGCCTGTTCTTCACCTTGCCGGAGGCTTCCTACAATGTGGCTGTGGGGAAATTATAGATGCGGTAGTATGCATATTCAGAGGCCACTGTTACTCAATGGAAAACGTGATGAAGTGCACACATTAGCCTGCTGCTTCTCAGTGGTAAGCTTGTTTCAGAGCTGTGGCCTTTTTCCTGCTCTCTCAACCCGTCTTTTGTACGTCTCCAAACCCCTGTGTGATTATACATCCTAGCTCCCGGCTCACCAGCATGATCTTCAGCAGTGGGTGAACTGAGGCCTCAGGCAGTTCATCAGCCATCTCACTTTGTCTTTAGAGTTCTCTAGAACTGTTTCTGACCACAAGCAGGAAGCCACGTGGCGACGTGTGCACACGCTATAGTAAAGGCAGCTGCTAAGCAGTGTGGCCTTCACACTATTTCTGGCTCCTCAGGACAGAACTACTTGAGAACTCAACTCCTCTCCTGTTTGTCTCTTTTGCGCGGTCTTATCGTGGTCTTTCGATTCACTTTTCTATGCACACTGGAGAGCTGCATTCACTGAAGGTTGAAGCTTTTGTAAACATGAAACATTGTACAGCACAATCTGACCATTTTAATTGACCCTCACAATCATTTCAACAGATGGAGGAGAAGCTGAATAACAAAATCAGATATACTAGCAAATACCTTCGTTTTCATGGTTTTCTGCAATTGTCTATGCTTCCAATAACTCACTCAATAAACACAAAAGAAACAGTCTGCAACATTAGCTGAGGGCCTGCTGCATGAAGCAGAGCTCTGAGGTCTCTGCAGTCCTCTTAGTGACAGAGGAATCTTGCGTCGGGGGATTTTTCTTTTATGGTTTTAGTGGTGCTTTTCTCAACTGCCACTCGAAACTCTTCAGTTTGTCCCTCTGTGGGTCTGTGGATTTTTTTTGTACCCTCCCCCATTTTTCCCTCCAGATCGTCTCTGCGGTGCCGACACTTCGTGATGGAGGACGTCTCCCGCTGCCACTGAATATGTTTTCTTTTATTTCACCTCCAGAGAGTTAGGGCTAGATTTAGGGTTATCTGTTTTTCTGTTTGTTTTCTATCAGGGAAAAGTTCTGAATGAACTTTTCGTCAACCGCTTGTGGGCCAGTTGTGAAAAACACATGCTGAAGTGCCTGCTTGGGAGCCAAAACACACACTAGAGAACCATCATGATCTTCAAAACACAAACTGAACACTAAACTGCTCTCTTGGGGGGAAAACGGTACAAAACTCACCCCTTGCCTGCTTAAAACACAACAAAAAAGCCCTTTTGTGTTGCAAAAATATGTGCTCAACTGCCCTGCTGGTTGGCAAAACACAACTGCTCTCTTGCCCTTCAAAACGTCCGTGCGTGCCACTGCTGCTGTCTCTGGTTATCTTACTGGAAAATCCAGCTTTTTCTGTGTCTCGCTCTGTCCCCTCTCTTCGCTGAGGGGTCTCTTCATGCCAGCTCACAAACCTGAAACGCAGCCTGAGGAGAAACGCGGTTCTCACGCCCTCTGAGGGTTTTTTCACAACAGTCTCAGGTTTCCTTGTGGCCCTTGCAGCCTCTTGGTGGGAATTCAGTGCTCTTTACCTGCAGCAGGTTTCGTGGCGTCCCACAGTCGGACAGTTTTGGCTCACAGGCCTGCATCAAAGAAGAGCTGGCATATTGCGTGACAGTGGCGCTGCTCATACGCTGAACTTGGCAGACGGTTTCTTTTCTGCAGTTTGTGCAGCTCTGCCGAGCCACAAACAATGAGCCACAACAGCGCTTAGAGGAAAGACTCCGGTGTCAGCAGCCTGTTCTTCTCAGATCCCCTGGCATCACACTCTGGCCTGTCGTGGACCAAAGTAAAGGCTTCGATTGACCCTCTCTGCATGCGTTTGGGCCGTGTGTCTCTCCAGTGACAGTGCCGGCGTCCGGACCCAGGCAGACGTGGCTGGACTGTCCTGATGGAGCTCTGACTCTGAGGATGAGTGCCTCCACCTCTGCCGGAGAGGGACCACCAGGGAGACAGATCTCCTCCCAGTGCGACGCTCCTGCGAGTCAGTCTCCTCCCGCCATCCTTTGCCCCCTCTGTTCGCACTTCAAACACCAGCGTAACGTTTATGACCCCTGTTGATCCTTCAACTCTTTCTCCTCTTGTGTCCTTTTAGTCGATCTGGTCATCGTGGCTGTTTTCACCCTTACCGTCTTCATAGCAGTCATCGCCAACCTGATGTGCTGGAGCTGTGTGAGGAAAAGGTCAGAAAACAATCGTCACTCTCTCTGACATGGAGATCAACTGTCGTCATAACAGGAGTTGGACAGAGACTCGTGACAAACTCCTTTTTTTTCCACCTGATTTCCTGAGTTCTGAATGTATTTAGGTTTTGTTTTATCAGGAACAACGAAGCGTGTGAGTATTAGTGGCCTCATAAATGTCATGCCACCCACGCCAACATGAACAGAAACCTAAACCAATGTAGTAAAACTTGTCCCCGATGGGGTGAGAGCACCACATATTTAAGTCTGTGGTTCAGCTGGAGCTTTGCACGGTCATTACTAAACCAGATGGGATTTTATTTCAGTCCAAGGGGCAGAATGAGGCTGATTTGTTGTACTTTTCACCAAATAATCCCGCTGCTTCCTTCATCCTAGGGTCAAACAGACCTGCTTATTCCTCGGACCTAATTGGCTCGTTGAGAACTTGCCTAAAGCGGATCACAGTAACGCCATCAAACTCCTGGAGGTAATACAGGCAAACCACTGAGGTCAACTATGTCTTCACTCATGTCTGCCATTTCTCGTGCTGTTGTCACATCACTAAAATAAGAACAAATGGGAGAACTGCGTCAGTACTTCGAAAGACAGGGAAGTTTGTAGGATGAACCAGCAAAGTTCCTATAAATAGCTTGTCTGTCTAAGTGACAGCTGCTTTGACTTTCAGCTTCTTTGGTGTGTTGCCAGTAAAAACATAAATGATGCAACAACACGAATTTAACAAACAAGCATGAACTCTGCTTCCTTTTTGCACTGCTGACGTTCATTTCTTCTCAGCAGAGTGAATGGAGCGAGACGCTTTTCTCGCCCGTCCACAGCGACCCCCCTTTGTCCCCCATCACTGTGGTCCCCCGGGTGGAACGGAACAACGAAGTGTACCCCACCATCCGCATCGAGGGGTCTCAGATGGGACCTCTCAGTGGGACCCCTTCACTGACCTCAGACACAAGTTGCGAATACAAACCTCAAATTCTGACGCTGCTTTGCGATGGGCAGGCGGTGAAGGATGCAGAGGAGAAGCAGGGCGACGCTCCGGGAGAGCCGGATGGAGAATTCCTGTTCGATTTCTCTGCTTCTCCCCAGCAACTGACGTGCAGTGCTGTCACTGCTCTTTCTTGGCCGACAGCTGAAACCTTTCTGTTCCATTGGAGCATCGTACAGGAGAGGAGGGGGGCCGAGGACGCCGTGAAAGCCCACCATTTCTCTGAGGATCCAAAACCGGACGACATCACGGCTCCTGACACAACAGACACCAGCTGGTCTGAGTGTACGAGTGAGATGACGCTGAATGGCGGTTACTTCCCTCAGATGGTCGCACCACAGCCCAACACATGCAGGTAGCACGGACTAAAGGGACATCAGGACAAACTGCTGTGCTCTTCTGTGAAGCATTCAGTTAAAGCTTTAAGTGATTTAAAGCTTTGACCCAATCATCCAGGCACAGAGATGCTTCCCCCTCTCCTGGATTATTGACCACCTGACAGGCAGGCCGCCTGCAGGGATGTGTGTCAGGGAGGGGGGTCAGCAGCACAGGGGGCCCCTCAGGGGACGCCCTCTGTCCCTAGTTTCCTTTGGGATGCAACAGTATGGTGAGCAACTTTGAGACTTGGTGTGAGCAGAACTAGGTGCAGCCCTCTGTGACTAAGTCCAAGGAACTGGTGTTGGACCTATGGAGGACCAGGGTGTCCTTGTCTCCCATCGAAGGGGGACAGTGCAGAGGATTACAACCATCCAGGGATGTTGGATCGGATCACTGCAGCTTTCACAGGAGGAACAAAGCCGTTCCCTCTCCTTGGGGCAGCTGAGGTCCTTCAACATCTGCAGCAGCACGCTGATGGCGTTTGATGAGTCTGTGATGGGACAGGAGCTGGACTCTGGGTGGAACTGAGGCCAAACCTGCACAATGTCCTGGACAGCAGCAGCAGCAGCAGCAGCAGCAGCAGCAGCAGCAGCAGCAGCAGCAGCAGCAGCAGCAGCAGCAGCAGCAGCACCAAAGTGCACTACAGAGCCCAATAGGAAGTGCGTCATTCCTGTGGTACTAAGACTCAACAACTCGTCCTTGTAAATTGTGTTTGTTGCGTTCGATTTCATTCCTCTGTGTTTGTTCCAGTCACTGTTTCGCCATGTGTACAGCCATACACAATAACAATCCTTTAGCTTCATTCTGTCACATTGATCTTTCAACTTCTAGGCTATTTATTCTGTGTTCGTTCAGTGTGCAGCTATGCAACAACAATTTCACTCTGGGATTAATAAAGTGTCTCAATCTGTCTCCCTGCATAAACCCTCACTGACCTTCGAGTCTCACTGTCTCTGTGTGATCAGAGGGGACTTATATTTGCCACCCTCAATGAAAAGCCCACCTTTTATGTTGTGCTGAATGCTGATTTTGGAGGTGTTTCAGCCATTTGGTTTCCTTTCAAAAGCTCAAGCCTGCAATGACTGAGAGCTTGATGTTTTTCAGTATTTGATCTCGCTGCATCCCCAAACCGTCCCAGTCTGACACCCCTGAGCTGCTCTTCTTCTACGATGGAGCAGCAGCAGCAGCAGCAGCAGACTTCACAAAATTAAATTCAGAGACTAGTGATCCTGAAGCGATTCATTTTACTGCACTCATTTAGATCAGCGTTACTGCAGAACAAGCAGCATAATACAGCATTACATTACAAGGCAGAAGCCTAAAAAGCAACAGCTTCGAGTCAAAATGTCTGCAGAAGAGTTTTCTTTAATTGTACATAATGTGCATTTATAGACCTACTTGAACTCGTTGCACAGACTAAACAGGGAAGTTGAGGGCAATATTCCAAACTCATGCTGCCCCACCCTACTCACAGTTGTGACAAGGGTGTGGCCTCACTAAGGTTTGGTGTTGTGAGCACTGAGGCAGCAGACTGTGTGAAAATAAACACCCAGGCTGAAGTCCCTGCTATAAGCCAGGGTGGGCACAGTCATGTGGTGCCTCACATTCAGTTCTGCTAATGGACGCACCACCTGCAGCTCAGCTCTGGGGTTTGATCACTTCCTGAGAGTGGTCTCACTTCCTTAGTGATACCCAATGTTTCAGATGGTCCCCAGAAAAAAAACAAATCAAAAAACGGGCTCCTCATTGTCAGTGTCACAGACAGTTTGATTTGCATGTATGGCTTGTTGCCAGAGGGTCCTTTGTTGACATCTGTTTCTGATGGGTGGGCTGTGAGGGGAAGTCCCAGCATAGCACTACACGATGAAGGAAGAGATGGATGCAGAGTGGATAATATCAACGTAAACAACACTCAAGCGATATATGAAGTGCCTTGTTTTGTTAAACAGTATTATGAACATTTCAACAAGTGAAATATTAAATTTGGTGTCATTTGTACAAAATCTAACACGTGTATACGATTTTAATAATGTAATAGAATGCGTGTTGGAAAAGCTCCTGAAATTGGTTGATAGTTTGCCTTAAGTTTAGGCCTTTGATCCTATGTGATGTGGATAAAACACAGGAAAACGGATCAGAAACCATACTTGATTCCAATTTGCTGTTCTCATAATGAAGCTTGATGCATTTGAAGTCTGGGGTTCACTGTTTCAGAGTGCGGGACGAGAAAAAACCAAGCATTTTATCGTGGATGCAGCAAACAAAATGATGGGGGGGGGGGGGTACGTTTGCAAGAGTGATTCCAGAAAGCAGGGTTTACAAACAAACAAACAAACAAACAAACAAACAAAAGGATGGTCACCTATTTCTTGAAATTAAATGAACATGTGGAGTATAAATGTCTTGATTTCTGCTGACCGGGACACTAAGAAAGCCAGCTCGTTGTGAGCGCGTTTGCGCGCTGCGTGACGCAGGTGCTCTGCTGTGACTCCGCTGTGACGCGGATGGAGGAGTTCGCCGCGTTACGGCGCAGACACGCAGCGGCACTCAGACACCGCGCCGCCGTCTCAGAGTCTGGAGCCCAACATGAAGCCACCTCACAGCGGGGGGTTCAGAAAGGAGGGGCAGCGCTCTGGGATCGGATGTTTCTCTTTCCGTGAGTTGAAGGATTTTCTCCCCTCGGATTTTCTTTGACATCGTCCTGACTGCGCGCAGCAGCAGTGATCCAAGTGTGGCGGTGTGGACGCGTGCTGTGAACTGTCATTGTCTGCATTTTGTGCCCATCTTTCTTTGATTTACTCAATGAAGAAGTTTTCCAAAGCCACACTTTAAAGAGTATATCCATAGACTTAGCACGCTAGAAAAATTGCAGCCTTCAGGTGCCCGAATGACTTTTTTTTTTGTATTTTTGTTTGTTTTAAGGTGAATCAACGGCTCCAACTGTCATGTAACATACGCACAGTGACTCATGACTCATCGACACAATGTCCTGGACCATTTTATCCGTCGTTAGTTTGATGGCCATGCAGGTTTGCGCCGGTAAGATCAGCGCATGTTGAACATTTGTTCTTGTTTTGGTGAGCAGCCTCAAACAAATGTTGCTTAGGAATCAGCTGGCTGACAGGGCCGTGCACAGAGCTTTGAGGGACTGGTGATCAGGCCACTTGCAGGGGCAGGTCTTGTTGTACTATCGGGCATATAGATATAGTCTTTTATTTAACCAATACATGCCTGTATTCCTACAGTTTAAGTACTCCTCCAGTGTTGCTCATAATATCTCAATTTGAATATTATCAATAACGTATTTATGAGCTCTTGTCGCCTTCACTTAGCAGAATAACTTTGAATTTTTCCTGAATTTCTTAATCAAACTTTGCCTACATTTGTCATCTTTCTTCAGTTCTGTTCTAACAAGATATGAGGCCAATTACTAACACATGTGCGTGAAGATATGAGATTATTTCAAACTTCTCAATCTGTGCTAATTGCTCAAAAATCACAATAAGATAAAGTGTCCTGTGCCACTTTCTGTGTCACTTTGCCGAAACTGGCTCAGTAAACGTTCCAGGAACTCTTTGCTTCCATACATGCCTGTCGAGACTGAGACCGAAGTAAGTAAAAGTGATACTTGTAAGGATTTTAAACTCTCCAGAGCAATGTGCGAATACACAATCAAAAAAACACTAATGGGATCAAATCATCAGGCGACTGCTGTCCTGGCAGCTCATTGAAAGGGTTTAAATGAGATTTAAAGCCTGTGAAATGCACAGACGTGCAGCCTGAAATAAAAACTCACAATGTTTTGCTTTTAGGTGAGAAATCCTGTGACATCTGGTCCAACATCGGACCCTCCAAGGTGGTGCAGCGAGGTCACAGTTTTCAGGTGTACTGCACCTTTAAGCGCGAGTGCAAGGTCTCCATGCAGGACTACCCACTGACCGGCCAGCGGCCCAAGAAGCTGAATTCCACCACCGTGTTTTTCGACGTGTTGAACATCACGATGGACCGGACGTACACCTGCGAGTGCAAGAACCTCATCGCGCTGGACTCCTGTGGCGTGGACATCAAGACAGGATGTGAGTGGGAGGAGCCGTAGCAAAGCCCCCCCCCCCTTTTCACTTAAAGATGCTCCTGTTAATTCGATCCTACAGGAGTGAAGCTCCTTGTTTCTATGTCACTCACCTCCCACACTCAAGGCTCCCACGGGCAGAGCTCCACTGAGTGTATGAGAGAACTGTAAAAAAAGCCTCGAATTCCGACCAAAGTGTAGCGTCTATTCAAAAGTGAAGAGGCAAACACTTCTTACACGCAGCGTGACAGTTCACCACAACACGCACATGCTCGCATGTGAAAAGGTTGCACCCAACTTTGTTTTTTGTCTTCAGTCTTTGATTGTTTGGTTTTGAGAGATTTAAAGAGAAATGTGATGAAATGAGGATTGTTTGGTAAGTGATGCATTTGTCTTGTCCTGCTCTGCAGACCCACCAGATCGCCCACACAACATTTCCTGCATCTACAAAGTCATTGAAGATGAGAGTGGAGTCGTTGTGTGTACTTGGGGGAGAGGACGTGAAACCTACCTTCGAGATACACCAGTGCTGTGGTAAAAAAACAGACCTTTGTTTCACTGACTAAAGGCAGTGAAGCGTGTGAAGTGAAACCGGCCTCGTTGTGTTCTGCTCTGTGTGTTACAGGGTAGAGACTGTACCTGGAAACCGCTCAGGCAGACCGGTGTCATACAACGTGTCCAGTAAGGGAAGTGAGCCCCCATCAGCCAGTTTCACTGCTCTCAGATCTGTGTGGCGCATATCAGTGTGGCTCCAGGTCAAAAACACCCTGGCCACAGTGAACTCCTCCGTTGTCAACTTCACACTGAGTGAAATCGGTAAGACTGCCACGGAGCGTTGAGTGTGTGTGTGTGTGTGTGTGTGTGTGTGTGTGTGTGTGTGTGTGTGTGCGCGCGTGTGTGTGTGTGTGCGCACGCGCGCCTGTGTGTTAACAGACACCATGTCTTGTTTTATGCAGAATAAAAGTTTCATAGTGGTTTCAAGTCATGAGTTCATGATGAGTGATTGGAAACAACGTTACTCACCATCTTTCACACAACAGTGTTTCGTATATTTTTGTCTTGAAGTCTTTTGCAGTGAACACTTTTCGTTTCTCGCTCTAACAAACATCACATGTTTATTTCGAAACATTTCTAGCCCTTTAGCGCGTGATTTCTCGCTGTGTGGAGGTTGGGGTTTTTTTTGTTTAGAAAGTACAAACCATTCAGCGTTTCTGGTGATTCAACAGGGGAGGTGATGATGCTTCTGTAACAAAAGTGTTTGAAGCTTATCTCGTGAAACGGCGTCAGATTTGCGTCCTGAAATTCCTCCCTTGTCTTTGTGCCGATGCCGCAGCGGCGCCGCCTGCCCCCCTTCTCGGCCGGCCTGTGTGCGGGTCCCGCTCGTGCACCGTTGCGGTGGAGCAGTCAGTGAGGGGTGACCGTGTGGAGATCCAGCGTCGAGCCGAACCGGAGACATGGACCACCTGTGACGGAGAGTCAGTAAGTCTGAAGTGTTCGGGTTCCCAAAACCTCTGAGGGGGCAGTGTGAGTGATCTGCAGGATGCTCCGCTGATTCAGAGCTGAAGACGGATATGAGTGGAGGCAGCGATGTGTGCCAAAGTGAAAGTGCATTCAGAAAGCAGGCAGAACTCTGACCTTTCATTCTGTGTCATGACTACCTGATGCAGTCGCAGTCACTCAGAGCTCCGTGTCAAACGACGACACTTGAGGTTCCTGTCTGAGGTTGGATCACTGAAAGCCACACCTGTTTCTGACTGACAGGCGGTGCAGGCGAACGCCTCCTGGTCCTTCAGCTCTCTGGAGCCGTACAGGTCGTACCACTTCAGAGCCCGATCCAAGTTCCACGGCGGCCTGTGGAGCGCGTGGAGCGCCGATGCGTCCGGCTGGACCCAGGAGGAGGGTGAGATGCCACATTGCTGACCTGCAGCTTCGGAGGACTGTTTCAGTGCCACGCCTTCATCCAAAAGCCAATCACTGATGCGCCAGTCAAACTGCTAGAAAACAGTGTCAATGCAGAGCATCCGCACAGAGAGTAATGTTGCCTCCCTCTGGGCTAACAACTCGTCACTGACATCGATGAGAACGGTGTATTTCACTGCAATTTCATGAGTTTTTAAAGGATTTGATGGGGTTACTTTTAAAGGAGGTTTAAAGAAGAAGCCAGAGCTTAATGGGAAACCTCTCTGTGAAGACACGCAGGGTGTGGAGCAGCGCACGTCGCTCTACGAGTGCAAAAAGCAGTAGCAGAACTGTCAGAAGGAGAAGCTGGGGTGGTGTTCAGGCCCCTTACTGTACAGTTTCTCACTTTAGTGATGTGTCAGGTTTATTTATTTTACTTTCTGTTCCGAGACGAGCAATTCGGAGAAGTTTCATTCGAGTACGCAGTTGCAATCAAACGACACTGGTGTGTATATCTCAGTTCAATCGATAACACACCCTTCACAGCAACGCACATGAAAGCCAGTTGAATTATCTGATCAACCACAATGACTGTGCAGTCCTTTTATCTGAGAAGAGTCACAAGGTCTTTGTTTCCGTCTTCATTCAGGTTCCAGTTTGAAAAACTGAAGCTGAGATGTCCATCAGTTTGTGGTCACACGCAAAACCATGCTGAGGGATCCGAAAAAAAACAGTTCAGGCACCTCATTATGAGACTGAAAGCAATCCTTTGTGAATTTCAGGTGTTAAAAAACAGAACTGGTACAAAACACCCTGCAAAAAACATCCTCTGTTGCATTTTCAGAGTACTAATAGTGAGCGCAGATGTAGGACAGAGCAGACCACAGAAATCGTGCTGCTTCGCAGGAGGTTTTTGTGCAGGATCTCTGTTCTTATACAAGTTTTAGGGTGTGTGTGAAGATGTCGGATAGAAAAAAAAAGGGCTACCTTGAAAAGGCTGAAAGTGGACAAATAATTCGGGTTTTACGTCTCAAAAAGAAGAAGAGTCTTCATGCACCGTCAGGCGGCTGCACCCAATGACTGCTCGAGTTTTATCTTTTCATTCAGTTGTGTGCACATTTATGGTCAATGCAACCAGAAAATCAATTAAAACATAAATAGTTCCTGTGTTCAAAATATCAGGCTGACATCTGCAAAACTTCCTCTATTCACCTCTTGAGATGTGAGATCACCACTGTAAATACACACTGTCGCAGCATTGTGGAAAAATGTTCAAAACAGTGAAGCTCTTCCTTTAGAAAACACACAAGTTACACAGCCGAGTAAACTTTCCGTCCTCGTTGTGTTGCCAAACGTCACAATGGGATCAAACACCTGTGCTGATACAGCTGCAGAGGCTGACGACTGACAGGAGAACTACTGAAACAACACATATAATGCAACACAAGACGAGTCAAATTTTTCAAAATAATCTTTTAAACAGCAGAAACAAATCATTTTGCTGGATAATTATTAGTGTTACAGATCAAAAGTACACTTTTTCAAAAAAAGTTGGATATCTAAACTAATATACAAATAAATTTGGGATTTTTTTGTTTTGTTTTGTTTTTTAAATTGGACCTATTTGGATGTGCCTGTGTAACTTTAACATTGTTTTTTTTAGACATTGGCTTTTTGTTTTTGCTATTTTAGCTCCTGCCAAAGAGCTGGATGTTTGGTTTGCTCGCGCTGAGGCCGACTCTAAATCCTTGAGAATTTACTGGAAGGTAAGTCTTCATTAAATATCCACTGACTGGACATTTGTCTACTTCATTTGTCTGGTTCGACACATTCGTGGTGTTAAAACTCCAAAGAGCTCAAATCTTTTCTCCATGATCGAGATTGATACCAATCGACAGCATTCAGCAGTGTGCACATGGAGCTCTGAGACACTGTCCTGTGAGTCAGACAGTCAGATGCTTCACTGTCTCCATGCCCCCCCCCGTCTCTTTGTCAGTATGAGGTGACTTGTAGCCATGGTAACACTTTTGGATCTACCTGCTGGAGGACCACATTGCGCAGACTATAGGTCAACTGTTGACCACTTCTGAGGTGTGACATCCTCAAAAGCCAGGATACACACAGGCGCGCGTGCGCACACACACACACACACACACACACACACACACACACACACACACACACACACACACGCAAACATGCTAGCACGTAGTCCTTTGTGTCACAAGAGGCAAGTGAAACCTGAAGGTAGACACCATAGTTTCAGTTTACAAGAAAAAGGGGACCTGCAAAGAAGTGATGTGCTTCAGGTGATTTAGACTTTCAGCAAGGTGCAGCACTTTGTGTTTGTGTCGTCTCTGCTCTGCAGCCATGTGGTTCATAAACAAGGCAAACAAATAAGCTCATTGAATGATGATCTATTTTTCGTCTCCACGATTTCAGGAGGCAAACATTTCCGTCTCCAGAGGGAAGATCGTCGAGTACAGGGTCGGCATCAGCCCTGATTCGACTCTCGCCAGTCTCCCTGCCGACGTCAGGAATTACTCTGTCCCGCACTGCGCCGACTGTGAGGTGACTGTGTGGGCGCGCAACTCCAAAGGGGTGTCTCCTCCGGCCAGGATAACGACTCGACGCGTGAGAGGTCCAATCAGAAGTAAGAGCTGTTAACAGGCCTCAGAGGAAAAAGTAGCTCCATGCGATTATTGACCTCTGACCTGCACCACCTGAGTTTCTATTTCTTGAACCTCAAGAAAAGTATCCAGTCATTATCCATGAACAAGTCAGAGCGTGATTCAGCAGATTGAAGGTCGGCAGTCACAGATTTATTCTCGAATACTGTTTGTCGCGTCACAGGTTCTTCCACCTTCAAAGCTCTGGTGAGACATGGGGCAGATTAAATCACAAAAAGTGCCTTTTTTAATGGAAAAACTAAAACGATTTGGGACGCGCAATGAATCATAAACTCTCAAAATAATTTGACATGCATCTGATGGCCAAATGAGAGAATCTTAGAATAAACAAATGAAGCTCTGATGAAGGCCCAATTGAGTAAAATTTTACCGCAAATTCACACATTTCCCAAAATCAAAGAATTCCCCGACTGGCTTATCATCCGCTGTGCATCAGAATGGCAACAGAAAGCTACAGTCTGTCTGCTTTTGCATTTGTTTCTCATTTCTATGGGAGGAAATCACTCAGTGTATCTCTGAAGCACAATCACATGACCCCAAACTCTGCGTCATACCAGGTAAATCCCCCCAGGAAGTGCGAGTGGTGCGACGCAACCACAATGTCACCATCTACTGGCGGGAACCTGGAACTGCACCACCGCCGGCTGGCTTCGTGGTGGAGTGGTACCCCCAGGGCCACAAGCTGGAGGAGCTCCGATGGCTCCGAGTGGGTGCGAGCAACCGACACGCCGCCCTTTCAGGTGGGAGCAGGAGACACAGCAGAGGTCGCAAACTATTGACCTTTTTCTTCACATCCTTGCTCCATTGAACTCTCTCATGATCCTTCCCCCGTTTTGGCCGTGCAGATATTTTGCAGTTCGAGTGCTACGAGGGAGCAGTGTATGACGTGTACGAGGAGGGCTCGGGGAGCGGGACCAGATTCCAAGCTTTTGCCACCCTAGAGTTGGGTAAGAACTGAATCTGTTCCTCACTGTATGAGTTCCTCTTTAACCACATTTAATTGTATGATAATATCATTTATCTGTATGATATAAAAGTGATTTGAGGATATTTCACCCACAAAAACTGAAAGATGTGCAAATACAATGAGATCAGAGTAATAATGGTATGAGGTAAAGTTTCAGAGTTGGAGAAAAAAATTTCTTACATCTTAAATTTTTCCCCTTGAAGCAGTCATGTGATTTTTGTAATTTTTTTTTTTAATCAGCATTCCCTCGTAATTGAGTGATGAATGAGTTCGTAGGTCAAAGCTCAATTTTTTTGCTGGATCTACTTGAGAGAGTCATCAAGGTGAAACGTGACAGTGAAGCCCGGCATGTTCAGTGGAGTTGCCGCTTTGCGGCTTGTGTTTGGCAGCCCCTGCAGGTGTTCCGGTGGTCCTGTTGAAGTATGACGAGAACAAGGTGACGGTGAGCTGGCAGGAGCCGCCCAGGGGGCAGCGCGGGGGCTGTATCACCAAATACACCATCTACCTGGAGAAGGACGGCGGGCCCACGCATAACCGTAAGCACCGTGAGAGAGAACTCAGAGATGGATTGTTGGACACCGAACAAAAATAAGGCAGTCAGAGGATCTTTGATGATGAAGCAGGTTGGATTTGAGATTCATACTGAGGTTATGACAGCATGCTGAGAGTTTCGGAAATGATGTTTCTGATGGTGCTTGTCTGAACTTTGTGACCTCTATGAAAAATTTCTCCCCAACATTTTTTATTTCAGACTCAGTTGAAGCAACGAGAAGGACGTACACGATGCCAGCTCTGTCCCCGGGCGACTACAACCTGAGGATGAGCGCCTCCACTGCGAAAGGGGAGGGGCCTAAAAGTCCAAAGGTCAAGGTCTTCATTGAACGTAAGCTGCTTCCTCAATAGGCTAACATGACTTTGCAAATATTGCTTTTACTGCCACTGTTTGGGGAGCCAGCCTTGTTTGTGGTGAGGTACGTTGCCAGATCTGCGAGTGACCACCATCTCCATTCTGATCAACAGTCAATCTTGTGCTGTTTTTCTTCTGATTCGTCCCCACAATCCAGCAGTTTGTCCTGAGTATCTAACTCTGACTTTTCATTGTTTTCTTTCAAGATAAATGATTCAGTTTGAGGAGCATCCTTCACTTTTTGCACCGATGGAGTCAGATCAGATCTGCACATTGTAACTGTACATTGTCGTGCTCCTCTGTTGCAGAAAAAAACTCTCTGGCACCCATAATCCTCTGTGGAATTGTCTTCTTCACGGTGTTTCTGCTCATCTGTTTCTGCCAGAATTCTACAGCGAAACGAAGGTAGGGGAACAGTAACTCTTTGGACTCATGGGCGTGTCCATAACGCTTTAGGTGCCACATTTGCATTTATAGTTGTGAGGTATTTATCAGGAAAGACCAGCCAGGAGTACACCTGGGCTGCAGTTTGAACAGATGATGGTGTTTGTAGTGGATACTTTGGATGTTGTGACCGTAATGGGGTACTTTTCCTTTTTCCACCTCAGGTTGTGGGAGTGTTTCCGGTGCAGCCTGTGTGATGTTGTGCCAGATCCTGCAAACAGCAAGTGGGCAAAAGAGTGTTCCCAACAAAAGGTGATGACAGGACGAAACTCCAGTGGTGCCGAGCCGCCATTTTTAAAGTGGTGTCTTGTGCGTTTTCATCGTGTCAGTCGATGAGGTGGAACAGAGACGTGTAGCCGAGACAGAGACATTTGTTCACATCATGCCAACGCAGCAGTCTGGGAGTTGTAGACTTTATAGAGTTGAGGTGTCCTCAAGTACTCCTTTCAGAAACTCACACTCTAACATACTCACACACACAGATGTGGGTTTGGGTGGAGCTTCACTGTGCCTCATGTTACTGTGCGTCTTCCCTCCGAACAGGGTAAGATGAACCTGCAGCTTCAGCTCAGTCAGTCCAGTGGGCCTGGGGAGGAAGAGGAGCCCATCCTGGTGGACGTGGAGGAGCTGCCCAGGCGGCAGGCGGAACTGCCCGACACCTCTGAGCTCACGATGACCTCGTCCTCTTCGCAGCCCCCCCCTCGGCTGAGCCTGGGCCTCTACCCCCTGACCACCTACATCAAGAGCTACTCCCTGGACTCTGACAGCTCTGATCACACCAACACCTCCATGGAAACAACCACCACTGTGGACTACATCTCCCCACATGGCCCTGGAAATCTGGACGAGGAGGAGGAAGAGGAGGAGAAGGAGGAGCTTGTCAAAATGCAATTCTTCCCCAGCAGTAACATCTTCATCGATTCGCTGGATTTTGGACGGAAGTTGACTCTGGATGCAGTGAAAATTGACTGCAGTGACTTATTCAGCAACATTCAGTGTGCCTCTGAAAGCTGAGCCTCTCAGCGACACAAAGATGACTCTTCAAAAGAGCGCTCGGCTCCTCCGCACAGAGCCGACGCGGTGACTGTGTGCTTTGGACAGAGCTTTCAACTGAGCTGTACATGAACGAACCAACTACCTCTTGCAGACCAAAAGCGGCTTCCCACAATCAAGTCCGAGCGTTTGTTAAGCACTCATCTACCCCCAGTGTACTTTGTATTTTTATTCCATTATCGGGCATTACAAGTGTCTTCAGCTTCGGACACACAAACTGCACAGTCTAAGAACTCTCAATACGGGTTGGGAGTGTTCTGTGTTTGTTCCAGTTGCCTTTTTTGGGGGTGCAGACCATAAAGAATGAGGGACCATTCATATTCTTCTGGTTCAGGTCGACTTGATGCATTAAGGTGACATGTTAACCGTGTATCGTTGTCAGTTTTACTGCCCTCAGAAGTTTTACAGCCCTCTCAGTGGCTCGAAACTGCAGCTGTGCCACAGTCTTACCTGCTACCCAGCTGTTTAAAACAACTGTGGCATAACCCATCCCTGGAAGGATTGTCTGGGCCCGTGACAGACATGCGGCCGTAGGGGTTTTCTTGTGAACTGTCAACAGAAGGCAATTCCCAACTGATGGTTTGGACAGTTTACGTGCTCATTGGTACTCATTAGAGGAGAAAGCCTGTCGATCCTGGCTGAGTTCTGGTGGTCGGTTTGGGTCGCGGCACTCGAGTTGCCGTGTCAGTGTGGGGATACGTCTGTGGTCCACTGCAGCGCTCCTCCTCGTTGATGCTCAGAGGGAGCTTACACAAGCACAGCTGCACATGAATACACTCGTGACGAAAACCGGACGCTATGATCTATTTTTTTCTGCCATTTTTCAAGTTAAGAGTACCATGACTACAGACGTCATCACAAACACTGAGGAAAAAATACAATAGAAGACAGTAGACTGACACAATTGGTACTGTCATTGTTCAAACAGCATTATTTACGATTAGCAAGTTTGCACCACTTTTGTGCTTCACAATCTTTTTTACAGCTCTCTCCATTCAGACTGTAAACATTCATGCAAGAAAAGCGAGTTTTCTCTGAATCTCCAGTGAACACAGACCACAGTGATGCTTCCTTCATCATCACACCACAGCTGAGAAAACGGTTTATCACAATCATTTGCATTTCAGATCATTTATTTTGCTCCTGAAGGAGTCGCGTTTGTGCATTTTTTTTGCCCTCAAACTGGAGATCATTCAACAATTATAAGCAAAAACTTTTCTCCTGCTCCCGCCTGTCATTTTCCTTCAATCAGAGTCACTGTTGCAGAAACCAACTCTTGCATATTTGCCACATGGTCGCTTGAGTTCTAAGTATTTAAATGAGTGCTGTTAAATTATTCCATGATCTAGGTGCTGCAGCGCTTGTTACACCTAACCAGCAGGGTGCAGGACCCACAACTGAACAGGAGATGGCAGCGACACAATCAGACAAATAACATTTGGGAGAGGAAAACCAACTTGAACTTGTTCACTGAAGGAAATATTGATGGGACTGGTTGGGATCCACCTGGAATCCAGTCTCACTGCAAGCAGGCCCTGAACTAAAATGAGATTCCTGCTTCTGATGTTGGTGGTGGTGCATTTTACTCATACTGCAAGAAAGAGTGCAAGCATCATTCGTGTTGGTTTGTGACTGGTGCAAACAGAAGAAATGAGGTCATTAGAAATTGGGAAATCACAAAAATATTAATATTTGAAGTAAAATGTAAGAATATAAATGTTGCCTTGTGGACAATTAAAAAGGATCTTTCCTATTGAACTGATTTTTAGATGCATCTGCTAGTTTTTGGTTTTCTTCCCATTAGTTTTATCAAGTATTCCTGAGTTGTAGTTTTACTTTAGGCATCTAAAAAGGGGCTTATCAGGACTCAGAAGTTAATATGCACATTTGTATTCATTTGCAAAGAACATAAAAAGCCCTTTTTTCAGGTTTCTGGAAAATTTGCCACATAAGCTTTCACCTAAACGACCACCAGACACACACATACTGGGCAGGATGGATAGTGACCACGACAAGATGTTAGACTTGACTTGGCCTGAGCGCAGGCAGGACAAAGAAAGTGACAATGCAAAAAATTTACCGACCATCTTTATTTACCGACAGAGGTCTCTAATAGCAGGGCTAGAATTCACACATCTGTAGAGAACCGCAGCTGTTCCACACAACGAACAGCTGTATTTCTTTCAGAGCAATTATGCAGTGATGCCACTGTGGAGGCTACAGGGCGAGTCAACAGTGGAGGAAAAGAAATTTACCAGTGCAGAACAGACTGCAGAAGCGAACCGAGGCTGAGCCGATGTTACACGAGTGGAGGGACGCTTGGGTGGAGTGTGTAAACAAAGACGGAGGGGCTCCGAGGGCTTCCGGGGGTCTATGGCCACACACCTCAACTGTTGTGCCAACAGTTCCCTCTCATTTTCACTCAGTAAAAAAGAAAGGCAATGGATGACTTGCACATGGCCCATGATGGATGACACGAGTGCGGAGGAAGATACATCAGCTGGTAAAAGTAGCACCCCAAACACAAAGAAATCAGAACACATGGAGTAACTTGCAGCTTGGCGAGTAATCCACTCGAAACATCTGAGGAGCAACGCAAATTTAGGGGAGGAGTCACCAATGTGCTCCCCTAAAAGGACCTAATGTTGTTCCTCCAGATCATTTCAGTACAAAAAGGAAGCCTGAGTCCAGATTCTGGTGCAATGTCACGTAAGCGTTCGACTGCAGGCCACGTTCGGAGACCGAGAGACGTCCTATTTGCACCGTGTGAAACAGTCTCTGAAAGAATTTATGAAAAATAGTTGAGATTTACAGGCCGGAGATCTTACAAGAATAGACCTCCTGTATAAAATATAAAACAATACCCCAGTGCTAAAGGAAAACCATCCTTAAATCTCAATGAGTGAAGCTGGAACTTCTTCAGAAATACCTGCCGTGGCAGAGCTGATGAGCTTGGACTGGAGCTCCACAATGCCGATTTTTTTCTCTTTAAAACAAGCAAGCAATGATGGCACGCACCACGCTGAAAAGACTCTTATGCTTACATTTCAAAATGCATATTTTCAAGCAGCAATTACAAAAATTTATCAATGGACAATGCATAACCTCTGAAAAAAATACTGTATGAAAACATCCCTGCTACTTTGTTCCAAGTACAAAACCTCTACCAATAAGTTGCTCCAGAGTAGCAAGAAGTCCTTTTCTTTTTTTGTTTTTTTTTTGTTAATTTGTCTTTTTTTCAATCTTTGTTTTCTTTTTATTGGGTAAAACTCAGTCCTCACGTTGAGTGTCATTGGTAATGACAGTCTTCTCCGATTCACTTTGCTGAAGGATCCAGGAACATGCAAGCCTCGTAGTGGAGGTGCTCAGGACGCTCCTGTAGGCCTGAGGGTGGGCAGCCTGGGCTCAGGCCAGGGCTGGGAAGGCCTCGGGGTCGTCCACGTTCGGCACGGACGCAGACGACTGCAACAGCAGCAACGAGAGAGTCCACGTTAAAGACCTGAAGAAGCTTCAGGGAGACAACAGAGGGAAAAAAGAATGCGGGTAGTGACTCAGACACCCACCTTGTCAGTCCTTCCGGCGCGGGACGGCCTTGGTGCGGCCTCGCCACCGCCAGCACCACTGCTGCCGCCAGCACCACCACCAGCTCCGCCACGGCCGCGGCCTCCCCGGCCACCGCGAGGTCCACCGCGTCCGCGGCCCGGACGGCCGAGATCTCCAAAGTTGATCTCCAGCTGGGACGTGATGTCATTGGCTGGCTTCCGGAAGTGGTGCTCGTCCTCTGCGGGCTTCAGAAGGGATACGCAGATTAGGCCCGACTCATGAAGACGCTTTGACAAGCGAACGTCAAATTCGATGGTTTGACTTCAGATATCGGGCAGCGTAAAGGAACAGTTACCTTGTGCTCTTCAGCCTCGGCCTCGATCAGATCAGTTTTCTTGTCCTGCGATGGAGAACGTGCAGACGTTACAACATCAAGCTGAAAAATGGCCTCAGTCACAGCACACTTTTCAGTGCATGTGCTCAGTGCAGAGTTGCAGGGGTGGTTTTAATAGATAAGTTAAAACCGGTTTGATGATTCCCTTCCGTGCCTCAGAAATTAACCCCCCCCCCCGAGACTAGTGAAGGCACAGGTGAGGCAAATACAGCAGTCAGGCTCCTTTGTGGGTGTACAACCTTCAGAAGTTATTGTACAAAAGGCGGGTTCTTAGTTTGAAAGCCGACAACTGACTTTGGTGATCTTACAGTCTGCTGCATGTTTAAGGTTTGCTGCTCTGAGCATTGATCGATGTTTGACCTTAATTGTGGGTCGTTTCAATCGTTTTGCTTTTGTACTAGGACGAACATGCAACACAGCAGGTTCTCAGAGAGCAGAGCCACAGTTTGGACTTACTTCTGCCTTGGACTTGTGCAGCACAAATCCTTTGTTCCAGTCAGCTCCCTCGTTGGCTTTGCGGATGTTGAACTCCACTTTGGCTCGTTCCTTGTCCTGCATGGCCTTCCATTCATCCAGAGTCATCTCCTTGGGCCCTTCTTCCTTCACTTCCTCGACCTCATTCTCCCTTCAACAAACACACAGCAACACAAAAATCAGCACCACCCTACGGCTTAGAATCGCAGAGCAGGGCTCAAACCGCATCACTCCATGTTACTTTTTGCAACATCACTGCGAAAAAAAATCTGATCTGAAGTCAGGTCGATTGAAGGAAACACTGGTTATTACTTGTTCTCAGAGTCAGCAGGTGGGTGCTCCTCTCCCTCAGCGTTCTCCTCAGTGGCGTTCGACTGGTCAAGCTCACTGTGAATATACGACAACATCCTGCTCAGATAACTTTGTGGTGACGAGGACATGAATCAGAAAACATTGTGCTTATTGTTCAGCTGGTCCGATTCACTTTAACTCTTTAATAAAAATTTGTTCTCCTGCAAAAGAAGACAAACAGAATCTGCACCGAAAGCAATGACAGCTTCAAACATTGACCCATCCTACTCTTACGAACAGTGAGATGAATTTTTAACACATCAATGTTAGTGGCTCCTAATTAAGTTTCTGCTTTGTGTGACATCTTACTTTAGTTCATCCTTAACGGTTCCCCAGTTGTGAGATCCACTTCCACCTCGCTTCTCCTCACCTTTCAGACTACTGAAACAACATTTGCTTTAGCCACGACCACATCAGACACACTGCACTTAATCACGCACAAGAAATCCCTCGAGAGTGCAGACAACTGCCAATAATCACTGTTACACATAGCAAGAAAAGATACTTACGATCTGTCGCTGCCGCTGTGTCTGTCAAATTCACGTTTTCCTCGGGAGTCAAAGCCGTCGCTGCGACCCATGCCGCGGCCTCTTCCGCCACGGCCCCCCCTGCCGCCTCCACGCCCTCTCATTGGCCGATCCCCGATGGGCCTGAAAGGAGCAAAGAATCAAAAAGTCTGTTTTACTATTGAGAAATTTTAAGTTCAAAACTGATGATTTGTAGAGTGTTTTTTTATTTGAAGACCAGAGAAGCTTGCTGGGACAATACAAGTCTGCACAAGGTGATTATTCCTACTTTACAATAGGTCAGATTTACATGGTGCTTTAGCCATCAAAGTCTGATCATTTGGCCACTTGAGGGCAGCAGCAAACAGAGGGAAAGCCAGAATTCAAAAGCTTTTCACTCCCCATTTATACTTCAGTTAATACAGACCTAAACAGCTTCCCAAAGTAACTGCAAATGACAGAGTCGCAGGAGCATGGATGGTCAAATTATTAGCAAGCTGCTGAAACTCAGCGTCTTACTTTAAAATACAAGAGCTAATTTAACATGTGCACGTAGCAGTTTGGCCAGAAGTAGAAAGCCTTATCACTGCGAGCAACGCCTCAAACAGTTGCTGTCCCACCCTGCAATGACAACACCTCTACATTTCAGACAGAGAAACACTCTGCTAAAGCTTGAATATCCGTTACTACGTGTTACTTCTCAGTTTGATGTCTCTGCTCATGAATTAAAGTGTCAGGGTGGGCGTTTCACTCACTTCTCCACTGAGAACTCAGCACCCTCAGGCTTATCACCGGCATCACCGGCGGGCCTCTCGAAACGACGGGGCGGCCGCCTGTCCGCGGGCCGTCTGTCTGAGGGGGGGCGTCCGTCTCCCTGGCCGCCCTGGGGTCTGGGGCCGTCACCTTCCGGCTTGCGGCCCATTCTCCTCATACCAGCGCCTACAAGTGACCACAAGAAGAGAGATTATGAAAATCACTGCAGAGTCTGACAGAGAGAGACGATTGTTCAGGTTAAGTGGAGCAAAAATTTGCAATTAATGAACAAAGAGGAGAACGGTCACTCCCCAAAATTTGGCACATGTGCAAAACAATCTGATTAATAAAGCGTTGGGCCGAAACATAAATCTTCTCATTCAGTTTGACTATCCAGTGTTGCAAGCAGTTCATTCATGGTGCTGGACCCTTCATGGCACATGGCTGCCAGCCACTGGCCTAGTGTGACACAACTAGTCCCACCCTATTTCCCAACTCACAGCTACCAAAATAGACCTCATCCACTACCACAGCAGCTGGGTGCACCACAGACAGCGCACCTGTCCCATCTCTTCTCAAGTTAACAGATATGAGCCCATTTGGCAGGCCGACATAATAATAATAATTGTGCCCTCAGAGCCTGAGACGAGGTGTGCACCTCGGTCAATATTTCAGGGAGGGAGTTCGCGAGGACCACACCGGACACCAGTAATTCAACCGCAGTATCAATGATGCAAAATGAGGTTACTGATGCAGCGCGGTTTTTTTTTTAATCTCGATCGACGAACAGGGGCGCAGCAGAGCCGCTCTGTCGTGCGTCGAAATTGTGCGCCAGGCCGGACTTGTGCGCCAATGAGAAGCGCCAGTTTGGAGGCTGAGCGCCACACACCCCACATCGCAACCACGAGGTGCACGCGACCCGGAGTGCTGTTGCCAAAACCTGAGCAAGATCTTGGTTAGGAAAAAAAAAGAAACCTACATGCTCAACATTGTCGAATTAGTCCCCAAATTTTGTAGACACGTGCTTAAGCACGTGTGTGATTTTTGCCCTCAAACTCTCATTTCCGCTCATCACGTCGACTGATCTTTGAGTTACGATTGTCATTTATTGTGCTCGTTAAAGCCAGCAACAAGTGGCGTGCGAGAGGTTAGCTGGTTGCCGGGGGTGAAGCCCGGACCCACCGCTGCCCCCGGTGAGCCAGGCTTTCAGGTTCCGCCTGTTCCACCAGGCCCGTGAGGGAGGACAAGCCAAAACAAGTCGGCCTGCAAGCCGCTCGGCGGAGGAGCGTGCGCTGCACATGCCAGCAATCTGCACGTCCGCGCGGATGCTTTTGTATCGGGAAAAATGACAGCCGAGTGGGACACAAAAGCGGCCATGCGGACCTCATGTCACGGGGGCTCCTGAAGCGATGCTAGCTCGTTTGCGAGCAGCCTCGCAGGTTAGCCTTAAAATTTAACCCGCTGCTCGGCCATGAAGGAGAAAAACGTGTCTTACCATCTTTCTTCAGTGGTACGGGTGCCTGGGCCTCCTCCTTCTTGTCTGCCAGGGGGGCCTTTCTGTCTTTCTGGGACTCCTTTTTGGGCTGCTTGGCAGCCTGAGCTGCAGTCTTGGCGGCACCAGGAGCAGCAGCCTCCTTCTTCTTCTTCACTTCAGCCTGCTTCAGCAGCTCAAACGGGTCCGACTCGTCGTCAAATAGCTGGTCGAACCGATTGGTTATGGCACAGCCAAAACCTTCTTGCATTTGTCCGGGCATGATGGCGCCCCTTCAGCAGGATTTTCCTCCGATTCTACGAGGCTTGGTGCGAACACTTCGCTAGATGAAGCCACAAGATGGCTGGGAAAGGACCTTCTTCTCTTCCGGCGCGATAGACATCCGGGGCTTCTGTGTGAGCGCGGGTGGGGCCTGTAGTCTCCCCTCACCGACACACGGTGGCATCTCTACGGGATCCACGGACGGAGAGACTACATTTCCCACAATGCACCTCCCGTCACTTTCTTGCCTCCGCAAAGCAAAGCATGGGTGTCCCTCATTTACACTTCACGCTCTTGTTTTGACTCTTTAAAAAAAGCTCTTCAACACGCGTGTATTAACTTCAGCCAGCTTTAGAGCTGTTCGGGAACAAGAATGGGCTATAAATCATCATTGGTCACTTGTTTCAGACTCATGTTTCTGTGTCGACCGGTCCGCGGTTTGTAAACAGCTATTGTGGAGTTTATGACGTGTAAAATATAGCCTGAGTTTGTCTGGAGCGTGATGAAAGTGGATTTAAGTCAGGGGGTCACACTCCGGTCCTGGAGGGCTGTCATCCTAAAGGTTTTGGATGTTTCCCTGGTCCAACATGCCTGAATCTATTCAGGGATTGTAAGCAAGCTTCTGCCAAGTAGGATGGCTACACACTAATTTCAACAAGGTGTGTTGGAGCAGGGAAACATCCAAAACCTTTAGGATGCTGGCCCTTCAGGACCTGTGTTTGACACCCCTGATTTAACTGGCGGCTTTGAAAAATAAAATAAAAAGCAAAAAAACAATTTAGTCTGGTTGGAAAGAATCTGATGATAAAACATGACTGGACACAGCAGAAATGACAAAATCCCCCAAAACTAGAGATAGAATCAAATTGTAAACTCCCACAAGTGCCACAGATCACCTGGGGTTGTCTGTTACAGAGGCTTCTGTGATAGAGACTTCTGGAGGTTGTGTTTTACCATTGGAAAGCTTTCGTCTTATGAATATTTCTGAGTTGGCATCACTCCTTTCTGCTTTAAAACCAACAACATACTGACTAGATCCAATTCCCACCAAGTTGTTCAAAGACATTTTTCCAATAATGAGCTCACCATTACTTTAGCAGATTAACCTGTCCCTAATTACTGGCTTTGTCCCACAGACTCTCAAGAATGCAATGATTAAACTTCTTCCTAAAAAAACAACTCCCAATTCTGGTGTTCTGGCCAATTACAGGCCGATCTCTAAGCTTCCTTTCATTTCTAAAGTTCTTGAAAGGATTGTTGCAAGCCAATGTATGTGAACACCTACATTCAAACACTTTATTTGAAGTCTTTAAGTCAGGATTCAGAGCCCATCACAGTACAGAGACAGCCCTGGTCAGAGTGACAAATGATCTCCTTGTAGCTTCAGATAAAGGAATTAATATTATGTCCCCTCACACAGGTAAAACAATAAAACATGAAATAAAAGGTATAATAAAAGCAGGAGAGCAATGGCACCAGATATGAAGAGCGCACCAGGGGACCAGACGTGTTTGGCTTGCATCGACGGGGTCAGGGATCAACACAGGGGACCTTTGGAGAAAAGAAAGAGAGGGGGCCAGCGGAGACGTAGGTGGCTCTCTTTGTGTCCCCAAGGGGCAGAACATTGTAAAAGAAAAATAAATGGAATAAAATGAATAAATAAATAATACAAAAAATCTGGAGGCGCCAGATTTCCTGATGCACAGGCACTCCTGCCATGAGTCCCCGTCCCCGGGCTACCTGTCATTCAGGCCCTCAGGCAGAGACGTGTGGAGTCTGCAGATCCACAGTCGTTCAGCTCTCCTGCG
>JASSRZ010000055.1:14970964-14983904 GCA_032164315.1 Malacoctenus gilli | reverse complement strand
TCCTTCCTTCCTTTCTTCCCTCCTTTCTTCCACAGCTTGGCCTCTGTTTCTATTCGTGTCCTTAACAACGAATTGAAAACATAGGCACTTGCACAAGTGAGACAAAAAGACTCATGAATTGATGGGGTCTTATTCAAACTTGTATCTGCCGCCACTCAGCTCAAACCATGAGGAAAGTTACAGTCTACAGCTGACAGCTTGTTCGGAGAAAAAGCCCCAAAGAGAAAAAAGACCTGGAGTAATGTTAGACTCTGTTACTTGTCGTGAAAGTAACCAATTTTGAAAGTAACCAACAAAGTAAATACTGTGTAGGATCTGGAATTGACAGTAAAAAAAAAATGAACTTTGATAATAAATAGATTTTGAGTCTAAAACATGTTCTGTTTTTGTTTCTAAGCCGTGTGGTCTGAGTGTCTGTCCGTCGTCACCGAGCTCGCTCCCTCCCAGTGCAGCCCCCACCGCGCTGCCGCCGTCAGTCCCTCCCAGTCACTGTCACAACACCCGCGCACATCGCGACATGACTTCGCCGGTCACCAAAGCCATGATCGAGTCCTACGCGCTCATGATCATGGTCATGGGCACGTTTTTCGTCTATTTCTGCGGGATGGTGTGGGCTTTCTGTAACCCCAAACTGAGCGGAGAGGAGGAGCAGCAGGAGGAGGGTACCTGCACGGCGGAACACCGGAGTGAGTGTTGGATTTGCTCTCCGAGCCTGCCGGGGCAGGAGCACAGGTGCGCCTGTGCTCACCGCACCGAGGCAGGGGCGCTCGCACAGACCACTTACATCAACTTCTGGGACGACACGGACAGCTTGCTGTCGGACCGCACTGCGTTTTGTCGCGAAGATCTCAGGCTTGAGGGAATTCACAACGTTATCGGGGAAAGTAGCTGCTGGACCGCGTAAACTGGAATATCAAAGCGGAAGCGAACGCCTTTGTTTGGAAATACGCTCTTTTTATTTTTTCCCATTTTAAAGCATCATCATCAGTGAAGGGACTGGACCGAGAAGAACTGGGACAACGCAATGCTCAGATTTATTGTAAACGTTTTACCCGCCTTATGTTGGAGTAACATTAAAACAGAAAATCAAGCTCAAAAACCTGTCACCCGTTTCATCCTACTTTAGATTCAACCTTGCTCGGCCAAGTGTCAGCTGGGCCAGCGCTATTTTTCTAAGTTCTGACAGCTAGATATCATGCTGCTCCCAGGTGACCTATGAGATGGGAATAAAATTGACTCCATGCAGCACTTGTGTGATACGCATCAAGATGACGGAGGTCCCGCTGGATGTCCATCAGCCCCCAGTCTCTTCCTCACGTCGTTCTCCAGTTGGAGTAATTTCTTGTACAGAGACTCTGAGGTCTCCCAATCAATGTCCATCTGCAAGGAGAGACACAAGACTCACTGCAGGAATCAAATTGCAGGCGGATGTGTTTTTTTGGGGGGGGGGGCTGTCATACCTTCCGAGGGTGTGTGTAGTTGTTTCCCAGGCCTGAAGTTAAGCTGTGATACTTGGCATAAGGGTCTAGTGACTCAGGCTTTTCTCTGAAGAGCCAGAACTAAAAGAGAAAACAGAAGTTTGTTTATACATTCATTTTGAAAGCTGTCTGGAAATTTCAGTTTTTTCCTTTTCACGTACCAGGGCCTCTGTTCCGTTCTGAGGTGTCAGTGTGAAAGTGTTGGTAAACAATCTTATCTGCGTGAATGAAATGTACTGTCAGACACATTTTGATTGGTCTTTATTCAATCGACCTGCCATGAATGGTCAATATGATCGAGGGGAGGTGTGTGTCTGTCCTTCAACATGCCTCACATGTACTCACAAACCAAAATATGGGCAGAAGCAGAGTCCAGAGGAAGGCTGGGAACGAGGGCAGGATGTTGTAGGTCAGATTGGTAATCACGAAACCAGGACAGATGACTGATGAGTACAAACCCTGAAAGTCAAAACAGCACGAACCATGAAGACAAAAACAAAAAGGAAACAGAGGGGAGAAGTGAAAATCTTCTTGTTTCAAGGTGGACGCAAGCTGACCTGGGTGTTGTAGTGTGTGTTCAGAGCCAGGCTGAGCAGGTCAGAGGCATACTTGGACGAGCTGTAGGGCTGGGTGCCCCTCCGGTGCTGGACGTCGTCAAGGCTGAAAGCTGAGCGGTGGGCGTTACTCGAAGACGTCCAAATGAGCTGCGAGGTCCGGCCAGCGCGGCACAGGAGCGGCTCCAGCTCACGGACCTGGACCGCAAACACAGGAGGACGCAGCCACATCACAATGCTGCTACACACTGTTATTTACCATTTCAATCAATTGAAAGAAAATGCAGATTGGACTCGGTGGAAGTTCTGCTTTGTCCTTTTCTTCAACTCCATCAGATTGGGAAGTTAAAATGGGACCTTGGGGAAGGTTACTTATGGATGGCAATGCAATATCAGTCAGAATTGGACCACAGATGCAGAGTGAGCAGATCACTGTCTGCAGTGACCTTACAGCGAGAACAGCACATGCCATTAATTTTTAATGAGAGTGGTTGTAAAGCGACAGGCAGATCCCGTGAAACCTATAACGCTCCTCCAAGGACAAACAGCAGCGAAAAATTGCTTATCCACACAGAAAAGTGTGTGTGTGGGGGGGGGGGGGGACACGCCATCTGATAGCTTCCACACACAGGCAGCAGTGACCCACGAGAAGAAAGTGACCGAAGAGGTTGGTCGCAAACACTTCCTGCAGGCCATCAGGGGTGACACCATCCTCCTGGGTGAGAATCCCCTCACCCGTGGCAAACATAGTGATGATGTTGCTGTAAAGAAGGTGTAAAAAGTTTTTATTGTAAAAATATAGAAAAACTCTGGATTTATCAAAAAAAAGTGCCAATATCTGTGTAGCATGTAAGTTTCGAGGTTAAATCTACTTATGATGTGGCAGTTCTGATCAGCATTGAGACGATTGTTTCATCCTTTATATGCTTTTTTCAATCACAATGAAGGGGGGGGATACCTTTCCTAAGACCCTGGCTGTTGTGTTTTTCAGGAGGTAAATGCATCTCAATTAAATATTGTACCTGGAGAAGAGGCCTTTGAAAAAGGCTCTGATGTCAAACCGGGGGTTCGGCATGATGCCTGCGTTCAGGTAGAGGTAATCCAACCGGTCGTACCTGCACATGTCAAACCCACAGATAGGATCATCCCATTGCTTTACACATAGTCAGAGTCAGAGCATATCTGCTTCTTATCACCGCAGGAGACTGTGAGTCCGCCCCCCTCCCACCTGAGTCTGACCTCCTGGGCCGCGCTGATGACAGAGGTCACGCTGCTGGTGTCCACATGCAGCAGGTCCACCTGGGCTGCAGGGTGGGAGGTCAGGAGGGCAGAGCGGGTGGTCTTGGCCCGGCGCATGTTCCTGCAGGCCAGACACAGCCGGAGACCCGCGGTGCCCTGAGAGAGTAGACGCTCACATAGAGCCAGGCCGATGCCGCTGCAGGGGGACAAGGACATGGCTTGGCTGTTTGTGTGATCACAGGTAGTTACTGAGTCATGGCAATAATCAACCTTAGTCACGTGATTAGTTAGAAAACTCACTTTATCTAAAATCAAAATAGCAAGATCTGTTTCTATAAACATATTTAAAAGTAGGTGAAAAGTGCGTGAAAAGGTGAAATATCAGAAGATTCATAACCAGTTTCCCAAACAATTTCCAAAGTCTTTGTTTAGAATCCGATTTGCGAGGAGGATAACGTAAACATTTTTACCTATTTGCTCCGGTCACCAACACCACCTGAGCCATCTCATGGAGCTCAACGTTAAAAGCAGAGAAAACACTATATTCACAGGACAATAACCATTTAAGGATGAAGTTTTTGTCCGGTTTCTGCAGTAGTTTCCGTGTTGCGCTCAGCAGCTCCGAAGAGTCACAGAACGTCGATCCGCCTCAGCGTGGTGTGATTGGCCGATGCATCAGCGCTCAGCGAATCAGATCCGAGGACCGGTCAGTTTAGCTTCAAGGACCGCCTACACAGACGCCGCTGTAAAATATGCATGTGGCACTCAAATAACACAAGGAGTCCAGGGAGGTTGAATTTCCTATTTAAAATTTATTCGTTTTTTGTCTTTCAACGTACATTTTTTTTGACAACACATTCAACATATACGCACTGGGAAAAGTTAGTACAATGACGCCTTTCTTTATTATGGGTGTACTGAACTATGGGTTATTTTGAATGAATAACTTGTTCCAAGACATTATTTGTGTACCTCAGTGAGATAGACACAATAAATACGGATGTCTTTGGCCTCTGCCTAAAAGGGCTCATTATGTGCTTAATATGTACAGAAAAATGTGCTTTTGTGGATGGAGTACAAGGACCTGTAAAGTGAGCAGAGCCTGCAAAGAACTGGATGATTCAATTAACTTTAAGCAGTTTATGAGTCCGACAAAACCCACAAGGGCTTCGAATCATGTCAGATTGGAAACCTTAAAACGATTGATAAAAGAGACCCAAATTTAAAAAAAAAAACAAAAAAACAAAACATGTAGGCATCATTTTTTTTATTCAACATCCACAGCATTTTCAGTGACCTTTCCAACTTCACTGTGTGCAAACAAACTGACAAACATACTGAGCCAACACAACACACAACAACAACTCACTATCTGCTGGTCTCACTGATGTTTTTGATCAAATTAAAAGTATTTTCTTGACCGATTCTAGAAAAAAGCAGAAAAGCGCATTAATCAAACAAAATACTCTTGATGAAAATAAAAAACAAATTATGACACAACTACATCAACATGACAGTAAAACACATATGAACATATAAATATTAATACAAAATATCAATATTTTGACTTTTAAACATTTCTATTGAAAATACACAGTCATAAACAATTCATGTTCGAATCTGCTTGAAACTGAAGGGAGATGATGATGATGTTGATTTCATGGTTACAATAAACGTGCGGTGTTTCTCTAGAAAACAGGTTTGGTATTTGAAAGATGAAGAAATGTAACAGGAAAAAAAGGTTCACTGCAGTTCCCTTCTTTACATTCAAACAGTCCTCTGGAAGAAAACACTAAAATGTAGCTCCACAATGTCGGGAAATCAGAAAACAACCCAAAAGATAAGACACTAAGATACATTTAAAAAGTGCCGAATGTCACTTGCTACATTATTTTGTTGGCTTCCTGGTCACACATCACGACCAAACTTTGTATTCTTAAACGCTTCTCTGATGCTGTTAAAAAAGATGTTTAGTATAAAACAGAATAAAACAGATTACCTGTTTGTTTAAAAATAGACACTTTCAGCCAACATGTTGGTGGTTAATAAGGTCAAACTGACAGACACCAAATGTCCACAGCAGTCCATCATTTCAGGGTCCATCAAGCAATGTTTCCCCAAATCGCAGCCTGGCGCCCACAGGTGACCCATCTCCACCAGGCCTCTCAGGTGAAAGAAGATAGCTTAAACCTGGATTGTGTCTGCGACCCTCAACAATGCACCACGCTTCTCTCCGGAGATGAACAGACTAGGAATCACTGTCTCAAATATTGCAATTGGCCTAAGGCTGCATATCCTGGAGGACTCGGTGTATTTCCTGGAAAGAGGGCCGTTCCTTTGTATTCCTCCTCCAGCAGCTCAGCATGACCTTGTAGAGTGAGTCCGGGCACAGCACAGGCTGTGGCAGGTAGATCTGCTCCATGGAGGGGTTGGAGGATAAGGAGGAGGGGTGTGTTGGTGACACATTAGTTCTGGAAATCAAAGGCATTAATATGCAGCACACACATTTGGACTGACGCTTACCTGCCGCTTCTGGTCCCTGAAAAACTCCCCTGTGTTTTCTATCACCTGCTCGTCGTTGAGTTGGGAGTATGGCTGCTCCTTGCAGAAGTTCAGTATCTCCCACAGGGTGACTGCAAAGGCCCACATGTCGCTGGCTGTGGTGAACTTACCCTGCACAACACAAGGTGAGCAGCATGAGAAGCATGATCGCTCGTGAGTGATGTGAATGCAAGTAAACAGTGATGCAAAATATCTTTATAATGAGAATGGAATTATAGTACTGTTTACACACTGTTTTGACTCTCTCTCTCTCTCTCTCTCTCTCTTGCATACACGCACGCACGCACGCATACACGCACGCACGCACGCACGCACGCACGCACGCACGCACGCACGCACGCACGCACGCACGCACGCACGCACGCACGCAGTGTCCTGAATCCCCATCACACTCCTCACCAGCAGGATGCTCTCCCACGACATCCAGCGTATAGGCAGCACCGCTCTGCCCTGGATGCGGTAGTAATCCCCGCTGTACAGGTTCCTGCTCATGCCAAAGTCGGCGATCTTTATTGTGTAGTTTTTGCCCACCAGGCAATTGCGTGTGGCCAAGTCTCGATGAACAAAGTTGAGAGAGGAGAGGTACTTCATCCCCGAGGCGATCTGAGTGGCCATGTAGCAGAGGTTGTGGAAGCTGGAGAGGAGAGAGATGCTGACGCATGCCGGGAAGAAGGGAAAAACGGGTACAATAACTGAAGCCATTGTTCTCTGACTTACCTGACTGTAGGTGCATTGCTGAGCAGAGCCAGCTGTCCCTCAGGTTCGTGGCGGGACAGGAACTGGTTGAGGTCTCCGTTCTCCATGTACTCGGTGATCATGCAGAGCGGGTCGCTGTAGATGCACACTGCGAGCAGGCGGATGATGTTGGGGTCCTTCAAACGTGACATGATCTTTATCTCTTTCAAGAAGTCATTCCTACGAGCAGGAGGGACAGTTTCCGTGAGGTGAGTGACTTTTTGCTCGTCACATCTGTCCTGACATCATGTTTACTTTCTCCGTGGGCGCTGAGGTTAGAAAACACATCACACCTCGCATTTTTGTTTGCATCAGAACGGAGCATCTTCACTGCCACCAAGACCGGCTGGTCCTCAGGGATGTCAAAGAGAAACTCTTTATTCATAAACTCCTGCATCCCCTCTGCTTCACACAAGTGCACCTAAACGACATCAGGAGAACATTTACCACCGACACTAAGTTTGTCTGGAGCAGGGCTGGGGTCAAAACCACATTTGCACTCACTTCTCCAAATTGGCCCTCTCCCAGCTTCTCCTTAAACGTGAGCATTTTCCGCGGGAATTCCTCCACAGCGACGTCCTTCCCTGACAGCAGGTCCATGGTGAGCGCCGGGATGGAGTACGTGTTGCTTCCGGTCACGCCCTGCAGGTTGATGATGTCGGCTTCTGCGTAGTGAGGAACGCCGTCTGGGCCCACCGTGGTGGTGGTGGTGGATTTGGATGCTGCTGTGCTGGTCACGGCTGGAATGGAATAAATCCATTGAAACTGGAAATCTCAACAGAATGAGGACACTTTGACCACGAATCATCATGTCTGTTTACCAGGTTCCTCGGAGCTCTGTGCAAACTGTGGCAGTTTGCAAATGACGCGCGATGGCTCCTGGTAGTCTGGACCGAGAGGGAAGATGCGCTCATAGGTGGAGTTAGACTCTTGCTCGCTGGTTGTACTTGACTGGTTGTGATTGTAGACGAACGTCTCGCTCTGTATTGACAAACTCGCAGTTAGTTCATCATCCAGCATCCGACGAGAGGCCTAGAATACAGGAGGCGGGGGTGAAGGAACAGATGTGGCCGCCCCCCCCACGGAAAACAAATGCACGATCGTACATGAGTTGCGTCCCGCACCAGCGTTAAGCTCACCTTCTCCAGCATCTTCTGCCACACCTGCCTCCACAGGATGATGACGATGATGGCCACGAGGATAAAGATGATGGCCACTAGGCAACCAATCAGGATCCGGGTGTTGCTGTCATCTACTTTGTGGGTGGGGTCCTCTTCTGCAGGAGGAAACAGGGAGGGACACCAATTCAGGGGGATTAAATTTGCTTTTTATTAGTTTTTTCCACCGCCAACATTTACTGATAAATTAATGACAATCCTGGTTTTGACAGAAAGAAATTGATAGAGTTGCAATATAAAAATGATTTTCCTTTACTAAAACTAAAACAAATTTAGCACATATTCCTTCAGACATCAATGTAAATGACATCACATCTTCACATCTTAAAACAGGTGTGACAGTTGCAGGTGTGCAGATTAAGAAAATAAATCCAACTAGACGAAAATTTCTGAAGAAATTTTGAAGGGGGGCCATGGGCCGTGGCCCGTCGTGGCCAAACCGTAGGGCAAGTGGACTTTTGGCTCCAATATGTGAGAGGTGCATCTCTTGTGACCGTGTTGATCTTTGAATGGTGTTTGTGTGAGGTCATGACGCTGAGTCATTAAGCCTTGTAGTGGCCTGGGTTTGTGGCCCATTTTTCAGCTTCCCCATTCACTTCAATGGGGGAAAAGCGCCCATGTTGTTGCCGTTTACTCTGGAACGCCATGACCGAATTTCAAAAAAAGTAATTTTTGACTTCAGCATATAGATACGCACATGTGTGCCGATTTTGGAAGTAATCCGTCGCTGCGCCACGCAGAAGAAGCGTTTTGAAAAGTGGCCCCGTTTTGAAGCCTCCCCATTGATTTCAATGGGGAAAAAGTGCCTGCTTTGTTGCCGTTTACTCTGGAACGCCATGACCGAATTTCAAAAAAAGTAATTTTTGACTTCACCATATAGATCCGCACATGTGTGGCGATTTTGGTAGTTGCACATGTATGCCTTTGGCATGGCCCCCCTTAATAAGCCAACAGAATAGTAGTAAGGGAGGCCTTGCCTTTGGCATGGCCCCCCTTAATAAGTTGATGCTTATTGTTTAGTTGCTGAGTTTGTGGTTTACTATTGACACCCACATGAAGGCGCAGTGGCTGTAGTGATCAGCAAGGCGAGTCCCACATTGTCTTACCTGCTTTTCTATTGTTGGTGATACAAAAGCAGCTTGGGCGTGTGCGTTCACTGACCTGGCTGTGTGTTGGGGGTCAGTCCAGTCTTGGGTGGAGCCAGTGTTGTGTTGTACATGGCTGTGTCTGTGGGGGAAGAGCACACAGGGAGGGGCAGAAAGGAGCCAGCATTGAAGAAATTTGTCTATAAGGAAGACAATAGTCCAAGACTGTCTGATGAGCGGGGGGCATACCACCACTGTCGCACATGTTTGACTAAATTCTTGGGTGAGTACCTGACTGGAAGGTGATCTCACTGAACAGCATCCAGGCATCCGCAAAGTAGAACTGGCACTTGATGGCGCTGGCCATGTGATTGGCCAGGTTGACGGTGACGAAGCGAGCGCTGGGATTCTTCTCATCCACCATCGGGCTGAAGGAGAGCGGCATGGCCTCCCAGTCCGACTCAGAGCGGAAGTAACATACCACCTGACGGAAGGCCTTCACGTGGCGGGAGAACATGTTGTTGCTGTGGACCTGAGAGTAAACAAAACAAAACAAAACAAAAGAACAACTATTTAGTATTAAATCGTTAGAAATGTGCTGAAGAATAAGTTCAATAAATGAAGAAACCCACCTTCATGGTGGTGAAGTTCCTTGTGCGATCAAACTCGAACATAATTTCAACAAATCCGCCAGGGAAGCTTTCATTTGTCCAGCCGACGTAGTCGTATCCCGGCCACACGTTGTAGACGTGACTCAGCATGAAGTCATCCAGGCCGAACACGCCATCAGTCAGCTGGCCCAGGCCTTCAGTCATACTGAGAGACACAAAGACGCAGCAGGGGAGTCGCAAAGAGCAGGGACGGCCAGGACATGTCCCCCTTCCTGTCCGCCGGGACTCATTTCTTGCACTAAAACGATGGACTAATGTTCCCTGTTCCAGACCATGTCAACATTTGAATGAATGCTGCTCATAACAGAACACCTATGCATAGATTGTTCCTTTGAGACGTAAATGTGAGCATGAAAAGACATGTGGAGCTTTGGTGGATGATGCAGTAGCTCTTTCACTTGCTGGTTTTAATCATTGTTCGATGCATGCTTTGTATCTTTGTAGATCTGCATCTGTAGAGCAGCTATTTGTGAACCTGGATGAAGTTCTAATAATAACAGTGAGTAACTGAGAGATTTAAAAAAAAAACAAAAAAAAAAAACAACAAGGGAGCAATTTGCCTCTGATTTGTAAAAAATCCTTGGCCTCATTTTCATTGCCAGAGGTTTCACTGTGTATTCTCGAACACTAGGTGGCAGCATTAGCATTTAGTGAGACTCGTCCTCCCACTCAGCTTTTGGCTGCAGCTTTACAATATGGGCCATTTTATTTTCCCTGAGAGTAAGAAGCGGTGTGTCATGGAGGATATTATTCACTCTGCCACAGTCCAAACACCAACGTCAACAAAAGACCCGGATTGTTTAATTTTGTCGTCTTCTTTTTTTTTCTAAGTCAGGTTGACTCAGTCATTCTCATGTGGTATTGCCTAGCAGTAAACCGCCATGACCCACTCACTACCGTCTGTCTCTTTGCTTTCACCATGGCGACTGGGGAACAGCAAGGTGAGGGGAAGACTGGGAGGCAGTGGGGGAGCCTGGGGGGGGGGGGGGTCGCCATAATACTCACACACCTGTGGATGATGGCGCCATCGTAGACAGAGTCGTTGAGGTAAACAGGGTCAGGAAGTAGGCTCATCTGTTCTCCTGCAGGAGCGTTGTAGGAAACCAGCCCATCTGGAAGGAGAAATAGGGACGAGACTAAACTCAGCCGGGCCGCTCTCAGCAGGAGGCTCCTCGGTTCGGTTGTCATTTCCAGACGCAAAGTGATTGTCTCAATGCCACAACATTCGTTTGAAATGGTCGCTAAGAACTCGCGGTCACCACAGTGAACATTACGCCAAGTTGCACAACAGTCGGGACAATTTTTTCACTTTGTGTGACTCTAAATGTGACTGCCTGATACTGATTAACTTGGAGGGGGCACAACAACTCCAAGAATGAACATATGAATTCATGGCCAACTTGTAAAAAACCACATGCAAAAAACCCAAACATGCAGTATAGAATCACTGCAGTATAACCACTTTGATTTTTTTGGCATGAAAGTTCACTTAGAGAGAAAAGGGAGGAGAACTGAAGACAGACAGCTTGACCTTCCTGCTCAATTGTCAACTGGTAGACGAAATTACGAGTCACAAATTACTGAAAAAAAAACTTCATGAACCAAACTGAACCATCTCCAAACTCATTGCAGTGTATTTAGACTATGGTGTACATCCAGCTTTTTTAGAGTTGGCATTTGTAGGCTGTAAACAGTTTAATTAAAAAATCTTTTGAAGTAAAAATTAAAAATGATTATTACATGATCAAAATAAAGACAAATAAGGTTTCAATAAATTGTTTTTACACCAGAACGTGGTAAAAATGTAACAGTAAAGTCCTCATCTTGAGTCTTATTAGGATCGTGATGCATATACGGTAACTACTGCAGAACGAGGAACTGTGACAGCGAATCAGCTGTTCTTCTTTATCTCAGTGTGCTCAAAGGTGAAAGAGATTGGCACATCAGATGAGCTCAGTAACTTCAGAGCTCACCACCTGTTACGTATTGCCAGATTTCGTGGCCTTGTTGTCCTTTTCCCGCCGTGCCGACACTCACCCAGCCACTCACAGCCGTAGAGCTCCACCCTCATGCACACGTTCATGGAGTGGTCTGTGACGGGCATGAAGCGGACGAAGCGGGCGATGATGGGCGGCTCCAGGTCCTTCAGCACAATGTCGTAGGCGTTCCTGTTTCCCTCGATCACCTGCGAGTCACACAAACACATTATGGCCTTGTAAAGACCTGCACTAATGTCTGTGCCTGACTGGGTTTGCAGCGTGTGCAATAACAAGTTCAGGTCACAATGAGAGCTCATTATCCTATTATCACAGTGAACACAATTGTATAAGGTGAAAACTGATGTGACGAGCCATAAAAATATGACGCAAAAACTGCGAGACTTTATCTGCCTATTCATTTGAAAGGTCAAAATAGACATTACTATGGCAACCAAGCCAAGACAGCCTGCTCCACTGCCCCCATCTGAAGAATGCACTGATCAATGAGACGACCCACCTGTTTGCCTTGTCTGTTCCTCCACGAGATCCAGCGGCTGCCGTCACGGCTGTACTTAATCTTGTACATCTGGGCGAACTCGTTTCCGATGCCCCCGGCATGACGGCCCTGCGTGCCCACCAGGGTGATAAAGTGCAGCGAGCGCAGGTCAATCTGGAGGAACTCTTTCAGGCTATCTGGCTCCACTGTTATCTCCGGACACCACGCTCCATCGCCCTCCTCGAAGTCCAACCTGCAAGGAGGGGGGGACAGAATAAGGGGGTCAGGATGGAGGGGCAGCGGGCTGAAATGTTTCAGCAGGTGGATGCTCTCATTTGAGTTACAGCGGAAAAAGGAAAAGAGCCACAAGGAAGAAAAATAAAGACAGGATGGAGAGGAAAAGGTGAGCAGAGAGTGGAGTAAAGTCAAGTAAAAGCATGTGCTGCGGTGCGGTATACTTCTTCAGGTCCAGTTAAGAAAACACTTCGTAAATGGCGTCGTAAAATTATCCTAAAGTGTTAATTTTGGGCAAGGGGCTGGCAGGGGGACGTGGAGCTGGGCGAATTTGAAAACACATTGAGGATGGATGGGGGGAGCGTATTACATTGTTATCCTGATACTCACTGAGGGCCACCCAGAGTCTACTGCACGCACGCACACATGCACGCACGCACACACAGACACACAGACACAGACACAGACACAGACACAGACACAGACACACGCACGCACGCACATACACACACACACACGCACACGCACACACCCTAAATGAGGCAGCAAGTATGACAGATCATGCAGTTTGTGGTCCACTGCAAAAAACGCCCCTAACTGGATAAACCACCGGCACAATGTGTGTGTGTGTGTGTGTGTGTGTGTGTGTGTGTGTGTGTGAGTGCGTGCGTGCGTGAGTGAGTGAGTGAGTGTGTCCCACCAGCCATATCGAGCAGCGGTGGACTCTGA
>JASSRZ010000055.1:14939888-14969585 GCA_032164315.1 Malacoctenus gilli | reverse complement strand
TGTGTGTGTGTGTGTGTGTGTGTGTGCGTGCGTGCGTGCGTGCGTGCGTGCGTGCGTGCGTGCGTGCGTGCGTGTGTCCCACCTGCCATATCGAGCAGCGGTGGACTCGGACCACTGGCTGGAGGCAGAGATGTCCTCGTCCTGTATCTGCCCCCCGGCCATGCCCAGAGGATAGCGACACACGCCTGAGACACAGAGTGAAGGGGTTAAACAGAGAATGAATGAAGGGCATCCATTTTTACATTCAGCGTCTCGTTCAGAGATAAACACCGTGCAATCGCAGGTCTGGCTTATTGCAAGCTTTGTTGCAGAGTTGTTTGGTTTAGCAGCTCATTTGAAGGCAGTGCCTCTCCTTCAGCCCTCCATGAGATGTGATTATTTCTTCTCAGAATTATACAGCGGCCTCACGTCTGTGATGCAGTGAAACAAAGAAGCTTTGTGTGGGTCTCCTATTTAAACACAAGATGTATTTAAACAGTTTGTTCCCATGATGGAAAGATGAGCAGCGTCTCACTGGCCATTCAACAGAACAGTTGCAAATGGCAAAAGTCGCTTTATCCCTTAAATGAAGTGAGATGTTTTATGCGACTATTTCATGTAGTTATAAACTTCTGATCCTCTGGTTCACACATTGCGTTTTCTTCACCTGGAACTTCACCCAGCGACGCCATTTTTACCAGTTGTATTGGTATCATCCACTAAATGCTATTTAGCTGCTACAAGCTAAGTGATCATGTTTTTTTCTATTGCTTTGCTGCACCTGAAGACAAACCAGACACCAAAAACAAAACCAGCAGGTTGAAAATCTAAACACTGAGTTCAAACTGACTCAGAAGAAACTCTGGTCAAAGCAAAGGTCAGTGGTTAATCTGCTTCAGTGACTTTCTAAGTGTTCTAGGACAAGGTCGCCTTTTGATACAGAGACTGTTGAACAAGATTCATAAGCTCTTTATTTTATCAGCGTTTGATAAGAGTGGTCGGGGACATTTTTCGACAAATAAGCGAAATCTCTTTTTTGAGTAGGAATTTCCTCGTATAGACTCTGCCGCCATAAAACATACGGCTCCCCAAGCTCCCCTCAGACCAACCACAGTGCCGGTTTGTGTTGAAAATTTGAGACTATACTCAAACATTCACCAGATGCTTCAGAATATTTCAGAGACGGAGCTGCTTGAGTCCCAACTCTGTCAAGAAAAAAAACAACCCTGATCAACATGATGGATCGTGGTAGACGGAGGAGGAGGAGGAGGAGGAGGAGGGACAGTGCTGTCAGACGACTCTGCTGAGAAGCACATGCGGCCAAAACACCCAATAGGCCTCAATTTGTGGTTCGCTGTAGTGAAAACGCTAAGCTGGATCCATTTAGTGGCGCTGCCAGTGCAAACAGCGCCGGTATCAAACATGTGTACAGTCTGCGTAGCGTGAGTAGCGTGAGCCGATCGTGCCCCCAACGTGCGGTCCATGGAAGCAATATGTCCGGGGTTTCCTGCCCGCTTCTCCATCCCCCCCTGTCTTCTACCTGGCCCATCCTCCTGTGTGGTCCCCCCCACACTTTTGTCTCACACAGTGGTCAGAGGAGATTACCGGCATGATTCAAAAAATCTTCATCTTGTTAAGACTTCAAAGGTGTCACGAGCCAGCATGGCATCCATTAAGTTCCACAGGACCCTCCTGTTTTATGAGAAGAAAGTAAAAAGAGGATTCTCACATGCTGGTTTTATTTTCTTTGTGTTAGACAAAGACACGATAACGATGAATCCTTGTTTTTCAGATGGAGGAGCCTTCAGAAAAACAGCATTTTTGTGTAGGTGTGAGTACTGAGTTGCAGCTCTCCGTTAAACTGGAGGTGGAGGATGACGCAGGGCTGACCCCGTCAGCACGGCCTCTTGTCCCACAAAAAAGCCTTTGAGAAGACGCCAGCAACAGCAGACCAGGAGGTTCAAGGCCTCCTCTGTCCGCCTCCCGCTTCTCAGCTCCGTCTCCTTTCCTCTCCCCGCCATTCTCTCTTCCTCTTCCCCTTGATCCCCTCCAAATATTTGCTCAAAAGTCAAGATGTGGAAACACCTGAAGGCTTCGGAGGGGCCTGGAACTGATGAACTGATACACGCGGCTCACACACCTGTGTGCGGACGCACGCGCACTCCGAACACTCGAAAATGCTTGCGACCACATCACCAGCCTGCAGGCTTCATGTAGGCGGTGACACATTGACAGCGCGAGGAGGTCTAAATGGAAAGCTCCTCCAGATGTCCATCTCCTCCCACTGTCATCCCACCCTTTTTTCACACTGCCATCTTCACTTTAGCCCGTTTACAGCTCAATCCTCCCACCTCCCAAACACCAACTAAAAATCATCCAACAGGAGCTCAAATTGGATGACTGTCAGTAAACCTGCCTCATGAGTGGCAACAGTCATCCCTCTTCATCAACTCCACATAAAGTGAAGAACAGAAAAAGGTGGTAAAAAGAAACAAGACGGCATGTCGGCATCGAGTGGCTGAATTATCTGTCACACTGCTCTGTGACATCTGCAGCTCAGATTGATGACAGATCATGAGGTTTGAGTTGCCAGCAGAGCTTCAATCCCACAGACAGTGATGCGTACAAACAGATGTTTAGACGGAAACCACTTGAAGGCAATCAGGTAACTCCCCACAGCCACATTAGGACCACTGGGGACCCCTCCTTTCAGGCACAGCCTGTCTCCTTATGAAGCCCTGACTCTGGGATGCTTCTCACAAGCAGATGGACACTCTTATATCAAAACAGGTCAATAATGAGCCTGGTGTGGTTTAAAAAATAGTTGTTACATCCATTGTTTTAGTAACCTTTTACACTTCTTTTTATTCCCATGCACCTTGTGATTTTCAACTGCTGAAGGTGCTTTATAACCTAATCTTTATTTGCTTAAAAAAGTCAGAAATAGACAAAAAGATAGTGAAAGGATTTATTGGCAAACTTCAGAAAAAATGCCAGGTGATTGTGCAGAATATAGTGCATCAATTGCAGAGTGATCAGAAGTGATGCTCAGGACTTAACTGATGAAATTAGTCATTTTTCAATTCATACCCACATCCTACAAAACTCAGAGAGAGAGCGAGAGAGAGGGAGCGAGAGAGAGAGAGAGAGAGAGAGAGAGAGAGAGAAGAGAGAGAGGAGCTTCAGTGTGTTGAGCCGGATGCGTGACAGCTCTTCCAAATGTTGGCTTTTGCCATGTTTATTTATCTACCAACCCACTCAGAGGTGACCCCTGGGATGAGCTGTGGGGGCAGTCCAGTGCAGGCACACACGCATCCGCAGACGTACGCACACCACCGCCGCTGTCACCACCACCACCCATTTGCCACACCATCTAAAAATATCCTCCCAGTAAAAGGTGGAAAAATAGCAGCCTTGTGTGTCGGAGGAATAAAGAGCGAGCAGGGACATGAAGGATCTCAGGAGTGGTCTCAACCTGTTGGTCACCTTTGGGTTTTTTTTTTTCGCTTCACCCAGGCAACTGAAAGGCAGACTTGTTCTGCAGCATTTACAGTTCAACCACTGACTCCATAAACAATCACGCAGATACAAACTGTGGTGCCCAGAATGTAGATGCTCACATACTCGCACCTTATATGTTGGATACGTTTATGTTTCACTGCCAATAAATTTACTGTTGAGTTTATCGCATTGTTGGGTGTGACTTGCAAAACACTGACTCCTGAGGCCTCAAGTAGGAACTACAAGAGTACTACTTTAGAAGCTTTTTGTTCCACTTTTTTTTTTAATTAAAGCTGCATTAAGAAGTGTGTTCTTGATGGAATAAGTAATGTAAGTTTTTATAGAGTCATTATATTAATGATATAAGTCAAAAAGTGAATTTAGAAACAGAAGTATTCAAAACCATGAATAAACCATCAGTCAATCCTGCATTTTTTGTTGGTGACTCACAGTTTCAAGTTTTTAACACACAACTAATCTTAACTCACTTTTTACATAGAACACTAACATATTCAACCTGTCTTCAGACTATAATGTGGTATAGCTTTTAAAAAAAAAAAAAAAAAAAACATTCAGTACCTAAAGACAGCTTTGAAAATATTCAAAATAAGTTTTTATTGCTTTTGTGTGTTAGACTTTTTCACCTTAACAAATTAAATCTTTTGTCCAGCTTCACTTCTGGTCATAACTATAATGTAATTATAGTAAGTATCGTAGTTATATAATGTATTTCTGTAATAAATGGGAAATTTTTCACATTTTGTTCTGTTCTCAACTTCGGCTGAAAATGTTTATCATCAATGCATTCATTGAAGCATTTCCCCAAACATCTTCACATCTTTGTGCGTCTCTTTGTCCCTGCAGGCCCATGCTCGTGTCCACATCTCCTCCCTCCCCACCATGAAATAAAGTTCGCCCACTCTCGAGTAAAATCGTAAAGACAGGGATGGTATAACTCCATTGCTTGGGAATTTTAAACAGGGGAAAGTTGGCATCACTCGACATCTCAACTCCGCTAACTTGAGCCATGAATATTTCCAGACTGTGGAAAAATGACCTTCTCCTCCCTCCACGCAGCAGCAGAACGAAAGCTTGAGACAGAATTATAGGTGGATTGGCGCGGCCTCCATTTGTTACAGCAAGTTGAGATTCGAGCTTTTTGTGACAGTGGGGAGGAGAGGTTTTTTTTTTTTAACTGATCGTTGGTGGTTTAAGAGAGGAAAAAGCTCCCTCAGATCACATTAATAATACAAAACACTGTACACCAGCAGTGAACTTGTTGCACTTTGACCACCATCAGATACATAAACAATCCTTTCAATGACTTATGAGTGGTCAAATACTGGGAATCGCACACACACACACACACACACACACACACACACACACACACACACACACACACACACACACACACACACACACACGCTGGTGGTGAAAAAGACAGAGCTTATTTCAATGGACTTTCCTGCTGTCAGAATGTCTGGTATGCATTAGCCACAGACTCCAGTGGGATCGCTGCTTCCACAGCATGCATGTGCATGCGGGTAAATGCATGCTAGCTACCATACAAATACACACAATCATGCTCAGACACACTTGCAAAAACAAAGGAAAAGGGCAGACAGGAGAGAGAGTTTTATCTTGGGTCTAACAAAAAAACTCTGAGTGTACTGGAGTGGACGTCTAATGATTGTATTTTTTGTAGAAAGGTAAACTTCTCGATTAATAAATGGATTAGAAATGTAAATAATGATGGTATGTATCAAAAGATACATGCATCAAAGCAAGCGCAACACACACAAAGTAATTTGGTTGGAAACTGCCTATAAAAACACTGTAAGATGTCTATGTTTAGATTGTCTACTCATTTATTGCCTTTTTATAAAACTCACTGTTAACTTTGGCACAGAGAATAAAGAGAGTGACAAAGGGTAAGTCAGGTTCGAGTGTGGTTATGTGTTTGAAGTCCGATGGCAAGAGTGAGTCAGTGCAAAAAAAAGAACCAACAACTTTAGTTTAGGAACTTTGGTCTGAAAAATGTGATTTTTGGAGTTTTCTTTCTTCAGAGCACGGCTCCCACAAAAAAACACTTATCCAACATCTGAATTAGTTGCAGTCTGTACTGCTGGACCGGAGCGCCAAACCTGAGAGCGACTGCCCAAAACTCACAAACGTCATTTATTAGTGTTTCAGAAAACTTGCGACTTTGAACCCAAAATGTCGAGCCCAGACATGCAGAGCCCGAGGAGGCAGAGATCAACGCACGTACCTGGATTGACCTGTGATATGACGGCTCCCAGCAGGTGGAGGAAGGTGAGCAGCAGGAAGTGGGCGTCCCACAGGTGCTTCATGGCAAACACAAGCAAAGAGACAGACTTCCAATCTGAAACAAAGAAAGAGAAACAACATGTCACACAGTGTCTGACAGAAAGCTTCGTATGAAGTGGCGAATGCTAGTTGAGTGGGCCACCTGGACGCTAGCACATTTTGTTCTGTAGCTACTTCTCCGTGTTCATGGGAACCAAATGTTTGTTTTGATTTATAAATGGGAAAAACAGTTTAATTGAAAGCATGTTTTTATTTCAGTCAATAAAAGAGACATTAATTGCCACCTCACAGCAGAGTTTCCATTAGTTTCGTGCTTTATCACTCTATGAGAGACAGCCAGTGAAATCCACAATATCACACATATTTGATGTCCTTTCTCGCAACTTTTCCAAACTATTACTTTGTTTACATAATTTTTCAACGAAAAAAAAACTCCTCAGAAATAAAAATGCATCAGATCCAAAGATAGGCCAGTTGAAATATTTGCCTTCTTATTTTCTATATTCCCATCTTATTCGCTGCTGTACTGCCAAAATAGATCAAACTCGTGTTATCTCTCTTTTTGTGAGTAACTTTCCTCTGTGGTGTGGAGCTGAACACAACAACCTTTCACCAACACCGTGAAACATCAAGCAGTGGCCACCATGCCAGATATTAGTGGTTACAGTGCTGTATGACGGACTCCTGGACTCGCAACTACAGGAATTATTTGACAATTATCATTACTTGTTACTCCACAACCACCCTGTCAAACAATACAACTACTACAAAAAGCCTCCTTAGAGACAATCTAAGTGATTGTTGAGACTAAACGCTGTGAGCAGGATCAAGTGAAAGTACAAAATGTTCAGATGTGGAGTCGCGACGGTTGGTTTTCAGATGAGGAAACGGATTTCGTGTGTGTCACTTGTGCTTTCTGCTGTCTGCTCCAGCTCCAGATGTGGTCTCGTTACCTGCCTGAGACGAGCAGCTGTCGTTCCATATCTGGCCTCCAGCTACAGTCACAGATCAGATCAGTCAGTGGTGGCGGCAGCAATGGCGAGGCTGCAGGCTGCAGGTTACTGCTCTGGAAACTACTCTGTGCTCTCCTGTTACAGGAAAAACTTATCCATTTCCTATCTCCATTTCAAAGAGGACTTTTTTTCCTGTGCACTTACAGGGAAATATTTTAAACTTTTCTGGGGAAAAAAAGCAGGAACAAGTTCATGAAATGATGGAATCTTGTGAGATTAAGTTAAAACTTTGATTTTGAAGGGCCTCTCAGTTGTTCTCCTCTGTTGTGTTTTTGCACATTTATATGGTAATATGTCTCGTTCCTTTAAGTGCTACTCTGACTTTAACACACAAGCAGTGATGGTGGAAGGAGCAATCGAGGGGTTTGGATACAAGAGGAGAAGCTGCCCAAATGGACACGTCTGACCTCTGGGCCTCTTTTGTACATCGAGCTGAAGTGACTGCAGCAGCCTGGCAGGGTTGAAGTGCAGCAAATTCTGCTGCAGAGATTAAATAATGGAAAACGGTCCCCTTCCAGGTACACTGTGTCTGCATAGTTATTGCTAATTAAACAATCTTTCAGCAGTGAGCAGCAGGCAGAGTTTGGTTTGGGCATGGCCGCTCTGAGGTAAAGTCTGCCCTCCAATGAATCGCCATGGCACCAAGGTACACCGACTTCAACCTGCAGCTCGCAGTCTGCAACTCGATAGACTGAATCCAATAAAATCAGCAACACAGCATCGCTTTAGAAAAACAGGAAAAAAGGAGCAAAAAGAGAATTTTGCTAGAAGATTTCAAAAGCAAAAAGGACTTTCAGCGGGAGCTTCAATCAGTCAGAGCATCATCTAAAGTGCTAAACTCCTCATCACAAAGCAGCTGCACATATTGAGTTTCACAGAGCCATTTTTATGGTCCAAAATATGAGTTTGATTCAGGCTGTTTGAGCTCATGTTTGGTCATTTCCCTTTCATTTCCTTGGGTAATATAGAGAACAGCCCTCCTGTTGAATCACGTTTGTTGTTTGTTCCTTTTTTCTTTTTTTTTTTTATAAATTTTTTCCAACATGCGTGACAGTGCAGCGGGGGTTTTGCTTCCTTTTAGCCTTCGGACGAGGACATTGCAGCTGAGAGGACCCCAGTTAACCCGCTCTCTCTGAGACAAACAGGACCGTGGACTCAAATCCAACCTGACATCTGAAAAAAATCTTAACGGCTCTGGTCTTCTATCTTTGTAAGCAGCCAACATTCACTTCATGCTCACATTTATGGCCATAAACCACTGACGGGTCTTTAGGCCTTCAGAACAAGAACAGAACAGTAACCCGGGCAGAAAGTGAACAATATAGTCAAAAACAGGACCCCTCAGAAAGTTCCACAGGTTTACTGGAACAGGTTTTGGAGTTTGCTGGGAATATTTTGCTTTAAATCCTCGAAGTGGAATCATTAAAACCCAGCTTTATTAACACCTTTATCCATTGTGGAGTTTGGCCTCACCTTCACTGAGCAGTACCTCTTACTGTGAGTTATAAATGTCCAAGCAATAACTCACAGAGGAGAAGTGGCTTCATGCACCATGTTCCTGCTGCAGAGTGGAGCTCTGTTTCCAGGTGAAACGTGATGCACGTTGATGAAACTTGAGGGTGAAGACGCCTCTGAACATGGTAATCTTTGGACAGATTCAGCCCAGTGTAAAGTTACTGCTCCTGCATGACCCTTCTTTTATCACTAATATCTACTCTGCATACGCCAATAAAAGCATAATGACCCTCATCCATCTATGCAAAAATAAGAAAAACAGAGAATTCCTTGAGAATATCGAGTTTTGCAACATTTTGTTGTTATTGTGTGAGACATCAACGCGAGTTTAACTCTAACTGCAGACCAATTTGGGGTCCTTGTGGTCACTATCTGCTCCTGTCCTATTTTCAATGTTTTGCTTCATTAATTTTGGAGTTCCAAAAGGGCAAATTCTGTGCCTCTAACATACATGTACAGTGTCACTTGAGAACAACTTGAGAACAAAACCAGATGTGGTGAGTGTTCCTGAGCACGGTGGGAAATAACTGTGTCTACTGTACCCAGGGGAGTTATGGCACGTCACTTTACATTGAGTAATAACAACTCACATGTCAAGTTCGTCTCTCAGACCAGCGTCTGTGTCCATATATATTCATAGATATGTTATACTGAGGAACCCTCCCCCCCTTCCCCCGCCGCACCGACTGGACAGACAGACTGGACACGCTTGATGTTTTTCAGAAACAATGACCCCAGAACAAGCTGTGTGTGAAATCAGACAGGCTATTTAAGCACTAAACACTGGCAGGCAGTGGGTAGATTGGAATTGTATCAACTTTGAGGAGTTGAGTTTCTCATCCTGGTGTACAGGAGGGAGCCTGTGCCCGATAAATATCAGGTCCCTCCTGGCAAGTACAGGAAGTGGTGAAGGACACATATACTCCCCTCAGAATCCAGGAACACACACACACACACACACATACTGTAAAGACTCTCATTTCGATTGGACGGTTGACCAACGGAGATTCACTGACTACGTTCCACATTTAAACGACTGACAGGAATAGCGAGAAATCCAAATGAAACTATCAATCTCTGACAGACTGACCTTCCCCTCTGTGGTTATCGGCCCCTTCAACCTCCTGAAACCTGAGTCGCACATTTGTGCATTTAGCAAAAAGCCCGTTCCCTGAGTGGTCCTGCAGAACGCAGCTGGATGGCAACTTTATTTCGTTTTCCCAGGCTTTCTTGTTTGTGTATATAATCAGATTTTCTTGCGAGCGATGGGCCGTGCACGCAGAGCAATGCTGGTGAACCACCAGGTCCCACAGCCTGGGAAAGCCTGTAAAGTCAACACACAGGTTGACTTGGCGCAGTTCCCTGCTTCTGTCTCTCTCCCACACACACACACACACACTCACACACACACACGCACACACGCACAGATGCGCACATGCAGCAGTGTCAACATTTGTGGGTTTTACTAAAACCTTCGTAGAAGAGGAAGTAACCAGTGAAGAAAGACTCTCAGAGCTGAGACAGACTGAAAACCTCACTGCTCGGCCACCAAAAACGACCATCTGGAGCTGAGATCCTGACAGAAATGGGTCAGGGAAGAAAAGTGGACAAAGGAGAGAGCATTTTAGAGAACTACATCTCTTTAAGCGGTTAGAATACTGGCCTGAATGCAAAGATTTGAGGCAAACTTTTAAAATATCACATACAAACAAAACTAGCAGTTCAAACATCATCACTGTGAACTGCTTCAGTTACTTCCTGTCTTCCACCTGTCCAAAGTACATTTGCTGGTCCTTATAATTTCACTTTATTTTCTCCTAGGGACGAGAAAGAGAATGTGCCTTGACTCACAACTGTTGATGCGACAGTCTGTCATGTTGTGAATGTTTGTGTGTGAGCTGTTGGTGCTGGACCTGAGCGCCATGCAGAGTGCCCCCACATGAAAACACCCACATATGCTTTCTATTATGTCCTCTTGTGGCTATAATGGAGCATCACAGATATTTTATTTTTATGCAAAAGCTCAAAAAATCCAAAACACATTTCCCAGCTGGACCCTGAAGGAGTTGTGTAAACACACAGCAGTAAAACCCCGAAAATGAGGTGTAGGAACACGCGTGGATGAGGGGACTGCACAGAGGGGAGCACGCACACTCACACATAGTGCCACGCATAAACACACACATACACACACATGCACAACCAGAGAGAGAGAAATATTCCCACACAGAGACAATTAAAACTCCACAGAAAACAAACCTCTATTGTTTGGGTAACTGTGGCACTCAGGGAGGAGTGTTTGTTTTCCATATGCTGAGTTGTATCATATCTTCCTCCACATGTGCACATGTAATGACACACAGAGGGGAGCAGATCTGGGCTCCACGGCCAAATGATTGTGCTTCATGTGCAATAGTTTTACTTTAACTTGAGAGCTGGGAGCCAAATAGCTCAGGACCTGTACAGCTTCACTTGCCAGAGTGGTAAGAGCCTCTGCTGCCTTCTGTTTTAGGACACCGTCTCTCATTATGTCATGTCTGGATAGAAATAACTCTGGCAGGAGAAGGTCAGAGGTCAAACCCAACCACAGAGCGAGAGATGGTCTGGACTCTGTCTCACTGTATGGAAGGTGAAACGCTCAGGGGTCCCCAACCTGGAGCCCTGGAGGTGGTGTGTCTGTGTGTGTCTGTGTCTCCACAGCTTTTGGAGATTTCTATAAATGTTGGGTGCAGACGGCCTAAAAGATCCACGCTGCATAAAGATTTTTTGAAACACTCTTTTACAACTGGAGCAGGAGTCCACCTGTTGGAGCACTCCACTGATCGCACCATTGGGGACCAGTAGGTGCCAAAAGGGCACAAGTCCATGAAACCAATAGGTGCTTGTAAAAAAAAAAAAAAAACACCAGTTCATGTTGAGGGGCCACAGAGGGGAAAGAAAGCTGCAGAGCTGATGGCTCCAACCACCCACACAGAAACTGATCACGGCCTTTTACCTGCAACAACCACCAACAAAAGCGTGAAACTGTTCGCTGTGGAAATCCTGGAGAAAGCAGGACTGTGTTTGTTACGTAAGGAGAGGAGTCCAGAAACCTCCAACTGCAAAACCATTTTGATTGAATATCCAGACACTGAACTTTTACTGCTACACTGTCATATTGGAAAATACAGCAGCCCACGCCTAGAAACTCTTCTTTTTTTCTTTCCATATATCCTGTTAAAGCAGATTTCCGTCCACTGTGTGCTGCTGAAAGCGAGAGCTTTTGTGCACTCAAACCATTAAAAACTAACCGGGGGGGATGATTTTGTGCGCAGGAACTTATAAACTATGTACCTTTCATACACAAAGGAAGCACAACTTTGTATCGTGCACCAAAGACTCTTTATTCTTTGACAAATTTGATTATTAACAAAAAAGAATTTAAAGAAGACCCCTGAATGCTATAAATCTCCAACCGTGGAGCCAGACTCCCTCTTGGAAGAACACCAGAATAAAACACTTTTTAGTGTCTTTTATTTTGAAAGCTCCCCTTTCCTGGAGGCAAACTGGGGGGGTTTCGGAGAAAATCAATGGATGTGTGCGACTGTTGAATATCACCTGGTCCATTGTCTTTGCCTAAAAGTCCGCGACAAAGACAATCAGCAGAAGAGACACTGATGCTTCTGAGCAGCCCTCAGTAGCTCTCCCAGCAGGCCACGGCTGCCCGTTCACTCTGCGATGCCAGCCGCGGCAGCTCCCTCACCACATCGCCACACAGATTGTTGTTTCACTCCGGCAGCCGCACGCCGGCAGCAAGTCATGAAGTTCTTTTGATGCTGAAGTATTGCCTCCGATCTTCGCTTGACAGCCTGTGATTAGGGAAGAGCCAAGCGGGCGCAAGGTGGAGCAAGAGATAAAAAAGCATCAGGCGAGCAGATAAACATGAAGGAGGCACTTCATGTAAACCCTGCGAAGAATAACAGAGGGAAGAGGAACACCATGGCCACATTTGCAAACCAAGACAAGGATGTTGTGAGTGACAACTGGGAGCAGGCTCATTCTGAAGACTTTAATTTATCTACAGTTACAGTGAAGCAGCAGATCGTCAACATACTGAAGAGGCTGACTGTCTTCAACTCCAGATGGAATCAGTCATTATTTCATAGTGGAAAAAAATCACAGCAGAAGAATAAATCATCTTTTTGCCAATATCACAGGAGTGAAACTGAACTTCAGAGCGAGGAAGAGGGACAAACCTCACATGCAGCCATGGTGGAGCAGCTTGTAACCTGACCACCCCCATCAGAGGGGGAGGTGATGAGTGGGCTGCTGGTTTTGGGAAGGGTCAAAGTTCAAGCACGTGCGGGGTTGCAAAGTCAACAGCAGCGTATTTTTGGCACTGATGTTCCCTGAAACGGCCCTATTTATATCAAATTACAGTGTGCACCTCAGCTGGCTGAAGCCAGCAGCTCCTTTTTTTGACTCCACATTGATTTGAAAAAACTTCCAATCAGCATCGGCGTCGAGTTACAGCAAAGCTACCTAAGTACCGGGTGCCTCTTCTGGTGCCTGTCTTGAATGAGGGGGTCAAATTACAACCTTTGCTGTGATGTGTGTGTGATTTGAGTCTGTTTGGGAGGATATCAGTCAGCCTCTGAGATCTTGGGGGGGGGCGCTAATTGAAACAACATGTCAGAAAGAGTGACGCCACTGCTGATGCTCTACAGAATTGGTCAATTCACTTTTGCAAGTGTGTGCTCTGACTTCCTCCCTGAATAATTCATTGCAAAATTTTGGCCTGCTTGCACCAAATCAAACTGTTTGAAGGCTTTAGGAGGGAAGCGCCCGGTCTCATTTCCCACCACCAATATTTCATACTAAAATAACAGTCTTAAGCAAGAACTAATCTGCTCTGCTCCGACAAAGAGCTTATTGACGCCGACAAAGATAGTTTCCTATTTACAAAGACATCTTCAAAGTAAAGAAATCCACACCCACACACACTCATGCACTGTCATAAATCATCAATTTGCAGTCATTAGTGCATTCCTGGGCTTAATGATTGTGGTCAGGTTATGAAATTGTACTTATTGCTCAGTTTTTGTGATCCACTTGTACTTCCAGCACGCCTTTGTTCCTCGGTGCAGAAAAAGCCCCTGAAGTGTCTGATGATAGGTGGAGTGGGAGAACAGATAATAGGAGAGAAGGAAGTTACACTCCTTTACCTCCCACTCAGGAGATCACAAGATGTCACAATGTCACAGCAACAAGAGGAGGCTGAATTGATCAGGTTTTGGTTTTTTTTTTAAATCTCAATTTTGGGTGCAGCTTTGAGATAGTCTACTTATGTCATTTTAGACAGCTGAACAGCTGAACACAGTACACTTTTATTCTGAAAAGGAGATACAAAAATAAAAACTTTCAATGTCCAGTTGAAATGTACTTCATAAGACTTTCTACTTTTTGTTTATTATCGATTGTTTCAAGATATTTTGCTTGTTTTATCCAGACTTCCATAAACCAGAGAATCCAGCGGGTGTACATATATTACCATCTTATATTTCCACAAAGAACATGTTTGGAATCTTATTAACGGATCAAGGAGTACGACTGCTGTCACAGTGATTAAGTTTAAGTTAAGCTTGCTGCCTCCATGTTTCAGCAGCAGACCTGCAACAACTGACCTGCAGATCTCTGATCTGCTTCAGTCACTTGTGAGCGTTCAGGTCGTGAAGCGGTGTGCTTGAAATGTCAGCGCCTTCATCACCCCAAAGAGGCAGAAAGGCATCCTCTGTGTGAAGCGACATACCACAGGAGGACACCTACATACCACCTCCATAACACCTACATAACACTGGGGAGCACACACATGACACAAGAGCGGGAGGTGCACTGGGACCTCTTGAACAAAATCTGCATCTTCCAGCTTCTCTGTCACGAGACGATCTAAGGCGCCATAAATGAGCTGGTGGTTAAACTCCTACAGAACAACGAGGCCGATACAGAGCAAAACAAAATGCTGCATGAAAGGCAGACAAAGAGGAGAGCGATCACTTTTGGTTTTGCCATGCTGCTTTTTGTTTGAACAGAAGATGGAAAAGATGATGTCGTTGTGCACAGTTGAGTGGCATTTCCATGCAGCAGAGGTTTCTTCGTTGACAAATGACAGAACTAAGTTCAACCAAATCTTTTGTTTGTTTGAGCCTTTGGAGAGTGGCTGGGTTGCATGTCAAGCTGCCAAAAGACATAATTTTACATCCTCTGTATTCTTTTTATCCACTCAATAACTGACCAAAATGAAAAGGTGTTCAGATGAAGGACTGAGTTTTTGTCACATTTTTCAAAGCAAAGTGAAACAGTCTGTGATGGATCAAGTAGAAAACAGCTTCATCTGCAGCGGAGCACAGTGGAGTTTCAACCATGAATCAGTGTGCTGCTTTGCTGTCCACTCTTCCCCATCTACCATGCAAACACCGGACACTTCACACCAAAAGAACACAGAGTTCGAACACAGGACCAGGACTCCAGAAGCAAAAAAATAACCGAAGAGACACATAAAGTTGTCCGACTGACTTCAGGAAGAGAATTTCAGGTGATCCCAGACCAAACAAAGAGAGGAAAGAAACGGTAAGGTGAAAAAAGTCCCCTAGAAAAAGATGACTTACTAGTGAAATGCTGTTTTTCCTGTCAGACCATTTATCCTCAGCTGTCTTCAGGTTATTCCAGTGATATGGAGGCAGCTAGACGTTCAAATCCGAGCCCCTTCTTCTTTCTCTTCCACTCTTTCCGTCAGTCGCCTTCACCGGGACTCACTGGGCTGATGTAAGACACAACTGCAAGTAGGAAAAAAGAGAGGTAGGCTAGAGAAGGAGAGAAGAGGGGGAGGAGGAGGAGGAGGAGGAGGAGGAAGAGGAGGAGGCAGGAAAAAAAACTTCACATTCTGTGGATTTTTTGGGAGTGGGCCAAAGTCCCAGGATTCCACATGCCACACAGAAGGTTTCAATTAAGCACGAATCCAACGCTCAATCAAAAAGCTTTCCTCCTCCTGAAAAGGGCCTTTCTTTTGACAGCTCGAGGCTGCAGCCGCTGTGACTGAAGGTTTGCACTTATATCTTTGTTGTTTTATCACAACTTCACATACAGTTTATAAGTGGCTGCTGATATACAAAGTCCAACAAATGTATACTTTCGGTTGAAAACACTGGGTTGGAAAGAATAAAAAAGACATCTGCTCCGAACTGGAAGGCGTCATCGCAATCCTAATGGAAGCAGTAGATCCGTGAAAAACGTGAGTCAAATGTCAGAGAACAACTGGATGTGATGATGTTATGTAGCATGTGTTTTGCTGCTGATGTGTCCTGAACCCTTTGACCAGGATACAGAAATTCAACGCTATTGGGAAACATCATTTGATTTATAAGACATTGTGACCTCTGTTCTTTTTTCTCTGAGCTTTTGATAGGCAAACCGTCCCGTGATTCGTGATGAGAACACCATACCGTCCTGTAGTGAAGCCACTCCACCAACTGCAGTTGATTCAATCAGGGGAATTTAAGAGATTTCAGTTTTGTTTTAAGCATAGTTATGTTTGTGTTGCTCTTATAAAATTGAAAGCAGTGAGAATATTATATTTATTTTCTGTCATACCTTTTCACTAGGGTGAAGTTTCACTCAATTTGTTCCTTGATGTGTCACTGGATTTTTCCATAAAAAGGTGCAAAATAAGACTGTGATTAATTCCCAACAGTCGAGTGGAAGGCATTTTATTTTGGTAAACCACGAAGAAATTTCACCCGCTCAACCTTACCGATATGGAGCTGCTCCTCTAATGGACAACAGTTGAGTGAAATAGTATCTGTTGAGAGAAAAGCTTTCACTCCTTCTAAATGTGTCAACAGAGAGCATCTCTCCAAATGATTTAAATATATAAACAGGAAATTTAACCAGCTCACCAAAAACTTCACCTAGTGGCTGTATAGATTTAGCGCCATTGCAGAGTGTGCCAATTAAAGCACTCAGTGCTTCTTCTGCCTAAACACCCAAAGTGCAGTCTCTCCCATGATCACACGGTCCTGCAGCGCGACAGTCACAAAGACAGAAAGTGAGTCAGAAAGGAGCCACAAGGAGTATTTCCTGAATGACTGCAGCAGCTTTACATGCTCCGGCCCATCTTGAACATAAACCATGTACTGGAAACTCTGATTCACGATAGCAGGAGCTCTAATGCAAAAAACACATATTGCAGACAGAGAACCCCTAAAAATCACAGATCCACAAGGTGCATGTTGATCTGTGGGGAAGTAAATCACACAAAGACAAAGACACAACATTCAGCAGTTTGTCTGAATAGAAAACTTTCTTTAATAAACATGAAAGAATCCATAGTTTCCTTTAAAGCTGAATGACACCATGTCTGTGATGATTACAAGCAAGAAAGAAGCAAATCTTATAAATACCCCCCACAGCCCAGCCCACCGACCTCAATTATAGGCCAGTAAGAAACAGTTGTCTGATGAACTCACGTCAGTATAAAAATCACCTGGGAAAAATGAGATGATGGAGCATCTGTCAGTACCTATAAAAATAAGTCTCATAATGCAAAAATAAATAGATGCACATGCAGTCTGCTTCATCCAGTCAATGTGACAGAGATTCGTACTTCATCCAATGCTGCATTCAAGTGCTGTCTGACACAAACGTTCCAATAAGCCTCAGTGGAACTTCAACAAACAATGCAGAGAGATATGGCGCTGAAAAAATAGGTAAACGAACCAATTGCTGGTTTGTTCATCGCGACAGGACAGCTTCCTTCATGAACACATGCACACAACATTTATTATTGCACAGCAGTGACATCACAGTTGCTCCCCACAAATGCTGAGAGATAAAGGGAAGGTTGGTCTTTGGGTTGTCCCTCTTTCTGTCTCTCCCTCTAGCTCTGTCTCGCCGATTAAACGCCGTTCTTCACCAGCTCGTGGACTCCGCACTTATTGATCATCAGAGTCGGCTGAAACTCCCGTCCCCTCACCAACTCCTCGAGGCCCTTCAAGAGGTGCAGGGTACAATTAGCGGCCGTGCCGATTGATCACGTCAGGCAAACAGCTCAGACTTTGAAACCAGGAGCACAACGACATCTGGAGTTTTTATTAAAAAAGTCGAAGCCCCACCCCCTTACCTCACCCCCGTAGGACACCAGCGGGGAGATCTCACATTTGATTGGAAGATCGGTTCCATCCTTGAGGCTACGTTGGAAAGAAGAAAGTCAGGAAGGAACGGGGGGGGGGGGGGGGTGAATGAGTGATTGTTTGAAGCAGGAGTTGGGCGGGCTGCAGCTGAGAGAAGCAGCTGTGAAGCTTGGACACAGCTGTTCTTCTGCTGCGGCTTTGTGATTAGCGATCAAATGCAGAGAATCCGTGGAGACCAGTGATTAGTCCTCTGACCCCAAACAGGAAAACAAAACAAAAAACAAAATAAAAGATGAGTGACAGGTAATGTTGGCCTGTCCACCCACTGCTGGAGTGGAGGCGCCTGATTGCCATCAATTGTCTATTTCTAGATAATCATCACAGACCATAATTACAAATCACACATCGGGAGTTTCAGGTGTTTTGCAGCTGCCTGAAGAAAAAGCTGAATCATTAGGAAGGAAGCACATAGTTTATCAGCCTTGAAGGGATAGTTCAGGTTATGTTCAATGAGGATGAATGGGGTGTTTACCCTCAGTGAGTAAATAACTCACAGTAGGTTAACATGATGAAAGGAGTGCTCACTGAGATAAAATAGCTCTGAAGTCACTGGTTCTGTCTGGTTTTGTGTTTACAGCAGTTGTCTGTTTCTCCAAACTGAGGACTTGCTAACAACCCATTTACTGCAGCCTTACCACTGATCAAGGACTCCACTGAGCTACATTTTAAACAACCCAAACTATCCCTGTACTAACATCCATAGATGTCTTGAATGTTAGTGAAGAACATGCCCACTGGTTCCCTCACAAAAGCAAAGCAATGGATGGCTGACCTTGAAGAAACTGCACGGAAATCAACAGGCTCACCATCGATTAACGTGAGGCCACTGTGTGCCAGAGAGTGTGACCGGTTTCCTTCACCCAGCATGCAATACGGGAGGCAAATTAGTAGAAACCCTCAGGGGGAAAAATGATCTGTCAGCAAGTCATTATGACGGCACACCATCTGAGCGGAGAGGGCTGAAGAGGAATGCGAATTCAGTCAGCTCAACTGATCCTTGCTGTCATTTCCTTCATCACAGCCGAGTGCAGAGAGACAGAAAACCAGCCACGCAGACTCCTCTTTCTCAGTGGGAATGAAGGGAAGGGATGTCGAGGATCAGGAGTAATGTTATATGGTGTTAACAAGTCTGAGTGAGAGAGGGCAGGAAAGCCAAAACCCCATCACCATGCACTCAGTACTGCAAGGGGATAATTACTTTCTCTTGCCATCATCTGTGACACTGCCTGCTGCTCCTTCACTGGAAACATTTCAAGGGACACACAGGAGCAATACCGAGCATGAGAGAAGGGGAGGGAGTGAGAATGTGAGGCGAAAAAAAAAGAATAAAACCTCGACAACACAAACAAAGAGATGTCAAAGAGGCAAAGGGACACCCTTTTCTCCTGACAATTGCTAGCGGGCACACTGATCACCTCGGTATGGCCGGCACACGGCGGCCGTTCTCGTCGATGAAGTGGCCCCCTGCGTTGAGCACCCAGCGATGGTGGAGGGACATGAGGGCGTGTCTGACGGTGGTGGGCGTGTCCTTTCCATCCTGAGAGTCTGCGTTCTTCAACGGGGAAAACTCGTCCTCTCTGAGCACCTCGTACACAACAAACTTCCTGTTGGGACCGACAGGACTCAGTCAATCAATTAACAGGTCACATGGGTAGAAATTGAAGGACAATAATGTCAACCATCAGTTATTAATTGATTATGGGTCTAAATGTGCAAAGCTTTCAGCAGCTTTGTCTCCTTGGGAGTGTATCGTGAAAGGTTTCTGATCCTCGATGTTCATAAAGACTAAAAATAAAACTTGAGGTTCTTAACAAAACATACAAGTTTGCATTTGAAAGCAAACACATCTGATTGAAAATGGTGGACACATGTTCCTCCTGTAAAAAAAAGTCCAGACTGTTTGAATATATGAGGGAGTGTTCAGGGTTGTCCTTTAATGAGCCTTCAATGCGTTTGTGTGCTTTTCTTTTAAAGCTTGAATGCAACAAGATTTCACATTTCCCCCCCTCATATTACGAGTGATTATGACACATTTAATTTCCTTACTGGTTTGGCATTTCATGAACACAGCCACACAACATCAAACAACTTGTTGCTGAAGTTCTCAATGGCTGAAGAAAAAGCCTGGACATTGTCGTCACAAAATGACTTTTATACGAATGTGCCCTTTGGATTAAGATGAACAAACACTATATGTTCCTGCCAACTGAAAACAAGTGTCAACAATGGACTTTTTAAAGTAAAACGATCATTGTGGATTCTGCTGAAGGTGCCATTCGGCCACAAAAATCCGTCAAAAACTATCTCAGTCTGTTTCTTTTTTGAAAGTTTGAGCTCAGACCCTGAAAAACATGCTGGCTGTGTTATCTACATCAGTCAGTCCTTACAGGAATCCTTTCATTAAATGTAAAGTTCTATTAGCAGCAGCCTGACTCAGAACTGATGTCATGCTCCACTGGAAAACATTGAATGAGCAAACAGCTCATAAACCTCTGTCCTCCTGCAGAAAACTTGGCAGGCTTCATCAGCTGGACGGGACCCTGGAGAACTAACCCGACCGGGGTTGGGGGATCAGGATCGGAGATGGAAAAAAAGGGGGGGGGGGGTTGCTCTCGCAAACAAGAACAAATCAAGCACAAATGAAAGTCAGGACTCCAGAGACAAGCCCAAGGACCGTACACAACCCAGTCTCCTCTTGACAGGAGCATAAAGAATTCATTGTGTTCTTGGTATTTTAATGGCTCCTGGTTTGAGGTGAGATGCTGTTCACTGCTGCCGCCATACATACAACACACACACATACATACGCACTTCCCTCTTTGGAAAAAAAATATACAATAACTCACTGAGCAAACTGGAAGATGTCGAAGACAAACTTTTCCATTTTAATCCCGTTTGGTTTCTCTGGTTTGATGAGTTGACCCTGAGCATCCACGAATGGGATCTTCTTCTGGGCCACATGATGCTGAAGCTTTGGCTCATATTTCCTGAAAGATAAACAAAGAAGTGAAACATTTTATTTTTTTTTTCACACATGGATCGATACAAAATAAAAGGCACAGTTATTTGGGAACAAAAACAAACAAATAGGTCATATTTTTATATCTTACTGCACAACATCTTTGAGGAAGCAGAAGCGGAAGAAGTGATTTGCAACGTTTCCTGCATTAAACATCAGTCGGCCATCAGCGCTGCGCTTCTCGGCAGTTGCCAGGGTGATCTCGCTGTACTCCACCACTTGGTAGAGTCCATCCACCTTACACACCACACCCACTGCCTCTGTTGGGTTGGTTTTCTCAACCACCTGGAAACAATGGAACAACGAGACATTTTGTTTGAGCACCAACATTTAGAAGATTGAGTTTTGTGTTCTTACAGAAGCCCTGTCCAGACAAACTAATGGCCACCATTGAATCTTGGATGTAGTTAGAAGACACGAGTACTATAGCAAGAATAAGTAGCTCACCTGAGTTTGATTGTATCTTACCTTAAGTGTGACAAACGATTGTCATCAAAATAACAACTAACAGCAAACTAACTTGTGACATGACCTGGGGTGATTAGGGGAATTCAATAGTTTTTTTGTTGACAATGATTGAAAAGTGACACAAAAGTCTCAATGACATTTAAAAGCATCCATGGAACTCTCAGAGCATTATTAAGTCAGAGAGTAAAAGTCTGGACTGAATCTAAAAACCCTCTCCCCCTCTGCCCATCTGTCTGCTCCTAATGACAGAGTGGAGTCCTGATGAGGGGGTTGGCAAGCAGGGTGGGGGCTGGGAGGCAGAGGGCTGGTGAAGCCACATGAACGGTCAGCAGTGCTCAGTAATTTACGAGGAGAGGGTGGGACGCTGCTCTGATCTAATCCCTGCCGCATGGCTCCACTGCATATCTCATAATGTCAAACAGGAGCAGTGCCTGGACGATCTTCAGTGAAATATTCAGCTGTGTTCTGAAGGAGCCATAAAATATACACAGTATACCAGGGAATGTATATACGGTTCACTGCAATACCGCTCGGGAGCGCCTAGACATAGTCATCAGGTGAGAAGTGCTGCAGACATATTGAATATCTAAGCAAAATATTAATGCAAGAGATCCTCTATAACTTAAAGGACTCAAAGGAAAACTGCCATAAAACTCAAAAGACAGCTACTCTTAACTTTGTATTAGTTACCATGGGATGCAATATTTTTCCTCAGTCTAATTGGGAGGGCCAGGCTGCAGTGGTTAGCCACTGGAGCATTAAGCATAAGCCACTGCTCAAGCAGGACATCTGTTGCCTATGTACCACGAATGCTCATTTAGTTAGCAGTCAACAAAAAGCAAAAGAAGTCTCCATTCCTTCTGGTCAACTGTCTGTTAATGATCCAACACCCAACTGGAAAAACAGCAGGTCTAAAAGAAGTGGTTCACCAGCTGGAAGTCCCTTTCTGTTTCACCAGCACTAGTTGCATGTATGTTAATGTTTCTTCCCAGTGTTTATGGGAGTTTGAGCAGTTCAATAGAGATGCAAATTTGTGTGGTGAAACACGGGGGATGAAGGCCAAAATTAAAGCTGAGGTCATAACACAACAGAGACCAACAGCTGATGTACAGAGATTTGTTGTCGTGAGCAGTGAAGGTGAGCTGCCTGATTGCTCGCACAATTACAGACATCCAGGCAGACAATGGGGGCACTTTTCCAAGAGGAATCACTGTGCGAGGTACAGTTGCTTATTAATCTCTTTTATTTCTCATACAAAACCAAAGTTTACGTTGTACATAATAGATTTTTAGAAGCATAATTATTGGGAAATTTCCAACTCCCAGTTAGCCTCATTCAACAAGACCATCGTGGATGGTGAGGTGGAAGATGGTATTCCAGAATACACCTGAAACTAATGAACCGGCACTTTTTGGATGAATAACAGTGCTTACCAACCAAAAATAAGAACCTCATTACGATAGCTGCTTATTTTGGAGTGGAAAATATCTTCTCGGTTTCGCCCTGAATCATGTTTTTCTTGGAAATTTAAACGACAGTGTGCAAAGACACTGTTGAGGAAAAAGTTTTATCCTTACATCTCATTTTATCTGACAAGATGACGAGACGTGGAGGAAGAATCTGGCCCAGAACCTCAAATTTCCCAGAGAGCTGTGATCATTTTTGTTTTCAGCCGGGCTGCAGAAAGAACACAGGATCCTAGCACGCCACCCAGTGGTTCTCTAAGAGAACTGCAGCTCACTACAGTGAAACTGTTGTTGCTCTGACCACACCTATAAATGTGCAACACACTGAAACACCGAATGTGTGAGTAAATTTCTCACCACTTTGTGACCTCCTGAAAGTAACAGAAGGTCAGACAACTTCTCACACACCATGATGAAGACTCAGTTGCTGTCATACACACTTAACCCAACTAATTTCCTATTACACATTGTGATAGTTAACATGAACTCTAACTTCCCTTGACAAACCGTAATATTTGTGTCTATGCATTGTTGCTATATTACTCGAGCCTCCTGATCAAAAGTAACTGGACCTTCTCAGTATAACAGATTCAGATTGGTAGTCATTTACAAAAAGAGAAAACCAGAGCCACGGACCGGACTGCACAGTGCTGAAGTGATTAGTGTTCTCACAGCCCACAGGTCCTGGATTCGAACCTGTCTGAGTGAGTGAGAGATGTGACCAACCTTAGCTCCACAGTCCGCCCCCTTCTGCACACAGAAACCAACAAAGGCGGGGTCAGCCACTTTGACCAGGATGTTATCAACACAGTAAACATGGATGAACTCAATCCCCCGCCGCTCCATGTCATTCATGATACCCTCGTTCCCGAGAGCTCTGTAAAGGCCTCCGTTGCCGTCTAGGAACCAAAGACACAGACTGTGAGTGGAACCACACCAAAAGGCACAATGTGAACACGAGTCCATCGAGTTCCTGGTGCTGTGAGGGATTACCGGGAGCCATGGAGAGCTTCCCTTTGCTCTCCAGGATGATCTTGCCATTGTAGTCCATAGCTGGCAGCATGCCCTGCTGGAAAAATATAACGTTGTTCTTGTCCAAGCCAAAGTATTCATGGTGTGAGAAAAAATCCTTTGTGGACTCCATCGTCCTGCCGCTGGTCATGATGTACCTGAACGTAACAACAGAGAGAGACGTATGTTTGAGAAAGCCTAAGAAATGCTTTAAAAAGGAATGTTCTTCAGCCACTAAAGATTAAACTACAAAGGTGTCATCACCTGAGCTATCAAGCTTCAGAAAATGACTGACAATATAAAGTACTAAACCTGAAGAATGTGGTGGCGTTATAACTATCTTCTTTTCCTACAGAGTCAGGAGGACTTTATACACTCATTTGCTCCATTCTTACCATCAATGTTCCAATTTTAAGACAGCAAACTGTCTTTGAATTGGCTCTGCAGGAAACTGATCATTTTCTAGGAACACAGCTTTATTGACTGACTCTCCTTAGACCCACACTGAGACGTCACCAAGTTAAAAGCGTAAACATAACTGGGATAGCTGGGTCCTCATTTACAAACAAGAATTTCTGTTAGTTCCTTTGGATTAAAGCAGCAGCTTCAGTGGACCGAAAGAAAGCCTCAGTCATCTAAGAAAACGACGTCTCACCAGGGAATACAGCACTTGATTTTGTGCTTCTGCTCAGCCAGCTGTTGCAGCTTCAGAATGCGTTCTGCTTGGATCTGAAAGAGGGTCTTGTGGGATGGCAGCCCCACGTCGTACATGCCTTTGGGGTAGGAGACCCCCAGTCTGGTGCCTTGGCCCCCAGCCAGCAGTAAGGCCGCCACTTTACTCTGGGAGATGCAGTGAAGGCCTGAGGAGCAGAGCAGTTCCAACAGTCATAAACAGTAGAAAACAGAAGGGCCCTAAAGTGGATTTCTGATAGTGAATAACCTCACGCTGATATGGTGGCACACAATATCTAATCGGGCAGGCCAAAGTTCACAACTACAGCTTTAACAGAAGACTTGTAAGAAAAATATTAAACTAAATTGATCCTAGTAACTGACATTCCATAAAAACTTGTCAAGCTGTGAACATCCCTGAGGAAACAGATACAACTTCTTGAAAGCTATATAATAAAGTGAACCTCACTGTTCCCTCCTGTGCCTTTAATTGACTTTATTGTGGAAGGTAGACTTTATCTTACATAAACTGCTACTACGTGACTTCACTCACAGCATGTTTCACTTCTCAGTTTGTGACAAAATGACAACTTTTACACCACTGCACTAGCCGGGTCTGCCAGACTTTGACTACTACAACAAAATACAAAGGCACGCACACAGACACACACACCACACCCTGCACACAGACTCAGTCCTGAATGAGTTGCATGACCTCATGCATGGAGGTCAAGAGGCGGCTCTAACTGCGTCAACTCAAAAATCTACACCAGATGTTCTCTGCAGCCCACCTCCTCTGTCATCCACCCGCAGGGACCAAATCATCCAAACTGGCCTGGTAAATAATCAGACCCCTTCAGAGCGAGGGGATTGTGCAATTGCACGGAGAGCAACGTCATAACTCTCACTAAAATTTCAGAATCTGCGCAACAATGGATCTGGGAATAGTTTGTGCAGCCACACAGAGCGCTTGGAAGGATCTTCTGATGTTGCCCAAATTAGAGTTCATGAGAAACTTTCAGCTCAGTTTTGAGTGAGAAGTCAGCTACTGTAGTGCTGACTCTGATAAAATCAGAACCAAAACCTCTATGAGAAGAACCACTGACCCATCCCTGCAGCACTGCATGAGGGCCACCATGTGATGCTTTAATCCTCTCAAGCTGCCCAGTCTGACGCCAGTAAATCCCTCCCCTTCCCTGTCACTTAATCAGTCCGTTCATGTCAAATCATCACTGCTGTATATTGTCTCACAGCACTTATAAACTCCAATGAATATGAATAAAAAAAAACCCTACAATATATCAATGCATGTGCAATAGATCAATAATAAGTGGGGTTTGTATTGTTTAAATTAAATCATTACACTTCCTTGAAGTTTCTTTATATTGTTCAGTAAAACAAAAGGAAGAAGGATGTCTTCTGTGGCAGCTTATCATGGTTAACATATCACCAAACTACTGAATGACACATAATAAAAGTAAAGCTGTAAAATTCTGCTTTTCTTTCTGTTAATCGCACGTTCAACCAGGTTCTAAGTTACATGACAGGTAACTGGAGCTCACCTGCCAGCTCCCAGTCTCTCAGGCTCTCCCTGTCTCTTGTCACGCTCCCCAGCACCTCCCTGGGCACCGGCTCCATGCGGGCATCCATCTTCTCGTGCTTGCTGCTGCTTGACGTCTCCATGGCGTTCTTGAAGAAGCCATTGATCTCCTGGAAGTCCATCGCCTGCAGGTCGAGGTTCAGCTCGGCCTGGGCCTCTGGGCTCAGCTCGCTCCTGAACTGCAGGAGGTGAGACTGGCCAGCTTCGGCCAACCGCTGGGCAAGTCCGCTGGTGCTTATGTTCATGATGGACGTTGCTTCAGATTAACTCTGACACATGAAAAGAGGGAGTGAGCGGCTGCTGGTAACACCTGAAGTCATGTGAAATATTCGATTAAACTGCAACCAAACACAAGAGGACACACATCTGGAACTGAGACCATGTTTGTAGTTTGTTTATGGGTGGGTGGAGGTCTTCTGCTTAACACCCGAGTTATCACCACATGTTTTAAGACAATTGTGGCCAATTAGAATGTACTAATAGTAAATAAAGATCGAGCCAGTAAGATCTAACGATTGTGACAGGAGCAGTATTGTGAGCCATTGTTATCTGTACATTATTCTAAAGTGACTGGACATGGTAGGAACAGAGAGCTGGTGTTTAACCACCCTAGTGACGACACCCATCCTGGCACTCTGTTTATCCTGAACAGCAGGTGAAGATAATACGAGGAATGTTTTGCAATGCTCGTCTTTGAGAGAGGTCCCACACCCACAAATGCAGCAGCCGGGACGAAGGAAGCCTGGCATGACTGGAGGCAGATCAGTAAGGATGAGCTTTGAAACATGTCAACGAGAACTGTCAAACACGGACAGTACATGACGGTACTGGTTAAGATATTCACACAGCGGATAGACCACATGTCAAAGTCTTACACGCCGATTCGAGGGTCAAACCAAACCCACCAGGGACCCCGACTTGGCACGTCGAGCAAAGACAACGTCCGTGTTACCACCGAGTCATGAAAGGAGCAATCCACACAAGACTCTGTGTGCGTGTGCGTGTCTGTGTGTGTGTGTGTGTGTGTGTGTGTGTGTGTGTGTGTGTGTGTGTGTGTGTCCAGCATCAGCGGCTCTGTGAGAAGCGGTTAGCATTCAGCGGCTAACAGCGGAGGAAACTGAACGCTGCGTGGCAACGGGACCGACATGAAACGGCAGAAACAGTCACACTTACCTCTTCGGTGATCTGCGCCGGGCTGAAGGGGCATGAATGCCACTCACTGGGTTTCTCTCCAGCGCTCGTGTGTGCACCACCCACCTCCTGCTACATCACGCTTGACGTGGCAACGTCAACCACAGAAAGTCGTGAACGCCCCGTTACGTACAGGAGCGTCATCCAGCGTCGCCGCCATATTGGATGGAAGCGTTGACGTATCATAAGAAACAATACACGGAGGCGAGCAGGAGGAAACCATACACATTAATGTCTATGGAGGAAACGGCTGCTCGAGCAGCTACACTTGTGTTTAGTCTCTCTTTTCGGTTGACGTATTAATCGTTTCAGAGATGTGTGTTTACGCGGAAACGTCATTGTAGAAACAATCTTCAGAATTAGAGAATAATTTAATGGCTATGTTACTGTTTGTTTGCATTTCACGTAGCAAGTCACAAAACTGACTGCCATGTGTCACAGAGTCAGGACACACGGGGCTGCTTATCCTTTAGCCTGTGAACTGTAAATAAGTTGTAGAACCTGTCCAAATACACGCAGTACATAATGCCAAAATGTAGGAAGTGTGAGTGTGCCTTATCATCTTTCTTTTATGATGAGCGCAGAGTGGATTTTTTTTTTAACTTTCAACTCATTTTTAATTGAACAAACTTGTATAGATTTCTCAATCTTACTGAAATGAGAAGACTTCACTGTCATAACAGTCACTGTGGTGGTGCTACATTTTGTACGCAGAAACAAACAGTCGCTCGAAATAGAGGCTCCATCCCATGGAGATGCTTGAGATGTTGGAATACAATTGCAACAAAATCAAGAAGTTTGTGTATTTGTGACAGTGTGTGTGAGGGAGGGGTTTAATGATTTTTGGTTGTTTTGTTGTTTTTTACTTTGTGGAGCATTTTTCTAATGGTTTCCTCCTGGAACAAACACAAAATAAAGAAAAAAACCTAATTAGATTTCCTCTTGGTTTCAGCTTTCATGTCAGTGGAACGAATCTTTCCTTATCTCTCCAATCTTTGTCAACATCTTCAGGCCGTTTTCAACCTCTCTCTCTCTCTCTGGGTACTAAGATCTCTGCATAGATAAAAACACACTAACAAACATTTAACTTATGATGAGTTGATAAGGTATGATAAACATACAACCCAGCATGTCCCATTTGAAGCTAAGTATCTAAAAATAAAACAGATAACTTGTCTTCATGCTTCTGTTTTCTTTTTGTTTATTGAATCATTTATCTTACTATGTTACCAAGTGGGACCGAATCTGAGAGAAAGAGGACATAACACTTTGAAACAAATGGAACCTATGCTCATACAAACACTGCTCCGACATTGCTGAAAATTCTCCAGGTTTGTTTTTCTGCTGCTCTGTGGCGTCAGGAGAACCAATGCTCCTCACCGCAGACACTGTAACTATTAGGTGCGACTCAATTCAGGTGTACAGCAGCCCCATCTTTATGGCTGCCTTTTATATCTTTTTAACAATCCATTTTACTATGGGTCCTGGAGTCATTTCAAGTCAGCAGTAGAACAGAAAAAAACGCACAGCCAAGATGAAAACAACAGCACTCAGTCTCCTGAGATCCTCCACAAGCTTGATCTTAAGTTTCCAGAGTGGTTGGGATCCAAACCAGATGTTGGGGAGTCTGGAAACAGAAAAAAGCAGTTGTGCTGTATGAACACACAAGACAAAATCTACAATGCAAAGTTTTAAGAGGTGCATTTGCTTGGTCTGCTTTGGTCTGGTGGCAGCAGAGTGGTCTGCTGACCTTCATCACAACAATCAGAACACTGGTTTGCTCCAGCAATGCTGCAGGACTACTAGTCTGAAATGATTGGTTCTCAAAATGGCTGTTGGGTGCGAGAGTAAATAACATCTCTCAGTAATCACTGTGTGATTGACTTGTGACATTACCAGGTAAAATCTCTCAGAGCTTCAAGTTTAATGCCACACTGATGATTCCTATTGAACATTTCTCTGTGAAAATCAAACAAGGCAAATTAAAAAAAAAAAAAAAAAAAGAAATAGAAAAGATTATAAAGCATGAAAACCTCAATGAATAGCAGTTCAAATGGTAAAATAAAAAGTTGATGATGACAACACCTGAAAATGCGGTAAGACAGGTCCACAGCATTAGATTAGAGGCAGCTTTTAAGGTTATCTGCAGAAACAATGCCTATGGAAAATCTTCCAACTTTTGAGGTGTGGTTGGGTTTAATACAAGTTAACTAACAATGGGGCTGGTCTGACAGTGTTGAAGGTGTGGTGTAAAACGTGGCTTTACAGTGTTTTGTTTTGCTTTTTCCCTTGAACTTGTGTAAAGCTCAGAGGAAGCCTGTGGATGTCTCCAATTCATTGCTGGAACATTGGAGTGAAGGCAAACATTGCTGGAAACACACTCACCAAAATAGAGCAACAATGAGCTGTTTCTGTTTCTTTTTTTAAAAAATAAAAATGTGCCTTTACAGTGACACTTTTCCAGCCACCTTCCCTCTAATCTTTGTATATGGATATTCACATGTTTAATCCACTAAAGCAGAGGTCATTAACGAGCGGACCGCGGTCCGGAGCCGGACCCTGACAGAGGAGAGGCCGTCTCGCAGTTTAGCCAGACCGTCTTGTGAGCAGAGAGCTCCCGATTGATCAGGACCGATCATGTACTTTGTGAATAAATCGGAATGGGGGGGGGGGGGGGGCAAAAGCTAAAAATTTCCCCAACCTGTTT
>JASSRZ010000055.1:14911093-14939788 GCA_032164315.1 Malacoctenus gilli | reverse complement strand
GCCTTATATATGAACAAAGTTTTAAAATACGCCATTCATTGAAGGTGCGCTTTATAATCCGGTGCGCCTTATCGTGCAGAAAATACGGTACATGTTTACGGATGTCTCTCTCTTGCTGCCATGCTGATGTGTTTACTGTTCCCTCAGGCATTGCTGCAGTGTTCCTGTGTGCGGATCAGTGGATGAGCTGATGCTGTGTCCTTTCTCAGGAGTGATTTGGTGGAGAAGAATGCCATGCTGCGCACTAAGGCCATGAGGGAGAAAGAGGAGCAGAGGGAGAGGAGGAAGTACAACTACACCCTGCTGAGGATCCGACTGCCAGATGGAAACCTGTTGCAGGGTCCATATCGCTTTCACTGTTCACATTTAAAACAGATTTGTTTTTTCACTTTAGAATGAGGTTCGATCTGAGGAGAAGTTTCGATGTGTGCAACAACAGTGTCACTTTACTTCCAGGGACCTTCTACGCATGGGACCGGCTGCCTGTGCTCTTCGGATTTGTTCGGGAGTCGTTGGTGGATGGTTGGCAGCCATTTGAGCTCATCGCTCCCGGAGGTCAGAAACTCCAGGAATCAGAAGAGGTCGCATTGGCAGAGTGTAACCTGGTGAGCTGGAACCCAAATCCTTCCGTCTGCCCCCGAACATGCCGCGAAGAGATGCTACAACAGTTGGACATGCTGCTCATTTTATTCTCTTGAACTGAACTGAAAAAGACTCAGATGTTTCTTCTGATTGATACCGCTGCTGTTTTATGTCATGAACCGCAGTTAATCTCAGCCTGCGTCTGTGCCTCAGGTCCCTGCAGCCCTGCTGACTTTCTCCTGGGATGCAGCGGTTCAGGCCGACATCGCCGCCACAGGTGCAAAGAACCCAACCCTCCTCAAACCAGAACTGCTTGAAAGAATCAGGACCCTGAGCTGAGCACACGGACCCCTCAATGCTCCTCCTCCGCTGCCTCCCTCTCTCTTGTCTCGCACTACTGGGGGGTGACACTGCCTCCTTCTACTAGTGATAAATGTTTTTTTTTTATAATTTCAAACTTTAGCCAGTTGCAGAGTATTAATGTAAACGTGGGGTGACTTCCCCCCTGACTCCCCCAGCTCCCTCCGTGTGTGGGTGAGAGTGGTTTCACGCCACCTTAGGAGGAATTGGTGGCGAACAAAGGCACTACTAACGTGATGGAAGTTCGTGTTGTGTCCTCTGCTCTGCAGTGGCCTTTCTACTCCTTAATGTTGCACAACAGACTCAAATCTGTGTGTGTGTGTCACCATACAAGCTGGATTCATGAGTCCAAGATGTGTATATGTATTTACAGGTGGGGCTCAAATAATGAAGCATTTGTACATGTGTTAACATCTGAAGGCTAAAGGTTAAAGTCAACTCTAATACCAAAAGTAGTTATTTGCTATTTTCAAGCACTTTAAAGGATCATTTAGCTGTTTAACATCTGTAGCGCACCCTGAATTTCATGTAGGAGTAAAACTCTGGCTTTTCCTGGTTCACGCTCTCTGCAGGGTTCAATGTAGAAGCTTGATGTGGCCACCAGGCTCCAGCATGCAGTCATGAATCATATTTCTGTTGGAACAAAAAACAGCAGCATGGCCTCATGATGTGTTGATGGTGTTTTGATTTATTCTTGTATTTGGATCAAACACATTTACTCATGACACCATGTTCATATTATTCACCGAGTGAACAATCTGGTAACTTAATTTATAAAAGACAAAAAACATTTCTTGTTCCTTAAAACATGTGAGCCGATGTGTTTTATTTTGTGACTTTGCTGTAAATGAATCTTTTCCAAGTAAACCGGTGAAAGCTACCTTTTTTTTCCTTCTGATAGCGGTCGGTGAAATTGACGACAACAACCTACCTCGCATCATTTATTCTGACACTTTCCACGAGAGTTAAACAGAAGTTGATGTTAAAAGGGTTTTTTTGTCAGTGTTGGTTATTGTCAAACACCTTTTGTGTATTTCAAATACATTAATCAACCAGGTGTTGTGATTAAAGAGCTGATGTCTCCCGTTCTGTGCAAACTTCCTGCACCTGTCAGCCAAACCAGCCGGAAGCAGCTTCATGTTTTCTGCTATGGTTTGATTGTTCACATGAGTTTCTTCAGTGGTGTGTTTCACGAAGGGTCTTCTCTGAGCTTTGTAATCTTGTCCAGTTGGTCAGTGAGTCGTTGTGACCTGTCCAAGCATTCTGTTGCTTTTTACCCTGCCTGTAATAAACCAAGCTTGCACCGCGTCTCAGTTCTGATTTGATCAACAGATCTGTGGGGGTCTCATCAGGGTGGGAGAGAGAGAGTGGGTGCACACTGAAACAGGTGAAACAGCCACATCAGTTGCCGTGATGTTTTAGGACTGATGAAACTCGGTTCACTTCAGAAGCCACATGCAGCCTAGTTTACATTAACCTTTTAATCAAAACAGTGAATGTTGCACTCAGTAAAGACCAAAAACTGATGGGTGCATTCTGAATATTCAGTACATGAACGCTTTTCTCAAACAGAATCGTCTATTTTTCTTAGAGACGTAAATGTGTAATTCAAATTGGAGGTAGCACACTGTTTCTCTTCAAATGCTTGTGGGTCACAGATTGTTGCCTATTTTCAGTTTGACAACTTCATCATTGTGGGTTCTCTTTTAGCTCCGAGTGCTCGGTCATGTCCCTGAGTGGAATTAGGGACAGCATAAATAGCTCGAGTCCACTGTTAACCTGCTATTGACAGGCTCCTCAAACGGAACCAATTTTTCAACTGTTCCCTAACTCCTACCCCAACTCAACCCGGGGCCCTATGCTAAGTTTCATCGAAACCCATGAAATGTCTTAACATATACAGCTTGTTTGGATAATATTAGACCAAAGAGACCAAGCTCCCCCGCTCAAACCCAGAGTTTACATGCAATTGCCAGGCTCTTCTCTGCGTCGCATCCAGGGGTCCCGCTTCCCAAAGCAGATGCAGGCTCCATCAGTTTGAATGAGGGCATTTTTACACACATAAGGGTTTTTTAAGGGCACGATAGTTCAATCACAATCAACTTGCACTGTTGAAGCATCTTATAGCTGTTCTCTAATGAGCTTAGCCAGATGGCAGCTGCCAGTTCACACAAAGAACTTTTCAACTCAACTGGCCTGAGTTAAATAGCATCCCCCTGCAACACACTCGACCACACAACATCTGTGTAGTCCTCATGCAAAGAAAGGCAATGGTCAGCTGTAAGGTCATTCTAGGGGAGGTCCTGCTGCGTCCAAACTGTGTTTCATACCATTGAGAACAGGACAGAGCCCTTTGTGGGGGTCCAAGGAGGAAGGGAGCAATGAGCATGATGTAAAAGTGCAGCACTTTTATTCATGTTTAATGAATTTTGTTCAAGTATTCTTGAAAAAAAAAAAATACAATACATATTTATATAACATGGTGACACTGGACCTAACTGTACAAGTACAGACCTAGCGACTACTTCGGAGAGATGTCAGAGTTAGAAACTGCAGAATAATTGTTCCCACTGAAAACAGGGGAAATGTACAGGTGGACTTTCAGCTTATCACTTCTCATCTCCAATTTGTGGTAGCCTATATACATGTAGATGAGTTAGAATTTCAAAAACCGCTATCAATGTTCATTTATTCTGTGTCAGATGCTTGTTGTCATGGAAACTGTTTTCTGTTTTCATTCCCAGAAGAAGCAGCAGCAGCAGCAGCAGCAGGCCTCACCCTCACACACTAATCATGTCTGAATTCAACCTCAGCCCAAAATCAGATAGGCAATAACCACTGGACATATCAGCCCCCCTATAATCAACTCAGCCATTGATGATCTTTAAACAGCAGATGCAAGATTGCTTCAGACTACTTAAAAAAATGCAGTTGGATCGAGAGGGGAAACTCCTAATACTGAGCAGACGTCACCAGCCATGAATTGCCGGTACTATCGTGGTGCCTGAAGTCTTGATCAAGTTTCAGGACAAAAGTGCGGTCAGACCCAGGAAAGACAAGGAACTGGAGGGAGGGGGGGCATGATCCCTCAGTCAGTGGCCAGAGATGTAGCAGAGCTGGCTACAGGCAGAGCAGCTGTGTCGGAGGGGGTCACTTCCATTAGGCTGTTGGTCTCACTGGAAGGGCCTGAAACGATCGCACATAAAGACACAACATGAAGCTTTATCACACAGAAGCCTCTTTCACATTAATTCTGTTTCAACTCTGCAGACGCAGACCAACATCAAGCTGCAGGTTAGACAGATTAGCTTTATTTACAGCTTAGCTTCATGTCAGCAACACTTCGCCATTTCTCATTTTTTGTTAACGCACAATTAAGTAATCATAAAGCAACATGTCCACCATCGTGGATCTATGAATAAAATATATAGTGTCTGTTCACTTTTCAAAGTAAGTCACCAATTTGTGTAGAGACGATGACACAGTCTTCCTCATCATCTTCCTCGGTGTCAGCTTGAAAACCTTCTGCCTCCGTTGCTTCAATCTGGCAAAAAACAGTGAAATCACAGTTGGCGAACAAACTTCTTGTTTTCAAGGTCAACTTGAAGTGAATCCAACCAGGTGCTGCCTACCTGCTCAGGATCTGTACACCTCTTCATGAACTTGGTGATGGACATGCTGCCTGTGCTTTTTCTCTTGCTTGTGGATGAAGGCGTGGTGAAGGAGGTCTGAGGGGTGGTGGGGGAGTTTCCCTGAGAGCCTGTGGCCACCTGAGGCTCTTCGCGGGCCTCCTCTCGAGCTCCCGTAATGAGGTAGGTCCACTGGCAGGGCACTGGGAGAGCTTCCTGGCTGAAACAAGACAGGACCTCTGCATGCACATACCAGCAGCAGCGCCTGTAGGTGGCACGCTTCTCATAAATGGCATTGTTCTTGATGAGCCGTCGGAGCAGGATTCTGGTCAAACGAAGACAGAAATTCATCACTTCAGGTTTGCATTTAAACGATTCAGTGATAGTTGTTTGTGCATTCACTCTGAAGAAATGTTTTCTCACCTGGTCGGGATGTTTTCTGCTGAGCCCTGAGGGCTGGACAGAACAGCAGAGGACGAGGAGAGGGAGGATGTCTGCTGGCGGCAGAACTCCTGAAACTCACTGATGATCACTTTGGAGCTGTTGATGTTGCCATGCAGGAGAGGCAGCATCTGACCAAGCACTGGAAGGGAGCAATATATTCATCACACGGGTCATTTGAAGCAATAAGACTGTTCAGGGGTGTTTCAAGTGAAGGGAAAGATTTACAAACACATATTACAACATACAGGATCAAAAAGTTTTTTCAGGCCACACATGATTAACACTTACGTTCCGTCTCTCTCTGGTTCTTCTGGGACAGCTCCTCTGGACTTGGGCTGGTGTCGGCCTTCGGTAGAGGCTCCACCAGACAAACAGCATATGACTGAAAAGCCTCAGAGCTGGGTCCTTCTCCTTCCCACAGGCAGCCCTTCACCACAGGCTCCAGCACCTTCATCTTTTTCTTGGACATCAGCTCATCCCACTCCCTGGCTTTCAGTGTCTGTCGCAATTTCTGCTTCGCCAGGTCGCCACCCTCCTGCAAAAATGTCAGTATGTTAAATGAGGAGCAGTTAGGGTAGGGAAACTGCACTTAAAGGCTTTTCTGGTGCAAAAGAGATTAAGCTGAAAGAGTTTGTTTAATTTGTGCCAGGATATACAGTAAAATAAGACATCTACAAGTACCTCTTCCTCAAGTGCCCCTTCATCATCTGAGAGGTAGCCATGAGGGACAAAAAAGCCGTCATCGTCGTCGTCATCATCTTCACCTCCTTCCTCTTCATCTTCCTGAAGGTAACAGTTAAAAACAGTTTTGTTTTCTCTCTTATCTTGTGTGAATATGAGTATGAAGAAAATTGAACCTCTCCCCAAGTTGAATGCTTTCCTACAACACTTCAACAGCTTCTTTTTCTGCACCTTAGCAATTTCGTCCTTTGGATTTTCTCAAGAAATACAGATATTGTGGATGCTCCCAAATTAAAGATTCTCACACTCACCCCTTCACTGTGAGACAGAGACTCTCCTGGCTCATCTTCCTCCCATTCTTCATCACTGTCGACTTCATAGTCAAGCAGGTCCTGTTGAAACAGTAAACAGCTTCATTGGCACACAAACTCCTTCATCTTCAAAGATGTGATTGAAGAGTTGAATTAGATGGCAAATGCATCAAAGTATAAACGCATAAAATGTGAAATAAAGTGGCAACTTCACCGAGTTAATACATACATCTGTGTGAATCATTCTTACACATACATTGAACAACAATACATGAAGTTTTAGGATACCTGACTATCACGGAAATATGGCTCAATTTAAAGAAAAGGCCCTCACCTTGTCTCGTCTGAGGGGGCAGCGAGCTTTGATGTGTGAACTCTTTTTACTCCACGTGCCCCAGTAGGCTGGGTGGTAATTCTCATGGAACTGAAGCAGCTTCATCGGTCCATAACGCTGACGGTCTGGGACCCCGTCAGGTTTTGTTCCTTCCCCGATTACGCACTCACTGAACATTCAAGAGCAAGTAAAAGGGAAAGAATCCAATAATTTGGAGACCTTGGACAGCGTCAAGTTGTTGGTTTTCCTTTTGTATTTAGAGAGTCAGTACTTAAGACGATCGGTGTTGTGAGACAATTTCTGACATTAGAGAAATGCATCATAAATGAACTGATTTATTAGTCTCCTCAAAACACATCAACGCCATCGAGGATTAAACCTTCATGTTTCTTTTATTCTACATCGAGAAAAAAGTTCCTAAAGTGTTGTTTTTCACAGTTGTTAACCTCATCTCAGCTTTCTGTGATGCGTCGCTGTTGACAACTCCAAAAACATTACAGTGTATCTTTGGATATGAGGTCTGTGAAGCTCATGTCATCAGCTATGCATATTAAAATCAAATTCCTGGTGGATTTCTACAACATTCTGACATTTTTAGAGTTGTAATTGTAGAGTCTAAAAAATTAATCAAAAAATGTCAGTTGTAACACTTATATAATATCCCTAATGTTACTCAGTCTGTTAAGAAGTCAAACCTCAGACAGACAGTTCCCTGAACATGAACAACTGCTTCAACAGAGGAGCGTCTCACCTGAGTGACTCAGCCTGCCTGCGTTTGGTAGGACCGCACCGTCGAGGTTTTTGTCCGATCCATTCTTTCAGTCCATTCAGATTATCAACAGGGTCCAGCAAAAAACGGTCCAGCTCCTCCAAAGCAGAGTCGTCACACTGCACCCGGGTCAGTGGGGCTAGAGACATGTTCTCCTTTATCTCAAATGGAGCAAACTTCCCACATGCAGCCGCAAGGGTCTGAAAGAGTGACAGCATTTAACAGGTGACACACGCTTTATTGATTCACTTTGTTTTAATTTTGCAGGTAAGAAGCTTTACAGAAAACTCTGGAAATTGCCTATGAGTATTTTATTTCCTGTTAACCCAGAGTTTCAAATCACATTTCAAGTAAAAGGGGAAAAAATACATTAACAAATAAGCTTGAAGACAAATTGACTCACTGAAGTGAGAAGAAAACTGGAAAATGTGGCATTTTCTATCACAAAATTGAATTCAAACAAACCTTTGGAGCCTGTTGGATTTTAGGTTTTTGTAGAAATCTTGTGATTTCTGCCTTCTCTGCTTTGAGGCGCTGCAATCACAAAACAAATTGATTAACATTAATTATCAATGCAAGCCATGTGTTTGCATCATACAGAGACTTTCAAAGAGACTGACATCTTTCTCTTCCTTTAAACGTTTCTCCTCTTCTTTCATTCGCTTCTCCTCCTCTTTCTTCCGTTTTTCTTCAAGTTTTGCCCTTAAAAGATTTGAGATTGGAAAAAAAAAATGGGTTTGTATTTTTACTAAACAAACACCAACAAAAAAAGCCTTCATAATGCAAACTCTGGTTACTCACTCTAACTTCGTTTTCCGCAACTCTTCTTTTGCTTTTAATCTCTCAGCCTTTTCTTTCTCATCCTTTTCCTTTCTTTCTCTCTTTTCTCTCTCATCTTTTTCTTTTTTCTCTCGTTTTTCCTTTTCTCGCTCTTCCTTTAGTTTTCGAGCTGCTTCTTTCTTCTTCTCCTTTGCCGCCTTGGCTTCCTCTTTCTGCCGTTCCTTCTCCTGCCACTGATGGAGCCTCTGCTCCTGTTCCTGAAAACCCTGCAAGGAAAACGCTGCTTCGGTTATTTTACCTGAAAAAGTGCTATTAATATACAACCCACAACCCTCTAGCTCCTGTTTGTAATCATTCTAAAAACATACTCCAAAAAAGAAACTTTAAACTCTGTATACAGTTTGTTGTACACATTGTGTAACAAAAACGTTACCTTTAATGAGCGTCTTTTGATCTTTTTCTGATCTGATGGTATCTTGGGGTTGGTCTTTGGCTCCTGTGAGAAAAAAAAAATCATGTTCACTGGCAAAATTCACAGTACTCACAATGAGGTTTATGGGAAATAAAATATTTTCCTAATAAAGTTATACGGTCTCACAAACATCTTTGAACTAATGACAACCTTGTGAGTAGACACTCGACACACACATAATCTTTGTGTCACTGACTACATCACATAGCGTAGCAGTGAATGGTAGACATTGCACCACCCTGTATATGTTTGAATAATAAGCAGTCAATGTCTGTTGCACATACTGCAGGTGTTGAAGTCGGAGTAGACTCATCCTTCTTGGGCTTTTCAGGCGAGCTCTCAGACATGGAGCTGACCGATGTGACCGACATGGTGGACCTGTTTCCCAGGCTGGAAGCATTTTGAGACTCATTTTGCTCTTCGGGCTCACTCTCCGAATCCTGTGTTGTGTCAAGCTCTGAGATAGAAGCAGTGTGATCTCTTTCCTCTGCATCATCCTCAGTAACTCCTGAACAATCCAAAGTGAGTAATTTTGGACTTTTACCAACATTGCTGGACTTGTTATGGGAGGCATTTTTGTCTTTGCAGTTTTGCTTGCCATTTGTTGGAAGGCAGGGAGAAGCAGGAGCAGGTGATGTGGGGCGCTTTACAGGAGATGATGCGTCCTCGGTCAGATCTATGACCATGTTTTCATTTGGTGATGCAGGACGCCTGCGGCTGAGGAAGCCATCAAGTGGTCCTCGGCCATTAACTAAAGGGGGTCCACTGTGCACAGTGAGTTGAGAGCTCTCATTTTCTAGTGCTTCAGGTTCAGGACATGCATGGCTACAGGGACGCTTAGGGAGCTGGTTCTCTCTTGGCTCAGGGTTTAGGCGCTTGAATGGGAGGCGAGCTGAAGAGAAAAAAAATCCAAGAATCATTAGATTGTGATGCGGTGCAGAGGATGCCAGTTTAAAAATTGCAAACGACATTCTGTGATGATCAATAAAGCAAAAAGGTACAAAGATGTAGAAATAATGAACAGCACTTTAAAGTATGAGCAAGAGTTCAACACAAAAAGTTTACCTTGAACAAGTTTTTTGCTGGCACTTTTACTTGACTTGGTGTCCATTCCTAGAGAGAAAAATTATAGAGTGTCTAGCAGACAATTACAGTGGCATCATTTTATTCAGTGTTACTAAGATGATGCCAGCTTCACCGGAGCACAATAAAATGACAGTAGAGCAGATACTGACTTTATGATATTTATAATCAGAAGAGACTCACAAATATTGCCAATCAAAACATCTCCTCTAGACTAATTTCTCAGTTTCATTTTAATGCGACTATGGCACCCGGGTAAAAAACCACCACTTGTCGGCTTTGGTTTATTTTATTGCTCTTTCCCTGCTTGTCGAACCAACAATTGAAGCTTCAACCACAAGCATTATACAAAGCCCGTCAAGTTGTCAAATTAAACTAAAAGGTTGTGTTCACGCGAACCTTCAAAACTAATCCTTCAATCTCCGTTTTTTACACACTCACATTCGGTCTCGACTGTAACAAGTACTGCATCCTAATCTACAATGTGTCCACTGTTAGGGAGCTTTTAATAGTTATATTTGGTTTGCTCTCCCGCCAACTGGTGAGTCAGTCGGTCTGTCGGTGGGTGCGGGCCCGGTGGAGTCTGCAGGCACCTTGAGGTAGGCTGTCAGAGAAACGAAGGCTGCCTGAAGGCTCTACTCTAAGCTTCAGTGGCTACAGGGGATGAGTGAAGCAAGTCAATGTGTTACAGTCGAGACCGAATGTGAGTGTGTAAAAAACGGAGATTGAAGGATTAGTTTTGAAGGTTCGCGTGAAAGCAGCGGTAATGTTTGGGGCTAACGTCCAGCCTCTACACGAAGCTAACACTGCTAGCCTGTGTGCTGACTTAACAGTTTACACCTACAGCAGAGCTACCAGTTAGCAAAGCCACTGCAAAACAAGAAATTCAGCAAACAATGTCGCTCAGTCTCAAACACCCCTTTTGACAAGACATAGTTCTCGTTAAAGTGGATGCTAGCAGAATTAAGCAAGCGTGAAAATAAGACAGAAGACGGCGTTTATTATCTAAATAAGACATTGGGTGACAGAACAGATATGTCGCAAGTTCACTTTATCCAGCAGACCTCATTGTTCCAAGCCAGCGGCTGATTTTGTCGTAGCACAGCTGAATTTAGCCTCGCCACAGTAGAACTAACATAGTTTGACGGATGTCGCTTATTAAAATTGCTCGTTTTGGTAAATAATTGAACCTTGCGTCGAAGAGTAGCACTATGGTTTCTCATTTGTCAGTATTTTTCTTTCGCCAGTGTCATAGACGAAACTAGCTTTTTAATCTGTTTAACAATGTGCGAGGAGTCAATAACACCACCTGTTACCGAAACAAACAAGCCGATGACTTTACCTTTTCTGCGGGGAGTTGAGGGTGCCAAATGTCCTTCGTTTGCTGGGCTGTCGGCCGCCAACATCTCAACAACCTACCCAAGTTTTTTTTAGTAAACCTTTTTCCCTTTGGCTGAATTTCCTCAATTCTACACAACGATGAATATCCCCAAAGTGAACCAGCACTTGCACTACTATTGAAACGACATGAACTAGCAGGGTGTTTTACACAGACATGGCGCAGACCCCTCTCTGCAGCTCCTTCATGCACCCCCTACGTTACCCCGCTGCCTGCCTCGCGCCCCTCGGTCGGAATTGGCGGGAGTCTGTTGCGTCCACCACGGGCTGCAGCTGATTGGTCAGAATCCAGTTACAGAGGGAGAGTGCTTGATTTGTACAAACGCGTTGCACGTTAGGATCACTCTCTTTTTGAAACACCCAACGGATAAGTTCTGAATGAGCTTTATTGTGTTGATAGTGATCGTCTCTAAGTAATAACAGTGTTTTACATGTAGTTTCACCAATTGCTCTAATGTTGAATCGGTATTTTTTCCCAATACGCATACCTTTCACAGCTTTGAAGAAACCCCGCATAAGTTGACGCCACAGGTCATCTAACGCCCCAACTGAGGTTTCAGATTCTTTGATTGGCTGCAAAGTGAAGACCCCGTAATTCAAGCGGGTTTGGGTTTGTTCCTTTGAAAGGAAGTAAAAGGGAAATCTTCATCCATGAAAATCTTCATGGAAATCTATGCTCATGAATTGGAAAAAGAGATAGACACATTCACGTAGATGTTTAATCCTCAGTCGTATTAACATAAACAACAGCTTGGATCCACAGATTGGAGCAATGTTTATGACAAAATAATTATATTCTATTTGTTGTTCATAATAGTTGACACTAATTTGACTTCTTAAAAAAATGAGCCTTTTTTCTCATGCTTTTAAGGATTCATAAAATGCATTGTACATAACTTCTATATTCAATGTCTTTTAAATGATACAGTTATTGTCAATAATTTCTAACTTGATGAAAGATCATTGATTATTGCTTATTGTGTATTGTCAGTTTGTCTGTTTTATTTAAAAATACTTTTATAATGTCACTTTGAAATTATTTATTGACTGCATTAAGTGTAGATGGCCCTTTTGAATTTCAAACGCTTATTACGTCTCAAGTCTGTAAAAGTGGAGACATTTCAATGATAAAACATGCGCCTTTGACAGTATTTTTGGTATGTTGTTATTTTCAAATTCGTTTTTGAGAAGTTTTATGATGGGGTGGGGGGAACTTCGTGTCCGGTATCCGGTAAAACAAACAAACGAACAAAAACAGCCTTCCTACACTGTGAAGTTTAAGTTATTGTTTCATTCAGAACATTTTTGGACAAACTGGATTTTTGCCTTTGTTTTCTGCACTCTGTCTGTGTCTTTTTTTATGCTGTTAAAAAAGAGTATTTTCTCAGATGTTTATAAATAGTAAACAGGGTGGGATCCATGAAAAGCTGTCACGTTGGAGTCACGCGTTTTCCGTTTACCGGCAAAACGAATCATGGTTCTTGTAGTTCTGTTTTGCCTCAAGCCGCGGTTCAGCACGAGCCGTTTGGAACTACAAAATCGAACACGGCCCTGCGCAGTCGCAGTACGTGCGATGAGGGTCGAAAAGGCGCATCCTGGACCCCGCCTGAGTGTCGGATCGCTGCGTTTGTCGACGGAATTGTGAGGAGTGAGACGGTTTCCCGGTAAGAACAGGTTCATCCCTGCTACTCTGCGCGCTCACTTGTTAGCTGTTCGCGGTGTGACACAGGGTGGTCGTTTATCCGGACGGAGCAACAACCGTAAGGCAGAAAGGTCCACTGAACGCCTCAGTGGCACGCTTTAGCTGCTATCCACTGCACGGGATCGCACATAAGCCTTGGACAACTCACGAAGAGAGTTGAGAGAAGGAGAAAGTCGGAAACTATGTTGAACTGTGGCTCCACGAGTTGCAGCGTGATGCTCAAATGAATCAGATGTACAAGGTTCATTCATATTGTGTGAACGTTAACTTTTATTGTTGGGTGTTTTCCCCCCGCAGGCTTCCGCAAGTGATTCGTAATTAATGGCGTGAAGGCTAATGTTTAAAAAAGATCAAAGTTTCAAAACATGCTTGTGTGACTCCAGCTGTTTTTGTTGAATTGCAGGGAAAAGGCGTTGGATTTCAAGATGGCAGGTTTGTCTTCTCAAATATTTATCTGTTTCCCATTTGACGCCTCTTTGTCAAACATTCCTCTTTCCCTCACTGTCAGTTCAGACACGCTGTGATCTGACTTAGTGGGACAGTGATGTGATATCATGGTGGGGCTACAGGGTGATGACCACCGCTGCTTTCTATGTTTCAGAGCGGGTCAACAATTTCCCTCCCCTTCCGCAGTTTGTGAAGATCAAGCCCTGCTTCTACCAGAACATCGAGGAGGAAATCCCTGCTCCTCACCAGCAGCTGGTGCGCAGGATATACATTCTTTGGATGAGTGAGTGTCTTCAAGTTTGTCTCTTTTTTGATTCGTTCTTTCAGTTCAGTCACTTTTTTTCTGGAAATGAGAGACACAGAGATTCTTGGCTCACTTCTCAGGAGATTTCTCAATTGCTCACCCCCCCCCCCCCCTCTTCCCTCCCTTGTCCTCTTTGTGTTGTGCAGTGTATTCAGGAACACTGTGCGCAAATGTCATCTCATGTATCGCTTGGTGGGCCGGCGGTGGATACGGCAGCAACTTTGGGTTCTCCTTGCTGTGGCTCATCCTCTTCACTCCCGCCAGCTACACGTGTTGGTTCAGACCCCTCTACAAAGCTTTCAGGTCAGTCCCCAATGCTGCGGAAATCTGTCACTGACGACTGACATCTGATTATCTGCAGCGTCCACACCAACCACAGACACACAAGGACAGAAACATGTAAAAGTAAATGGTTGCTTTAGTGTGAATATTTCCACAATGATATCTTTTAAAGATGAAGTGTGGTTGTTGTGGGCCATTATGGACTTTGCCTGTGTTTCTTTGGGTTGCCATAACAGTGATGAATAACTCTTTGAATGTTTTTAAATGTCTTTTGAAAGTGTTTTGAGAGTGACTTGAAGCACAGTTTGGATGGTATGCTGGACAGTTATGTCCATCTCTCATACCTGTAGAAAAATTTGGAATCTATTTTGATCTGCGCTGTGTCTTCTTTTTTCAGTTTTTTGGCTGTTTTTTCTAGGAAATTAATGCATGTGAGACAAAATCAGTGTTCTTTTGGGTTTGATTTTACTTGCATGTGTTTCGTGTTCAACCTGCTCTGTGTCTGAGTCAGTGTTTATTGCGATGGACGCGCAGCTGTGACATTGGAGGCTTAGCAGTGTTGCAATGATGTATATTGTAGCCTCTGGAGAAGGTTGTTCATAGAAAGCACCTGCATTAAACCATATATTGAAAAGACAGCATGCATGCGTTTGTTAGATTGCCTCTGTTTAATAAGATTCAACTCCTGCCATCTAATGTCAACACTGACATGGCCTTTAGACAGACTGTAGAATATTAGACTTTTATAATGGGTTTTTGAGGAGCAACAACAGTCACTTTCTTTTTCCACCTGACAGGAATGATCGCATGAATGTCTGTAACACGGCCTCTCTCACCGCTTCAGATTTATATTTACTCTTGCCATGTTTCCCAACAACATTTCATATTCAGAGGAACGCAGCATGTTTTTAATCAGTCGTGTTGCTTTTTTTTTTTTTTTTTTTGAGTCACATGTCGGCAACCAAGAGGAGGATCAACATCCCAACAAAAATAGATCAACCCCTGGCTTCTTTTCTTCTCAGAGCTGTAATAGTCCTTTGTGCTTATGCTTGTTCTCTTCGCAGGGCCGACAGCTCATTCAACTTCATGGCTTTCTTTTTTATTTTCTTCGCTCAGTGCGTCCTGTCCGTCATCCAGACGTTGGGCTTCTCTAATTGGGGAACATGGTAAGTTGCAATAACCCAGAATTGGCCTCTGTGCTCATGGAGAGTTTGAGTGATTGGAGCGATGAAAATATAGCGGCATTCGGTCAAATCATCACCAATAATACAGAGAATAGTTGTATTGTGAAACAGCGCTCAAGCACACTGAAGACACGTAGTGACCTGATGTGACTGAGGCTGATGGGCACCGTGCTCGAACCATCACAAGCATGAAATACAAACAGGATTTTATTTTTAGCACACACTTTTCTCCATTTATGCAGAAAAGTTCCTGAGGAGCACAATTAGTCTCTAAATTAATTGATGCTACTCAACCAAAATCCATTTGAATCTGTGCTGCATCCGGGACCGGTGAGTAAATTCAGTCTGAAGGCGGGATTAGAAGATAACCTTGAATCTGTACAACAGACGCTCTGGCAGAAAGATGAACACACAGACTGAGGCGTTGATGTTCGTTCATACGTTTTGTTGCAATTCATGGCCACCGTCTGGTTGCCGGTGCTGTTGTGTTTGTTTATATTTGAAATTTAATTGATTTTTTTGGAGCAACTCAGAAATGCAGGTTTCACTCCTTCAAACATCACATTGTTACTACCACTCATAATACTGTTTTATTGTGTTTTGGCAACAAAAGCATGTACAGTAACAGTGTGAAATTCAGTTTTTTGGTTTGTTTTTTCCTTTAAGCTATTGAGGTTCTCACGCTTAGTTTTTTTTTTTAAATGTCCTAAAATCAATCACTCGAACATCTGTTTGTGGTCATACTGCTGTTTAACTGTGTGGTGCAACTCTGATCCAAAAAGCTGGAACAGACACATTTTGGAAACAAACAAAAAAAAGTTGCACAATCAAACTCTCATCTTTTGAAATGAGCTGATCTTGCAGGATCTTGCAGGTTCAGCAGCGATGTAACTTTTATCTGTAGCTTGATGTGAGGGTGAACTGATTGGCACACGAGCATCTATCTGTCACAGTTTCCTGGAATCCGAGTTGTTCTGCGTGGCGTCGAGTCAGCTGATTGTGAGGTCTGCTGTCACTGCATTAGAGCTCGCACTGCTTTCTGGCTCACTGTAACCTCGGAGGAGTTTGTTCTTTTCGTCCACCTTGCTGAGTGCGTCCTGTGTGATACACTAACCCGTACTACTTTGTGTCACCCTCACTGACACATGCAAGCGGCTGGATTGCAACAGTGGGGTTTTTCAGCACGAATGTGGGCTCCGCTATAGTGATGCTTATCACCACTCTGCTCTTCACTCTGGTGACCGCTTTGATGGTTCTGGTCCTCCTCAAGGTGAGCCAACCGAATGAAATCCCCGGATCCAACCCTTCAGACCAAGTGCTCACTTCTTTTCCCCCGCCCCCCACCCCTTTGGTCATCAGGTACACAGACTATACCTCGGCAGCGGCGGTAGCATGCAGCGTGCTCAGGAGGAGTGGAGCACAGGGGTGTGGAAGAGCGCCACAACGAGGGAGGCCGGGTTCAACGTCGTTACCACAACAGCGCAGGGCCCCACTTTGCCCCAGTACCCGGCAGCAGTACCCAGCTACCCCGACAACAGCCACTGGTGACGGCCGACAGTCACCTGTAGATGGAGACAGACGACTGGCTACAGAAAGCACTTGGAAGCATGGTTCACACCAGTTCACATCAGTTCACCTTTACTTTATGTTGGTGTGTGCTTTTCTTTTTCTTTTCAAGCAGAGGACAAAAAAAGCTCTAACAAATTTCATCTTCCAGTATTGTCAACAAGCTCAAAAAAAGTCCCTAATTTCCTTCAAATCGCCATCCTACAAATATGCCATTCCACTACAACATTGTTTACATGAAGTCAGCTCGAAAGAAACGATAGATGCAATCTTAGCTCAGATGCAGGAAAAAAGGAAAAGTGTCATCCGGCAGTCCCACAGGACTGTGAACCATTTCTGATGATCAGCGTGTGAAGGATGTGTGTGTGTGCCTTATGGACCTTTTTATTACATGTCATGTGTTGTGTGTTGCCAGATCTGCATGCCAGGAAGTTGCATTATTCACAGAAACATTTTTTTCGTGCCATGCAACAAGAGAGTCTGCGGCCTGCACGATTTTTAACTGCTTCACTTCTTCCGTGCGTGCCTGCGTGCCTGTGTTCTGGCAGGACTTTAGTGGGTTTCTGATCCTCTGCCTGATCGCCCCCTGTTCACCTGTGGTTTCTTAAGCTGCACCTTACTGCCTTGTTGTGTGCACTTTTTTGCATGTGAGAAGTGTCTTGCTTGACTTTTTGCCTTCAGCAATTTTTTTTCTTGAATTGGACTTACGGGATGCTTCAGTGAAGCAACTTTTGCCGTGTTATTTTTTTCTCTCACCAAACACTGATGTGCCAAAACACTCGGCTTTTTGGATATTGACATATCATAGGTCGCACTCGGAGCAGACAGTGTGTTGTGCTTTCCCCTCACTTTTTCTCAGCTTCTGTTATTGCAGAGTCCCACTGTTTGCGTGGTCAGCGCCCTGCTGTGAAAACCCATTATCGGCTGCTGCTCTCACGGTCCTTCGGAGAAACTGTCTTTTTTGTTAATACTAACCACGCTTTGCATGTGTGCCGCCTGTCCTTGAAGTGGTACTGACTGAGGTCCTCATGTCAAACACACTAAGCTTGGGTAGCCGGTGAAACGGGTTCACACACGCTGAAAACTTGCATGTAGATGTGCCAACGGGGTGTTTTAAATCCGGTATGAAATTGTAACTTTGTGATTTTTCACAACAGCAAACTCTAACTGTGCAGCCTCATTTAATAATAGTTCCTTTTTTAGTTTTTATGCAGGTGATGTAACAAGTTTTCTTGCCAATCCCATCTGAAGCATGAGCCCCGACTCGGAGAAAAAAGGACACCTGCCTCAGTGACGAATACTTTATTTTTTTCGTCTCTCCCTATAAAAGTGTCCTTCATGGCCGACTGCCAAACTTCTGCTGTTTGATGATGTGACAAAATGAAAAGGAAATCGAAGAGTCACCTTTAGATATTGCAACATTTCAATAAATATCCTTATTCACAAACATGTCTGTTACAGTTGTCCATGGGAAATGTTTTGAAGTCATGGCGGGAGAATATTAGTGTCAGTGTGTGTTGCAGCTGCATCTGAAAGAAAATGAATTCAATTAAAAAAGATCCTTTCAACAAAACATAATTCTAAACTTGCTCTTTTTATTTTTGTTTACAATTTCAGTCTTTTTTCCCCCAAAAAATTGAATTTCCAGAAAATATCTTGACTTGAATTCATCTCAGTTGTTAGTGTTTCAATCCTTTGAATTTATATCAAATCACTGTCCTTGCAATTGACTTTCCTCTTATGTTCCTCTGAGGTATCTGGCATTACGCAACACTTTCATCCACCAGCTTTTCCAACTTGCTTCAAACAAACACAAAAAGGAAGTTTCAACTTCAAGCATTGCCCTTAACAACCAGTTTTGGACCACTGTTCAGTCTACATGTGGTCCAGCTGCCTCTTTTTTTTTTGCCTGTTTTGCAAAAGAAAAGAGTTGTTTTCTGTTCTCCTCAGTGTAATATGTTTCATGCCGGCAACAAGGTGCTGCTGTCATATTGATTTATTCAGAAATGTTTGAAGAAACGAGTGTGGGGTTAAAAAAGAAACAGGCCTGTGAGCATCACAGGAACTCTCAAGACAGTCTAAAGTAAGAGCAGAGAGCCTCATTAAATTCAGAGAGGAAAAACAGAGCTGATGAACAGGCAAGAGGCCAGCTACAAAACCAGACAGCCATTTCTGAAAGTTATAAACCCGATGAAAGTCGGAGGTCTATTTTTAGAAAAGGAATAATCAGCGCCTGGTATTAAAGCAGAACTGAGCCTACTGCAAAAACCTCAGAACCGGCATAGTGTGTTGATGTGCTTTAAAGCCTCAATTCATTTCCTTGCACCTTTCTGATACTGTGCTGATGAATAATTCTGCAAAGTTACTGTACCTCCCAGTTCATTTTTTAAACAGTTTATTTTTCTAACCAGTTTTTCCCCAACTAATGCAAACAGAAGTGGATTTGCTGTGAGCCATTGTCGATGTCGTCTCCACCTCCAAGCAACAGCAGTCGAGACGAGCACATCGCTTTCAGACAAATTTCTCAGCGGCCTGCGTGACAGAAGCTCATCGCGGCTGACAGCTGACGCAGTTTCTATTTTCTTTATAACGAACAAGGAAGCCTTTAGACACCATCAATCTTTATATGTGATGTGTCTCTGCGTCGACACTTCATTGATATTTTTGTCGTCTTTATAGTAAGACAGCAGTGCGAGGAGTCTAGAGATGAAGCTGTGCACACATGTTCCCGTTACTCGTTCACCCAAAATAATGATAGAACCTCTTCGTGGAGTCGTCTCTGAGATGTCTGGAGTCATTTTTTTTTAGTCCAACATGACATAAAACAGCAAGGATGAAGGTTACTGTTTACACTATAACTGGTACATGTTGACTTAATAAACTCATCTATAAAATGAAATGTGCTGGAAAATCATACAGCTGTTAACTATTTATTCTCTGTCGACGTTACTATTTACAATAAAAAAAAACTTAAATGCAACAATAAATAGTCAAAAAACACCCTGACTGTACATTATATTTTACACTGAGTGTATTTACAATTTGTTTGCATACAAAAATAGATATTTCTATAAAAAACAAGACCTTTTAACAGTTCCCAGAAGCTTAAATCTCTCAGGTGAAATGCATTTTTGGGAAACATGAGCTGCCTGGACAGAGTATTAAAATGATATTAGAAAAATGAACAAGGGGAACCAGGACGGCAACCAAAAAAGTTGAGAATACGAAAACAGTCTTTCAGAGGAGTCACCTGCAGGGACATAATGAGTGCACTGGCTCTGGCCTTGGACTGGATTCTCTACCTCAGCAAGTCAAATCTCTGACTCATCATTTATGTATCCCAGACCGTCCAGACTAGAAATGTTGGTCATTGGTGTGAAGTGGTGCTCCCCATTCCCTTTGAAGTCAACAGCAGAGTGATTATTATTGGCACTGAGGGGTCTCCCAGACTCAGGCCCCAGGAGCTTTATCTCTGAAATTCTGTTCGGGATGTGCATGTACTCGGCCGACTGCCTCTCTGACTCGCTCACGTCAGGGTTCTGAGCAAACTTGAAACACTCCAGACGCCCTCGGTACAACACCCAGAAAACGATGGCCATCAGGGATAAGCAGAACAGTGACAGCAGCGCCACAGCCACCTCCAGCCGTGTCACCTTGCCCGCATTGCTTTGATTCTCAGGAAGCGGCGACTCCGGGTGCTCCGGCTGAGGTGCGGCTGTATTCTGGCTGTGAGAGGAGTCTGGGGAATGTGTCACTTTGGTGCCAGGAGTGGGGTCGCCTCCCACTGCTGGGCCAGAGTCCAGCTGTAGATGATAAGCTGCCACGGTGCGGTTGTACTGGCGGCCATTTATCTGCTCCACCGAGTCGCAGACGTAAAGGCCGGCGTCCGCTTCGGAGGCCCTCAGGATGAGCAAGCCCCCACCGTAGATGTAGTATTTGTTGTTGGAGCGAAGCGTTTGGTCAGCGAAGCGCCAGTAGACTCTCGCCAAGTTGGAGTGAAGTTGGCAGGGCAGCTGAATATTGTTTTCTGGAACGAGGGGAAAGTCAACAGCTGCCACTGGAGCTAAAAAGACACACAATGACAAGGTTAACCCAACCTCACACTTACTGGCTGCGCACAGTTTCTAACAATTGCTGCCCCCCCCGAGCACCACCGTGCTAATGACCACACCTTGAAGCGGACACTGCGTCACATCGACCTCCTTCAGACTCTGTAAGGCAGCGTGAGTAGAGGCAGACAAACTGTGGACAGACGTGCAGAGCTCGGAGTAGAAGTCCCAGGCACAGTAAGGGTCTCGGGCCACGATGCAGTCCCCACACGTCTCGTAGCGGCTGCAGTTACTGACCGCCATTTGGACCGCACCAAACTCGGACCCAGCGTACAGCTGGCCCTGTGACAGCACACGCAGAAAGACTTCAACCTACTTTCCTACTGACAACTTGTGATTGCAAGCAAGTGACAAATAAAAGATTGGTTATTTTATTATCCACTAAAACGGCAGATGACTAGTTGTGATGAGGATTAGAGTTGTTGTACGATGGAGTCGTCTGAGCTTTAGGGGCTTTGACACCTGCTCCATTTAGGCTGACCTAGTTGAGTTGTTCGTTCGACTTTGGTGTGGTATTTTTATGTGAAAGCAATAGTTGTAGCTGTGGGTGGCACTTTAACTATTTTTGGTCATGTTATTCACAGCAGTTTTAGCTCCGAGTTGAAAGCTATCACACCAGAAGAAATGATTCCTTCACATGTGACACAAATTGGAACTGAAGTGGTTCCCTTTGCGTTTGTGAACCCCAATAAAACAGAATAAAAAGTACCATTATTGCCCACCAGACTTCTAAAACGTCGAAGCGACGCCATCGTTGCACCTCCCACGTCGCCACTTACAGTTGTCATGGAAACATTGATGCGCCGTTTCGTCAGAGCAACTGTGTTCGGTGTGAAAGCAGACCGTACAACTCAGACGGTTGGCGGTCTGCCCCAAATGTCAACACCAGTGAGCAGCTTTACCTTCCTGGATGAGACACGCAGGATGCTGATTGGCTCTGGGTTCTCAAACACTTGAAGCTCCTCGATAATGAACATCTCTCCATCGTAGTTAACGGCCTTCTGAATGTAACCGTTTTCTGTTTTGGGAACATAGAAAGGGGCATATTGGTACCAATAGACCAGCATTTAACACATGCAAATGCATCAAACTGCATCATTGTTGTCTGTCATAAAATGGGACAGGTAGTTATTGAGCAAATCACTGCACGGACCTCAAAAAGACTATTGAACACAGTTTCACTGTGAGTGATGGACACAATCATGAACACTCAGACCTTTCTGTGTTTCCGTCTTCAAAGTGGGTGGAATAAGTTGAAAGAAAAAAAACATTATGTAAAGTGTTTTGGCACCAACTGTTATAAACTGGATAAAGGTTTAAGGGTTCAGTTTCACTTACTCATCTTCAATATAACTTCTTGCTTTGGAAGGGTGCATGTGAGGGGTGGGGGGTGGGGAGTAGAGCTGACGTTGACTGAAAGCAGGGGAAACAAATATTCATCTAACATTCCAGGAGCTTACCAGTGCCGATGAACATGACACTGTATTTGAGCCCATCCAGAGCCAACACGCTGTCAACAACGATCCGAGTCAGCAGAGCCCCCTTCTTGACCAGTAGCGGCCCTCCCGACAGTGGACGGACAGCCTCGTCCATGAGAGGACGGTCCCTGATGAACTGGAGGGTTTTGTCTGGCAGGTCCAGCGAGCGATTCATTCCCATTTTACGAGCCACGTTATCAATGCACTGAAAGTAAAAAGCGTGACGAGGTTAGACTGACTTTCATGTCAGCAAGAGAAAGATGCAAACTTTTTGAAAATTCCAAGTATTTTGCCTAAAATGGTCTTCTAATTACGATGAAACCTTTTTTTCCTTAAATTACTAAAACCACCAAAGATTCATAAGATGCTGCTCATGGAAAATTTATGGAAAAAAACGTTTTTTTTTTATTGTTTGTGTGTTATCAGTTTGGAAGGAGTCTTTGAACTCACTGCTCCTGGTCTGGGGACTGGCACCTCACCAGTGTACATCACCCACTTGACATGGGACGTCTCCACGGCGACCGGGGTCTTAAACTTCCCCTCGTTGAAGATATCGCCAATGGCCGACACACTGTACGCACAAACTGCAGAAACCTGAGACAACGTCCTGGAAGAGCAATGACGACACATGCAAGTCACATGCAAGTCAAGAACAATGCAAATTGATTAGTAAATAATACACATCTGTATGTATGTATGTATGTATGTATGTATGTATGTATGTATGTATGTATGTATGTATGTATGTATGTATGTATGTATGTTAATTAATTAATTAATTAATTAATTAATATATAGATATATATAGACACCCAACAAATACACCATTTCACCAAATCTTTTTAACGTAAAAGTGGGATTTTTTTTTTTTCTAAAGTGAATGTCTGTACAAACTATGAAACATAATTATCAATTTAGGATATCCTTAATTAGCCATCAGCCAGAAACTGTTCCTTCTTCTGTCAGATACTGATAAATGATAAATATGTAGTAAAGTTGATAAGCTAAGTTATCAAGTTCTAATAATTTTCACAGGATACTGCTCAGGATGCTCCCCCCATCGCTGAAGTCACTACCAACCTCCAGCTGTGTCATCACAGGATTTGGTTGCCAACACTTACGACTGCGGAGTGAAGACAGCGTAGAAGACACTCTTCCTCCAATCCTTGTGCTTCAGCAGGAAGACATCCTGGACAATGGGGGGCAGGCTGGGTTCAGGGAGGGAACAATCCAAACGAGCTTTCAGGAACGACGTCCACTTCCTCTGCAGTGTCCGCTGGCCGCCCATATCCCCCTGAACACAGAGGCATGCATCCGTCGGTGATGTGTACACATTCCCTGCAACAGGCCGCAGTGATGTGCTGCCTGCACTGGGTTGTGTCTTCCTGGTTGTACCCTGCAGATGCGGGCCACCCGGGACACTGCCACTTTGCTGTAGAAGTCGTACTCCATGGCGTTTTCACTGAAGAACAAGTACACCTTGTCGTCGTCGCCGTCGGGACTGTCAAAACTTTCACTCACAAAATCCATGTAGATGAAGTTGGGCTCTGAAAGCGCAAAATGAGAGAGGACCCCTTAGATACAGCACAGAACGGATCAACGCATCATTATCATCATGTGCATTATGTCATGTGAATACCTAGATTGGGCGGGTTTGTGCGTGGGGGTAACTCACCACTGAGCCAGGAGCTCTTAAACTCTGTGCGAAGGGCCAAGCTGGAACTGCGCAGAACCACAGGCTCTGAGCCCAAGAAGTTGATGGATGTAGCAGAATACAGGTCAATTCCTGTTGGACAGGAACACGAGATAAGAGAAAAAAATCCTGGAGATCCATTATTCACTTGAACTTGGAAGCAAATCACATGGAAGCACCGAGATTCCAGAGAGATGTTTATTCAGGCTCTTTAGCACATGTGCAGCATTAAAATGAGGTGAAATGATCCTTTTGGTTTGGTCCCTGAATGTTGTGCCACACAGTGATCACACTGTTATTGTTGATTTGCTTATGTCTGCACATTCTCCCGTTAAGCGACAAAAAGTGACCCAAACACTCACCGACCATGAGGGAGGAGTATCTCTGAAAAGGATCAAAAGGACACTTCCCTTTTCCCTCCTCCAGCTTTCCCTGCAGCCGCAGCTCACCGTCAGCAAACGTCTGTCAGAAACAAAAATCACAAAGGCTGAAAGAAAAACTAGCGGAAGGAGAGAGGGAACAAAAAACTGAAACAACGTCCAAGACTTGCTCTATTCATCATTGGGATTGCAGGAGAAAAAGTAAACATTAAACTTCTTTTGAATTAACCGACATGTTAAAGTGGTTAATTTCAGAGGGAAGTGACACACGACATCAATTAGGTTAATGTAAAAACAATCCTGCTTTCAGTCACATTGAAACAGTTGGTCAGTTGTCTTGAACATCTGTAGGTCTCTACAGAAACCCTTTGAAACACCAGAATGAAGGAATCAAGAATAATGCTGGCAGAATGAGCTTCCTCTGGAATACTTATTGTGTATCGTTGTGTACATCCAGTTTCGTGTGTAAAGTTGACTGTGTGTTGTTCTTATACTGCTGTGACAAGAACAGAAAAATTATATCCAAATCTAATACGATCTAGTTTTCATTTTTCTCACTCCTAGAAAGTTTCAGTTTGAGGTTTCAAGACGCATTTGAGGAAGGAAACACATCTGATTAGAGGCTTGTTTGTATTGTTTAGGAGTCGAAAAAAGGAGCTAGTGCAGCATGATGGCACTTGTGTTTAGGGACTGTAACATTCAACCTCAAGTAAGGCTGCTTGTTTAAAAGAATGACACGGTGCAATGGATTTCTCCTCCTTCCCAACTCATCCCATGAGAATGAGCAAACCTATCGCTGACACAACTCGGCTAACAAAGTCTCTTCCTTTTGACTAAAAGTGTCACACAGTGACCAAAGCAGCTAGAAATCACACTGTTGCACAGGATCACTGCCAGATATTCAGTCTGTCTGAGGTGCTCTGCAGTGATTGATGCACAAGTCATCCTGTCACTCGCTTTGATCCTCGTTTCCTTGCTTTTACACTGTCTTATTGGGCGCGAGTGAGAGAACTACTCAATACTTGTGGAGCCGTTTGTAGTTCTGTATATACGTTGGTTGGCACTTGTAATACTTTGATTCTCAACCTCAATATGTCTCCAACAAGAATTCTAATGTTGTGATTCTATAATTTTCCTTCAATGCACTTCTGACTGGAGCGTACAATTGTAACAACAATTCTGAGGACACTCACCATGTAATCACAGGTGGGGCTAAAAGCATTTGTGCCACACACATACATCGTCGTGTCGTTCATTCTGTGCAGAGTTCGAATGTAGTTGCGGCATTCCACCTGCAACAGGATCCAGCAGAGAGGGCACCAAGGTCAGAGCTGTGTTAGTTCAGCCGCAAAAACACAAACACGCCACATGCATGCAGTGGCTGCACCGGCTGCCCAGAGCAGGCACCGAGCGGCCTGAAGGTCAGGGCCTGTGTACAGACGGATTCCGCACATGCCTCTATTTGGACAGTCAGTCCACAGCAACGAAGTAGGAGCGCTTCAAAGGGAATTCTTTGTGAGGACTTGGAGAGGAGGAAACACACTCCTGCATGAATGATTTACAAACGTGAAAGATAAACTGGCAGGAGGGAGTGAACTGCTTTCAGTCGGCGGCCGTCCTCTCGGGCTGCCTCCGTGCCCTCCAAGTACAAGTTGGCAGCGGCAAAGAAGGGGCTGATCTGAGAGTCGTTGCACAAACCTCGGAGTGTTTTCCCTTGTATGTGCACTCCCTCTGCTTCTCCTCGGTCACTCGCCAATACACCTGCAACAACAGGAGCAGAGCGTCTTGTCGGAGCATGCGGGAACGATGTCGCAACTTCACAGTAGTGGCCCGCCCATTCTCACGCTCCTCTGTGTTTATGTAGCGCCCAGAGCAGCCCGTGCACCGGTTAAAGGCGCTACCTGTTTGCAGTCACGACTGTTAGGCAATGCGCGGCAACAGCCATGAGCAGGACAGTGCCGGCCGACCGCTGTGTCCAACGGCAACTTTATTCATTCATCCAAATTTCACATGCAACTGTGGACAAGAAATGCTGAGCAGGCAGAAGCTTTGACGGGAAACGACTGAACATTATGTAAAGTAACGTTGGGCCTGTTGCCAGAAGCCTGACTGCATACATGAAAGCCAACGTGGGTGAGGGCTCATATCATAAATTATTAATTTAAAACCGAAATGTGAGTTAAGTGTCAGGTTTTTCCATTCCTTTACTACAAAAGAATAATGTTACTTTGATCTTGTCTTTTCATTGATTTACACTATTTTAGTTGTACTCCTTGAATAAAAAGTTGGCGTTTTCCCTGAAATTACCTCAAAGTTCATGTTCTATTTATCGTGTTCAACATGCCCTGATACACTATACAGACAGTATCCAGTTGCCAAATTACCACACCAACAGGGACTGTATTACTATTATATTGTAATTCAAAAACAAAAAATCACTATATCATTAAGTTTCTTACATGTTACAGCTTAAGCAGCTTCCACCCTGCTTTGTCGGCCAGGATCACTATTTCTACTCCATTTAATCTTAAAAATTTTCTGTTGGGTTAAACTCTGTGCAGGCCGACAGTGAACTCATCAAACCTATGCGGCCCTCTCTTCACACTGAGGCAGGGTCACGCTGGAATCAAAATAAAAAGGCCTTCACAAAGTGTCCAATTGTCAAAAACGTCTCCATGTGCTGAATCATTAACGTGATTGTTCACTGGCGATAAGGGGCCTTGTTCAAAGCCTGAAAAAAACTCAGCAACACCACTGATGCCAATGTTCCTCCTCCACTACACCTTCGTTGTCCCAGTGCAGTCAGACGTCTGGATACTTTCGTCCATATAGTTTATACGGTACATGGAAAAAACCTGTGTTAGTGATCCTGGTCTTCTCCAACACACCTGACACCAATCAGTAGCTCGTTATCAGACTCCTGAATGCTGATTCCATAATTGGATTCAGGTGTGGCAGACGCCTCAAATTACTGCAAGAATACTGAATGTAGGCGAGTAAATCAGAGCTATATGAAAGTAAATACTGAACTGAGTTCTAGTGTATATACTTATTTTTCAATCTGTCTTTTTCTTGTGCAGTAGAGGAGTTTTTACCCTACAAGGCTGCTAGAAAGGTTCCCTCCTCCACTATATGGAGTCATGCACTGAGTGCAAATACCAACTGACCTAATTTGAAAGGGTCACGGTCTGTCAGAGTTCACAGCAGCTGGTAAATGGTGACGAGTCCAGCTGTGTGTGGCTTTCCAATTACCTAATAACCACTGCAGTCAAAGATAAAAAAAAAATTCCACAAATGTTTGTACTCTGTGATCATTAAAGTTAATCATTAGTTTCAGCCCATAAAAAACAAACAAAGTAACACCCGCTCGTTGTATTTTGCAAGCTAATATTTGACAGACTAAGCTACTCCTGAATGACTGGCTGTCCTCACCGCAGCTTTACTCGCTGAGATGTTGTTGATGTCGAGAGCATAGATGGCCTCCCGCGCCCCGAGCAGCAGCACACCCAGGTCGTCTCTTATCAGCATGGTGGAGTAGTTGTAGATTCCCTCTTCCCTGAACAAGTTCACTCCATCTGCACAGACACAGCTGCATTTCTAAACTGGGCATTCACTTATTTCTTGACTCATTTCGACTGCTCTGAATACATGAAAGTGGGGAAAGTGCTGCCAGAGCAAATAAAGCTAAATGCGAATTCGTCAACAATGAATAAACTTTTCAACCAGCAGCAAAAAAACACTTTACCATAAATATCATCTGTAACATATCAGAATATGTAAATAACAAAGTACTGAAGTTTTAATTAATTACTAGAGGAGGAGACCCGTATGAGAGGAATTGCGACTAACTCAGGTAGGAGATGGTCTTTCGAGGGACACAATAGTGAGTGTTGACTGTGCTGAAGCAAACATGAAGCATCAAGCCACAGACGATGCTCATTGCCGAGAGAAGAGACATGGCTCAGAGTCCAGGTGGCCACAAGTGTGAATGAGCCGCACACTCCAGTTTTGCCACCAAAGCAGCCAATCACAAGCCAGGCATGGTCCAAGGCGTTGGTTCACGTGTGGTCGGGCCGTGGTGTCCTGGACATGTGCCACTATGGCACGAGTCCTTGGGGAGGGTAGTTTGGGACGACTACACAAGTCTCATTCAGGTGTTTCAGTGTGGTTTTAGCATGCAGCTCCGGGTTTGAGGTCGGCGTCCAGAGCGGTAGATGTCTATGTGGGTGTTAGCCTCCAGCACTGAACCGATGAGCCGCTGGTCTCCCCTCTGGATGGAGGAACAGGACCCATGCTGCCCGGCTAGAGCTGAGGAGTGCTGCAGAAGATCATCGTCACGGTGGACCACCTCTGCAATGAACAGGAAAGAAAACACCCGTGAGATCATCAGAGACCCGTGAAATAGAAAGAGCGACCTTATAACATGAACTGGAAAGACGTGGAAAGTAAAAGATGGAAATATTAATTTGAAAAGTTAAGCGAGCAGCTTGTTTGACAGGTAACGATTTTTCCACTTTCCTACAGTTTGCTAGAAATCTAAAAAAAAATGGAATAATTATATGATTATGGTGCACCGACTTTCACACACATGCGCCCGCACACACAGACACACGGACACAGACACAGACATAGACAGACAGACAGACAGACAGACAGACAGACAGACAGACAGACAGACAGACACACACACACACACACACACACACA
>JASSRZ010000055.1:14900789-14910993 GCA_032164315.1 Malacoctenus gilli | reverse complement strand
ACACACACACACACACACACACACACACACACACACACACACACACACACACACACACACACACACACACAAAAGAATATATTTATCAAATCTAAACTATAACCAGAGAACTTTGTGACAATGTTTGGAAGCTCATTGAAACCTTTTTTTTAATTTTGAAATATTTATATTGCTTTTTGCTTGAATTGAGAGTGAATAATTAGCCAGTGTTAAAAAGTCTTGATTTTTAAGCTGCACAATCCCTAATAAGTCTTATGGCTGACTTAATTCTTCCTTGTTTCATGATTGAAACTCTAACGTGACTCCAACTTGATTTTACTCTCACTAAAAGTGAAGCACTTTCTTGGCTTCTTTTTCAAAGCTTCCCCCCAAAAAAGTGCATACTAGACCTGCTGGGCGATGTACTTCTGACGTGATGAGAGAAGTCGTATCCCCGCATTAATTCAGCCTAGTGCTCGTATCTTTGGGCAACTCACAAGAGACAGATTTAAACGTAAGTGAAGCTGGAGAAGCTTTTGATGGTGGAGCCGCAGTGGAAGGACGGTGCCGCCAACTCATCTATTCAGCCTGCCGACTCCCAAAGTTTGCACCAGGAGGCAGAAAAAAAGACAGAGATGCATCTCGTTCTGTGTCACGCGATGCTTTGGCTGCGACGAGTCGCAACAGCAGGAAACTGGTGTTGAGTGAAAATGTGCCGCGTTGCTCATCAGCCCCCCTCTCTCTCTTCCTCCTCCACTCTCTGTATCTTCCTGTCCTCCTCCCTGATAAGAGCCTGCTTCCTCTGGGCTCAGTGGGGTTCATGCAGCAGAGTGGGGGTGGCGGGCGGCGATTGGTGGTGGGATCAGTTCAGGTTTGGGCATGCATACAGATCATGGTGATTCACCGCCTGGGCGCTCCATCCATCGCCACCCTGGGACCCACGCGGGACGCGTTTCCTGTTGTTTCCGACGCTAACTGAGCGACGCAGCCTCATCCAAAATTCATCAAGGAACTTCATCTCAGAATAACACACAAAGCAGACTTTAGAGCGAGCTCACAAGGTAAAACAAAAAAAAAAGTGTCTTCTTTCCTTTCAAGCCAACAAAAGCAGTAGCAGCTACAGCAGAAGCACACAGCTGCTTTGCAACTTTTGTTTAGACTTTTCACTCGCAGAGAAATATAAAGCAGTTTTTAATGACCTTTGAAACCTGCCACCGAGTCCCTGCATGTTTACAGAAACCCAAAATGACAACATCCAAATTTCCCTTGAGAGACAACAGTGGGACTCCCCACCCCCACCCCATGTGTCTGAACACCCCGGCTTTCTTTTGGATGCACGTTTTGCAGCTAGCTGCCACCTTGTTGTTACTCGACACGGCGGGGCAAGCTACTGTGTGCATGTGACTGCTCCTCTGTTGTCAGAGCGGCTCTGTTGTGCATACTTTCTGCCCCTCCGGCTGTTGGGGGTGGGGGTTTAGGGGGGTGGAGGCGCTGCAGCTGAATGGAGGGACTGCCACCTGTTTTTCGCTGCCACTCATGGGCAGTTCCAAGAAGTGCAGACATGCAGGTATGACAGCGGTGAGGGGGAAGCATGCGGCACATCGTACCCCCTCCTCTGCTCTGTTTATTCAGGGCCGCGCTCGCATGCCGACATGTGCGCTGTGAAGGTGGAAGACACACAGCTGAGCTCTTTCACGAGCCACCACTCACATTGCCATGTGTGGTCTGGGAGCTATCTGGTGAACGCATGTTCTGTAGTGTCATCTTATGAGACCGAAAAAAAACAGGAAATCCTACAGCTGAGCATTATCAGTCTGGTGAAGGTTTGAGGAAGCACTCTGACAATAAGACCATAAATCATTGGTTTGAACCTGGATAGAATAATTCACTTCTCTGAACACAAGAATTGGAAGATGGGGCTAAACAATCAGCAAGCCAAAAACCAAACCTCGCTGTTTCCTGACATACTTTAAATCCATATAGACTCTCCTTTTTTATCCATTTAGCAGCTAGATGCATCATTTTCCACCCTGTCTGGGGTTATTCAACATGCTGTGTCTGCATGTTTTTGCCAACAGTAAGTGGTCGAAAGTTGATTTCTGAGAACTTTTTCTGACGTGAACATCAACAGACATGCATAAAAGAGCAAAACAGTCGTTTCTGTAGGAGCCGAGGAGAGCTGCACAGTTGCTTTGTGAGTTCATCGATAGTGCAGCATTGGTGCTTCCACATAACCAATAATCCTTCAATTTGCAAGAATAAAAGCGCCTCTCCTGTTGAAACTGTGCTGATGTCGATGTGTCTGTGTGTTAAACGTACTTTCAGCCAGCACTGTGATATATATGCAAAGTTTGACATTTATGTACTGTTTCTCGCTCCTTTTCTGGAATTCTTTAACATTTCAGCGAAGCATTTTCCTCACAGCAACGTCAATGACATTACAACTTCTTTCAAAGTTTGACCCAAAAAAACACAAACAGGTAGAAATGTGGAGCCCGCATAGGGGCTGAGAATTATCCTGGATGGGACGTTTTCTAACTGAATTGCTTCAAAATTTACTTTGTCCCAGATTTGGGGGACTGTAATGAGGAGGGAGGAATAGAAGTGATGGGAACTGAAGGTGATTCAATACCTATCGGAGCATCTCAGCAGGGAGTCTGTTCACTCCTCTTCTGCGGTCACAGATCGAGTCTCCATTTACACAGAAACTTTCTTGGGAAGTATTTCTATTTCCTCTACAGCCTGCTCTAATCTATTATTTCATTCAGGAGGAAGGACCCTCCCAAGGACTGTTTGACCTTTTACCTCTGGAAAGAAGCCTGCACAACATCATTTTGTAACAGCTCACTGCCTCGATGGACGATTAGAAAAAGGTCCTTCTTGAAAGTCACTCATGTATCAATCTGGTTTTCACTCAACATTACACAACAGATGGTTAATGAGCAGCGAAATGCATTTAGTACTGACTGTATTTTCTACAAGTGTTGTAATGTAAAGAGGAGCTGTCACTCATTTTAGTGCAGGGGCCACACACACGCACGCACGCACGCACGCACGCACGCACGCACGCACGCACACAAAACTTTGAACAAAAACATGCAAAAGAGTTCCAGTTCTCAAGACTGTTGAATAAGGAAATCTTTGAGCTTGTTATGAACAATTTAGCACAGAAACAGTGACTTACTCTAAAACAGTGAAACCAACTTGTGACAAATCTTTGTATTTTCATGGGAAAAATTAATTTGAATCATTTCTTTGTCAGTTTTCATGGTCAGAGGTCTTCCTGCAGACCAGACTGGACACCCTGGTTGGCCTTTTCATGCCATATATCGACCCCCTCTTATTGTTTGAGGTTATTTTTCTTTATCTCTATCCTCTCTCCTTGGCGCCTCAGTCTTAGACTGAACAAAACAACACACCATCGCCACATTAGATGTACTCAAAGTACATGTTTTGAAGAAGTGGTGGGAATTCCAGTTGCTCCTCTCATTTATCAGGGCTCAATGGTGATTCAAGTACAGCTGGCCCAACTTGTTTTAAGGCCTGTCGTTAAGCCACACTCCTTTGTTTAATTCATAACAGATTTTCTCTTTATGTGAGACTGTCGTCCTCAGTACTTGTTTAAAGTATTTATCATCAACATTGTTTATGCAGTAAATGAAAAAAGAAAGAAAGAAAAAAACAAAGGCATCTACATACATTTATGGAAACGTCCAAGTGCTTCTTTTTATGCTTCTCTTCAAAGTCAGTCTGACATTTGAAGCTCTGGCTGAGGAGAAACAACACCAGCATCTCTGCCAGGAAGATGCACTTCCCCAAAACCAGAACAGAAAGCCTGAGTGTGACTAAAGCTGCATCTTTTCATTTCTATATATACATGTGGACAGATGTAATTATGAGCAAGTACGTCTTTACAGTACCCAATTCTTTAAAGGTCAGACAGTTGGCAGGTTTTTTGTTCTTCAAACAGACACAGGGGTTCAAAAGCCACACATGAGCCGCTGCAGAAGCCCTACAGCAGGATCTCCAGACACTTCAACCACCAGCAGCAGCATGAGAATATTTATAGTCTGTTCAGGAGCCTCGGCAGGCTCTGCCATCCCCTCTCGACGCTACGACAAAGCAGCCAGTGAAACGTGCACGGGCCCGCTTTCTGTCGTCAACCCTGTGAGTCAGAACACTTCAAAGCAGGGCCGGCCCAAGAGTTGGAGCAAACTCCAGCCGCGCAGACTCCGCCATCAGCGTTTCGCCCTGACTGGTGTGACCTCACCCCTCGCATGGGTGCGGCCTCCTCCGGCTCTAACCGATTCACCTGCGTGGCTGACTAACCGCCCCTCCAGGTTTGATGCCGGCTGAGTCACAGGCTTTCTGCATTGACTGTCGGCTCTCCTGCTGGGGCTTTTTGTCTGCGCCGGCACTGCCAGTCCTGCGTAAGCTGCAGGCCAGCTGGTGGGCTGGCTGCGATACGCTGCTCCATCACAGCGGCCCAAACAGGAAGCTGGCTGTGGGAGGGTACTTCACCTTTGACACTCAGTGTGTCACAGACACTGTTGTGAAACATTCAGTGGAAAACACACCCCAGTTCAGCACCGGGTTAGCTCACATTTTCTCAGGAAAAAAACAAAAAAAAACTGGCTTGTCAGGATTCGTTTTGATGAGCAGGTGAGTTGCACTAAGCTGTAAACTACCATTACTTTAAAAACAACCTGTCCATTCAGTGTGAGTCCTGCTATGACATGCAGCATGAGTCATCAGACAAACGGCAGTCATTTGATAAAGACAGCATGCACTCAAGAACATAAAAATATGACGGCCACTAGGCTAAATCCTTAACTCTGCTCTGACAACACATCATCGATGGGACGAGCCAGCCTTGCAGTTAGCGTACGCGTCAATGCACATGTACAAACAAAGAAACCCACATGCAAAATGCAAGCAAGTCTCTGCAACACCCGGGGCACCCACGGAAGACATCAACAGCCTCACATCTGGGCTGCGCTCCTGACCTGTGTTGTGTGACAAATTCACTGACAGATGGGAATGTCTCAGGGAGTGAAGCACGGCGCTGTTTGTTTACAGACTCAGCGAGCAAAAGTGAGAGATCGAAAAGCTCCATTGTCAAGTTTCTCTTATGACACAGTGAATAATTTAAAATAAAATAAATAAAATATTCAAAAATATTTAAATATGTTCAAAATATAACTATAAATCACATCAAAGGTCACTCAGTCTGTTTGAACCAGAGTCCCTAATTTGTTTTTAATTCTAGTTTGATAACAGAAAAATGCAATAACCTTTTATTTTCAACAACAAAATAATCTTTAAAAAAAGCTTTAAAAAGTTTGGTTGATTTAAAAAGGGAAAATAAATAAAATATAAAAAATACAAATAAAAGATGAATACCGATATATATTTATATATATAGATGAATATAGATTAATTACACCAAATTGAAATAAAACAAATAAAAAGGATAAACTACAAAATGGAATCAAGTTCCAGGCATGATAGGTAAAAGTTGTCATGTTTGGTGAAGTTCCACAAAAATGTCCTAAAATTTCACAGAAACTTTCCTCCACTAAATATACGAGCATGGTCGTAAAAGGTTAAAGCTTTAATATTCCTGACTTCAGAAAACTCATTCACCAACATCACATTCACAACGCACAACCACTATTACACAACACATAACCCATGCACAACAAATGATACAAGCAGTCCACGACGTCATGGAAATGTGTCATCAACAACAAAAAACAGAGACAGTAAATAACACTATATAAAGCAACAGAAGAAAAATCTGCAACAGCTTATCTCAAAGTTTTGTACTGAAAATCTGACAAACAAAAGGCACTCTGCATCTGCGTCATTGTGTTTGACAGTGAAGTGTCACAATTCACTGAATGAATGAAGTTTTAAGCCCAGCAGAAACACTGTCCAAAGAGTGGGCTCTAGAACACGGGCGGTGTGAGTCTGTTCTCTTGTCGATTCTGAACACCAAGGAACAAACACCACTGTGATCATCATCTTATTGATCTCTCATCTGTCGTTCACAGTCCAGTAGAGATCCATCAAGAGAAAACAGACTCAAGCTGAAGTGAGAAGTGATGAATTCTCCCTCCTGAAAAGCAGTGATGATGAAACATTTGTCTGAAAATAACAGCGTGTTTAGGTGTTTTGGTAAAACTCTCTCACGGGATGAGAGGTGGCAGACAAGCTCCCATCATCAAATGTTATCAGACTTCTTGAGAATATTGAGAACGAACGAAACAACACAACAGTGGTAGGTTTGGTTTCCTTGCCTCGGTACAGCGAGCCTCCGGGTTTCCTGAGGTCTGATCTGAAACAGCTGCAGATGCTTGGTGCCGGCCTCATATGTCACAGTCTCAAATCATGACACCGTTGTTTTCCTGCTTATCAAATCTGTGAGAGCAACTCTACTGCCTTCACTATTACAACGCAGCTGCAACATACAGACTCACTGGGAGTGGAGGTGTCTATCAGCGTGCACCTGTGTGTGTATGTTCTTGCGCACGTGTGTGCGAGTGTGTCTCAAACACACCTCGATCGGAGACCCCTGCATGTCTGTATGTGTGGCTGTGAGCGTGGCTCCCTCCATGCCTCATGAACCTACTGGGCTGCAGTGTGACAGCTAAAATTGGGCAATCCCCTGAGGAAGTGCACTGACAGCACTTAGTGCATGTCTGCATGCTCAGCCAGGCACAAATGTCATGTGCTGCCAATCTCCATTCACATGTTCATAGGCGGGAATCGCAGGGGGACACACAGGGGTGTGACACCCTTTTCTACTCTCCAAAATGCTTTCCCCAACACAAAGCAGTAGAAACTGGGCAGAAGTTGAATTATAATAAATGTATAATAAGCTAATTAAGTTATTTTATTTCACACTCAATAAAAGATACTTTTTGCGATCAATTTTAAGTGTAAATTTGTGGTTCTAACAATGCATAAAAATTCAAGCCTGGAAAACATCTTTGTGTATAGTGCAGCAGACACATCTAACGATCCCCGGAGAGAGGACATGGTGTTTATGGCTGAGCTCAGTAAAAGGTAACATTAGTTTGGCTGTGTCAGTGTCCACCCCCCAGGATCCTGCCACAGACCCCGGTCCCGAAGGCTGCTGCGTGAACCCGCGACCCTTCCAAGTTGCTCGTATGTCTGCCCGCTGTAACTCAAGCCGCCCACGGTGCCAGGCGGTGTTTACGCGCATCCCACTTACTGCTTAGTGTAGCTCACGGCTGCTATTATTAGATTAGGATATCCCATAATCTTTTAGATAAGTCAGACAATTCGCAGCGCGCTCCCTCTGCACCGCTCCGTCCCACAGGTTGCCAGTCCAATTCCCTACGCCAGCCAACCTCAGCGAAAACAGCAACCACAATCACTCGGGGAGCAAAAAAAGACAGGAAAAAACCCACTCTGTACATTGACAATACGTCGAAGTGGGGTCTGGAGGGGGCTCGTGGCTACGTCAGGCTTACCGGGATCAACGTGGGAAAGCAAACGCACCGCCGCAGTTTCTCGGAGCTCCACCGCCGCCGCTGTTGCCGCTGCCCCACCTGTAACGCGCACTCCCGAACTAAATCCTGCAGGGAGCGATTATCCTGCAGGCGGCACCTGGTCACGTGGTCACTTTTGGTCGCACCTTTCTTGAAACTCCACTTGCCTCCTTCGTGACCAATCACGGGTGACGGAAAGATTCACGCAGCTGGGATCTAATACTCCATGAGGAGTTTATTATTGCACCCCCCCCGCCTCCCGTTTATTATTGTGCTAATCTCGTGCTGACCGGACTGATAATACAATGAATAACACCGTCATGACTGGCTGTGAAACTGCATAGCAACAAAAAGGGCCGTATCAACACCCATAAAAAGAATTTAGGAGGAAATACAAAGAAAGAAATATTTTTGTGTCCGACTATTTATACTATACAAATAAAAAGAAAACATAAAATTGCATTGCAGAATATCTTTACAAATGCATCATACAAAAAGCCTTCCGATAAAAGTTGCCCCGTGTTATTAGGGTTCTCAAACACAAGAAAGTATCGCAAAGTTATAGTAACGGTATAGTAAAAGGACTCGTTGAGCAGCATCACCCAGCTGACACCTAGCGGCCACTGAACGTTACTTCACTGGAAAAATAATTAAATTGTAATGAAATGAGGATAAAAAAAATAAATTAAAAAAAGCAGATTTTTGCGTTCTGGAAATGAGGGGGAAAGACTTGTTCATTATCAACTTTAGATGGATTTTATCTCAATTTGGTGGCCCAATTTTCAAGTGTAAACCGTCATCCTTAATTCACTCGACTGAATGGGTGAGCAGAGTGTAAAGGGTTAATAATATTAAGGAACAAGGAGTAGAAAAGGTGCTCGGAGGTTCAAAAAAAGGAAAACACAAGTTGACAATACATAACATGCACACTTGTGGGTCCAAAGATGATGGAACACAAATGTCAAGAGCATCAAAGCTTAGAAACACAAATGTGCCGATAGTGAACTTTTGAATAGTTCTTGCATGAGAAGCAGTCACAAGGTTCATCTCTGCAGGAGGTCTTGATGTGTTGGTTTGTGAGGTCAGATGATTCCTCTTTATTTGCAGCCCCCCTTGTCAATATTCCCCCTCCTCCCAGGGGTCCGCAGGTTCTGGTAGAGAGAGTCTTCCTTCGGATGGGGGGATGGCTGGCCATGGGTGTTTGCATAGATCGGCTGGTCTGCTCCATTCAGAGTGGAGGACAGAAAAAAATGTCATCATTCTTCAAATGACTTATTGTTTTTTGAATTTGCACGTCGGCTTTTTGCTATCTCCTCATCAGTTTTCACGCTCTTGGATAAAGAAATTCGATTCAAATTAGATTATGGGAGAAAAATAGTTAAGAAAGGAAAATTAAAGAAAGAAAAAATATCTAAGAAAGTGTTGACTTTCTGTTATATGGTTTGTTATTGTCATGCAAAGGGTTTGAAAAGATGAATAGGAGTCAGTCCAATAAGAGGCAGCAACAGTTTCTCAAAATCAAGGAAAGAAAATAAAAGAGATAAATTGGCCCACTAATAAAATTAGAGCAGCACCACCTCCATGATGCTACTCTCCAATGTACTAATGAAAGAATGTATTTTCAAAGTGAAACTGTTCCTAGTAAGAACTAGATTAGGGTGAAAATGAGGTTGACATGAATCGTCAGGTGGAAAAAAGAACAGGGCAATGAATTTAAGTCAATAAAAGATGGTCAGTGAGGCAGTTGTTGGTGTTTCTGCAGCTTTTGTTTTGTCACGTCTGCATAACATAGGTCATTGCTGTTGATTGTCATCAGTTTTATTGCCGCCTCACAGAGCCTTATTTGCAGGCTGCAAGATCAAAGTTGTTTTTGTATGCAGCCTCCTTGAGACGAGACTTTTGGTCCAAATTGAGTTCACGCTGCACAGGGGAGGGTGCTCAGTCCAGCACTGACATCTCATGTCTCACTGCGCAGTGTTAAACCACACAAACCACTGGCTCACTCACTGAGTTTTCAGAACTAACGAGGAGTTAGCTGGAAACCTGCGTTCAAGGGCGACTCGACTTCCCCAACAGGCTTGCTCTTCCTCAGCCAAAACAGGCACTGAAACAGCTCTTTTAGATTCTCCTTTTTAAAGGGAGTCCATGCAAATGAATGAGTCACCAGCATTGTTTGTATTTTTATAACTACTTTTTGAAAGGCCACTTCAAAACATTATTCCTGTTGCCTGAAGAGGACACAGAGTTCACGTTCATGCTGCTGTTTTGTTGTGTCATTGGATCTCAGATCGCGGTTAAAACAAGAGAAGAAAACAACGTGTACCTTCGTTTCTGTGGCATCCTCGACACTTCAGCAGACATACGACCAGCAGGACAACCAGCAAGGCAGTCGTGCCACCCAAAATAATCCACACCCACCAGTCGAAAGGCCCGCTGGGGCTGTTTTCCTGAACTGTATGGAAAAAACAAACTTGGTTCAAGACATTGTGGGCGCACACGACAATCCCCAGGAAAGCAAACGTGAGAAAACGTAGATTAAACGATGCACATACAGTTTCCTCTTGTTGCATGATGCTTGTTTAAAATTAGGCACCTTTATGTGGTTCATTGCTAGCTCAGTTTTGAGAAACACACACACGAGCACACACACACACACACACACACACACACACACACACACACACACACACACACACACACACACA
>JASSRZ010000055.1:14887024-14897656 GCA_032164315.1 Malacoctenus gilli | reverse complement strand
GTGGGTGTGTGGGGGGGGTGTGGGTATGTGTGTGTGTGGAATAACAAGGAATTCCCACAGTTAATCTGTTTTCTCCATACGAAAAGATGTTTATTTTTCCCTTTTCTGAAATACTGAGCAAGTCATGGACAATTACAGGCTGAAAACGAGCGCCTGTGTCAAGAACAAGCTACATCACAAGAGACTGCACCAGCTGCTTCCACCAGTGCATCTTCTAATGGTAACCCACCATCTTCTACTTCAACAGGGGTTCCTCCCAGTAAGCGAATCCTCTGCATCCCTCGAACGCAGATGCCCTGTCTTTAGAGGCAACACCGGTATTGGTATCGTTGACTGGGTTGAAGTACGATGCAGCATGCGTGGTAGACATCTGTCTCCCTTAGGTATGGCTTATTTTGTTTATGATCACCTGGAGGGTGAGGCGAAAGAAGAGATATCGGTCTCAAGCTGATCGAGAGGATGTTGAGCGTATTTTTACTACACTCCATGAACTTTATGGTAGTTCAAAATCATGTGTAGCCCTCCAAGAAGATTTCTTTTCCAGGAAACGTCTTGACGGTGAATCTCTCCAGGACTACTCCCATGCTCTGTTCTGTTTAATGGAAAAGGTGGTAAAGCGCACCCCAGGTGGCCAGGCAAGCTCGGCTGCGCTGCTAAGAGATCAGTTTGTAGAACATGCCCGTGATCCCGCGTTGTGTCGCAAACTAAAACCGTTTGGTGCACCAGCAATCAAATTGCACCCTCCTTGATGTAGGACAAGAAGCCATCAGGTGGGAACGGGAGGGTCAGTCAGCAGAGATGAGGGGAAAGACTCAGTCAGTGCCATCATTTTGTGCCATGCGGCATTCGCAGGACACTGGGTTGGAGGCCCCACCTGCTGTTAAGGTGCAGCATGACATGACAGAATTAAAGGAAATGTTGAGGAAATGGCAAGAGCACCTTAATCAACTTTCCCAACATGTATTGCAGTTGCACAATCCCCCCCAGACACCCCCAGTTTAACTCACGCGCTTCAGTCGTGTGTAGACGTTGCCATCAACAAGGTCATTTTGCTAAAAATTGCAACCAACAGTGCGTTGAGGCAGCACAGCCTACTATTACCCCCCTTGTTGGGGGCAGTTTTTGCCAGTCGCAAGTGGAAGACCAACACCTTCTGTTTTTTTCAGAGCCACAGCTCAGAAGGGGGTTCTTTTGGCTCAGAAGATTCCAATCCAAACCGTGGTGACAATGTTTCAAACCTGGTAGCACAGTGCCCGACAATTAAGATAACTCTGGACGGGGTGGAGTTAAAGTGCTTGTTGGACACGGGGTCTATGGTTTCCACCATCTCGGAGAGCTTCTTTAACCAGCATTTTCAAGGTAATCTCAACTTGTGTCATTGGCTCGTGCTTCGTGCTGCTAATGGGTTAAAAATACTTTATATAGGTTACTTGGAGGCTTATGTGGAGGTGCTGGGTAAGATGATCCCCAAGCGAGGGGTATTGGTTGTCAAAGACTCCCCCTCAAATTTGCCTCAAGTCACCATTCCAGCGGTATTGGGTATGAATGTCATCAGAATGTTACAGGAACTCTTTCAACAGCATGGTGTTGCACTCTTTGATCTGCCCTTTGTTGGTAAAGCTTCTCCATGTATTCCAACGCTGCCACGAGGCCCACAGTGAATCACGGTCTCCAAAAATGGGAACGGTGTGAGTGAAGGGGCGACGGTCACTGTGCATTCCTGTGGGGTCTGTGACAGTAGTTGCAACCACTTGTCCCCAGGGTGTTTTTGGTTCCCCTGGCTTGGGTCTCTTTGAGACCCTCATTAATAAGTGTATGCTTTCATCAGGTGTGCTTGTGTCCCCTGCCATAGTCGGCACGAGGAGAGGAACGGCTTACATTCCAGGAGTTAATGTCGGTACCTATGATGCAACTCTTCATCCTTGCACACTTTTAGGAACCTTGAGCCCAGCTGAGAGAGAGTCTCCTGAAAGACATTACAGAGGTGGCAGTCAGCCCCAAAAGCCAGGTGAGAGCCACTCTGTCTTCCCAGGTTAGCTCAGAGGCCCCATTGAGCAATCCCATGCAAATGTTAGAATTTTCAGCTCTCCACACCTCAGAACAGAATAAGGTTAGGTCCCTTCTTAAGCAGTACCAGACAGTATTTTCTGCCCATGACGGAGATCTAGGGTGCACTAACCTAACTGAGCATGGGATCCCTCTGTTAGATGAGACGCCTGTCTGTCAGAGATTTCGGAGAATACCCCCCTCAGAGTATGAGGTAGTGAAATTTCATATGAGACAGTTGTTGGACAGCCAGGTAATCCGAGAGAGCAGCAGCCCCTTCGCCTCCCCCATTGTTGTTGTGAGGAAGAAGGATAGCAGTATTCGCCTTTGTGTTGATTATTGACAGCTCAACAGCAAGACTCACCGTGATGCCTTTCCCCCTGCCATGGATCGAGGAATCTCTGGATGCACTGTCAGGAGCAAAATGGGTTTTCAACAATGGACGTGGCCAGTGGATATAATCACGTGCCTGTTGCAGAAAAAGACAAACAGAAAACAGCTTTTTGCACCCCATCCGGGCTGTTTGAGTTCAACCGAATGCTATTTGGCCTTTGTAATGCACCCAGTACTTTTCAGAGACTGATGGAGAGGATGTTTGGTGCCCAACATTGTCAATCTTTGCTGCTATACTTGGATGATGTCATCGTATTCTCCTCAGTAGATGAACACCTGGATCGCCTTGGGGCTGTGATGAACAAATTACAACAGGACGGTTTGAAAGTGAAATTACAGAAGTGCGCATTTTTCTGACAGGAGGTAAAGTACCTCGGCCATGTTATTTCCAAAGATGGTGTTACTACAGACCCTGATAAAATCTCTGCTGTGACTAACTGGGCTTCTCCAACAACTGTCTCTGAGCTGCGGTTCTTTTTAGGGTTTGCCAGCTACTATCGGTGGTTTCTTTGCCGTTTATTCTGGAAATTCATGCCAGCTACAGTGGCCTTGGGGCCGTTCTTTCCCAGGAGAAAGAGGGAAGGAGAAGACCCGTAGCTTATGCCAGTCGTGGTTTAGCACCAACCGAAAGAAATATGACAAACTACAGTTCGATGAAGCTTGAATTTTTGGCCCTTAAGTGGGCTATGACGGAGAAATTTAGAGATTACTTGCTGGGCCAACAGTGTATCGTTTGGTGTATCCCCTCCGTCATCTGGAAACTGCAAAGCTGGGAGCAACTGAGCAGCGCTGGGCAGCCCAGCTGGCTGCATTCGACTATACTATTCGTTACCGATCTGGCAGAGCCAATGTTAATGCTGATGCTTTCTCACGAAGGTACCCAGTGGGACCCCAGGAGGCCCCAGAGCTGCCCCAACCGGGGACACCCTTTCCCCAGACACTGCAACTTCCTGAGGCTCAAGACGCACACCAACAGGTAGTTGAAGCTGCCATTTCAGTCCTCCCATCTTGTTCGGCTACTGACCTGTCAACTTTACAAACAACGGATCTAATAATTGGAACTTTTTTGGACTTCTGGAATAGACAAAGACGCCCAGATAGGGCCGAAAGAGCAACCCTGTCTCTACAGGTAGTGGAGCTGTGCCACCAGTGGGATCGAATCGTTGTAAAGAATGGCCTGCTTCATCGTCGTATTCAGCAGGAGGATGGAGAAGAAGATACTGATCAACTGCTCTTGCCAGTGGCTCTCACGGAAGAGGTGTTATGACAGTTACACGAGAGTCAAGGTCACCAGGGGGTGGAGAGGACTACAGAGCTGGTTTGAGAGGTGCTACTGGCCCCATATGTACAAGGAGATAAAGGAATGGTGCCAGTAGTGTCAGCGATGCACCCTTGCCAAGGTGACCTGCCCTCGTCGGAAAGCACCCATGGGTCACCTTCTTGCTGCAAAATCTAAAACCACCATCCATCAGTCCACAAGAGAGACACCTTATTTTCTGATGTTTGGGCAGGAGCCATATCTTGTCGATTTTCTCTAATGAAGAGTTCCAGAACTTGCTCTGGGGCGGGTCGAGGATTGGATCTGGGAGCATCAGCAAAGGCTTCAGGTGGCTTACAACGGCGTCTGTGAGCGGTTAAGAAAAGCAGCATAAGACATGAAAGCAAAGTAAGACATGATGCCGGAGTTAATGCCAGTGATCTGTCAGAACAACAATTGGTCTACTTGAGACTGTAACAGAAGGGGCAGGTGCAAAATTCATGATTTTTGGAGCCCAACAATCTATGTGGTGGTGAAAACCCCCAGTGGGGGAGGCTCAGTGTATACTGTGACACAAGTGGACAACCCTCAGATTGAACCTGTTCCCCCTAACATGTCCCCTTTGGAACCTCCTAGAACTGAGCAGGAGCAGTGTGATAATGTTCCAGAAGAGGCACGTGATGACATCTTTGTGGTGACCAGAGGCCACGGCGATACTGCCCCGAGGACACCAGAACTTCAGGCGCCCCCCAGCATCATTATTAACTCTTTGAGTTTGCCCTCGACAGTCTCCCCGGCCCAGGAACCCAGGGCCCTTAAGAGAACCTCACGAGTAAGAGCAGGCTGCCATGCAAACCCTCATCATCTCCCGGAATCTGCATGGGGCCAGTTGAGTGGGGCTGCTGTCTCTCGGGTGCCTGCGATTAGTAATGCGACGACTGCTTATTTTAGGCCTTGGAATTAGTAGTCAGTAGTCAGTAGCATATCGACGGGCTGCCGATTTTATTTTAAAAAATAAATAAATGAAGTGGGGGTGGATTGTAGAAGGGGCCCTTTAAAAACGGGCCACTCCTTTCCTTTTTTTTCATGCCCCTGATTACCTTCCGCTGGACCTGTTGACCAGTATGGCTGTGAGCCAGCGCCATATAAGGAAAACCCTGCTGAGTTAATTGAGGGCCCTCCCCTCTCCAGCAGTATAAAGGCTGTGCAGGTTCCACACTGAGCAGAAGGCTAAATCACTGTGGAACCTGCATATCCACCTGATCTGTGGGAGTGACTTGGTGTTTTCCCCTACCAGAGGTATGTTCTTGGTTTGGGAGTTTGTTGTGCCTACAGTTTCCCCTATTTAACTTGTGTTTTCCAACTCTAGGTATAGATATCCCGGATAAAGGCGTGTATGACTGGTAAACTCCTCCTGCAGAGGTGGCTGGGTTGCATGACGGATCATCAGGAGATCCTAGTTGTGAACCTGAGGAATTCTGTTGCTGTTTTGCCCCTTTTATTTATTTTTAGCCTTACTCTGGTTTTAGGCGTTCAGCTCCTATTAGGTTTGCCTTTGTCCTCCTGTGCATAGGTTTCTTCAAACCCTTGTGTTTTATTGTGTGTTTATATTAAGACTCCATTGAGGTTGAAGTCTGTGAGACGAACCCACTGTCCAGTGTTCATGCTGCCTCTGTGTCTGCTGTGTTATTAGCTCCTGTCCTAGACTGTACCGTGGTAGGTGCCGGTGGGTGGTGTTACACTTGCATGCAGATAAGTATTACACTGCACTCTGGTCTGTCTGTCTGTCTCTGTCTCTGCCAGCAGGATCACTGGGTGACCTTAAATAGAAAAGCCTCCATCTAGTCTCCCATCGTTCAGTCGGTCTGGTTGATTACCCAACTTTTTTTCTTTTTTTTTCGCAGCAAGGTAATCAGAGCCAGCATAACATGGAAGAATTGTCTCGATGTTTGAATTGTTGAATGTAAAATTGTATTACTTTCTCAAACTTGGAAGCCACGTCTTTCAATCACCTTTTATTTGTGAATGTGCCTGTACTACAACTATTGGCCTGGCCCATGAAGAGCCTTGTACAGTAGTACAGGTCACACATACCTGCTGAAACAAAAAATTACCAGCAATCATAAAGTGAGATATTTTGTTTATGCCATTATTGTCACATTAAAGGTTAATCAAGATTTTCATTGAAAATCTACAACATCAGTCTACAAACCCTGAGCAAATGGTTCTTTGCAACATGAATATTTTGTCCAAATTTTCCAAAACATTTATAAACTCCAGGTCAAACACATTTTTCTTCAACAAAAAAATAATAAAATTCAAACTTTTAAATGTGATCTATCGAAAAAAAAAATATATATATCTTTGTTCCGACCGCGCTGGAATGCATTGTCACACACAAACACATGCACGTTCACGAGCGCACCCACCGAGCAGGAACTCCACTACCCAGAATCCTTTTCTGACGCATGCGCGTCACGCACCACGGCCCAAAGGCGTTGGTGTCCGTCCGAAGATGCGTCGCAGCCTGGCAGCATCAGCACCACCTTCGCCGTGTTATTAAACCTTCAGAAAGACCGCCTGCGGGGGCCGGAGGAGGCACAGCGGCGGAGTTTGCAGTTGCTGTAGCGGCGCCGGAGCGTCTGTGCGGCAGAATGGGGGACCAGAAGGTGAGCGGGAGTCCGGGGAACAGGTGTTTTTGATGGGGGGAGCCTTTTCAGGGCGTAGTGTACAAAGGGAGGAGGGGAGGGGGGGAGGCTGTGAGCGGTCAGAGTTTGTGCCTGCTGCCGGGACTTCGTGCACATCCGCGGCGGGGTTAAGTTTAGCTCTTTGTCCGGGCGGAGGTTGAGGTTTATCGGCAGCTCTCTCCTCGACGGCTCGGTGTGACGCTGGCGGACGGCGGGCCTCGGCTCAGCTCCTCTCGCATCAACAAACATTAGACGGCCCTTCAGTACGAATGAATGAGCTTCTTCATTGTAGCCAGAGTGAGAGCAGAGGAGCAGCAGTCCAAGCGGGGGACTCGTCGGATCAGGACAATAGTGTGTCCGGTCCTTTGAAGGTGGCGAGTAATGAATGCGAGACTGCATTATTAATTTATGAATGCACATCCTTCCGGCCGTGAAGTGTCCTCTGTCGTCCTCCTCCGCCTCCTCCCTTTTGCCTTGGTGATACCTCCCCTCTCCAATGCCCTCTGAGGTTAACACCTCAAACCCGGGGGGCTGCTGGGCTCCAGCCAGAGGAGGCTCTTCAGAGGGACTGGGAGTGTTTAGGGGGCAGATTAACACGCAGCTCTCTCGTCCACAGTCTGCAACAGATCATGTTTTCCTTCCCCAGGAGTCGCTGCGTAAAATCACCCACACCCTGGCTACCAAGAATGAGGAGATCTCAAACTTCGTCTGCACCCTCAAGCAGAGTCTGGAAAACCTGGAGGTACACACACCCGTCCGAAGGTCCTTTTGATCCAGATCACACAAAGTCCATCTTGATTTTTTTTCTGTGTGTGTTATATGCAGAGTGAAAGCTGAGCTTGCTGTGTGTGTTTTTTTGGCTGCAGGCAAACTCCAACCGAGTGCAGGGGGACCTGGAGTCTGAGTTCACCTCCCTGCACACCATCCTGGATGAGATGAAGGAGAACATGGTGACCCGCATCAAACAGGAGCGAGCCAGCCGCACGTATGAGCTGCAGGTGAGTGCTGCTGTGTCTGTGTACACACCCAAACAGTTACAGAGTACAACATTAGTAGAACACTAGAAAAAAATGATTTATATATATGAGACTGATATATGAGATTTGGTCAAAAATCATTCTGAGCAGGATATAAACAACACGTAAAAAGAAATTCTGAGAAATTAGTTGTAAAAACAAGGTGCTAACAGTCTAATCATTATAAATAAACATATTTTTTGTCATTGTATTTTACTGAGGCACTATTGTCTCTCAATTCAGAGTTCCTGCATGAAATTGTGATTTATCATGAACTTAATCCATCCTCTGCCTTAAACTCCATCCCGATCTCTTGACCAGGATGCCCTGACGTCTCCACAGTAAAACCACAGATGATGCAGCAGTGCCTTCGAGTGAAAATCAATGCTTATTTCTTTACAACAAAACACTTCATGTGTGTTTGCCCACACAGTAACCAGAAAGTCACATTGTGTAATCAGAGGAGAGTGGTGAGAGTTTCACAGCGTGACAGTAAACTGAGTGGACTGTCAAAAGGACTAAGTTTGCACTTGGATGATGTCCATGGAAGACCAGTAGAGACGGAGATGATATATCAGGTGTTAATTAACTTGTACGATCATATTCAATGATATTTAGAGCATCTTCTGAAAACAACTTCCATGTTTGTTGCTTCAAATCACATTTCAGAAATTGAAACCCGTCACGTCATCTTGAGTCCCTGATGGGATCTGTTTACATTGCTCCTCTCCAGCGTTTGTTTCCACCTCGGCCCACTTACATAAGGTGACATGCTTTGAAATTATTCCCAGGTCAACAACCGTGTAGCGCTCTGCCTCAGGATGCAGCCATGACTCTCAAATGATGCAGCTCCCTCCATAGCTTCTGTAGGACACACAACGATGCCATTATGCTCAGCACGGCTGTGTGAGAGTTTGCAGATGCACTCCAGTTCACTGTGTGGTGGTGACTTTTTATTTTTTCTCTCCAGAGTCAGCTGAGCGCCTGCTCCAAAGCCCTGGAGAGTTCAGAGGAGCTGCTGGAGCTGGCCAACCAGACGCTCTGCTCCTCCGAGACCGACGGCTTCACGCAGGTATCGGAAGGACACCCAGCTGTGCTGCCACACTCCTCCCATACTCACTGGAAACAGCTGGATTTTATAAGATAGGCTGTTGAAACCATTTCGAGTTCAGAACAATAACCTAGAAATAACAAGAAATCCAAAACGCTCTCTTCATTTCAGTCCTAAACATGTGCGTACATCCAAAAACATGAGTGTTTACTGAACATTTTCTTAATTAAAAAAAAAAAGAAGTTTATTCTGGTTGTGTCTGTACCAAACTAGAGAAGCCTGTGATTCCTCAGCTTGTTTTCACAAACTCACTCCAACAATGTGGAAATGACGTTAATATTTCACGAGCGAAATGCTTGATCGCATTGTATTGGAAAATAATGTGGTAACCAGCTGTTTCAGTCTTGTTCCCACCTCGGCCCACTTACATAAGCTATCACGGTTTGAAATTATTCCCAGGTCAACCATGTTGACCAGTCTTGTTATGCCTCCTAACAGTAATAGTAATTACTGTGAAAAACATTTTTTGTTATTGTACACTTTCTGCGTGCCAGTTTTTGGCCCCCACGCCACATGTTGGACAATGCAGTCATAAGGACTTAAGGGCTAATGGTTCGTTTCAGTGTGCACATCTGCCAGCTAATCCCTCCTTGTGGTGTCATACAAGCAAATGTTGCAACGCAACCACCGGCAACCTTTTTTGTGTTACATGGCAACACGTTGAGCTACAACTTAGATGTGTCTCTGCTCCGTATCCCCCCCCCCCTCTGTCTCTCTCTTTCTCTCTCTCTCTCTCTCTCTCTCTCTCTCTCTCTCTGCCTCTCTTTTTTTTTTACCCCACCCTCTCTGCTTCTCCTTTCCAGGCGGCCAAAGACATTAAGGATAGGTATAGTACTCAGCCATCCACTGCTTTCCCCTTTTTGTCCTCCCATCATCCAGTGAGACATCTCATACCGTAGCATGCATGCATTCAGACATGTAGCCACCACACCCATTTCATAGACAATAAACACCATGGAGAAGTCCCCCCCATCCTCTTGGCTCTGTACCATCCTGTGTCAGCCCCTCCTCTGGTTGAATGCTGCTCCCTCTACAGTTCGCCTTCTAAATGAGTGATGAGTGCAGTGGTGGGAACTGGAAAGTAGTTGAAAGCCTTGTTCTTAGTGGTCAGTGCTAGAGTCACCTGTTTGCTCCCCTCCTCTCCCTCCCTCCCTCCTTCTCTCTCTGGTTCAGTTCAATAATGCAGCGTGCTTATTTCCACCCCACGTTCGTCCGTGTTTGTGTGCGTTTGTGTTGTCTCTTTGTGCACAGCGTGACCATGGCTCCAGCCTTTCGCCTCTCGCTGAAGGCGAAAGCCAGCGACAACATGAGTCACCTGATGGTGGATTTCAGCCAGGAGAGGAAGATGCTGCAGCTTCTCAAGTTTCTTCCAGGTTTGCACCATTTTCTCTCAAAGAAGCCAAACAATTGTTGACCCATTTTCTGCTGTGCTCAAGCTGCATTTGTAATGTTTGTTCATAACTTCAGCTATTACTTACAGAGTCCAGTTATACAGTTTACATTTGTAGTGATTCTCAAAGTAAGCCCAAGAAAATTCATTAGGTTGTATCAATATTTTACCAGAGTTGACATACTAGTTACCAGTGCATCTCCTTCTAGAACTCCTTATCCAGTGATCCATAAAACAATACAAATGCTGGTCTGAATTGTCTCACACAAGTAACAGGAGCCCATCAGTAGACAGCTTGTGAGATTTAGTGTTTGCTCTGTTAGTTGCTTAGTAATTATTAGTTTATGTTTGAAGGTAAGTCATGTACCGTAAATGAAAGCGTGGGTGTAGTAACTATGTGGAAGCATTTATGTCTTGAACCTGTAACAGTGTCTCAAATGTCCTGACATTAAATCCCGCCCCCCCACAAACACAAACACACACAGACACACACAGTGTCATGTGTCAACACACAGAGGGAGTCGCATTTAAATGTGATCTGTGTTTACAACTAAGTGATCTAGGACAATAGTTACAATCACTGTACTTCAGAGTCTCCATGCCAATCTGGTCCTTTTTCACATCTCTGCATTTTTTGCACTGATGACTCAAATTCTTATGTGTAAATGTGAAAGCTCCCCCCCCCCAACACACACACACACACACACACACACACACACACACACACACAC
>JASSRZ010000055.1:14857615-14877901 GCA_032164315.1 Malacoctenus gilli | reverse complement strand
TGTGTGTGTGTGTGTGTGTGTGTGTGTGTGTGTGTGTCTGTGTCTGTGTCTGTGTCTGTGTGTCTGTGTGTCTGTGTCTGTGTGTCTGCGTGTGTGCAAATAATAATATCGGAGGCCCACATGACACCTGCTGTGCCCGTTTCATTCACTGATCTACCAGTAAGCACCATCCTTCATCACAGAGGGCAGAAAAGCAGTCAGACTGGTTACAGACGAGGAAGCATTGCAGAAAAACTGAAGTCAAAGCTCACCTGAATTTTTGAGAAATCATAAAGTAGAAGGCAGCTCCACCCCCCCCTCCCCCCATGACACATTAGATACAAGTGACTCAGTGTAGATTACAATTATTTTGCAGCCCCAATGCAGCATTCATAAACAAAGAAAACAATAAAATTAACCAGACCTGAGGGCAGGTAAACAGCGAGTCTGCTTTCAAATCAACAGGTTCAAGGACCATAAAGAAACCAATTATTTAAGCTGCTCTGGGTCAAAAACAAACACTCAGACTTTGACAAAAGATAGAAACAGTGACATTTTACTGCTGCACTTCCCAAACTTTTTACACCAAGCACCACCTCAGACCATATTTAGCTCCCCAACTTCCACCTTGACTACTGATCTTAAAGCAATGTTGCAGGAAGCCTGAGTTTTAGGTACATTTGTGTGGACAGTTTAATAATAAGGTTTACATAAACTTAAAAGAAACATATAGATTTTATTGTAATAAAATTTTCAAATGAATTGAATTAAATTTGATTCAGCGTTACCTTGGTGTAACACTAATGGGAGCACAAATGCAGCACTTTGACCAAACTTTGCAGCACGAATTGAAATTATTCCAGAAAAAAATAACATATGTTCATTGTGATAGAAACAATTGAGCCCAACTCTCAACACGTTATTCAGTCTTACATTAAATGAATTGGAATCAAATATTTGAATATTTCGCCAGGACATTATTAGTATATTATCATTATCATTGAGAATATAGGCCCAGTTATCACGGCTGAAGCATTTTAAGTTTACAAAATAAAGGCCTATAAATAATTAAGACGAGGGGAACTGCAGTCTACCTTGTCTTTGAAGGACTTCTTCTCCAAGTAGCCTTCATAGTAACAGGTGGGCAGCTGGTTCCTCTGTCGCTTCGCCATCAGACACTCACTTCAATAAAGTGTCATTGCAGGTGAGCACATAGTCTCACAGGCGAAATGCGGGAGAACTCGTCAGCATTTTCTGATTGGTTCAAAATATAGAGTGGGCGGAGTTTCGTTGGGAAATCGTATCGACAGATGTCAGTAACCTATTTATTGACTCTGACTCAGGTTGGAAACCACCCAGAGCAAAGAAGGCCTGAGGGAGGTTTGCTTATCAGTGTTTCAACACATGGTCACCAACGAAGTGTGGACGATAAATTACTGGGCTGCAAGAAAGAACAACAAAATAGGATCCTGCGCCTGATTAAGCCCCTACGACTTTTTTTTTTTTTTTACAACCTTTTTACACCTGACTGAAATCGCTCAAGACAGTGGAATGAGTTTAATATGGGGGGGGGGGTCTTTGAATAGGACAGGTGATCTGAAACGAGAAGATCGTTGAAAAGTCGAAATAGACCCTTGATAAGGAATGGTACAGATTTACCCAGTGTGTATAAGAATAGTTTTAGTTGTGGTTGTATCCACCCAAAAAACACCTTTATACGGTAACATCAGAACGTAACTGCACACATTAGGAAAGGTGGCGCCCTCTGCTGGCTATGACGGAGCACAGTCACTCACAGTGTGTGGCGGTATTTCATTTGGATGCTAAACCGCGTTGCTTTAGTTGATTGATTATTTTTTTAGTTTTTGGATTGTGTTTGTTTTTGGTATTATTATTTTTCAGGGTTTTTTTTACATTGGTTCATTTGTTTCATTATATTATTTTGTTTGTTTATTATTTTGACTTTTTTGTGGGGTACTTTTGTGTGTGCGTGTGCGTGCGTGCGTATTTTAAATTTGCCACTCCCATGCTTCTTTCCTGCTTGGATGTTATTTAAATTTAGTTTAAATATGTTCATTTTATTCTCTCAGTGTTGTGACCAGAGAAACCACGTGTGGGAGGCCCAGGGACAAACCCTTGGCGCTGTGAGACACAAGGCGTTAACCACTTTACCATAAGTGGTATTCATTTTTTCTATGTCTTATTTAATCTTTTTTTATTCTGCCTCTATTTCTTTTACTTGTATTTTTCGATTCCAATAAGTGCTTTCCACCGCTGCTGCTGAGCATATAGACAGATGTGTTTTAGGCAGGTGCGTGTGTGTCACTTTGGGCCGACGCTGGGTCACGTGACCGCGCGGCACTCGCGCAGCTGCTCCGCCACTCCTGCTCAATGTGCGCATTGTCTGCTGTCGTCTTAGCGCAGCACCCTAGTCCGCAGGGCAGGGACGGATTCCGGCTGTCGGCACCGCGCTCTCTCGGAGGAGGGGACAGGATCAGACCATGGGCAACAGGGACGACGAGTACGACTTTCTCTTCAAAGGTGAGCTGAGCAAACGGCCGGATGGCTGACGTTGGATCACGTTAGCATCTTAGCTCCGCTCGGTGCTTTGATATCTGCTGGTGATGGCAGCTAACTGCAGCTAGCCGACCTGTGTGTATGACTACACATTACGAGTGTGTTCCCGGCTACTTTTGAGCAATAACCTCTTTGTACCCTTATAAAACGGTAACATCGCCTCGTTTTCAACTCCAACCGTGTGTGACAGCTTTGACTGTGAGAATACTGTAAGGGGACTGTAAGTCAGTGCTACCGGCTCGCTGGGCAGACAGACAGATAGAGCAATACGTTTTGCATAATTTAAGGGTCGTCTTGTCATCAAACTGGGGTGGATCCTCCTAGTAGCCGCACTTGAAGATTCGTTTTTCAAGCAGGACACAAACACTGGGCTGTTTCCTTGGGGCTGCCTCACTGGATCAGATAACTGGGATGGAAACAGGAGCTGTCTTTGTGGCAGAACGCCGTTACTGCTGAGGAGTAAACCTGTCACCTGGAAGGGGGAAGAGGACCCCCCCCCCAGGCTTGTTTGTATTGACGGGCGTCTGTACCAGGTGTTTCCATGTACTCTCATACTTTTGTGACTGGCGCGTCTCTCCATCAATCAGTGTAAGATTTCAGTGGATCACTGGTCACGTGACTTCTACTGAATAATTCATTATCCTGAGTTTGTTGTTGGCTCTCAAACATGACTGTCATTCAAAAAAAAAACAAAACAACAAAACCTAAATAAATCAACCTGTTCTGTTTTAGTCTCAATTGTTAATTGATGAAGTCTGATTTCTCTTGAAACAACTGTCAGATCTGCACTTTTGTCCCTCACCAAGTTGATTTGTTGTTGTTTTTTTTATATAAAGGTTGAAGCAGAATTTTGGGAATGAAGCTTTTTTCATTTATCTAGCACATACATGCCCTGGTTCAATGTGGCTTCAGGAGGTTGTGAGATTGTGATGACTCGTCCCAGCGTCACGGGAACAGAGGCCTTGAGAAACTGTTGAGTCAAATTCCCAGCAAGCGGCGTGTTGGCAGCCTCTTCCTGTCTGGCTCTCAGCAGGGCCAATGCCGCTCGGCGACTTCTATGCGCTGATAGGAAGCTGCTCTTCAGCACTTTCACTCTAGTTCAAGACTCCCGACTACAGCTATCATATGTGGAACCCCCAAGGCTAAATAATCACCCAGTCAGCTGAGTCACTTACATGAGTCACTCGCTTTACATTAAGTCTCTATTAAAGCGTGAAGTGTGCCCTGGTCCCAATGTTGACTCTCGGATGTGTGTACATTTACAGTCACTGTGTAATTTTCTGCTTCCAGTTGTTCTCATCGGAGACTCTGGCGTGGGGAAGAGCAACCTGCTCTCGCGATTCACGAGGAACGAGTTCAACCTGGAGAGCAAGAGCACCATCGGTGTGGAGTTTGCCACTCGCAGCATCCAGGTGGACGGCAAGACGATAAAAGCGCAAATCTGGGACACGGCTGGGCAGGAGCGCTACAGAGCCATCACCTCTGCGTGAGTAGTGTTGTGTCGGATGCAGTGTATATCTCTCTACATTTCTTTTTTTCTACTCGCAGCATTCACGATTTGTTCATATGTTTTTAGACATAAATGACCGATTCTGTTTCTGACAGAAGGTTTTTCTCTCCTTTCATTGTCGTCAGGTATTATCGGGGAGCGGTCGGCGCTCTCTTAGTGTACGACATCGCCAAGCACCTGACGTATGAGAATGTGGAGCGCTGGCTGAAGGAGCTGAGGGACCACGCAGACAACAACATTGTCATCATGCTGGTGGGAAACAAGAGCGACCTGCGCCACCTCAGGGCCGTGCCCACCGACGAAGCCCGAGCCTTCGCAGGTAAATCTTGGTCAGGAAGTCGGAATATTGCCCGCACCAATGGTTCCCATGATTAAAATGTTTCCATCTTTTCCCCCCACAACAGAGAAAAACACCCTCTCTTTCATTGAAACATCAGCGTTGGACTCTACAAACGTTGAGGAGGCATTTAAGAACATTTTAACAGGTAAAGAGGCTTTTTTAAGACAATAGATTCTGAAAAGCAAACAGGTTTAAGGTTCAAGGCTGCTCTGAGACCACCGAGTGCGGCAGCTGTCACGAGTTTCTCTGATCTACATGCTGCTAAAGGACACTGCAGTCCAAGAAGCAGCCTGGGCATCCTGAGTGCTGCTGTCCTGGGTTGAATGCAGGCAGCAGCGCCATGAAATGCTGCTGTCAACTACAACAACAACGTGTCCAGAAGGAATAATTTTTATTCTCGTGTTTTTTTGTGGAAAAAGTCAAAACCAAAAAGTTACTGATACTTATTACTAGTTACTTATCAAATGTGCTGTTGTGGTTCAGATCTAAGTCCCACAATGAAGATTTGAAACTCATCATCCTTGTTTTAACTGAATGATGGCTTCAGAATCCTCACGTTTTCACCTCCTTTGATTTCTTCTTTCTTACTCAGAAATCTACCGCATTGTGTCACAGAAGCAGATAGCGGACAGATCTGCACATGACGAGTCTCCGGGCAACAACGTGGTGGACATCAGCGTCCCACCAACCACCGACGGGCAGAAGGGCAGCAAACTGCAGTGTTGCCAGAGCCTGTGACGCTCGGCTTGGCGAGCGCACCTCCTCCCCCCTCACGTTCACCTTGCCATCACATCCACTGTGCACTTTCTCGTCCCCTTTGCTCTGCTCACGGCCAACTCCTCTCATCACTTTCCACCTTTTTTTTCTACCTTTCATCCTGTTTTATATAGTACTTTTGAAGTCACTCGTGCTCTTCTCTTCTGTCATGAAAGAAAACTTTCAGGAGCCTTTATGTCTCAGTCAGCGGAGTTGTTTGTGGATCCCATCTGAGGGATCCTGTGATGCGGGGAGCAAAGGCAGTCAAAGGCCCACTGACTAGCTGCAGTGCCCGACGGGGAGGTCGTGGAAGCCATTTCAAAGGTTACCACTAGATGGTGCTGTGTAAATAAACTCCAGACGAAAAGACACTACGACCTGGTGAAGCAGTATTGAGTGTGACAGTGTGGTTCTCAACTCCTTCCATCAGCGACATAACCATGCCAAAAAAACAAATGCTCATGATGTATTAATTGGAGAAGATTCAGCTTAGGTTGTCATTGTTTTACTCTCAGTTGAATAACTGTGTGGATTTACAATAAAACTCTTGACTGAACTGGTCTCGAACTGTTATTAAAATAAAATGGGAAAGCAGGAGCTTTCATAATGAAAACATATAACAGGTGGTCTCTGGATCCTACAAAAACATCCTATTCTGTTTTTCACACCCTCAGTGCTGGCAGAGCCTCAGGCTCCTGATCTCATCTGGGAAACCCAGAAGGACCTGGATTTGGGAGTGAAAAATGCCTCGTTAATGTGAATAATTTGATCATTTTGGACGGAATGTGCTACAAATAAAATCAGATTCACTGTCAAGTATGAAAAACAACTCAGAAGTAGTAAACAATGCTTTACTCATCCATGTATGGAGATAAAACATGATGGCAGTTTTCTAAGAGAGCAGAGACTATTCACATAGGCAGCATTTGGAATATTTTAAATGCCTTTTGTTTTTTTTCTAACTAAGCTGCTTATGCAGAATTTAAAGGACAGAAAGGAGATTTTGCGACCGTCCATCAGCAAAAAAGGCAGTAAAACAATTATTTTCGTTTGTGACTCGGGATTAGTGAGCTCATGAAGCTGTGAACCAAAACATGACATCCTGATTGGACTAAGAGGATGATCTGTGAGCAGCCTGATCAGACGCATCAGGAGGATCCAAAACAGCACTCAGAGCAGCGGGTCTGTCTGAAGATGTAGCATTAAAAAACCCTGTAAATAAACAGAATCGGAGTCGGTGTTTGCTGGCAAGTCTGTTTTCCAGAAGTGTTTTGCTTCACTGTCATGTTCTGGCAAATTAACCATCAAAAAGGGGTCCACAGGGAGGCAGTCTGGGGGATTGTAAAGAAACGATGGGAGCTCCATCTTTGCACTGATGAAACAAACACAGAGATTACAGTGACAATATGTTTCAATAAAAAGTTCACTCAGAACTCATGATTCTGTTTTTGTTGGATTTGCAAACAATTCTTGACTGATTGCAGGCACTAGGACATCTTCCTTCAGTTTATTTTTTCCACGGCACACCTTCAACTCTGGCGCATTCAAACTCATGAATACTGAAGAATTAGAACATAAATTACATAATGATACCACACAACAGAGTTAAAAGGTCACAAAGAAGCTAAAATACAAGATAAGTATAATCTAAATGTTAATTTAGACGAGGAACAACCAGAACAGAATGACCCGAACTCGCCATGTGGATTTGCAAAGTAGATTCTGACAAATGATTAAAGTACCCGAGTTCTTTGGGGAGAACAGAGTGTTTTTCTGTATCTCATGACACCAACAAATTGTTTATCACAGCCTTGTGACCCCTCCAAAAACAGATGATGATGGACTTATTTCTTGCACCTCAGATCTCTGTACATGCTGGAGTTAACCCGCCCCACGTATGACAAACAGTAAACAAACACAGATGATCAACTGACTCATAAGCTTAAAAAGCAGATGAGCCTCTGGGTTCATGGCAGCGTAGCGGGATGTAATCCTTTGTTCTCCAAACGGTTCAAAAACAAGAGAGTGTTGAACTGGGGCAGGATGTAGGACGGCCCCTCCGTGAGCTGAATGAGCCTCAATATGGAAGCAGGAGGCGGTAGGAGGCCAGAGGAGGTGGCGGGAGGCGCACCGACCCTTCGTGAGCCGCCGCTTCCCTGTCAGGCCTCAGTGTTGCAACGTTTCTCTCGCTACGAATCAGCTGGGATTCACCTGGGTCCTCCAACTTCACATCAGCTCGTACACCAGCAGTCCCAAACCCCAGCATGTCGTTTCCCATCAGCAGAGTTCCCTTAAATTGACGCATACTGATAAACCTGATGGGCCAACTTTTTCCGAGACACAAAGTACCTTTCAAAAACACGTTTGCATCATTCTGATTGCACCTCCAGAGTGTTACTACATCAACCCAATTAGCTCTGAGTGTTAAAACTGCAGACCCTCCACATGGACATCCAGCAAAGCATTCCTGAGGCAGGTGGGTTCGTCTCTCAACGGTCCGGCTTAAGTTGCTCTCAGTGGACATTTGGGTCTTTACGTCTCCCTGATAAACTTCGCTGTGGAAAATCCAACATGTGGGAGGGGAGCCAATAACCGTCGGGCCCCGAACCAGAACGAAGAAGACTACAGAAAACCACCATCTGACCTGGAAACTGACGCTGTGTTTCTGCTGCTCTGATTGGCTGTCACCATGACTTATTGCAGACGCTGTACCAAACTGCCTGGACGAAACTCAAACCGCTCCCAAAGCAGTCAGAGGAGCCTCTAGCTCAGTGACACCAAATATCATTAAACCTTCACTGCACACCAGCACTAAAGATCCCTGACTGAGATGTGCTAGTTTCCTCCAATCAGATTTTACACAATTTAGCCTGCTAAAATCTGGTGATTTAACCTCCTCAGCCACATCAGTCAATCAAATGTTGAGTCATTTCTGTTGATGAAGGCTGATTTACCACCTTCACCTTTGACATCCATGTTAGTCCACTTCAATTCACTTCATCTTGTTTCATTCACTTAAACTTGTGCTTCGTGTTTTAGTCTTTTGACAAATTAAAAGACAATTTAAAAAATGTCTGTTAGTTTTTGTGTTGAAATATTGTTCCAATCAAAATCAAATCAATCAAACAGTAACAATGAAAAAGTCAAATCGATTTGATTGAACTGAACGACGTTTCCTAAATTTTATTAATGGCTATTTATAATTTTTTTCTCCATTAAATGGAAGAACAGGATGGTAAAGGGTAAATCTGATCATACAAACAAAAAGGAACATGTGCAAATAAATAATAAAGTCCTTCAACAGGAAATCAAAAGAATTATGCACCACAATGAAAAACATTTGTCAAGCAACTTTGATGGCGTTTTTCCACCCATCTTCATAAATAAAAAGTCCACCTCATTAGGTGCCGAGATCCTCTGTGAGGATACTTCATGTCTGACGTCAGTGGGAAAAGGATCTGTGTTATTATTGAAACCATTCAAAGATTACCTGACAGTAATTGCAGAGGAAACTGTCAATGTACCAACGTGTGAGAGAGCGAGGAAGGCCAAAGCTGAGTCCGTGTCCGTGCACGACAAGGTTGCCAATTCAGTTCTCATCCCTGCTGCGGTCGGCAGTCCACAGGCTGCAGCATTCAGCAGGACAGTCCTGACTAGTGTCAGCCTGTCCATTGAGTGAATTTGACCGAATCCTCCTCCTGTTGTCACCATCACCTGAGGGACCGCTGCTCCTGTGCCCGTCTCTCTGCAGTCGTTTCTGCCATGCTCCTGTGGCATTGTGAAAAAACGTTGATCCTCCCCCAGTTTGAGGACATGTAAACGCCATTCGAATGTGCTCGTTTCTGCACCGACTGATGGAAAAAATTTACAAAATGTTCTGAATGAAAACGAAAAATAAAGTACTGATGAGGGAAAGAGTATAGAACAAAAAAAATGAAGCTTTTTTGGACCTTTTGTGAAGTCTTTCCAGCGGGCATCAATCGCCTGCCCTCACGGTTAAACAACGCCATCAGCCATCTCCAGCCGTTCTCATACTATGCTCTCACTGGCCGACTTTTTGGACAGTTTGCTGGAGAGCAAGGAATGCTGAGATGAATTGGAATCCTTGGCTTGAGGAATGAGCAGACGGACCTTCTGATTGGTTCGTCTCCACTCGGAGTACAGCTGACAGTGGTAGCGGAAGGACACCTGTGGACACAAGAGGAGGAGAAGGAGGAGAGGTCAGGTTACACTTTAACCTTGTAGGGACAAACCAGACTGCATCCCAAAGAGGCCGCATGTCGATGTTTACCAAGGTCCACAGGACGTAGATGGTAAAGAGGGCGATGGTGAGTGCGATCAGGCCCACCGCCTGCAGCCAGCTGCCCAGATGGAGGTGGTCCTGGGCGCCCCTCAGGCACAGCCAGCCGGAGATGGCTGCCAGCGGCGTGATGAACAGGAAGCACACCATGTCGCAGAACAGTGTCCTCTTCTCGTTGCGAGGGCCGGGGTCCTGCAACCACTGTGGGAAAAGAAACCAGGAACAGTGAAACGACGCTGTAGCAGCGAGCAAGCGAGCCGTAGGACTTGAGAAAACACATGTGGCTGCACCGCCGCGAAGAACAAAGGAGGAGGAGGGAGATCGCTGCAGAGACAAAGCGAAGAGCATTGACCTTTGTTACCTCAGTGAGGGGACGCGGCTGGCGCTCGATGCTGAACTCGGTGTGGCAGAGCTCACAGTAGCTGGTGTTGGAGGATGACAGCCACTTCTCCAAGCAGCTCTTGTGCACTGTGCCCAGCGTGCCCGTGCAGTCGCACGGTGAGAGGAGACGCTCGCTGCTGCCTCCTTCATGGCAAATACGGCAGATGGGACCATCGCTGAAGAGGAGGTGCCGCACATTAAGCAATCAATGAAGGATGTTCACAGAGGCTCTCCATTCAGACTGTGCGTTGTTGGATGTGACCGCACGGTCGGCGTGATGGCTCGGCGGTCTCACCTCTGCGAGCCCAACGGTTTGAGCACTGACGACAGCAGCCGCCCATCGATGGCAGTGACCTGAGTGACGTAGAGCGCCTGGCACCTGTCGCCACCTGCCTCCTCCACACTCTTCCACAGGCGAGGGGTGCTGGTGCAGTCACACAGGGAGCCAGGCAGGTGGCAACACCCGCTGGTTGTCATGGTTGCAGCCGTGCAGACCCCTCCGGCTGGTTTGCTGGGAGGAGAAGGATGACAGCAAGAGGCGGGGAGGGGTGCCCAGCTGTGTTATGGATCTACGAACAGCGAGAACAATGACAAATGATTCAGTCAACTTTAAACAAATTCATGAGAGAAAATTTAATTGAAAGAGTTTTACTCAGAGAGCTATGAGTCACAGTGACAAAGTCCAGCGTTTCCATTTATATGGATAAATAACTAAACAGGTGTTTATTAAAGTCAACATGAGCCTCGAGAAGCAACACATGAAAAGCAACAAAGTGAGAATGAGGAGATTTTCCTGGAAATTTCATCATATATCGTCAAAAACCAGAGAAATAATAATATTAAAATGTTTTTCTAATTCTTAAGTTGCACAAGAATATATTTATTGTAAAGCTAAAACACAATGAATAATTTAATCCAAACAAGGAAATTTTATTGTTTCTTTTCTATCTAAAAATATATTAACTTAGTCTCAAAATCACAATTATAACATTATTAATAGTATTAATGTAAAGCACAATATTATATAATGATTTGTTGGTATATATGAAAGAATAAAACACAGTTTAAAAATCAAATCCTTCAGTTAAACCTGTAAAAAAAACAGCAATCATTAGATTCAATGAATTACCAACTCTTGGTCCAATGTGAGGTTAATAAACATGTTCTACTTGGTTAAAATGGTCTCTGGTCTGTCGTTTGCTCAGTTCTTTGGTGATGGAGTCACTCAGTCACTTTGGTGTGTCATCAATTTTCTGCTCAGTGGAAATAACAATAAATTATCTGCAGTAAACTCCTTTAGTCATCTACGAGGAAGCCGTCCATCTGGACGGGGGCCAATTCGCCCGAAAGCAGCTGCTGATTCCGGGAAGCGAGCATGATGTCAGCGGCGGCGTGTGTGTAATGTGCAGCCGGCCGACAAACGGCTGCCTCCCCTCAGATAACCCCCCCCATGATAAGGGTCGTTTAGCTGAATGCGCTGCGGCCTGCGGCACATCTGTCCAGCAGCCTCAGAAAAAGAGCTGGATTGTTTTGGGGTGACTGATCAATTACCAGTGGATATTGCTGTAAAAAAAAACATGAGAATAAAAATATGGTGTTTCACGAGGTAACGCACCCGTGACCAGATGAAAAGGAAGGAAAAAACTTCAATGAGGTTATTTGTCCTCCATAGGAGAACTCTTGATTGCAACACAATGATGGCACTATTTCCCTTTAATAAAGCCAACAAGAGGCTCATTCTCAGGCAGCACGACAAACCACTGAACCCACACCCAAACCTGAACAGTCCTATCTGGTCACCACTGCGGGTTTTAATAGGATGTTTATCACAGCAGATAAGAAGGAAAGTACCGTTAAGTTCCTCCTCTTGACTAACAGCCGATGCTCATTATTATGTTTACAACTCACACTTGTTTGAAGCTCATTTATCATAAACTTGCACCCAAATAAAGTTTGATTACTTCCAGCAAACAAACCCACTGTTGAAATTTGACTTACTCGCAACTTTTCTTTGTGTTTTAAATCCAATCAGTTTCATCTTTTCGCCATCATCTAAATTCTCAGGAGGTCCTCATCCTGCCTTTGATCATCACTCAGACCTTTTGTTGTCCTCGGTGTTGCAAACAATGCTGCAAACACACACGCATGCACACACCTTCTGATTGATGAAGTCTGCTCAGGCGCTGGAGTTGAACGTTTTATATGTCTCAGGAGGTTTCAGGGGTCCTCATCCCATTCAGATCCCAGTCAAACTGTGGTGGTATTATGATGGCACGTTGATACCGGCAGGATGCTCCGATTAAGAAGCACAATCCCCCCTGACCCAGAAAAACAGAGCGGAAGCCCCCCAACCAAAATAAAAAGACAACAGCTAAATCCACTCATCACTGTGCCCTGAACCCCCCCCCCCCCCCCCCCACACACACACACACACACGGATGCACGTAAACAAAGGCAGGACGCGCACACGTGGCTGCCACAGACACAAATGAGTAACGTAGCGTAAATTACATCGGCGTTACAGAGTGTCCAGGTGTATGCACGCGCATGTCAACAATAGATACTGTCTCAGGTCGTTTGCCCCCAAGTCGAAACAGTTTCAGGGACAGACGTCCACGCGCACGGACTCTTCCCGGTCCCGAGGGCAGTTTTTCCCCCCTGTCTGTCTGGCTTCATTGTTCCGTTGACAGCCGAGCTCCCCTCACAACTGCTGTTAGCAGCTAGCTGGGGGGGCGGGCGGGGGGGGGGGGGCAAAACCCGAAAGATAACAGCTTCTACTCACCTCGCGTGATCCTCTCCGGAGTCGTTGTGCTGCAGCGGGACTCGTCCTCCCGTCTACATGTCCACTCCGTCTCCACGTCTCCGTCCGTGCGAATGAGGCGCTCGGGTCCAGCTGCGGTGGTAGCGGCGGGCTCCGTTAGCACGGCGCGTTAGCAGCAGCTGCTGCGGCTTTCAGCTGATCGTACACGGCGGTGGCCCACCGGGCAGTGGTCTCTCTGTGTGTCTTTCTCACCCTCCGGGCTGTGAACACACGCCGTGGGGCTCATCATCAGCTGTCTGCCACTGTCAGGGGCGAAGGAGACAGGCCGACAACCGGGCACAGGAGCAAGACACAGTCAGGACGAGCTGTAATGTGACTGTAAGAATAACAAAGGAGGAGCTGCGAGGGGAGGGGCCAAGCCCCCCAGAAGGAGGCAGACGGAGACGTCTGTTTTCGTTTTGACATGTACAATACTGTAACACGCTCACCAATCACAGTGTCATTAATGATTCAATCGATTTTATTTGTAAAGGCAGGATTCACTGAATCAAGCAGGGGCGTCTCTCGGTTTTAGCTTCGGGGGGCTCACAGCCCTGTTTGGTCTTTATGAGGGGAGGAAAGAATAAACTTCTTCCCTCTGCTTCCATGCATGGACTTGAAAAAAGATATGTGCACATATATTTTAAATCTATTTTAATTGCTTTTATGCTGGTTAAGTGATCATTTAGTTTACAGATATATTATAATCATTTATCAATGTTATTTCCACTTAATTTTCATTTCACTGATGGCCAGATGTTCAAATGAATCGTTTTCAAAATACATCAGAAATGTTCCAGAAGAGCAAAACTGGAGCACAATCACTTATTAATAATGGCGACTCCACAACAAACTTTATATTTTAAACTTCATCCTGCAGCTCTGAAAAAACAAGCAGCTTCAGCTTGTGGTTAATGGAACCTTTGTTTAAAGAGCCCTGAAGCCTGAAGGTTAAAAGAAAGTCTTTATCGATTCCAGTGAGCCAAAGTCCTTCGAGATGATGACTGATATTTTTCTAAAGTACATGCTTGACATTTTAGTGTCAGTTTTAATGTCTTTCTCACTCTTGACTGTGTTTTGGCCAGTGTAGTGGGACTGAAGCTTTCATAAAATAACATCAGGTAAAGAGTGGAGGACCCCAGCAATCTCATACACACGCAGTTCAGAACAGTGTTTCGTGAAGAAGGGCCAGATGAAACCAGCTCGTGTGGCTGTGATGGCTCAATCTGGTTGCATCAAGTTTCACATTTTCTATCAGCAGTAAATAGTGACTAATAAAGAATCTTCCTGTGGCTGAGAGTCAGAGGGTTACGTAAGCCTGCTACAGTGAAAATACAAATGCGGATGAATGAACACAGAGCACTCAACACATATGTGCTCTGACAACTGAGAAGCAAGCACAACTAAAACTTTTTTCCTACATAGCAACAGATGAACATACAGACACTCAGACAATTAACATCTGAAATCTGAAAAGAAAAGTCTGGTGAAAGAAAATATTTTATATTCCTATTGTAAGAAATGCACTGCTGTGTCAAAAAGAACCAAAAGGGAATTTGAATCAAATGTTTGAAGCGCTTTGAATGGTTTAGATTCAGTTTGTCCAGTTGGTGGCTCCCACCCATTTCACCAAACACCTGCAAGTAAAGTAGGTTGTGATCATTTAAAACGGACTCAAAAAAAAAAATCACTGCCTGCTGTGCAGTCATGTAGGTTTATTTATGCTTCGACATTTTCAGTGTGATGCAAAAAAATAGCAAAACAAGGTGGCAAACCCAACGTACACCGTTCAAGGAATCTGAAATATCATGAGAGAGGTAATGTATCGGAGTGACTCATTCATGAAAGCGTTTCTCCCTGAAGGCTGAGAAAAAGGCCTTTCATTCACAAAACAACTTGTTCTTTTGAGGTGAAGCTCAATTTTTCTGCAGTGAGAAACCATGAGTGTGGCTGGAGTGAAAGTTTCTAACTAGTTTTGAAACAGTTTGACTCTTCAAATGTTTCCAGATGACTAAAATCAACCCGTTGGCCTCCAACAAGTGGCACTTTAACCCCAGCGTCTGGATTGAGTCCTCACATCTCGGTCTGAAACCTTTTGTCTTCAGCATTACGTTTTTCACCTCTCATCAAAAAGGGGGAAACGTGTTGCTGAAGGAACAAACTGGAATTTAATCTGTTGAAATTACTGGACGTAAGTGCAAACGTGTTCACTGTGAGACAGTTAAGAGTGTGACCTGAGCTACACGGAGAAAAGGCCGAAGAGGATTTTACAAGAAGAAAACTCGCACAAACAAACGATTCAGAACAACACTCCTTCTCCTCCACCACCACAGCATTACACAGCTCTTGCTAACCGGCGACAGCAAAATCCTTTACTTGCATCCGTTTCCTTTGGTATCTCTGTGCACTACGATTTACACACGCACTCACGTGCAGATAAAAATGTGTTTCACATTTGCCTGTATTAAGTCAGTCAATCACAGCCAGTGTGGTGGCTGGCTCATGCTCATTTTTCATACCGCGATGAGCACGGGGCTCAAAGAGGAGAGAAAAGTCATTGAAATTAAAAAGAGGCAGCCCGAAAAACGCTCAGACAGACAGCGCATCGGGGCTCGGACACTTTCTCTCATCCCCAGGTCTACACCCGCACCGCCACAGACGGGCGCAATCAGGCCAACCAGTCATGAAACTCGAGGCCCCGCCATGGGAAAACCCGGGCAAGCAGAGAGAACTTGGAGCGCTGATGAGCCGGCCGGCTGATCCCTCACCATTCCTTCAAGGAGCGGGTCAATAGGATTGTCATTTAGTGAATTACAAAAAAAAAGAAAGACAAAAAACAAAAACGAGGTTGTAGTTCATGACAGCTTCAAGATCGACTTCAGAACAGCTTCACACTCTCATCTCCCAGCTGCCACGAAGCTGTTATATATTTTATACAAGTTTGTCTGAGATCAGAGGAAGACAAAGGAGGACACAGGAGGAGCAATGTCACATATGAGAGTCTTCTGAAGCCACGAGGGCATGATGACAGCAGCATGACAGTGGGAGTAAAGCGGAGGGGAGGAGAGGGAAGGCCGACAGGAAGTCACGCTTGGAAGAGACGCGATGCGAGTGTCACAGGCTTTGGCAACAAGGAAGCTTGTTGCCCTTTGACCCGTCCATGGTGGGAGGGACGCTGATGTCCACCACGTTGTTGCCCGGAGAATCGTCGTGTCCAGATCTGTCCGATATTTGTTTCTGAGATACGATGCGGTAGATTTCTTTTAGACAGAAAAAAAAATCAAGGTCAATTCTATTTTAATTGCATTTAATGAGAAATGATTCAAGACATTTTTTGACTCATCTCACCTGTGAGAATATTCTTGAATGCTTCTTCAACGTTTGTGGAGTCCAAGGCCGAAGTTTCAATAAATGAAAGGGTGTTCTTTTCTGAGTGAGTGACACAAGACGACACATTTACATCACACCGTACTGCTGTCGAGTGAGTGCCATTAAGACCCAACTTATATAAAAAGTTCATGAGAATGAGGAAATATTGAACAATAACTTTAGCCTGAAGATTTCAGAGAAGAAAAGCCTAACAATCTACCTGCAAAGGCTCGGGCCTCGTCGGTGGGCACGGCCCTGAGGTGGCGCAGGTCGCTCTTGTTTCCCACCAGCATGATGACAATGTTGTTGTCTGCATGGTCCCTCAGCTCCTTCAGCCAGCGCTCCACGTTCTCATACGTCAGGTGCTTGGCGATGTCGTACACTAAGAGAGCGCCGACCGCTCCCCTATAATACCTGATGACAATGAAAGGAGAGGAATGAGGTGAGAAGTGCATTCATGGTTCCAACACGAGCTACAAAAGTAGACAAAAAAAAAAATACAAACATGTTGACGATGTTGTGATTTGAACTTTATATGCAAAAAAAAAAAAAGAAGTCTCATACAAGAGTATCGATGAGCCTGAAAGCCTCAAACAGGGTTGCTGACATTCTGCCGCAGCTCAAACAGCGAAACAACTGCTCAGCTTTCTATAAATAAACCCTGAAGCGCAACTGTTTAGAAACAGAGGCTGTGAACGCTGCATCCGACACAGCACTACTCACGCGGAGGTGATGGCTCTGTAGCGCTCCTGCCCAGCCGTGTCCCAGATTTGTGCTTTTATCGTCTTGCCGTCCACCTGGATGCTGCGGGTGGCAAACTCCACACCGATGGTGCTCTTGCTCTCCAGGTTGAACTCGTTCCTCGTGAATCGCGAGAGCAGGTTGCTCTTCCCCACGCCGGAGTCTCCGATGAGCACGACTGGAAGTGAAAAATTACACCACAGCATCCATCAACACCGCAGCTCCGTGATGAGTCAAAGAAACAACGTTGAAGTTGCAGTTTGTCGTGCGACACTTGACTTTTCGTAATTACCAGATACTTTGTAGCTGTTTACTTAGGTTTGCTGCTTGTTTTTTTTTTTTTTTTTTTTTACAATGCTCACTTAACAGATTCTCTATTAACTACATTGTTGAGCTGTGTCATAACCTAAAGATTCACATCTATAATAGAATACAGATCATATGTGGCAAAAATGTGTGTCAGCAGTTCAAAGAAACGATTGAACGGTCCAATAAAAGATAAAAGTAGTGATTAACAGTAATTAGAAGAAAAACCAGCGGTTTCGTAGGAAACAGGCTTTCCTGTTTTTGATATAAAATGGATTCATTATTGTTATATATTGATTGCCATGTACATTTTAAATCAACTTCAAATATGGTGACTTTTATGAATTATTTTCTGGCCCTGTTGATATAAATCAAGGTAAACACGCCTTGTTTTTCAGCAGACTCTGACGAATCTGAGGATTCAGATGCTGCTTAGAGAAATAGGTGGAGGCTGAAGGAGCAACGAGACTGAATACAGCAGCTGTGTGCACTGAATGGTGGATGGAGCTACGACATGCTGGTGGTCCTCAGGACCCCCGAGTGCTCTCTGCTGAGGAGATTTCAGTGTGAACGAATCCAATTTCAAGTCAGGTGACTCACCAGGATGAGTAATCAGTGAATGCTAACTTTGGATAGCTGCTAGTTAACCACTCACAGGTCATGCTGCTTCGTAAAGCCACTGTTCAATGGCCTCAAGTTTATGTTGAGTATTTTGAAGGATTATCCACATGGATGTACGATTGCTGTCTGGTTTGACAGAAGCATGAGAAGTGTCGATATTTAACGTCACAATAGTTAATTTTATGCGTTAACTGCAGCTAAAACACGCACACACAATGATTCAAATGAAGGAGGCGAAATAAAACAATATTTTTTGTCATGTGAAGTCCGTAAACTTGAATTGCATCGGAAGAGGGACGAACACGCCTACGGCGAGCCGCTACGGTTTCAACAATTAATAGGACTATTCAGGTAGTCTCAAGTCATTTGTTTCTAGAGAGCAGCTAAGGAGTTAGCTAGCTAGCTATTTACGTTAGCCTGACGCTAACTGCCACCCCTGGACACGATGGTTACTTTATAAGGATAAAGTGCGTACAGCTAAAAATGAATGGCTGCATCTGAGACACAGACAGGACATCTGCAACAGTGAGAGGCAGTAGCTCGATCATGGGCAGCTCTCCTGATAGCGTTTGTCACTTTGCAGCTAGTTGAGCTAACTTTAGCCTTAACGCCGACTTTACTGCACTTCCTTCCTCAGTTCCTCCTCCTCACACGGAACCGTCACAAACTGCCCGACAACGCCTTCATTTAGCTCTTCAAGTTGAAAAAAAAGTACCTTTGAACAAGTAGTCGTATTCGTCGTCTCGATTCCCCATCGTAGAAGAGTGTTTTACACTTTGTAGTCTCTACAAACAAAAACAACAAGCCTCTCCACCGGCAGCTAACCAGACACCGACTTCAAGGCAGGACCGAGAGCATGTGAGTGAGCGAGCCTGAGGTTGGACCAATGGGAAAGCTAATCTCCATGACTGACAAGCAAATTGACCAACCGTGGATTTTTTTTAGACCGCCGACCAATCGTCTTGCACAACATAAGCCTGATGAGTTATTACACCCTTTGTTCTCTGTACGTGGACGCCCCGTGCCTTCAGATGGAGCAACATGCCAGGGAGCGATATTTTTGAATATGAGTGGTTGCACAATGTTTCAAGGAGTGAGGAAAATGCAGCGTCGACACTCTACGTGTTTATTACAAAAGCGCATCCTCTATATTACCAGCAAACCCCTTGGTGATTCTTTGGGTGGTGGCTTTTATATTTTGCTATGAGGAACACCTAGTTTTTTTTCCTCTTTTTTTTAAGCAAACAAACTTAGTTGGAGTTTTATAGAAGTCAGGGGAGTTTAGAAAAAAGTACAAACACACCTGAAACTGCACAGTCAAACATAATACCTGCAAGTAAAATATGTGTGAACTTTGTGTGTGTGTCAGTCCATGTTGGTCCTCCAAGCAACCCTTTTTTAATTAATGAGGGAAGCTTCAAGAGGAAGTTAAGAGAAACTATTGATTTGACTGAACACAATCCTTTAACCACACCCTGTTTTTATTCTGTTCTCTCAATATCTTTCCAGGAGAGATAAATAATGCTGATGTGCCCCCCCCCCCCCCCAAGAGAAACCAACACAAACATGACATCGTCTCCATGAACAACCAATTCATTGAACTGCTTTATTTTGTATTCATTCTGATTGAGTCCAAACACACGCACACGTAGGCATCTATTTATCCTCACGTATAAATAGATGAATATACACAGATATACATAAATACACATTTCTGATATGCATATTCATTTTGAAATCATGCCATGTCTCTGTAAAGGACTCTTCGTATAAGATGAGGGCACACAGCGATTTGAAAACACGTACACAACACAGCTGAACAGTTTGAAAGAATCCCTATTGATTTGCATGTACAGCAAAACCCCATAAATCAGCCTGTTTCAGATAACATACAAAGACACAGCTGTGGTTTACAGACCATAAATATACAGCAGCTGCATCTCGATACGCACACTTAAGAGTATGGTACAGTAAATCATATATTGATTGCGATCATTTCTTGCCCAGCAGCAAAAATAAAAGCAAATAAAAATAATATTCTCCGATTCAAATGGAAAATATATTTGTATATCTTTATATATGTATTTATAGTTTTATGTACACATTCTCAGGAGCACAACTATGAGAAAGAAAAAAAATAAATACAGCACAAGTGAAAAAATAGATATAAACAATAGACCTACATGTAAAATTTCTCAATAAGGCAATTAAAATGAACATAAAAGCTAGACTGTACAAAATATTGCTGCTATGATCTTCGTCTGATGAACAACAGCAAACTGATTACAACTGGCCACTGCACATCATGAGAACAAGTTCTAAATTTACAATGTCGGACATGGACGCGTCCCGCGCTTGGACGCCGATGCACATCAAAACGAATGCACCCACCCAGCAACCTGAAAGCCCGACTGCTCTGACCTCAGGTTTTACAGAACGTCAGAGTCTGCTGAATGTTTACCTCGTGGCTGGAGGTCTTCAGGTCAAGAAATTACAGTAAACACCTAGCCCACCATGACTGTGACCCACTCCACCAACACACACACACACACACACACACACACACACACACACACACACACACACACACACACACACACACACAC
>JASSRZ010000055.1:14794965-14829253 GCA_032164315.1 Malacoctenus gilli | reverse complement strand
ACACACACACACACACACACACACACACACACACACACACACACACACACACACACACACACACACACACAGTCTGACAATAAGACAGTCAATCTTCACTCTCTGGGTTCTCTCATCCACCTAATGCTTCCCTGGCCCCTTTCCCCAAATTCTAATCATCAGAACAAGTCAAACCTTCGCCCCCAATATTATTTAATCTTTTGCCCTTAAACAGCATTTTCTCTTTTTAATACATTTCAGGTGTACTTTTCATTTTTGCCCCCACATAGACAACTGTACAAGGCGTTCAGACTTCAGAAAGAGAGCGGAAACACTGTGCGCCCACACAAACACACGCACGCACGGGCAGTCTTGTTTCCATGGTCAGCCAGCGTTTTTATGCCAAGCGCACGTGTGCCGAGAATCAACAGACAGATGCCGCCTTTCACATGTCATTGCATGCTGTTGGTAAATAGGGAATTAGAACGGGAGCAGAGTCGTACGTAATAAAGTTATGAAGATATACACATGCATGCAGGACACAGGCGTGCATGTTGGTAAAAGCGGCGACAAAATGATGCGAGAGGAGAGGATATTTGCCCAGTGAAAACACTTTACGTCACTCGGTCAACTTTATGACATTAAAAAGATGGTCGATAACTTTTAGAGTTGCAGATAAGTCGAATTTGAATGTTTATAAAAACCTAAGAGTGAATGTGTCAGTGGTTGGTAAAAGTATGAGCAGGCTTATCTGCAGACTTCCCATTTCTTAGACACAAGTGATCCAAATTCCCTAAACGTGGTTATTGACACATTTACTGATTAAACCCACACTGAGTGTTTGATTCCCTCCCTCAGTGGTGTCGGTGCTGTGAAGGCCGACTTCACACAAAAGGACACATAAGAGGAGGTGATTTGCTCGCAAAACAGATCAACAGTAACTAATGCTTCCTGACCGTTCACATCAAATACTATAGACGTGTCTTTCTGAAAACACACCGTACGACCGAGATGGGATCGATAGCGGCGCTCCCAGAGGATGGCCAAAGTAAGAGGCAGTCTATGAAGCAGCTGTTGGGTAATCTTGGTGGAGGCCAAGCGATTCTGCTCCAGCTATTGATCGGGTGTTAATTTTTCATGCCACAACAAAGCAGCATTTGATCAGCGGGCCAAAGTGTGGGCCTGCCTGACCTACAGGAATCAAAAGTCCATCAGACGCTCAATTTTAAATGAGCAGGATAAAGTCAGCAGGGAGGAAGGCTTCTCCTCAGTGCAGACAGGGAGGAACACGCAGCCCAGTCCTACAACAGGTTAGGGGGCACTCCTGATCTTAGAAGCTGGTGGGCCTTTTGCTTCCCACATCAGAAGGACAGAGAGACCCTCAAACTCAATCCTTGGTCTCAGGAAACTAAAGACGAAAGCAGGCAGAAAGGAGACTCTAACGATCCCTGTTTGGATGCACGCCACTGTTGTGAATTTTACTTTCACGTCTAGTTTAATTGGGGCCAAAATACTGTGAAATCGAATATTGTTGAATGAGGTTTCACATCCTGACAGTCGAAGAAGCAAAATGACATTAGAGTGGCTGGAGGTAAAATATTCTGAGTGTGTTCCTGTTAAAGTAATATTGGTTTGTTCTCTGAGAGCAAGTTGCTCTTCCAGCACCCCTCATTAAAATATTGTAATATTCTGGAATCAACATCCGCATCAATTTCTAATTATCCAAATGATTCCTCCCTACTGACCACTCCTCAATCAGCGACTTGGACGGCGACCCCCAGAATTAAGGAGTCATCAACTTCCTAATGTTAAGCTTTTTCAAAGAGGCTTTAAACGTTCCTCGCAATTAAGGCGCAGTGACTGAATAATATGCTTACGGCTTATCCCTCCTGCTCCTGCATGTAAACACATACATGGCGGCAGCACGGCGGCTGTCTGGCTTCCAGGAGGAAATGTTTCGCAGCATTCAGACCACAACCCACGACCACAATGTTGCCAGCATATGCCCACAAGCATTTCTCTGTACATTATACTCCCCCCCTCCCCCTTTGCATCCCCCTCTGATCTAATGAACAGCATGGCGCACGCAGAGCGAGAGAGTCGTCGTGTCCTCTGTTGTCAGTGCTCATCATCCACTTTGTGAAGCACAGTGAATGCGTGGAGCGGGAGCTAAGCTGGACACGGCAGCTTTTCACCAAGCCGAGTCATCCGCTCCCATCAGTGGCACCAGGTGAAGGAAGCAGGCTTTTAATGAAAGGCTTCGCAGATAACTGAGAAGCTTCCCTTTCAGACGCTGGGCTGGAGGCTTGCCGAGGAGCAGCGTGTGGAGGGAGCCTGAGCACAGGAAGCGCTTTATTTACCCGGCCGACTGGCACCACGCTGTCGTACGGGGGCGAAATATCAGTCTGAGGGCAGAGCCCGCCAAATCAGGGCCACTATTACTCCACTATGGTTAATCCCAATCCCTCCAGGTTACTAGACTAACTGTCTGGATCAACGGGCAGGGATGGCCCTAATGCAAGGACAGGTGGAAGTCAGGAGAGTGGCTGTTTTTCTGGGTTACTGGATTGCTCCCGCCGACGGTCTTCAGCTGCGTTGAATCGCAGGAGTGAAGAGTGAAGGGTCTGCTTTACAACAGATGACCACTTCTTGACGCTGGATGGCCTGTCATTACATAAACAACAACATTTTCGCTCGTTCACAGGGGGATAAAGAAAACTGCAATCACCATAAAAAAAAGCTTCACATGCAAATGTTCAGCACGGCTTCCCACTTTGGGCATCCACGTCTATTTATCCAACAGTGAAACTGACAATAATAAGATGCAGGATGATGGCTTCACAGCTACTGAAAGCAGCTCACGGCTACAAGTCGAAATCTCAACACCATTTAGATTTACTGGTGAGTCGGTGATATTTACGTCTCAATTTCACAATGCGTATTTATTGGCTTGATTGAACAGGTGGATATGAAAGTGTCATTGTGTCTGTAAAGGCCCGCAGCCGGCTTCCATGAAGGGGGGGGGGACACTGGCCTGGTGTAGTGACAGCAGGAAGGTTTTCAAACATATCCCAGACACACAAACACACGAGCACAACAGCCAAAGTCAATACAACAGGCTCGCCTGATGGTCAGCGATGCAGATGTCAAGCCTGTGTGTTTGTAGCAATGTGATGTCCATGCGCAGTGTGAGTCAATACACAGCCTGAGTCAGCACAGGGCCAAATCAGAAGTTGTAGTATAAATATTTTCTGTGGGCAGCAGTTCAATGAGTGTGCTGAAGTTTGGAGGATCTTAATGCGGTGCTGCATGCCTGGGAGATGGATGTTGAGTGTTGGTGCAGTGGGCTCCTGCAGGGAGGTCTCGTTGCTCCTGGAGGAACAGGCAGAATAGGAGCACCCTGCTCTTAGGGCAAAGGGCTAAAAACAGCTCAGTCCTGCCGGCAAAATCACACACGTGCACACACACATGCAAGCACATGCACAAACACATGCCCTCACGCTGTTATGCAATTTCAGTGTTTCATTGCTAAGCTGACAAATCAGAACTGAGGTTGGTGATCCTCTCAAAATCCTGTCGGCAGAGAGAGAAAGGTCCTTTTACGGAGAGAAGGAGGAGGAGGTGGAGGAGGGAGAGGGAGAGGGAGAGGAAGAGGAAGAGGAAGAGGAAGAGGGAGAGGGAGAGGGAGAGGGAGAGGGAGAGGCTCTGACTTTACTCTCTCGGTTTTATCTTCACCAGTCCAAAACTGAACAAAAAGAGTACAATCGTGTGTACACAGAGTTGAGTTTTACATTTACTTTCCTTTTTATTGCTGTAGCCTGATGACATCATAAAGAACATGAATTTTTTACCAATATGTGAGTAAATATTTGAGGTAGTTGTGTTGTTTCCAGCTCCCAATACAAAAACTGTTTGCTATATTTAACAAACTCTGAGGTGAGACTCCAGTAAACAGCTGTAAGCAACAAACACAACTCCAGTTAATCATATTTACTACAATGTAGTCGACCAGTTTATTTGGACCAGACAAGGACAGTTGGAAATCTGTGAGCAACTACAACCAATTTCCAACACTGTACAGATTTTGAACTTCTTATTTCGAATGGTATATATATTTTGTGTCACTAAGGCTTCACGGTATGACGATATTTTTCGTCTAAACGATATAAAAATTCTATCGTGAAACATGAGCTCTATCGTTTCTACCGCGGTGTCGCAAAAACACACTTTACGGCAGTTTTTTTACGTCATGACGCTGCCATGTTGCTACAACTGACTCAAACACAACGAACCTCTTATCATTTGCGGAAAAACCATGAAAAAGAATATGATGAAAGTCAGCGTTTGAAGGCAGCCAAGGCTAACGTTGACCAGTCCACCTCTGCCGTCACTGCTCGGAAGAAAAACGACAGCGAGGCGAAGCAGCAGCAGCAGCAGAATTTGGCTGAGGCGTATAGCCGTAGAACACCGTAACCAAAGTCCTCCCGACGGTGAAAAGACTTGACTAAGTTAAGGAGAGACCTTGAAATATAACATTTTGAGAACCTGTAGAAGTCTGAGATTCAGAAACACAACGTAGACACTTTATAAAGTTTGACATTGTCAGATGTTGTTTGGGGACGTTTTCATATCCATGTGACCTGAAGTAGTTTTGTATATTTTGTATACCTTGCATTATATATTGTCAAATTTTTGCAGCCAGCCTTTAAACACTTCAAAGGGTTGCATGTTTACATTTGTTTTTTTGGAACCAATATTTAATTTTTAAGAGCCATTTGCTGCTAACATTAATGGCAATGTTAAGCCTTCCTTAGGCTGACTTCATAGATATATTTAAGTAACTCAATCCTACATTACATGCTGATGTCATGTGAATAAGCTAGCCTGTTGAATATATAAATGTTCATTTCATTGTTAAACCTCGTAACTAATTGTTGTTTACACAAATGTTGAATTATTGAACTGTATTCAATATATTTCAAGGGGTTCTAAATTAAAAGAAGTCTTGTTCAGTAACTAAACTTGTTGAATATATCATTTACACTACATTTCCACGTGGCAATTTCATATAAACTATGCATCAACTGAATAGACCAAAAATGTACTATATCGTGATGTGTATCGTATCGGGATATAAAATGAGCTATATCGGGATATGACCAAAATCTCATATCGTGCAGCCCTAATTGTCACTATTCTTAACGCATCAGGAGTGAAAAATATCAAATCGATTCATGTTGATTTGTTGCACTTTAAAGAGAGACTACATAATAGACACTGAGGTCATAACCAGACAAGGACAGCTGGAAGTCTGTGAGCATTCTTATTTTGAATGTTTTATATATATTGTCACTTTTCTTAATGCATCAGGAGTAAAAATATCCAATCGATGCATGTTGATTTGTTACATGCGTGTGTAGCACAACCATGTCGTTTCCCCTTTTGAGAGCCGCCTGCTTCTTATTCACAAGATGAGTCTGAACCACGTGAGGTTTCAGGGAGAAATCCTTGCAGCCACGGAGACGCAAGCTGAGTACTCGTCACCAGTCTGTCACCAATTTTACAGGATTAAACACACACACGCGCGTGCGCGCGCACACACACACACACGCGCACACACACGCGCACACAAATGAGAGCAGTCACAAGCTCTCTAATATCATCACTAATTCAATGTGGGGGCTCCTGATAGGTTTGATGACTTTCTGCTCCAGTCTCACTGTGCACATGCTGCAGGTGCTGCTTATGAAATAATAATAGGCTGCACAGTGGGCACAGAAACTCTCAATTGAAAACAGCAGGCCAGCAGTGTGGGCTGCAGCAGCACCACGCTGCAGCCCCGTAATAGTGAAACTGAGCCCCAGCCTCATCCTGCACATTGACCAAAACAGTAAAAATTATCCCGGGTTAATGAATTACTTTCACCCCCCCCCCCCCCCCCCCGTTCTCTCCGCTGCCATGCAGCAGATCTCGCTCGGAAAATGAAAATCCTTGGACTAACACAAGGACAAGAGCAATGCTCCCGGCTCGCCGCAAAGCCTGTTTTTTTTTTTTTTAAATTCGAAAAAGCTGCTGAAGCACGCACCCCGGTCGCCCGCACCAATCAGCAGCACGTAAGATGCAGTTGAACTGCGTCATCGGCTGCACGATATGTGACATCAAATCACCAGGCAAAGGCTCAAAACACTTACCAATGCTCTTTGTAAAAAAACATCAGGACACATTCCGATTTCTGCACACAAGGTTACAAAGAGGGACAAACACCAGGAACAGAGGGAGAACTGAATGGAGGTATGGGGGGGTGGGGGGGCAGATGGATGTAACTTTCACAGGAGGAGGCAAAGTAGTGTTTGTGCCATCATCAGCATTTCTAGTAGGCCATGCCTGAAGGAGAGCGCGTAGGAAAACAGGAGGAGGAGGAGGAAGTCTGATGGATAGTGACAAATGTGTGGTGAAAGTCAGGAAATCACTCACCGAGGAGAAGGAATGGTGAGCTGTGGTCCTCTTGGGCGTGAGGGGTGTAAATATAGGGAAGGAAAGGTGGAAGAAATGTGGAATCGAAAACAAGGGAAGGAAAAGAAAAAAGGAGAGGAAAAGAAAGGAAAGAGGGGCAGGAAACAGTAAAGAATACCACAGACGACACAGAAATGGGAATGAGATGAAAGGAGAGGAAAGGTTGTCAGTGACAAGTGAAGCTGGAGCGTTGGGAGCAGATAGATGAGATTAACAGTGTGGAGCTGACACAACACTGAGGGGACGAATTACGAGTGCCTGAGGACGAGAGCCTTTCATTGGGACTGAACGCTCCGACAGCTCTTTAACAGCCAGCTGTGACACCCACACAATGTTGCACTCACACGTTCGGAGCAGCTACAACCTGCAATCACACGCACGCATGCATGCATGTACCCATGCATGCATTCATTCACGCACGCACGCACGCACGCACGCACGCACGCACGCACGCACGCACGCACGCACGCAGGCAGGCTTTCACTAATGTAAACTGATCACCCTCACACAGCCCCCATGTTTTACACACAGCTCAAACACACCTGAGATGAGTTTTACTTTGAAGACTTTTCTCTTTTGGAGTTGCGGCGTGACCCTCCCTGATGCAGCACGGACCACAGAGAAGCAGCTCAACCAGAAGGCCATCAAAAGTGATGATACGAAGATAAATGTACAAGATAAAGACAAGATGGCCTTTGCTGTGGTAAAAAATCATAAAGAGAAATGCTAGGATAAACATCGAGTAATATTGTGCAGTGGTCCTGACCGTTGCACTGTGCAATGGATTCTGGTGCTAATCACAGGCTGGGAGCTCGTGTTCACAAGGATTAAGATGATAAGGATGTTCATGACGACAATATGACTTTTGTGTTTTGATAGCTTCATTCTCCGACCTAAAACCTGATGAAAAACAAAAGGGATTGGAGGGCGAACAAAGCCCTCCTTTTCTTTCCTTCCCCTTTGTCTCAGTCCAAACACTCAGCTGCTTTCGTCATGGATTCACTCCAGAATGGCTAAATACACTCAGACAAATTAAAAGTAGCAGCCTGTTTATTTAGTCTGTAGTGGCATACTATTTGTATGACGCGTCTGTGTTTCTTTATTCAGAAAAAGGTTTTTTTTTTAATGTATTTCAGTATGGTTTGAACCTGAATAATTCAAACTGTTGAATGAATTCAAGGCTTCAGCATTTCTTCTTCAGTCTCATTTCGTTAGCACTCACAAAATGCTTCTGAGTGGCTGACGGACATCACCGAGATGTTTCCTGCCTCAGCAACATTTAAAGCCACTCCACAGTGTGGGGAGAGGCTGCAGGGAAACACGATGGCGGTGGCGGTGTGAGCACTGGCGTGTTAAATAAAATGAGCAGCTCAAACAGTCAGCAGTCGCCTCCACTAACCAGCGCGGTCACTCCACAGTCCTGCGCTGGTGTTGCTATCACAAACGTCACACGTCACTAAGGAGAGGCTGAACGCCGACATTCTGCCTGCGTTTGGTGGAGCAGTCAGTCGAGTGTTTGTTTGGAGCCATTCAGCTGCACAGGGCCAGTGTGAGGACCATGTTTTCCATTGCAAGCAAAGAGGGACAGGAACGGGGGGGGGGGGGGGTGTTTGACAATGATACACACCAGCCAGCAGGCTCCAGGAAAGGAAAAAAAAAGAATATAGCTAAAAACACCTGGCTGCACCCCCCACCCCCACCCCATGCAGTGAAGCTCAGCTGGTGACCCTATGACAGACGCACCCCCCTCTTTGAAACACGAGCCGGTTCGGTGTGGCTTCTGACAAAGTCAGCACTTTTCTTACCGTGCACAGTGAAAATCACATAAACTGCGACACGTTGTGCATAGGAGCAGTGAAACTTGGTAAAGACCACCCACACAGCTGGAGACCCTCAGCTGTTTCAGAGGATTCGTTTGCATGTGTGCAGACGTCTTTGCATCCAAAATGACGGATCAATGGCATAATGTTGAACTCAAATGATGACAAATCTATATTTAAAATCAGTAACAGTCCTTTTTAATGGTCCTATAGGATGACGGCATGTATAGAAGACTGATTTATTCCCATTAATAGAAAACACTCAATAAGCTTGACTGATTTCAGCCACAACAATTCAACAAACACTTGTAAAAGCTTCCCTTCACATATAGCGCTGCCACCCAAAGCCAGGTCGAGCCCTGAGAGACTTAAAGAACAAAATCCTGTGAAGTTGTTCAATCGTATCGGATTCAAACAGGAAGGCGAGAAACGGTTGACCAATTAACAAGCCCAGTTATCCACTATGTCCACGTTGCATTTGCCCGGTCAGAGCTCGCTTCAATCATCATCTCCCCCTGAAAAGCACCTGTCATGAAGGAATAGCACATCGCAGCCAACCGGGGTGTAAAATTTTCCAAATTCCTCACCTGCGGGTACCGAGTCCCACCATAACATCATGTGGGAATGCAGCAACGCCCGAGTCAATAAACCAGCTCGTGAGCCTGTTAAAACTTCACAAACTAATGGCTGCTTCAGTACACCAGTAGCTCATTTTTACTGCAGACAATCAGGACTTCAACTTTGTTATTTTTTAGAGCAGCACATCGCTCTTCAGACACTGAACATGACAATGGGATCGTTCAGTCCCACTGACATGTGTGTGTCTAAGTTGATCAATTGCAGAAGATTGCCAGTTTGACACCCAATGCAACCACAAAGCCACAGTCATACAATGCCTGAGAAGCCCCCCAGCAGCACGTTTAGGGACTAAAATCCAATCTTCACTGGAGTGACTTGGAAAATACACAGCAATCTGTTAAAGTACAATGACATAGAATCTAATGAGCTACAAGAAAACATTGGCAGGAGACAGCTATGAAACATTGTAAAAAATCTGAGCATTAAAAATGAATGAGGGGAGTTCAGCACAGTAGTTCAGCGAGGACAGATATATGTTCAAGCTTCCATAGCTATAGGTGCAGTTTGAATGTCTGCCTGTTTTCAAGTAAATTTTCAGCAGATAATATTTTGTTCTTCAAAATTCAACTTGTGTCACCACAAGTTGGAGGCTCTGAATTGAGGGCATGTGTGAGCGTGGATGCATGTAGGCTCGTCTGAGTGTCTATGATGGACCGTGGTGAAACTCCATCTCCAGCCATCGTAAACAGCATGCAGCAGGTACAGAATGAGGATATCTCCGCTGCCATAAATCATCAAGACATATTAAAGCAATAACACGATAGAAGTAAACACTGAAACAACAGCACGATATGGTGGTGGTCTTCTTTCTAATATGAGCACTTTAACACAACATAGCAGTCTAGGCGACAATCAGATGCAGCCTGCCTGTCATGATCGATCATCCATTACTGCCACTGCACTGAAGACAATTATTACTAAACACGTGTAGAACAGTCCAGCTGGGTGGTGTTTGGTCATCGGGTAGTAATTTCAGAGAGACAATAAATCCACCTTCTTACAGTTAAAACCTGGATTGACTGGCAACAACACAAGCAGCATAGTACTTAATTTAACACATACAGTGAAGCTCTCCTGGCTGAAGGTGACACAGGATGGACCCCACTCAAGTCTTCGTGTTTTTTTTTTTAATTGGTCATATTAGTAAAATGCTTTCCAGCCAACGTCCTTCCTTCAGCTTGCTGTTTAGCTGTGTGATCTGGGCAGCAGATATGATGTCAAATAAACTGTAAATGCTGTAATACATACATTTAATAAGCAGTTTTTCACCACGACCTGCTCCCTCAGCCTCTCAGTTTATTTAGCCACTAGCTTAGCCGACTGATTTTCCTTGCTAGCAAAGATGAGTCGGGACTTTCTAGTCACGGCAGCAGCAGGAGAAGGAGGTGGAGGAGGAGGACGTGGTGGTGGTGGTGGAGGAAGAGGAGACGCGGATGGAGATGGATGTGGGTGACAATAACACGAGCAGAAAAACAGAGGAATCGGATAAGTGGTGTATTAGTTACCCATGTCTGAGGCGTCCATCCCGTAGCTGACTCCCACCACGGTGTCCCCATCATCGGATGCTTCGGCCCCGGACAGCGGGCTCCCTTCCCTGGCCTCCGACAGTCCGACCGCTCCCTCAGCCGCTGCCTCCATTCAGCCTCCCGCACGAAAAAAAAAACAGGCTAGCGAAAGACCAGCGGCGACGGCGCGACCCCGGCGGGAGGACTGAGGTGGTCTGATACGCAGGCGAGAATCACACGGAGGAGAAGATGACAGTCATCCGCAACGGTTCCTTCATCCGTGCGGCGCTTGCTCACGAAGGCGGGTCGCAGTCCGCTCTTCCCCTCCGCTCCTCCCGTCTCCGCTGCACTGCACTTGCTGCTGCTGCTGAGCTACTGCCGCCTGCTTTTGTGCTGACGAGCGCAGCGTCTTCCCCTGCAGGAGATCGAGGGGACTGCACTCTGGAACTGAGCGCAGCCCTCCGATTGCTTCGTGGACCGCCGTGAATACAAGTTGGGCTGTGACAGCGACACCTAGCGTATCGTTATTTCCGTAACCGCAATTTCACAGCAGATTGCTCCATGTTAGAAAAAAATGTCAAATTTAAATTAAAAAACATGATAGCAAACATTATTTAGCCATGTTTTAATTAAATTGTTTTTGATGTTCAAGCCTTTTTCTAAAACACTAATTCTAAGATGAACTGACACTGTTAAACCATAAAGATTTCATTTGTGTGCACTCATTGCCGATTTAGTTTATTTATTTTTAAAAAAAATTATATTTACATATTCCTGAAGGCAGCTTGTTTTTCTTAAATATCCCTTTAAGTCAAATACTTAGTGTTATATCTACCCACTTCGTTCCCCCGAAGCTCATAAATTGGTGTCAGCTCTCTTTGAAAAACTCAACAGTAAGGAGATATATTCCTACAGCTTTTTTGATGCGTGTCATTAGTATTAAATCAAAGTTGTAGCCTCCATTTACACTGTGTTCATGAGACAATGATTATCAAAGCAAATATGACAGAACAAAATTCAAGCGAATTCAAGTGATTTTATTATGAGACCAACGCAGCAACTTTAGAGTGGTACAATACTTTTTGACCCATTGAAGAATCCCCTCTCATTCACCCCAGAGCACCAACATAGACCTAAAAGTCCTTCCCAGGAGGTTTGCACGCCACTTTCATCAGGTCTGCCCTGTCCGCCGTGCGGGTTTGTGGGCAGACCGTCACTGGTCTGGGGTGGACGCAAAGTATATCCGAGGTGCTTGGAGAGGCAGAGAGAGGAGGAGCGAATTCGATGGAGAGACAAGCTTGGTTGGACATCATTAAAGCATCAGTCGGTGGTTACGGGTTAAAGGTATTTGGGAAGCTCCTTCTCCACCACCTGGAAGAACAGCAAGAAGTCAAAAGGTCATTAAATGGTCATCGCTTGACTATTTTAATGCTCACAGTGGTCCAAAAACTTTAGAAGCTTGCAAATAAATCATTACCAGTCTCTTCAAACAGCCACAATCTTTTTAACTTTTAGTTTTTTTTTTTATTTCTACTCAATACACTGCCTGTGAGACATTTTCTGCACGTACACTCGGATCATCCAGGGGTCCAAATCTCTTCATCACCTGCCCCTCTCTGTTGATCAAAAACTGTGAAGATAAGAAGGAGACATGAAGTGAAGCACAGTGGACAGGAAGCCCTCCAATCACAGCGGATCGTCCTCCTTGATTGGAGAAAACACATTTTGTCTGGTAATTAATGTGGTGTCTCAGTTTTGCTGTGGGAACACGAATTGCTACTGATTGCTCTCATTTCACTGTCGTTTCTATGAATCTCAGGAAAGTGATGAATAACTGATAAAAGCACTCACTTTGGTGAAATTCCACTTGATGCTACTGCAGGAATAAAGAGGAAAAAAATGTCTTAGAAAAATGATTAAACTCTATTCGGTCCTCAACATAAAGTGGTTCAAAGGATTTGGTTTTATTATAATCATGAACAGATTCATCCACCTTTAGGCGGTTATTGCACTGATCCAAACAAAAATATCTCTTTTCCACAAACTCTACATCACATGGCAAAACCAAGTTGAGGTTTTTGTTCTTCGTAACTTACTTTCCAAAATAGCCTCTTCCATTGGGCTGCTCCTTCAGCCATTTCCACAGCGGGTGAGCATTGTCCCCGTTCACTTCGATCTTACTGAACATGTCAAACTGAGCGTTGTAGGACTGAGCAAACTGTTTGATCTGAGTCTCGTTGCCTGGTTCCTACAAAGGGAAAAACACCAGCAAGAACAGAAAGAGGTGAGCAGGAGAGTTGGCGTGCATCAGGAGTAACTCCACAAGAGGAAAATCTCTGCCTAAACGAATGAAATAAAAGGCTGAATGAGAGGAAATGGGTGTTTCTGAAGGGGAAATGATTCATACCTGGTTTCCAAACTGGTTGGATGGAAAGGCCAGGATGCGTAAACCTCTCTCAGAATAGCTGACGTGCATCTGCGCAAACTGAGAGTAGTTTACTGGGGTTTTACCTCATTTCGAGGCAACGTTGGTGATGATGACAACGTTCCCCCTTAAGGAAAAACAGAAACGGAGGCAAAATTATTCCAATGACTGCAAACCTGGAACTACACTCAACAAATCAATCCAGGGGGGAGACACTTTGTTGTAAAATGTACCTGTATTTTTCCAGGGAAACCAAGTTGCCATCAATATCAACTGCAGAGAAGTTATAGATTGACGTTGCTCTCTGCCAGTCCTCTGTTGGCACAGCCTGTAGGAGGAGGATAAAATGAGTGTTGAAACAATATGACACTGAAAACCTGAAACTGAAAAACTCTGAGGCACACTTTTCTTTCGAAGAATACAGGCAATAACCAAAGTACACATAACAGAAAACATTTAAAGAAAGAGTTAAAAAGGAACAAATACAGGAAACTAGATAACTACTGATTTCGTCCTGGGGCCTGATCCAATCCTGAAAGTGCTTTATTCCCAATCCTTTTGTTTTCTTACCATTGCCTGCAGCAAGACTGACACAAACACTGCACCCCCGATCAGGCGCATGACTGCCCTCCAGTCAGCCCCTCTGAACACAGAGAACAATCAAATTTCCCCAGCGGCTCCAGCTGCACCCTCACCCCCTCACTGCTCAGTCCCGACACTGACAGCACACCTCCCACTGCCCTCATGTACAGGGAGCAGGCGATCATTCACAGAACTGATTGGTCGTGATGCTCCAATAGGTTCCCCCCATGCTGCTGGCTGGGAGAGAGTAAAATATCCCAGATCAGGAAACCCCACATGTGTACGCGTGGTCCAGAGTTCGAAACTTTGTCATAATCTCAGGCAAAAGTAGGACCATGGGAGGGTGAACGCCATGTGTCCCGGGCAAAGAGCAAGGGTCTGAGGCAACACATAAACTTCTTAGGTAATGTGTCTGACTCAGTTCCAAATGAAACAAGAAAGCTGTAAAAGTGACATGACAGCCAAAAACACGTTTCTTTCTAAATGATCATAATCCGAGAAAAACAAAAGGGTCTGTTGTTTCAAAGGTATGAGAACACTGCGAATTATGGTTTGTTTGGGGTTTTTTGTGAATTATGTTGACTGAACATGATGAACTCGACTGGATGTTCAGCAAAGTCTTACACAACAGATCGACTGATTGGGCAACTTATTGATTGGATGTTTTAATACATTTGCAATTTTTTTTTGCATTTTTTTTCTTTAGAGTAAAACCAGGATAACGTTGTTTTTATAACCATGACTTCATAAAGTTGCTTCATAATTTACCATTAGAAACCAATAAAAGGGCATTTTTGTGAATTTCACTGTGAAAACACCTTGAATGAGTAAAATGACCTTAATTTTTTAAGACCACCGTGTCATAGTGAAGATTTAGCTGTGCTGAGACGCCAGTTATTTAAGGAGAACTACGTGTATTATCCAGAACAATTTGAAAGCATCAGCAGTGACAGACAGTCGATGTCGGGACAGACTGTCACAGTGCCTCCACGGTGATAAGACTATCAGCTGGTTGCCAGCGGCTGGAGCTGCTGCTAAGTAAACATCCGCCGTCGCACACTGAACTCAAATGAAATGCACTTTTGTACATTTTCTTCTCACATTCTCACTCTGACAACGTACAGGGACGCACATCACGCGCCGCTTCCTGAGTATGTAGTGTTGATTAGCGCGCACCGACACACAGGTTCATCAATAGAGGTCTCGCAGGAAGGAAGGATCTCAGAGGACTTTATAAATAGTTGGGTGTTGACAAAAAACTCACTTATTTACAGCAAAACACTTATGGAAATACTATTGCATCGTCGGAGATGTCACTTGGTTGCACGCACACGTCAAATCAGCGCCAGCACTCAAAACACACGCAAAAAGCTTCGTAAATAATTACGTTACCGTTGTGGACAAAGCAAAGTACAAAATCGTCGCCAGTAACACTGCGCTGCTCAGTAGAGCCACGAGGGCAAAAACAACATATAATGGCCTCATTCTGTTGTAGAAGAGGCCATATTTATACACATTCATTGTCCATTATGACTGCAGACTCCTCCCAGCAGCGTGTTGTGAAACCCGAAGTGCGCAGTGGACGGAGCACAGTCTGAAACATTATTACTACTGGACTACACTAATGTTACTACCAGTACTATTATTACAATATTATTATCATTATTCAAAGTATTTCAATGATTTTTTTTAACATAAATTTCGTTCCACTCGTCCTCTTTTACGTCATCAGTCTACGTCGGTAAACGGAAGCGTGCGTCGCATGTCATCGACTGCCGAAGCAAAGTAATACATGGTTTAATTAGACGTTTTTGATTTATTTCGGGACATATAAACCATTTTGAGACCCCATGGACGATGAAGAGGAAACATACAGACTGTGGAAGATCCGCAAAACGATCATGCAGGTGCGTTTGGTTAAGTTGTTTTGGTTTTTCAGCTTGTTAGCTTAGCATGTAGCTTACCTGGACAGCGGTTCCGCTATCCCGTAACGGGAAATCCGAAAAGATTTAATGCTTATTTTAGTCTGTATTGCCTTTTGTGCATCCATAGTTTGTTGATTTTAAATGAGCCGCTTGCAGTGATAAATACTTGTAGATAACTTCCCCCAACAAACTAAAATAATTACTTCTCCAACCTCCACCTTTCATTCTTCCATTCTCTGTTGTGCCAAGGTAGATTTCCCTCACAGAATCTGTATACCCTGCCGCGGGAACGCGCATGCAAGTGCGGCTTGTTACGATTATTTTTTGATTGTAAATATGTTTGTTGATGTAACGCGTGACATTATTACCAAAATAAATGATTTTGCTTTATAAATGCTTTTGCTATACATGACGTGTTGTAACGCAAAAGTTATAGGGGGATACACATTATATCAGCCTGCAGGGGGTACATTTTCTGGTAAGCGCTGTGCCACAGCTGATAAAAAGATGACATAAGGTTATAGGGGGGGATACACATTAGATCAGTTGTGACGCAGCGCCTGCCAGAAAATGTACCCCCTGTTCTAATCCCCTGGTGAAGTACCAACATCGTGTGGTTTATTTAGCAGACATTACTAATCATGCATGGCAAAACCTGTGCATTAGGACTAGTTTCATCACACACAGCAAAAGTTATAGGGGGATACACATTATATCAGGTGTGGCACAGCGCCTGCCAGAAAATGTGTCTGATATGTGTATCCCCCTATAACTTTTGCGTTACAACACGTCATGTACAGAACAGCTAAAACATTTGTTCAGGTAATAACGTCACGCGCTACATCAATAAACATCTCTAACAATAAAAAAAATAATCGTAACAAGCTGCACTTGCATGCGCGCTCCCGCGGCAGGAGATACAAATTCTGTCGGGGAAAACTACCTTGGCATGACACCGGGTCCACTTTGTATCCAAGTTTTATGATGCTTAGTGATGACCGGTAGCCTGTCACAGTCCTGGTCTTTATGAACCCCCCTGTCCACCCTTAGCTGTGCCATGATCGAGGCTATCTGGTGACCCAGGACGAGCTGGACCAGACCCTGGACGAGTTCAAGAGCCAGTTCGGGGACAAGCCCAGCGAGGGACGCCCCCGACGCACAGACCTCACCGTTCTGGTGGCGCACAACGACGATCCCACCGACCAGATGTTTGTCTTTTTCCCAGGTATGTTAAAACGACACGAACATCTGTCAGCGATTGGAAACCCCAGTGTGCTGGATGGAAATGAGGATGTATTTGACAATCGGAGCTTTTTTCCGTCTTATCAGAGGAGCCCAAGGTTGGGATTAAGACAATAAAGATGTACTGTCAGAGAATGCAGGAGGAGAACATCACGCGAGCCATCATCGTGGTTCAGATGGGCATGACTCCCTCAGCTAAACAGGTTAACTTCCATGTTTTCTTGCTACTTCCATCAGTTTCATTGCTGCTGTGCAAATCTCGCTTGTTTCACTGTTACTTGACCCTCACAGCAAACATATTTTCCCCACAGTCTCTTGTGGACATGGCACCCAAGTACATACTGGAGCAATTTCTCCAACAGGAGCTGCTCATTAACATCACAGAGCACGAGGTGAAGAGCACAAAGACCACTGTGTTTCTGTCCGTTTTCCACTGAGAAGACGCTGTTGTCTAAATGTTGAGTTCTTGTTCCATTTCCTCTCAGCTTGTACCAGAGCACATTGTGATGACAAAAGAGGAAGTGACTGAGCTGCTCGCAAGATAGTATCCTTCATGACACCACATGTTCAACGGGGGTTTTTGAAAAACTTTCATGAGATTTGTACAAGTTGGTTTCCTCAACGTGTTCACTTCAGTAAACTAAAGGAGAGTCAGTTGCCGAGGATCCAAGCTGGAGACCCTGTGGCCCGATACTTTGGCTTGAAAAGAGGACAGGTAAAGAAACTAACACCAAGCAAAATGTACTTCAGTCATGAAGCGCATGACCCGTTTCCATCGACCTTCCCAGGTGGTGAAGATCATCAGGCCGAGTGAGACAGCTGGAAGGTACATCACATACAGGCTGGTCCAGTGACAGACAGGTACGTTTATCCATGAGACTAATTAGCATCGAGGCAGACACAGCAAAAAGATGGCAATAACAGTAAGTTTTGGATTATGGCTGATATGTAAAAGCACTCAATGAAAATCTCTCATTTCACAGTTTTGCAGAGTTGTTTTGAACCAACATATTGAACCAGTGAAAGGAACTCAGTCACAACTTTCACCACTCCTCCATGGAATTTCCTGTTTTTGACCTGTTATAATTTGCATATGTCCTGTGAAATTCCGTAAAATAAATGAATAGAAAAATGGATTTTCGTCTGTGACCGAGTATTCAAGTACACAATCTCTACATTGGTCATCCCGATTCTGCTCGCTGTCAGTCTTGTGTACATGTAGTGAGTGAAACTACGTACCTTCTTCCTCCTGATGAGAGGCATGCCGCCGCTGCCGCACCTGGTCTGGTCTCGCCAACTCACGCGTTGCCTCCCACTCTAACCTGTTGGTCTCATTCCCTCAGTACCAGGAAATCCAGTACCATCGAGGGAACTGCGCTCACCAGCCTTTCCTTCCTACTTGACTTCACACAGTCATAACAGATGCTAATCAGAATTTAAAACCCGCAAAACTGAACAAATTCAAACTAAGACTTTTATTAAAACTGAAAAAACATCCATAAACAATACAGACAATTAGGTTTTTTTTTTTTTTTTTTAAGATTTCAGGCTGAAATAAAAACCAGCAGCGCTTAAACAAATCTGAGGTCACATGGCCAACTGATTTCATGTGACTTACAAACCACTTAGGTGAACTGTTCAAAATATGAAACTCACAGCATTTTTTGTATTTGAATTTAAGCTTGAAATGGCTGCGTGGTATCGGAGCAGGAAGCGCAAAGGTGTTTCACTGCGAGGATCAATCAGTGCGGCTGCAAACGACCCGGTTAAAAACCTTAAAATTGGTACAATATGAACAGTGTTTAAACTTAAGGCTTTATTTTGTAAAAGCCGGATTTTTAATGCAACAGGACCAGTTAAATTTGGTAAGAATCAGACAAACTCGGGCTCAGTGTCCCGCTTTCTTGTCAGGGGCAGTTTCCTCCCACACAGATGCAACAGCGAGTGCCCTCCCAGAGGGGCGACTGGCGAATGTGGGTGGTGATGTTTGTTGTTGGACTGATTTATGTTGAGTTCTGCCAGAGAGACACCAAGATCCTCCCTTGCTCCCCCATCGTCGTTGTCGACCGGCGGTCCACTTTGCGGCTGCACGGGGGGCCCTCCACCCTCCGGGCCAACCGCCTCCTGATCCGCGTCCTGCTGTGGGTCGTCAGGGTCGGCTGCCGACTGAGTGAACAGGTCCAGACTGTCCCTGTTGCTCAGTTGGTCGTCGTACGAGCTCAGCTCGCTCTCCTGCTTGATGAGCCGTGAGCTCCTCCGACCACTCTCTTCCCCCTCTGAGTCTGAGAGGTGCTCGCTGGACCCCAAGGACCCCAAAGAACTTCCTGAAAGGACACGTGTTGGAGGGAGGAGATCTATGAGGCGGTGGTTAACATTACCAGTTGCATCATACAGCTTCGTTCAGATTATAACTCACCACATCCCTCCTCTGTCTTGGTGGGCTCCTCCCTGCTGCCGTCTTTCTCTGCATCAGCTGAGCTCTCCATCTTAACACTTTCCTGAACCGACAGGAAACAATATTATCCAGGAGCACAGAAAGGTTTTTGTTTGACTTGACACGCAGCGCACATCTAGATCAAATGCAAATGTTGCACTGAACGCTTTTGTTTAGGCTCAATACTTCTGCGTGACGTGTTCAATGCATTTTCCTGCCTGGAGTTCCTTAAACCGCATCGCCTGTTCTCAAATGTGAAACTGACATTGAGCATACGAGAGCAGGCAAGTCAGCTTGGGTGTGTTGCCATAAAATGTGTTTTGAAGAGGCTCGCAAAGCCTCAGAAGTATACGATTGTAAAGATTTAAATGGAATAACAAAATCCAACGTTAGAAACGGGATGTTGCATGAAGGCTCCTGCGTACCTGCTGCATGCCGGTGGAAGCAGAACGTGAGCCTCTGCTGGTCTGAGAGCTTTTGGACCGGAAGATGGAGGGATAAAAGACGATGAGGGCCTCCACGATACGGGCCTGGTGGGGGTAATCAACAAGGGAGGAAAGGGAGATTGTGGCCCCGGTGGGACGGGGACGCATCAGGGAGGGTCCGAACACGATGCCCAAGTTACTGGGGCTCATCTTGTTGTCCTCCTCCAGCTCAGCGATCCTACGAAATGGAGGAAAAAGGAAAAAAAATCAATGGTGGCCGACGCTGGGGTGAATAATGCTGCAGTCCGAATGTTGCTGGCACGGCCGCTGACTTTCTCAGGTGGCGGATGATGTAGCGGAGCGTGCCGATGTTGGCTTTGGGCAGTTCTTTCAGAAGCTCCTTCAGACTGTTCACCAGGACCAGGAACTCCGGCTCTGTGTCCGGGCCCAGGTCCACCAGCTCTGAGCCCCTCACCACCACAGGGGTCTCGCTGCCCGCCTCGGCCTCGTCGCCCTGCAGACTCTCTTTAGCCAAACCCATCAGTCGGTTGTAGAGGCGGAAAGGCATGATGGGCTCCGGCAGCTGCATGTGAGCAGCCACAGAGAGACAAGAGGAGATTAAACACAGAAAAACATAGAGTTGAACAATATGAACACACACAGCTGATGTTTGTGTGTATATGTGGACACGCACTTGTCTGAGATAAAGCTTCAGGACGTTGCTGATGTCGTGAGGCGAACACTGAGATAACTCCACCAGCTCTTTGCCATTCTCGAAGGCCTGACAGAGTTTCTCTACCCGAGTCTTCACCCCGTTCACTCTGTAGATGCCCTTTGAGGAGGAGGAGGAGGAGTTAATGCTCAACTATCACACCTGTTATCGGGTCAAAGGATCACAAAGTCATGGCTGCTTCCTGACCTTCATCTTGAGCGCCCGTCTCTCGAGCTCAGAGATACACTTGGTGATGATGAAGGGGATGCCGTCGCTGGCACAGCTGGCCACCTGGGCAAACTCGCGGCCAAACAGCTGCAGACGACCTTGCAGCTTCTTATGGCCACACTGGATGGTCAGAGTCTCCAGACAGCGCTTGTGACAGGCCAGGAAACACTGCGAAGACAGAAGGGAAGTGAGCAGGCTCATCAACGCTGTCAGCTCAGAAAAACCACCAAACGAACACAAACACATGATTTCTGCTCCTTTTAACATTTTGAGAACTATTTTTTAAAATAAATTTTTTTTGGCTCACCTCTTCACACTCGGCACCCTGGAAGTAAACATAACTGTCGCATTCGCGGCACTTGGAGGGGGTCCGCAGCTTTCTCAGGCGGTGAGTCTGAGCGGCTCTGGACAGGCCGACGTTACGGAACGGTCTGTTGGACACCACGTCTGAATCCATGCCGTTGATGTCTGCACACAGGGACATCGTCAGCCACACAGCTGAGTCGTATGCGACCTCACAGAGACAGGAAACCTGGACCAGGTGTAACTCTTACTTGGGGTCTCAAACGAAGTGACATTGCTGTCTTTCTCGTCCACGTCCTCATTGGACGACATTGTGCCAGTCGATGACGTCCGTGCAATTTTGGAAATGTCACCTGCAGAGACAAGTTCTCACACTCGATACCTTTGGAAAAATGTAAAATCGACTGTATACAAGTAAAATAGTCTGTTTATAACGTGGACATCAGCACTCAGTGGCATCCTCTTCCTGCAGGTGTCACCGTTTCAGTCATTTTCCTGCTTCAGCCTCCTTGAATTGAACCAGGTAGCAGCTACAGAGCTCTGCAGGAAGTTCACTGGCTCATTATGGGTGTGCAGAAGCATAGAGACAACCAACCAAGTGGCTCTCCAAGAACGAGACCCCCCCCCCCCCCCAAAACCTCTGAAATTAGAAACATACTGGTGCTGGCGGTGGGAGACTCCAGACCCCCTTCACCTCCCATGCTGTCATCGCTCACTGTGGAGCCCCAGGACTTGTGGCCCTGTCCTGGAGAGCAGAAGTGACCACAACATCAGAGGGGTTCAAAGAAAATGGAGCACATTGCTTCAGGATTCCACAATCACAATCATGGATATGTGTGACCTCAAACTCCAGACAGCAGCCCACTGACTGGCCTGAAATCAGTGCAGCACAGTGGCTGCTCAGCTGCAACCTCGCTTACTCTTACGGTTGAGCTCTGAGTCTCTGTTGTCTGCCACTGAACTGTCCAAGACGATGGAGGGACTCTCTGTCCGACTCATCTGCACATCCGTGTTGAAGCTGTCATTCCGCGGTCGGTGGCCATGACTGCAACGATTGGTCAGAGGAAAACATGCTTGAAAAGAGATTTTTAATTCAAATATCAGCATCTGTGAAGTCTGGATAAAGTATTTTAGTGCTGTAAAGCTAAGGCCAGTATTTAGAGTAATTTTGTGTTTTTATTTTAACTATTTTTGATGCCTATATCGGATTCTAGTTTGTGCAGATCAAAAGCTGAATGCAGGAAACTGCAAAATTCAAAAAGGGCAGAATGAGGAAATTTGAAGCCAAATGATTTTCGTTAGTGCCCATGAGTCAAATCACGCGTCGATTTGAGGATGACGCCCATCTTCTCTTGTATGAACAAACAAATGTGTGAAACATAGGAATTATGTCTCATTTTGTCTTGTGTTTTTTCTTGTAGCTTACTGTGATGACGAGCTGGAGGGAGAGTAGGCGTCGAATGGGTAGTGCACAGCGGGCTGCTCCGGCAGCTGCAGGTCGCGCACGTGGGCGGCGTACTGCTGGCCGGGGTCGTACAGCTTGCTGCTCTCGCACAGAGTCTGGTAGTGAACGGGCAATGCCACCGTCTGCATGTGCATGAGCTGGTAGTAGGAGATGGTTGCCTGCAGGACAGAGGGAATGGATCAGAACTTTCTGCTGTGTGCCTTAGTGGCTTTGTGCTGGTGCGAGGTGCTGACCGAGCGCAGGGTCTGGTCGCTCTGCTTGATGACGTCCTGCAGCTGCCGGAGCACTGTGACCTTGGTGTGCTCCAGCTCCTCCTGCTGAGTGGTGGCGTCTGCAATGCATGTCCTGTAAGTGGCCTCTGCCTCATCTGCCTGCACACACAAACACACATACAGTGTGAGTATGTCTCTGATGCTCCTGCCAGTTGAATCTTATAGATGAAAGTCAGAGACAACAGCAGAAGTAATTTATTAGAACAGCGGTTGATGGGCACCTTGTTGTGAGCCTCCTCCTCTAACCGTTTCTTCTTCTCCAACGATTTGGCCGTGGCTCCTCCTCCCTCCTCCTCAGCCCGGCAGGCAGCCATTTTGGCCTTCTCGTAGTCCTCGCAGCGGCTAATGTACGTCTGCTTGGCCTTTCGCAGGTTTGATTCACACTCCATCTAAAAACAGAGGCAAGCAGCATTTTTGTGGAGTACAACTGTCTTCAGGCTGCTTTCGGACTGGATTTTTGACCAAGTTTAGATGAAAAAAGATAAGCAGCGACTGGGCAGAAGACAAAGCTCTCACCAGCTTCCTCTTTGCTCGTATCCAGTGTTCCTTGATCTCCTTTCGCCTCTTTTCATGCTCCTGTTTCCGCTGCATCAGAGGCTGCACACAAACAGGTGGATAAGAGGTGTGAATCACCAGAGCCATCACGACGCTATGACGGTGCATCGAGGCTGCGGCTCATTGCACCTGGATGAAGGTCTGGTTGTGGAGCGTGGAGTTGGCCTGCTGAAGCCCCACACTCTGCTCCTGGTCCTGCTCCAGAGCTAGCGAGTAGACGGAGAAGAGGGGCATGTGTGGCTGGAGGGAGCACACAGTGAGAAGAGGAGTCACAGTTAATGCACTCCGGCTTTCTCCTCATGTCTAGAAGAGGGCTGAATCAGGCTTACGTGTGTTATGCTATGTTTGCAGGACTGGTACAACCTCTGGAGGCCTTTGGAAAACTCCATCTCTGTCAGAAAATATAACATATTTAGCTCCAAGAGTCACTGAAGCAGCCTTGAGTCATTTTGTCCGACTGCCAGGCGGCTGCAACCCCCCGGTCCTCCCCCCCTGTCCTCTCTCTTACCTAGCGAAGTTCTTTTTTCCACATAACTTATGAGGTCCTTCATGTACTTGGAAATGATCTTGGTGTAGAGCAGGGCGGAGTCCACTCCTCCCTCACTGCGCTGGAGGATCTCGTCCACTTCCTCAACTCTGCCTGCTCAGCAAAGCAACAACAAAGGTCACCAGTCAGCCACAGCGCTTCTGCTCCAGGTGGAAAGGTGGAAAGTCGCATCATTCACATTGTTTTGACTGGAAGTTACGGCTCCTCAAGGGTTTACTGGCTGTAGGTATTGAGGAGGTAATTTGAACTTTTCTCATTTTTGAAATTATTTGTCTAATTGTTGCCAGACAGTACCAAAAACAAAAGTCACAATTGACAGTTTGATTTTGGTTATTTGACAAGGAAATGCAAGCTAAAACCTTTCATTTATTTATACGAGGGGGGAAAAAAAAGAAAAGAAAAAAAGAAAAAAAAAATCGAGGTTGGAACTACACTTTTTATTTATTTCTTTTCTTCTTGGAAACTGGTGCAGTTAAACCAGTTATTTCTACTTCTCGAAACAAGAAACGTTCCTCCGATCTGAATGAAGTTCACAGCATTTCTGTTTGAAGCAAGTGGAAGTCAGAGTGAAGAAAAATCACCACACAAACAAAGAAATGGAGAAAAGTACATTGTTAAATCATCTACACTAGTACTCCTGTGCCACAAGGAGCCTTTCTGATATGCAGTGAACAAACTAAAGCAGGACGGGCGCTCGTTTCCTACCCGAGTCCTGCAGGTCGCTCCTGAACTGTCCTCCATCTGCCCCCGTGGTGGCATACAGGTTCTCCATCGACTACCAACATAAGGCAAACACATTAGGACCTTAATTCAGCTGTTTGACTACAAATAGTGCATGATTCAAAACCACAACACTTTGCAGTTTGAGCCTCCACTTTTTCATGCCACCACATTGAAAAGCTCTCGGCTGTATGTTCCTCTCACCCTGCTCTTCTCGGTGGGCAGCAGGGAGAGCAGAGTGCTGCTGTCCACTTCACCCATCAGCAGCTCTGACACACTGAGGAGGAACAGAGCCAGTGGCGAAATTAGTGCTGGGCTTTTTTTTAAATTTATTTATTTTTATAAAAAAAAAATTGTATAAAAAACTGTACTGATAGAAGTGTAACACTCAGCAGGTGCACTCCTGACGTGAAGAGATGACACTTTTGACCTTTTCTCTTCGTAACGCATAACTTGATACAGTTTTTCTGTTGACAAACTCGGCCATCGAAAATCTATCCTACAACTGCAATCTTCTGTAACGAGATTGTTTGCAGGAACATCAGCAAAACAAAAGGGAAAAAAAAGAAACAATGCTTTGTGTTTGTGACAGACGAACAGAGGAAGACTGGAGGACAGAATGAGGAAACAGACTTGACAGGCCTGTTTCAAACTGTCTCACCAGCTCACTTCCTCCTCAAGCTCACCGATGCCTTTTCTGAGCCCTGAAATGTGCCAGACGGACATGTGACAGACTGACTGCTGCGACAAAGTGCAGCAATGACATAGAAAAACTTGTAACATTACTTGAAATTTGAGATTCTCCTAAAAAATGTCTCGAAAGGTTTTTTAAAAAATGATCCAAAATCACTGAAATATGAGTTGGACTTTGGAAGATGTCATCAGACAGACAGGCTTTTTTTTTTTTTGAAGTCTTTTAAAAGATGCAGCGCAACATCTCAGTTCATGATCTGCTCCGTCTGCACAATCTGTTCACTTAACAGTGAGGTCGTCAACAGCTCGAGTTCTCAAGTACTGGTTTTGTGTCAGAGCAGAAGAAAAACCACTTCCTGTTTTCAGCTTTGCCTCATGCAAATGTGTCACCATCACTGCACTTTTCTGTTATTCCCAAAAGTGCACAGTGCAGTTTTGCATTCGCGAAACTGGCGCCACACGACCTCTGTGTGTTCCAAAAGACGAGACCACCATTAGGATGATTTATGTCCCACTGCAGCACGAATAAATCCTTCGACGGGCACTGATTTCACAGAGGATGGCTACAAATACTTACTTGCTACTAAAAGCGACTGCAATGGTTTCGATGGCTTTCTCAAAGTCCTTTTTGTCCGTTTCATGACTGGCTTCATAGTGGAAACCTTAGAAATGACACATTCAGATTATGGCGGCAGTTTATATGCACCAAATTAAAACAAAGGTTGATATCTTTGAACACAGAATGAACTTTTGAATTATTTCATCTTTAAAACTATATTCAAAGTGGGCTGCTGTGTACCCACAACATATAATCTAAAAGGATTAAAGTCGCGTAACTCTACTTTTGTTTCATTTTAACTTTTCCCTTTTGGTTTATTTTTAATGATTTTAATGAGGGTGGTCAATATATCCTTCCCCATCCTTTGCACTGACCTTTGACCTTGGAGATGAGCTTTCCGGCCGCAGTGAGGATCTCCACGGTGTTGAGCAGCGGGTAGGTGTTAATGACCTGACGCAGGACGCGCAGCACCTCCCCCAAACACTCGTGGGCCACCGGACGCTGGTTCTCCCGTCCTACAAGGTGTAGAGACAAGGGGAAAAGGGGGACAGGCCGGACAAAGTGACCAACCGCAGGAGGTTGACCTTCAGCACAAAGGTCGGCGGCTAGACTCCCTAACTTGGCCTGGTCGAGTGTGAAGCAAGAAAGTGAGCCCTGGATTGCTCTCCGTTGTGTATGAATGAATGAAGTATTGTGCAAAGTGTGCCGAGACTGAATGTGGTGCAAAAATGTACTTTAAAAGGTAATTTAGATGATTCAGCCAACAAACAGTGAGTGAGCTGCATGCAGATACTGCCTGGAAGTAATAATATTCAATTCATCAGTATTCTTTTATTACTTCACACAATTTTTTTTCTACACTTCCATCTACTTTTGTTCTCAGATATGATTGTTGTTTTTTACCAATATAAAACAAATACAAAGACTAATTTTGATCTTTCTTGGAAACAATTTACCGAGAGGAAATATTTCCTTGAAACAACTTCAGTTTTCTGTCAGATTAGATCAAATTGAGCAGTTGTGCAATTGAGAAAAGAGTTTGTTATTGGAAAAAAAAAAAAACACTACACAGTATTTCTCAAACATAAAGGAATTGATTTAGGAGTGCAGAGAGATGGCAGATGTGATGCGAGTGCCAGTTAAATGTAAAGATACCAAGAAATGCATTTCTATAGTTTTAGGATGAACTTTAAAAAGAAGAAAAAAGCCAATGAGCGCGTTTCCATTCCTTTTGTGCCACTATGCCTCTTTCGGTGTCCCAGTACCGTCTTTGCCAGGACGACTGAGATGACGGATGGAAGAGAAACAGTCGTAACAGTAAAGTTGGTGTCAGAGGGAGGGGAGAGGGTTGAGTCAAACATGGGGGGCAGGGACAGTGGAGCAAAACCTTCAACTCAGACTGTGAATCAACTCTTCGTGTCCTATAACGACAACATCCCTCTCCTCCTGTTTTCAGAGCAGGCCAGAAGGGAACTACCCCCCCCCAGTCTGTCTAACAAGTGTGTCAGAGAGCAGCAGCAGCAGCTGCTCACTGAAAGTACAGAGTGACCCGATCACGGTGGTAGAGAGGATGTGGTCCCTCTTGTTGTTGCACAACAGTAGAAACTCACTCTTGTGCCGTACTACATCTGCTTTTAGTGCCTGCCGACAACAAAAGCAGCACGCTCGCAGGTTTTTCTCCCATTGCAGAGAGAGAGGGAGATAGAGAGTGGGAGATCTGGGTGGAAGTGGGCTGATGTGGGGGCCATGCGTCACCGTGATGCAGCGTGTCGATCGGAGAGGGAAGTGTGGACAAGGCCTCTCTGTCAGAGGCTATCCATCATGGCTTCCTGTTTAGAAAGCGCACAGTGGGTGGAGAACAGAGCCAGATAACAGCCGTTAGAAAGGCAAAAACAAGAGCCATCTCTGTGCCGTGAAAAGCGAGGATCTGCTCAAGAGTTGCCACGTGTGACCGAACAAGGGGTCAAAGTTTGTGCAGGTGGGATCTGGTCTAAGAAAGGAGACCACAGTAGTGGCACAGCACCTGTTTTGGGAAGGGAGAGGCATACATGTCAGCTGCTGCAGCAAACAAGAAGCTGACTTCCTGCTGGAACCAAGAGTGCGGTCGACTCTGTTGCTGCAGCGGAAACACAGCCCTTTCGTTTGAAGGGAGGAAGCTCGGAGCCGCTTGTAAGCTTGCACACGCTGGCTCTACCTCTTTGTTCTTCCCCCAGTGCATCGAGGGCCCACGTGTCGATCAAAGAAGGTCTGATGTAAGACCGACTGCAAGAAAATCTCCCTGATGTTCCCTTTAAGTATCAAGAGAAGGGGAGAGAGAACCCCACCAGCAATGTTCAGTCTACATGGACGACCAAATCGACACATCACTAAACTACAGCCCACTGAAACAACTGTTTGAAACGGGCCAACAGCCACAAGTGGGAAACTGAATGAAGCTTAATCAAGTGTTTGGTTACTTTATGTCTCCAATCGTCTGATCACAACATAGGAAGAGGATTCCAGCAGCACGCTGTTTTTAAATTGGCTTCTCAACATCAAGATTTGTAAAAACATGCCAGCCCACGAGGCAGACAGGAAGCCCACCAGCTTTGAAAGGCCAGCAGGTGAACAGAGGGCCCTTGTTCGTCATGCATCAGTGTGTGTTTGCATGTGGGGGCTCCACCTCAAGCCGTTTGTGTTGGGGTGCAGATGGAGCATTAACCCCCCCCCCGGACGCGTCACAGTTCTCACCCTCGGCCAGCACGACGTCCTTCAGTTTCTCTACCGCCTCGGCGAAACGCGCCACGTCCCTCAGCAGTGCCGGGATGTCCTCCACCTCGATGGCCGTGCTCTCTGGACCGTCAGACGGGGTCGTCGGGGTCACGGCCCCCTTCCCCTGGCCCTTAGTGAACACCCATGACTGGAGCGGGAGCCCTAAGGAGATGCCCAGGGCGACAATCAGGATTCGTGCATTAGCTGACATGAAGGCGCATGGAGAACAAACCAAAACTCAAGCTGCACTAAACATTTGGCTCCTTAAATAAAAGAGTAAACATTTCATGTTCTGGGATGTGTTTGTACCACATCAGATCATCAGATCTGTTCAGTGACAAGCAAAAAGAAATAATGTCCTCTATTAACACACAGTGTTGTTCACATTGGCCGTTTTTAATTCAGATTCCCTGAAAATAAACTTGCCATCATGAAAAACCTCTAAGAACACCAGTAAAGGTCCAAACTGAGTTCTGGTACTTTGCAGCAACCACTGTAACTGTGGGACATTGAGAAGGTTTTTAAGCAGGAACAACAACTCTAGAAACCACAAAAGTAGAAACTTCTCATTTTGTCCCAAAATGCACTAATTTTTCTTTTAATTTTTCTTTGTTTTCTTGCAGTGTTAAATCTCAGGACAAACAGTTCTGACACCAAGCCGTCATTTTATTTTAGTAAGAATCAACAATATGTTGAACAGTCATTTGTTAACTTGTGTCTTCTACAGGTTGAACAAATTCAACAGTTTCTTTTCAGCCTCTAAACTCAGTAAATACTGAATATTTAATGACTTTAAGGTGTTTTTCTTTTTGTACATTTGCACCAAATTCTTTGTACTCCAACGATGAGGCCGTTTATCCTCCAACGTCATCATGCATCCACAATATCAAACTAATCCAGGAAACGTGAGGGTCTGCTGGTTTTACTGTGGTTCGTACCACCTGTCAATCTGACATCCTTCCACTGGGACGACTGACCAGTGCATCTTAAAAGGTCAACGTGGGCTCAGAAAAGTCGTGGGTTTCACTGTGAGGTGTATGACTGATGTTGACTCAGCTCAAATTAGGACGCGGTGGTTCACACGCAGCATACACAAACTATCCAATAATCTACACAGACACACACGCTGTGGTCCGACCTGCAGCGCTGGCGTGCCTGCTCAGCGCGGTGGGCCTCTTCAGGGTTGCCACAGGCGACGGGCAGCCCATCCCGTGCATCGCTACCAGCTTGCCGTGGTGGGCACTCGGCGTGCCCGGACAGGAGAGGGAGGGGTCATGAAGCCCGACCGAGGTCGGGGTGAGGGTCGAGGAGGAGCAGGCAGTTGTGAGCAAGGGCGAGGCGGAGAGAGCCACATCCCCCACATCTTTCCGCGACTGCTCCTGGAGGATGGACAGCTGGGACAGGACAGGAAGGAGGAGGACAGGAAAGAGGTCAAGAGTGATCGATGCACGCGAGGACTCCAGCAGGCCCTGTGTTGGTAAACACATTCGACGGCTTTCACAAGATCCTGTGTTGCATTATGCAGCACTTCCTGACCGCGAGTGGAGGTCGGGTGTGGCAAAACGAGAGGGAAACTTGATGAAAACTACTAGAATCTAACAAAAGGATCATCCGTCAGAAATCATAAAGAAAAAAAAAGTGAAATTGTTGCTTTAGTTCCATCATGAGATCTCTGGACGACCATCATTTACACAACCACAGAAAAACATTTATGAGAAGTCAGCAAATTATTTAAAGGAGGGGAAAAAACTCTTTTGCTCCGTTCTCCATCCTTCTGAACGTACCTGTTTAAGCCACACGTTGTGTTTGCCGGGCAGTATGTCCAGTCTGCCCCTTCCTTTCAGCTCGCCTCTCTTAACCCTCTCACTGGTAGAGTAAGGGTTGTAGCTACTCTTTGCAACCCGCCTCAGCATACTCCTCGCCTCACTCACCGATTTATCAACGCTAAAGCTTCACAGTCCTCTGAGATGGAGCTCCAACACCATTCAGCCTGCCACTGAAAACTGGAGTATTAAATCCAAAGACGGTTCTACTTGCTCAGAGAGACTCTAAAAGTTGGGATCAGGTAGTCGTCTCCGTGACACTGCCTCCTAATGAGGGGCTTCCAAACAGCCAGGAGGCAGTGAGGCTGACAGAAACCCGCACCTGGTCTGAGAGCTGTCCACACACGCACGAAATCAAACCCCCCTCCTGGCCCGCAGCCTCCAGCCGAAGGTCATCTGACACACACACACAGAAACCAGAAGTGATGTTGGCCACTCACGGACGGGGCGCCGCTGTGCGGCCCGGGGCTTCCTGCTCGGCTCTTCTTGGAGATGGACGGGGTCTTGATGAGTTCCCGTTTCTTCCTGGTGAACATCTTCAGCGTGCCTTTGCCGTCCATGCCAACTTCCTGCAGTTTGACGTAGAGACCCCCCACCCAACCCCCGAGGCGCCACTTGGGTGATCTACCGCTGTCGCTCAGCGGGTGCTCCGCGCCATCCGGGCCGACGCTGAGCCACGGCAGCTGACTGTCTGTCTTCCTCCTCCTGCCGTCACTCATCGAGCGGCCGCGCAGGCTCACTGGCGAGGGCGCTCACTATTCACCGCAAACCGTCCGTGCGCACACGGCATCCGCTTCGTGCGAGCGTCTGGTTTCCTTAAAAGGGGAGGGGGGGGGGGGAGATGCGCGTCACTAAAACGTGTTTTTCTCAGTAGTTTTCACCAGATAAACCCCACTTTTAAACTTGTAACACTTCTAAACCTTCAAAGTAGCCTGGACGGACCTGCAGCGCTGCGAGCAGTCAGGACGTTCGGAGAGTCTGCAATCAGCACATGCACACGTGTGTTTCTAACATGTGACCTGCAGCTTGACCTGCACCTGCTCCAGTCACAGTGAATTAAGCTTCTGTACTCCAGAGAGACCTTTGATGCAGGGGCAGAGAGACCGACACGTCTTATTGTGAAGAAAACAAACTACAAAAAACTTTGAATGGAATCACAGCACACCAAATAGTTGAGATCTGACTTTAATTTGCTAAAAATTGAGATTTTACTGTGTTAAAGTGTTAACAATTAAAGCAACAACTCTAAGCTTTTAGGCTTTTCGGATATTTAAATCACTTGAAAGTAATCATTTGCTTCTTGGTGTGATGAAACAACGACCTTGTTTTGAGAAAGATAAAAAGGGCCCACAAACACCTTAATCTGACCAGACTGCAGGCGGGTGCAGGAGTGGGATCTGAAATAAAATACACATCACTAATATACATAACAAGCAAATGTTCAAACTGCATTTTGAATCCTGTTTATTGAACACTCAAATCCGGTTGGAAAGCTGCAGGTGGTGCAGTGGTCGGCGCTCTCACCTCACAACACAAAGGTCAAGCACCTGGTTTTCTGTCACAGTCAAAAAAATATTCAACTGAGGTCGTTAGGCCACTTAATTTTCAGTCTCTAACAATTGTGGGTTTGTGTGATTGTTTGTCAGTGTGTTTGATTGAGGGACTGGTGGTCTCTCCAGGGTGCACCCTGCCTTCACATGCATCTGGAGACAGATGCAAACTGCACAGAAAAGGTGTGAGCCGAGCACATCTGTGTGCTGGGAGGTGCTGGCACCAAATGGCTACAACACCGTGTCGCGCTGTTGATGTAATCTGGGGGGTTTCATTTACTTTCTGGACTGGAGGGTAAACTTACAAACCTCATGCACAGCAGAGTGAACCTAAATCACAGCTAACTAAAAGAAGCAACTATGAAGAGATACAATGTCACAGCAATAAACTGTTACCACTTGTTCTTTATTTGAAACGTCGGTGTTGTCATACTCGGACTTCAAAATGTGTCCTGTGATTCCAGAAAAAGTCTGTTTCTCATCCCTGTTTAGTGTCATCAATTTTTCCATCTTGCATCACTGAACCACTTTGAAATCAGAAAAAGATAACACTTTAATGTAAAAAACAAAAAGCGACACATCCACATATCTCACAAATGTTCCCAGACATTCTCATAAAAATACAACGCGATCAGTATTAAAACTATTGTTTGAAATTTACAGCAGCAATACGAAAAAAAGCAAAGTTATTTGTTTCACAGGACATTTTAAAGATAAAAAGCATTGACTGATCAGGCACTTTGATGACAGCAATCATCTGTGAACCCTTAATGATGTTCCTATCTGTTGTGAAAGTTGAAGCAGTCTTAAACAGCCTCCAAAAAGCTGAACATCTCAGATCCCAGCAAAAAACCAGTGCAAAAGCAGGGAAGTGTTGGGAGTCAAACGGCTTCTTGTTCTGGTCAGCTGACGGAAGCTTCAGTCCTCCATGTGTCTACAGTTCGGTGGCGGGACCCCATTCAAAGTCCTCCTCCTCCTCCTCCTCTTCATCCGGGGAACTGTCACTGCCTCGGATCTGTGTACGTCTGTACTGCACTGCTTGGAGGTGATGTGCCAGCCTGCAGGAGAAAAGTGTAACGTCAGCACGCTGCCACCTTCTGGTCGCCGCCATCTGGTTGCCCCCCCCGCCCCATACACCCATGGACCGGAGAGAAAGACTTACACTATGAACTGAGGGCCTTTCTTCTCCTCCGCCGGCTCTGCTTCCTGAGCCTAAGTGAGATAACAATGTGAGCACTTTTGAAACAAGTGTGTTTTTGGAATGATGCAAAACCAGTCTAATGCAAAACACACCAAATAATCGACATTTGGAGGTCGACAGACAAAGAAGTGGGAAGAAAACTGATCAGTGAAACAGTTTGAATTCAGTAGCTTTCGTTATTTGAAATGAATTATTTGCTTTTCGTCTGATGTGGTTTATTGCACCACAAAAGCTGAAGAATTACTGAGAGGTTGTTTCTCATTTTTTAGGGTCAAAATATATTTTAACACTGAAATCAAGTCATTATTTGGAGATTTTTTTCATGAACATTCACCAATAGAGTTTCACTGATTTCATTCGGCAACTTCTGAGTTAAGTTTGAATTAGAAGCTGTTTTTTCCACGTTATTTAAGGTTTTTTTGTTAAAATACTTAACTTTTAACAGAGATAATAAAGATCTTGCTGAATAAGATCTGATCGAAATTATTTCACAGTCTGAAAATAGTGAACAAAATAATTATTTCAGTCTAGTTTAAATTGGAAGTAAATAATTCAACAAATGAAGTCCTTTTAAAATTGAACCACACTTCATTGACAGTAAAATGGGCTGAATCATGTGAAGCCGGTGAACACAAACCTGCTGCAGCTTCTCTTCAATGACCGACAGACTGGCAGGCTGGAAGCTCCCAGACCTCTCCTCCTTCTCTTCCTCCTTCTCCACTTCCTCCTCCTCGTCTGAAGGCTCATTTACGATGTACCGACTGGAGGGATCAGGAGGCCTAAAGTCAGGCGGTCCGTCTGACGGCGTGGTGGGTCCGATCACATCCATAGCGCTGAAGTCAGAGTCCGTGACACTGCGGTGGGTGGGATCCTCTTCCTCCTCTGCGGCGTCGTAGGTGTCCCGCTGCAGCGAGCGCAACTCGGGTACGTGCATCAGTGGGGGGATCTCCCTCTCGTCGTGGTCCTCCGGTTCAATGGCCGGCTCGGACGACCGGGCCAGAGCGGCTCCGGTCATCCTGGAGTCCTGGGGGCGGTGGGTGGATTCGTGGCATGGGTAGGACTCGTCCAGCTCCTCGTTGTCAGTATAGGCCTCGCCGTCTGTGTAGGCCTCACCGTCGGTGTCCTCCAGGTCACTGGCAGCGCTCAGGTAGTCGGTCTGGGTCTGGTCCAGAGCATCCAAGTCCTGGTCTCCTCCAGTCTCCAACTACACACAAAATCATTCAATTATCAGCTAGGCTGATGTGGAAAAAACCCAACAGTGGTCGTTCGAGGTCGTTCTGTTTGGCAATCAAGCTTTTGAGCCGTTTCCCAGTTAGACGATTTTAGTTTTTCCATTAGAAAAAAAAAGGTGTGTGTGTGTGTGTGTGTGTGTGTGTGTGTGTGTGTGTGTGTGTGTGTGTGTGTGTGTGTGTGTGTGTGT